>OX451737.1:1353093040-1353704325 GCA_948472305.1 Vicia faba | reverse complement strand
TAGGGGGGGGGGGGGGATCCAACCTCAAGATGAGTGAGACTAAAGTTTTAGAGTGTGATTGAACAATAATTTTAATTCTTCTGCATTGGATTTAAAAAATATTTATGGGAAGTACAAAAATTAGGATTGAGTATTGAATAAAAGCTAAAAAATGTGTGTCTCAATAAACTGAAACAACTGTCTTTAATAAAATTTATTTAAAATATTAAAATATTTTTTATTTTCTATTAAAAATATATTATCTCTCATCTTTCTTTATTAATATTTATAATATAAAAAATAGTCTATTATTCATAATATAAATTATTCTCAATACGAACATACATATTATCTCTAATATAAATTATTTAAAAGATAAAAATATCTTTTTACTTTTATTAAAAATATTTTTTCTCTCGTATTTCTCTATTAATATTAATAATATAAATAATTTTTTCTTTAATATAATTTTTTTTTAAATAAAAATAACTTTTTTATTTTCTATTAAAATATTCTCTCTCTATTTTTCTCTTTTTTTTTTTGTGCAGGAGGATGTGGGATTCTCCTATTTGTTGTTGTTAGAATCTTTGTTTTGTTTGATATATATATATATATATATATATATATATATATATATATATATATATATATATATATATATATATATATATATATATATATATATATATATATATATATATATATATAGTTTTTGAAAATAAAAAATAATAATAAAAGTTTGTACTAAAACTTACACTTTTGAAAATAAAACGCACCTTTTAGATTTTTATATTTTGTCCTTTATAATTTTAAGAAATTAAGTCTCTAAATATATAAAATTAACAAATTTTCCTCATTTGATTTTAAAGAAATGATTAACGTTAATGCTATAATATATGGAAAATACTTATTAATAAGAAAGTAAGAAAAATAATAATTAAATTTCAATCATTTATTATCATTACTACTCTACGATTCTATATAAGGTCTTGGTTCATCTGGACATCTCCAAATATGCATGTGTCTAATGCTGGGCTTTTCCCCTGTCTATAGTTCATAAGGGATCTTAGTTACTACTTTACTAGGCACTGTATTAAGGATACAAAATATGGTTTTTAATGCTTCTACCTAAAATGACTCTAGAAAATAAGAATGACTAATAATTCTCCTTACCATATTTTTAAGAGTCTTGTTTCGTCATTCTACAGCTCCATTCATGCTAAATTCTCCTGGAATTGTGTATCGGGGAAAAATTCCACACTCATCGAAGAAAAGCGCGAAGGATCCTAGACCTTGTTCCCCTGACCCATCATACTGACCATAGTATTCACCGCCTTTATCGGACTTTACATCCGTTATTTTCTTTCCAAGTTAAAGTTCGACCTCAGTTTTGAATGGGTTGAACAAGATCAAAGATTGATATTTCTCATTAATCAAGTATAGGTAGTCATACCTTGAGTAATTATCTATGAAAGTAATAAAATACCATTCTCTATTCCAAGAACCTGTAGGGAATGTATATTTTGATCATCATGAAGCACATGTGGTTAGATCGGTCTCATTTTTCTATTATAGTTTCATTTGGATTCTTAGTAGTGGTAGTGGAACATTTTCCCTTAGTGATAAGTCTAAGCCTATGCATCCAAGCACGATCTCCACAGATTTTTTTCCGACTCAAAATTCATCCCACACAGCATAGGGATAAAGCAAATCTGAGCAATACAATTTGGAGTGGTAGCAACAGAAACTAAGTGTATTGAAAAGACAACAAACCTACAATAATACTAGTAGGCATGTCAAATAACCATATAAAAATGTGTAATATTCTTTATATATAATTAAATAAGACTTAGACAATATACCAATAACACCACTGTTGTACCCCAAAATTTACCCTCTCACTTATCAATAATTTGCTCACAAGATCTCCCTAGGCTCAAGACTGCACTAGGGCTTGATCAACTCAAGACATCTCCTCAAACACTGATGACCAAAATTAGGGTTTGAATTTTCACAAGGATTTTTGAACTTCCAATGTCCAATGTGAATTTCATGGATCATCATGGACCTCCAAGATTAATCATGCCAAGTTTCAAACCTTGAATCACATTTTTGCTCAGTCAATTGAGCAGTTGACCTAAAAATTAGTTGTATTGGGAAAAAAGTCAACCATGGCCAATTTACAGTCAAACTTCATAATTTTTGATCCATATCAATATTATAAACTCATATGTATCATTTGATCAAGTTTGGGCCACAATTCCCCAAAAAAATTTATCAAATCATAAAAAGGGCAAAATGGTAAAAATTAGGATTTTGACTGGAAAAGGGAAATTTCTGATTTTTGACCTAGAAAATGGTCAATTAGTTTAAGGAATAATCTCAAGAGTCTAATTGCATCATTTTGACCTAATTACATGGTTCAAAATATTGCAAGTCCATTAGATTGACAGATGAATTTTACAGTCAACTGATCAAAAGTCAATTGTACACTAAAAAGTCAAACTTTGACTTTTTGGTCAAATTCAAGTGCCAAAGATCATTATTCATGAAAAAATGTCAAAATATGAAACGTATTCATCAAGAAATCAAAAAGTCAAGATTTCATTTTGAAAAGTCAAAGTTTTCAAACTTAGAAATTTTTGTGTTGAAAACCTCATATTTTTTCACAACTTTGAGCCAATTTTTCACCATGATGCAAGATGATTCAAAAGAAACTTCCAACATGAAAGTTGTAGATCCTCATGAAGTCTACAACTTTTCTTCACACAACTTCTTCCAAAAGTGCTTGGATCTCAAGTTATAATTTCAAGAACATAGGGTCATGAAACTAAACACTTAGTGAAATTTTGCCCTAATTCGGTCAGGATTTTGACTCAACTTCATGGAACTTTTTCATATAGTTCCAATGTGAATCTTCAAAATAAATTCAAATATGGGTTGTAGATCACATTTCAAGCTTTCCAAAATGTCCAAGAACTCCTTGAGATCATTCTTGAGTAGGGACAATCGAAGAGATGAAGTTGGTGTTTTGTCACTTGAATTACAAGGCATTTTGTGATGAACAAGAATCCAATTTCAAACCTATGCTGCACAATCTTGTTTTGAAGGCTTTTAAACCTCAAGATATCTCCATAATCAGAAGATTACACTTGCTTTTGAGCTATTATCCAAGTGTTCCAAGCATTGTCCAAGCCAATTTGCCATTTTTGGAAGAAAGTTACCATTCCATTCTTGAAAAATTGCTTTAATCACAAAGTCAACTTCTCTTGAGCTTCTAACTTGTTCTTTCTGCATACATAACACCTATAAACCAAAAGCAATGTGTCTAAGACCTAATAAAGCTCAGAACATGCTTGTACAACATTTGAGATTTGTCATTTCACTTTTCTTAAAAAGCAAGTTATAGAGCCATAACCCTATAACTCAGAAGCCTGAAGTGATTTTGTGCTCTAATCTTTTCTATACATATTAACAAGTTTATTGCAAGCTAAGACACAATTTCAAGCATCCTATAAACTCTCCCAAACACCCTTGTTGCACAAGACTGCTCAACTTGACAGTTTTGAGCCAAAAACTCTCCATCTCCATTTCCATTCGTGTGTTTTGATTCTTAATCATTCAAACACCTTACATACGTCATACACAAGTGATCCAAGCCCCTGTTTCAAGACTGTAACCCCTTCATCACTATTCACCATTTTCAAACATCAAGCTTGCAGGTTGACTTGAGTAGGGAGATTCAGGGACTTTCAAAGCAAAGTAGGAGTTGGAATACACTCAAGGAGGTCCAGGCAAGCTAAACAGATTCTTAGGGCACCTCAAAGCTTGCTCAAACTTCATACACGGATCCATCTGTAAGAGGTAAGTTTTCTGACTTCAATATCTTGATACAAGCATTCTCTGTGCATACACTCTGAAGTAAAAATATAGATATCATTGCTCTAAAGCTAACCATGTCCATAGTTTTCATTTATATTGACAGTGTGTAGAGAATTTTAGATTTGAACTTTCTGAAAAAATTAGGTTTCAATTTAGGGCCAGCGAAATTAATCTTCATCTTTGACTTTTAGCTTACATAAGTTATATGGTTGGATTCGTGAGGAAAAATAGCATAACTTTCATGTTTGCATTTTCCATTTTTGTTGAGAAATGGATGAGATACAGGTGGTCCGGCTGGCTGAAGGTTGAAGACGAAGTACAGGTCATGGAGATGTTTTTCCTTACATATTTATTGTTTCATTTGCATTAACGGATGTACAGCCACCCCAGTGGTAAGGCAGCGCGCGTTATTGGTAGAGATCATGGGTTCGAACCTTTTTGCATTTGTTTTACACTTTTTTTTGGTCATTTTTCAGCAAATAGGCGATGGGCCTTTTGGGTTTAGTTTTTTTTTGTTTTCGCTTTTGCTGACTAACCTCCTCCATACTGGCTCTTGGCACCCCCTTGGCCCAATTAATTTATTTATTTATTTATTTCATTTATCTTTTCTTAAATATAGTTATTTTTAAATACAAAAAATCATAAAATGAAAAAAAAATGATATTTTATATTTTGACTTATTTTATTTTTATTTTTCCATAAATAAAAATAGTTTTTTTATTATTCTTCATAATTTATTTATTTATGTAAACCTTATAAAATTAATTAATATTGTATTTATTTATTTATTTTTCTTCACACCATTTAAAATATATTATTTTAATACCAAAAAGACTAAAAATATTTTATAATGCTATAAATATTTTCAAGATAAGAAATGCCAAAAAATAATACTTTTCTTAAACTTATCTTCTTTTGATTAATAGAATTAGGGTTTTCATCTAAAATCTTTTCTCAACAATTTCAAACTTAATAATTTATTTTCTTTATTTTATTAGGTTAAGGTAAAATTTCTTTTCATAAAACATCAAACAAAATATTCATTATCTTCACATTTATCTTCTTGTATATTTAATTCATTTTGTGCATTATTTATTTCAGTTCTTGTATAAATTCAATTTGGTTGTAATAGACTAATTAGGGTTTTAATTTCTTGCAATCCTCATTTACAAATTGTATACCCCCCTCCCATAAATGTTGTAATAGCGTAGTAACTCTAAATTCTGCAATTTATCGCTTTATATACAATTGCTAGTAATTAGGGTTTGTATGGAAAGACTAAAATCAACACTTAGAAAACCCTAATTCAAGACAAAAACAAGCATGAAAACAACACACTTGCACACAAGCACCCCTAGGGTTATCTCACTTGGTTGCCTTATACAAAATTACCATATTACGCATGTAAGGTATCTTAGCAAAAGCAAGCAAACACAAGATCATAGTCCCTCGATGACGCTATCTAAGTTGCCTTTCAAATGATCTTAGTCCCTCAAAAATAATGTTAAGATGCCTTGCAACATTGCTAATCATGGTTATACAATGACCCACGCCCGTCCCGTTTACATCCAAAGATAGGGTTGCTTACCAAATCAATGGTAAGACAACAATGTCAAAGAAAAAGAAAATGAACAAGAAAGACATTTGAGTAGTTAGGTTGCTCCTAAATACTTGCTCCATTTCAAAACAAACATCCTTGCTATTTTCAAAAACAATCACATACACTTTCAAACATCTTACAAAATTGAAAACATTTTTAAAAGATCAAACATCTTTGTATACATTCTTACAAACGAGAATCATTACAAAGATTGCCTAAACAATGGCCTCTTTACAAAATACTTTCAAAAACCACACAAAGCACAATTTCAAACAAAAAGCAAGTGTTATAGAAAGTAACTAAGAGCCCATGGAAAACCATGGATTAAAAGGGTGCTAATACCTTCCCTTTTCATAATCTACCCCCCCCCCCCCCCCGAACTCAAGAAATAATCTCAAAGGTCTTTCCTGTGCTTTTTCACCTTTCCTTTTTGGATAAAAGAAAAGTCGATGGAGACTCTTGCTAAACCGCGACATTTGCGATAAAATGCAAAAATATCAAGTCAGTTCTACCACCGCGTCACAACCACCAATTCTCAATCTTTTGTTATAAGAATAATCTCTAATTCCTACAATTTCAATTGACGGATTGATCCAAAGTTACTCGATCTTCCATTACGCTTGAAGTTGTTACCGCTGGTCAAGAAACAATCAATCAACCACCTCTACCTCCACCTCCTCCAAAAAGCGATGTGAATCTTGAAGCAGTGATTCTTCTGCGTATATATCTAATTCAAATGCCTCAAATAGTTAGATATGTCCAATTCCCTCCAATGGGACATTAAATTCCACCTTCAGTTGCACAATCCTCTGAGTTCCCAGATTTTGGAAAGAAAAATTCCAAAATTCATGGAGAAGTCGTCCAATTAACTGAGTATGATGGAAAGGGAGATCCAAAGAGCACGTATAAGTTGTCAATGAAAGACTAAACTACTTCAGCGCTGAAAAAATGTCTAAATGCAAGTTGTTGGCCCAGACCCTTATCAAACCAGCCAGACTATGGTTCAATTGCCTGGACAATGAGAGCAGTATGTCATGGACTAATCTCTGTGAAATTTATCTGGTATAGACAAAACATGGTAATACTAGTTTTTTTAACATCAGAACAAAGTCAAGACAGATGTTACCATATTTTATTTGACATCATGAACATATTTATAAGGTTATAACAAATACTTAAACTTAAATTGCAGTTGGTGATTACAACTGTTGTCTAGTTGTTTGATGTCTTATGAATCTTGATTGACAGGGGAAACTATTGTAGTATAATTTTTGCATCCCAAAATTTCCTCTCTCATTTTACTCAACACATGCTAATTGAAATCCTCAAATTGCTCAAGAATGCCCAAGAGTTGACCAGACAAACTCTCTCCTAAAGCAATGAACCTCTAGCTAGGGTTTCCATTTTCATAAAGATGGGTGAGATCCAAAGGGATCATATGCTATCCATAGTCCTAACATGTTCTCAAGGCCCTCCATATCAAATTTCAATCCTTGCACAAAAAGTTTGCTCAGTCAACTGCTTAGATGCTTGAAAATCAACTGTATTAGGTCAAAAGTCAATTATGGCCCACATACAGTCAAACTTCAAAAATTTTGATCAAAATCAATATTTTGAAGTTATATCCATCATTGGATCAAGTTTTGACCATGATTCCCCAAGGAATGCTCCTAACTCATCAAAACTCAAAAGTTGCTAAATTAGGGTTTCTTAGGAAAAGTCAACCAAACTTTGACCAAGCATAACTTTCTCATACTTTATCAGAATTTTTTCTCATCCAAGGCTAATTTTGAAGAGAATCCAATTCCCTACAACTCATCTTAAGCCCTCAAGATCAAGAAATGCACTCATCAAAATATATGGATTCAGACATTATAGGTCATCCCAAAAAGTCAACAAAAACACCTTTTGGGTCAAAGCTCCTTACATGAACATGGAAGATCCAATTGAGATGAAACCAAAGAGGTTGTTTAGGGGACATCTTAAGCTTTCTAAAAAGTCCAAGGACTCCCTCTTAAGGTCAAAATTGAGAGAGATATGCATTGTCAAATTTGGCCATTTTTGGAAATTTTCCCAAAGTCAATAATGCTCAAAATTGCATTTTTTTTGCCAAATGGGCCTAATTTTTTATGCTTGCATCTTACCTCTAACATTGTCCATGACCCAAACACTTTTCCATATTTTATTGAATTTATTTATTTAATTTATTTTGATTTTAATCATTTAAAAATCAAATTAAATCAAATAAATGATGTAAAATATAGAAGATTTGTTTTTGATCTGATTTTGAATGAAATGAAATCCATTTATACTGCCAAAACAGAATCAAATTGTGCCAAGGTTGATTGGAGTGAGAATGGAATGATTTATCTTGATTTGGAAAGAAATAATGCAAGGTTGGAATGAAATCAAATCTTAATAATTGAGAAGGATTTGAAGCTTTTTTGTTAACCTAATTCAAAGAGGTACATATACATAACAAATCCAAGGCATAGGGGGAGAAGAGAATCGTGTGAAACGGCCAAGAACACAGTGCACTTTTGTCAAAAAAATCTCAGATTAAATTCCATATTACAGCCATCCTCAAGGAGATTTAAGGGTTGCAACACGTTCCTGGCAATCTCCTAAAGCTAACTGCACATTTTGCACGCACCAAAACACCTTGAATCGTAAAATCCGCAACCCTGTTATCCAACTATTTTTTTATTTTTGATTACATGCATACATGCTTTTTTATGAAATTCAATCATACATTCTTGTTTATTACAAAGTCTTGATGCTTGCTGAATCGTTTAATTGAGTTTTGAGTGTAGGAATCATGGTTTGCCATTCTTAGGGTTTATGAGCTCGTTTTAGGGTTTCCTTCTACATGCAAAATTAGGGCTAGGCGTGGACACCATGATGTTCAAGGTTTCAAGCCCAGTTGATTCATGGTCTTCAATGAAATTTATATTGCTTGTGCTAGATTTTTTAGTAACGCAAGGTTGTAGCTACAATGGGCGTCCGTAGGTAAAAGGGTTGGTGTCTAAAGCCACGGTCCAGGGAAGAAGAAGGTGGCGTGGCAGCCAACCACTGGCCAATTTAAACTTGCGCGTGTTTTCCAGGCATAAGACGTGCGTAGTTATTATAATATTATTTGTCTATTATGTTACCGGATAAACATTACAGCGCAGATGGCAAGAAGTATGGGCATGTGAAGCAAGGGACCTGGGTTCGATTCCAGGTCCAAACATTTTCTTATTTTTTGAATAATTCCTTGCAGATCCAGCATATCTCAATGCCTAGCATCCACTGTGCACCCCAGATCCCATCCCTAAGATCCATCATCATACAGATCCTACGCTCCAGCTTTGAGGGACCACCATGAACCATCAGAAGAGTGATGCATGGGACCAAGCGCAGGCTCTGGGCCTCCAGCTTTGGGCCTAACAAGGAATTTGGCATCACACCCCCCTAATTGCTCATCATATCAGGCCCGTTCTTATTTTTTTTATTTCTTTTCTTTAATACTATTTATTGTTTGTTTGTTTGTTTTACAAAAATCACTTTTTATTTAATCATAAAATCATAAAAAAAATGTAGAATTAGGTTTTATTAAAATTAGTTTTATTTTGGCAAATTAATTAATTTTGAATTATTTGTTTTCATAATTAAAATTAATTAGACAAATTAGGTTTAATTCATAAATATTTAACTTTCTCAATAAAATATTAAAAAAATGTTTCTTTAATTAATTAGATTTAGGTTAAAATTTAAATTACTTTTCTCAATAATAAAATATAAAAATATTTTCCTTTTAATTGATTAGATTTTTTTAGGACCTCGACTTCATTCTCATATTTATTTCGTCGCGCGCGTCCTTATTTTCTTTATTCTTATTAAATATTGTAACTGTTCCCAAGTTGTAATAGTTAAATTAGGTTTAATATTTCGCTTATCATTTTTTCCCGGTTTTTTTTAATATGTAATCCCCTCCCCTAAAGCCTTGTAATAGTTAGGGTTTTAATTTCTTACTTTTAATTTCCGCAACTATTTAACTGTTAGATATATGAACAATAGGCTTGCATGTTAAATGTAAATGATTAATACAGTAGAAAACCCTAATTATACAAAGATAATTAATTTAAAAAACACACTCGCACATGTTCACTCCTACGGTGTGCCCCACTTGGTTGCCTCGGAAATAATGGTCGCGTCCCTCGAACGTAGGGATATCTTAGCAAAGACCCACAATTCAAAATCGTCATAAAGATCATAGTCCCTACTTGTCCCTCGAGTTGCCTGCGAATTGATCTTATGACGATAGTCCGTTCGAAATGCTAAGGTATCTTTACTTGTTGCCTTCAGAGACCATTCCGTCCCTTCGAACGTCCCTTTACAAATCCAACGATAGGGCTACCTACTTCTTAATAGTAGGATAATGTTGTCTAAAGGAAAACGAACATACCATTTTTTCGAGTAGGTAGAAAATCTTAAGTACTTGCTCAAAACAACAAAACTTTTTCACAAACACTTTTCAAAACTATTTTCAAAAACGACTTCATCACACTCTTGAGGACAGATACAAGAGTTATCACGAAGTTAAACAAAAGCTTTTCAAAACACGCACAAGCAATTTCAAAAATGAGCAAGTACCTAAGAGCCCGTGAAAAACCACGGATAGAAAGGGTGCTAACACCTTCCCCTTCTATAATATACCCCTCGTACTCAGAAATATCTCGAAAAAAAGGTTTTTTTCTGTTCTTTTTCCTTTTCCTTTGTTGTATGAAATAAAAGTCGGTGGCGACTCTTGCTTACTGCGACATTTGCAAACAAAATATGCAAACCAGTATTAACAGTCAGTTCTGCCACCGTATCACAGAACTGGTGACTCTTCTGGGGACTAGTAAAAGTGGGGTTTACCTTAGGATCTAGGTTATTTTAATTGCTTTCTTGTTTGCTTTGCCTGTTTTATCTTTAAGGATTTTTGCTTGGGTATTGTTAAAGATCCTACACCCGGATCTGGGGGCACTTTTTAGGTAAACAGCAATAGATCGTGGAGACTGTACGGCATAGATCGATATGGTTTAAGTGATGGCCGTGTTGGTGTGACACTTTGGTTAGTACCGGTATCCTTTGTATGGAAACAAGGAGAATACGGGGTTGTCGTGAAGCTCTAATGGACCTTAGAACCTTAGTTGAACAAACTTGGCCATTAGAAAGTAGTGAGATAGTCGGCCTCGATATAAAGCTGAGGATTGGTTGATACTTGATGCTACACTCATTGAGATCAGACTTTCGGGATTTCGGCCGTAAGAAAAGATTGCCTGAGCTGAAACAATGCCCGATAAAGGATGATCAGTGATATTGAGAATCTTTAGAACCCGGTTACTTTTCTAAGACAGGTTTGAAACCAACTAAACTTCAAGAGGGTACTTACCTTTAACCTCATGCAAGACTTTGAACCTAAGGTCTATTGTGTAATTTATTATGTTTGAACATAACATCATGCATCATAAAATAGCATCCATTCTTACTACACTAACCATTTCAAGGACCAAGGGAATTTATCTTTGTTCTGTTTTGCAGATCATGGCTTCCGCTCGAAGAAACACTATCCGAATCAGCTTCGTGAGAATACCTCCCCAGCTCAAGGAGCTAGTATCAAGGGTTCCTGAAACTTCTGCGTTTACTAAGAGACATGGTCGACTTCTCAACCTAGCCACTTCAAACTTTAATGAGAAGATGATGAGTGTACTCTTTCAGTTCTTTGATCCCAAGCACCACTGCTTCACCTTCCCAGACTATCAGTTGGTGCCTACCATGGAAGAGTTCTCTAAGTTATTGGATGTACCCATTCTTGAACAGTTGCCTTTCACAGGTTTGGAAGAAGTTCCTAATCCATAAGTCATTGCCTCAGCCTTGCATCTGAAACGGGCCAATGTGGTATCTAATTGGGAAACAAGAAGCGGAGTCAAGGGTTTTCTATCCAAGTTCCTAATAGACAAGGCCCGACTATTTTGGGTTGATATGGACTTTCAGGCTATTGAGGAGGTCTTGGCCCTTTTAATCTATGGGTTAGTACTATTCCCTAATCTAGACTCACTCATAGATGTGAATGTTGTCAAGATTTTCCTCTCCTGCAACCCTGTGCCTACCTTGCTCAGAGATATCTTGCACGCTCTCCATACTCGTACCATGAAGAGAAGAGTGGTTCTTATGTGCTGCATGCCATTGCTGTCGAGGTGGTTTATTTCTCACCTCCCTAAATTCGTACTGAAGAATAAAGATGGTTTGGGTTGGTCACGAAGGATAATGTCACTCGCTCATACGGATATTCTCTGGTATTCCTGAGCTATGGGAGATACTGCTATTATTGACCGCAACAGGGAGTACCCTAATGTCCCATTACTTAGCTTCAGAGGGGGCATAACTTATAACCCTTGTTTAGATCTGCGACAATTTGGTTACGCTCGAAGGGATGGTCCCTCGAGGGCATTGTGTTTAACTATGAGGACGATGTTCAAGGATATCGCCAAAGGTTCATACGAGCTTGGAGCATGGTAAATAGATCTGGCGCCAAGGCTTTAGGGCCAAAGGCTTCCATTCCTATGGAACCTTATCTCCAATGGGTACGAGCTCGCGCCCAGAAACATATGATGCCCTACATGGCCGTTTTACCAGTGATTGTGGAACCCACTACTGAAGGGGGTATTCCTTACACGGTTCTCCATCCTGATATGCCCACTGATCTTGGAGAACTACAGAGGTATTGGATTCAGTTGAAGAAAGAACGGGATACTTACAGGGATCAGTTCTATGCCCAGGAGAGGAAGGTTTTAGAGCTCACAAGGAAGATTCATGAAGAAAGAAGCCTTAATGTCTATCTCGGCACAAAGAGGAAGCATCCATGGGAAATTTGACTTTTTCTAGTTTTTTAGAAATGTTTTAATTGTAACGCCTAAAAGGAAATTGAACTTTGAATTTCTACTAATAAAATCTTTGTTTCATTGTGGTTCACAAATTTAAATTTCCCAAAGTCTTTGAAATCATTACATACGTATCCCATCCATAAACACTGCATATACAGGTACCATTACAGGCTTCTCATCTTCTTCGTTGTTTATCATGCAGAAATGTCTTCTAAACAAAGCATCAAAGATCTGCAGGCACAAAATGCTCAATTCCAACAGATGTTCATAAATCTGGCGAAAGGGCAGGAGGATCTGAAAGCCCTCATCCTGAAGGAGAAAAAGAAAAAGAAGAAGGTCTCTCGTATTCTGAATATGGGCAGAAGGTTCAGGGGGCCGTTAAAGCAACCAGTCGATCTGACCTCTTCATCCAAGGAAGGGGAGAATCAAGAAAGAGAGACAAGGGAAAAGGACCCCAGTCCTGAAGTTTCTGACAATAATACCGACTACAATGATGAGCAGTATCCTCCTACTGAGGATAGGTACAAGCAATTGGAGGATCGTCTGAGTGCTATGGAAATCCAGAGGATACCTGGGTTGGATTTCGAAGAACCGGGATTGGTGTCGGGAGTGGTCATCCCGCAGAAGTTTAAGGCTCCAATTTTTGCAAAGTACGATAGGGTGTCTTGCCCGAAACTCCATCTCTGTTCCTATGTAAGGAAGATCCAGCCCCACACCGCTGATAGAAACTTGTGGGTTCACTTCTTTCAAGATAGTCTGTCAGGGACTCAGCTTGAATGGTTCTACCAACTGGAAAGAACCAATGTCTGAAACTGGGAGGATTTGTCCGCTGCTTTTTATAAGCAGTATCAATACAACGCCGACCTTTCCCCCACTCGTACTCAACTCTACAGTATGACCATGGGTGCAGGTGAAGGTTTTAAGAACTATGCGCGGAAGTGGAGAGACTTGGCTGGGAGAGTACAACCCCCTTTATCTGACAGGGAGTTGGTCGATATGTTTCTTGGGACGCTGTTTAGTCCTTTCTTTAAAAATTTGATTGGCAGCTCATCGGCTAGTTTCATCGAGCTGATATTAACAGGAGAAAGGGTAGAAGCTGGGATTCGGAGCGGTAAGGTACAGAAAGATGCCTCTTCGAGTTCGGTAAAGAAGCCTTTTACTGGTAAGAAGGAAGCCTGTGCCATCTATAGCCCGAGAGGCTAAAGCAGAGCTGAACACCGCCAGACCGTAATTACCGTAATGATACCTAGACTTGCGGCTTCTCCACAATGCAACAATCAACAAAGGGTGGAAAGACCACAACGGAAATTTACCCGGATTAACATGATGTTGGCTGAAGTTCTACCCCATCTGCTAAGATCCAACTTGGCAACCTTGAAAGAGGCTCCCAAGAATCTGAATACCACATCTCCTCGGTATAATCTAAATGTACGGTGTGCCTATCATTTTGAGAGTCCTGGCCACGATACTAGTGACTGCTGGGCTCTGAGAAATAAGGTACAAGATCTAATCTAGGCCAAGGAAATTGAGTTCGATGCTCCGGAAAAGCCCAATGTCATAACTACTCCCATGCCCAAGCACAATTGTGGAGTTAATGCTGTTGATACTGATCTGTTTGTAACCTCAATTGATTAAGTGTCTACTCCTCTGATGACTATTAAGAAGAATTTTTTGTTGGACGGTTTATTTCTGGGTTATGGTGAACGTTGCCACGTGTGTTCATCTATGCCTTCCGGTTTCCATTTGCTAAAAACAAGAGTCCAACGCCTGATGGACAACAGAGAGATTTTGTTCGATAAAACTTTGATTCCAACTATTCCATATGAAGATATTGCAATTATAACCATTTCCGCCAATCCTTCCAAGGCCTCATCGAGAAGACCTATTAGGATTACATCTTCTCCAAGAGTCGCTCCGCTAATAATCACCCTTCCTGGTCCTGTCCCATACGCCTCGGGCAAAGCTGTCCCCTGGCATTATGGCACCGATGTCTACTATCATGGCGTTAAACAAGACCTGAAGAACAAAGAGGCTGATCCTGATGTCAGTAACATTTTCGGGACCAGTAAGATCACCCTAAGTGGAAGGGTTTTCTCTCCTGAGATTTCCCCAAGGACTGTCAATAGACAAGTTGTTGTTTCACCTGCTATTCCTACCGATGCTTCAACTACTATTCATGTTCTTACTCCAATTGTTACCCCTGCCAACGAGTCATCTGGTACCCGAGGCAAAGAAGTTATAGGTGAGCCTTCCCGAATGGAGGCACCTAGGAAACTTGTCGTAGAAGCCTTTAAGCAAGAGATAGAGGAAATATTGAAAATAATCAAAAAGAGCGACTACAATGTGGTCGAGCAGCTGGGGCAGACCCCCTCAAAGATATCCATGTTGTCTCTGTTGTTGTGCTCCGAGGCCCATGCGAAGGCTTTGATCGCATTCCTCAAGACTGCGCACGTACCGCAGGAGACTTCAGCTGATCAATTCCAAGACTGTGTGGCCAGCCTGACTTTTGATAATGGGTTAGGTTTTTCAGATGCAGACTTGACACCAAAAGGGAGGAAGCATAATGATGCTCTTCATGTCTCGATCGAATATAGGGGCACCATTATGGCTCATGTGTTGGTAGATATTGGGTCTTCGCTGAATGTTCTGCCTAAGAAGGCGCTGGATCGGTTGGATTATGAAGGCTTGACATTAAAGCCTAGTAACATTGTGGTAAGGACTTTTGATGGGTCAAAGAGAATGGTGCATGGGGAAGTGAACATCCCCATCAAAGTAGGTTCTCAGACTTTTGAGTCCACTTTCTATGTAATGGAAATCCGGTCGTCATACTCTTGATTGTTAGGTCGTTCTTGGATCCATGAAGTTGGGGCTGTTACTTCTACACTGCACCAAATGCTGAAGTATCCAGTAAAAGGGAAGATTGTCACTGTGCATGGTGAAGAGGAGTATATGGTGAGCCACCTCAACTCCTTCAGATACGTAGAGATGGACGGGGAATTCATAGAGACTCCTTGCCAGAATTTTGAAGAGGTTCCCCAGATCCTGACATCGACTGAAACTACTACCAGCAACAAACTTCCTTTGAAGATGGCTTCTCTCAAAGACGCCAGAGCAGTGGTTGAAGAAGGTGGATATACCAACTGGGTACAACTCCCTGATTTTGCTCACAAAACTAACAAGTTTGGTTTGGGCTCTACTTTAGGAGCTCAAAGGGTTGTTCGATGCGCTCAAGCTGAAGGACCTCCCCTCCGCATCAGCCACGATCCAGGGAAGAAGAAGGTGACGTGGCAGCAAACCACTGGCCAATTTAAATTTGCGTGCATTTTCCAGGCATAAGACGTGCGTATTTATTATAATATTATTTGTCTATTATGTTACCAGATAAACACTACAGCGCAGATGGCAAGGAGTATGGGCATGTGAAGTAAGGGACCTGGGTTCGATCCCGGGTCCAAACATTTTCTTATTTTCTGAATAATTCCTTGCAGATCCAGTGTATCTCAATGCCTAGCGTCCACCGTGCGCCCCAGATCCCATCACTAAGATCCATCATCATACATATCCTACGCTCTAGCTTTGAGGGACCACCATGAACCATCAGAAGAGTGACGCATGGGACCAAGCGCAAGCTCTGGGCCTCCAACTTTGGGCCTAACAAGGAATTTGGCATCACACCCCCCTAATTGCTCATCATATCAGGCCCATTCTTTTTTTTTTTTTCTTTAATATTATTTATTTGTTGTTTGGTTTTTTTACAAAAATCACTTTTTTACTTAATCATAAAATCAGAAAAATCATAAAAAAATGTAGAATTAGGTTTTATTAAAATTAGTTTTATTTTGGAAAATTAATTAATTTTGAATTGTTTGTTTTCATAATTAAAATTAATTAGACAAATTAGGTTTAATTCATAAATATTTAACTTTCTCAATAAAATATTAAAAAAATGTTTCTTTAATTAATTAGATTTAGGTTAAAATTTAAAATATTTTTCTCAATAATAAAATACAAAAAATATTTTCCTTTTAATTGATTAGAATTTTTTTAGGACCTCGAGTTCATTCTCGTATTTATTTCGCCGCGCACGTCCTTATTTTCTTTATTCTTATTAAATATTGTAATTGTTCCCAAGTTGTAATAGTTAAATTAGGTTTAATATTTCGCTTATCATTTTTTCCCGGTTTTTTTTAATATGTAATCCCCTCCCCCAAAGCCTTGTAATAGTTAGGGTTTTAATTTCTTGCTTTTAATTTCCGTAACTATTTAACTGTTAGATGTATGGACAATAGGCTTGCATGTGAAAGATAAATGATTAATACAGTAGAAAACCCTAATTATATAAAGATAATTAATTTAAAAAAATACACTCGCACATGTTCACTCCTAGGGTGTGCCCCACTTGGTTGCGTCGGAAATAATGGTCGCGTCCCTCGAACGTAGGGATATCTTAGCAAAGACCCACAATTCAAAAATCGTCATAAAGATCATAGTCCCTACCTGTCCCTCGAGTTGCCTGCGAATTGATCTTATGACGATAGTCCGTTCGAAATGCTAAGGTATCTTTACTTGTTGCCTTCAGAGACCATTTCGTCCCTTCGAACATCCCTTTACAAATCCAACGATAGGGATACCTACTCCTTAATAGTAGGATAATGTTGTCTAAAGGAAAACGAACATACCTTTTTTTCAAGTAGGTAGAAAATCTTAAGTACTTGCTCAAAACAACAAAACTTTTTCACAAACACTTTTCAAAACTGTTTTCAATAACGACTTCGTCACACTCTTGAGGACAGATACAAGAGTTATCACAAAGTTAAACAAAAGCTTTTCAAAACACGCACAAGCAATTTCAAAAATGAGTAAGTACCTAAGAGCCCGTGGAAAACCACGGATAGAAATGGTGCTAACACCTTCCCTTTCTATAATCTACCCCCGTACTCAGAAATATCTCGAAAAAAGGTTTTTTCTGTTCTTTTTCCTTTTCCTTTGTTGGATGAAATAAAAGTCGGTGGCGACTCTTGCTTACCGCGACATTTGCGAACAAAAAATGCAAACCAGTATTAACAGTCAGTTCTGCAACCGTATCACAATAATGTATTCATAATTGTTAGAAAATATGAACCTCGAGAGAGGAAGCGTATTGTCTTGTAAAGGCTCTGATTTGCAAGCATTCAATGAAATAACCACTCGTCCATGGGGCTACATCAAGATGGTGATATCAATAGGTGATGGAAAGGATATTTGAGATATTAACTCGCAATTACTCATTGTCCCTTGCAGGAGCACCTACAATTGCATTCTAGGAAGGCCTTATGCCGCTTTACTGGACGTCATTGCTTCACCGGTGCATCACAAACTCAAATATCACAATATTCAAGGAGAGTTGGTCACCATCAATTCCAACCTGGAAGGAGAAAAACAAATCCACCAGGCACTTCCGAAAGACCAAGGAGATGGTGTGGCCATGGATATTAATATAGCTTCCCTCACCAGTCAACTTAGCATGATGGGCATTAGTCCTCCAAGAAGTGGCTAGACCAACAAAAGTAAGTATAAGGAATACGAGGTGGCTAGGCCATTTGGTTATGTATCCCTTTTCCCATTCATCTAAATGATGTTATTGTATAATCATCTTCCATATGTATAGGAATATCTTGCAACTATAAATTAAATATGAAATTTTCTAAAATATATGTTTCTTTGTGATTGTGCATATTGACGACGAGTTTGGGGTACAATACATCAAAGCCAAGGATGTTATCAGAGACACTTTACACATTCGACTAAAATAATCACTTCCCTACATAAAGCCAAAGGTGATACTGGAGATGCTTTACACATCCGGTTACATCAATCACTTCCCCACATAAAGTCAGGGGTGATGTTGAAGACGTTTTGCTTGTCCGACTACAACAATCACTTCCCAACATAAAGTTAGGGGTTTTATTGGAGACGCTTTGCACTTCCAACAACAACAATCACTTCCCCGCCTAAAGTCATGGGTGTTGTCAAAGATGCTTTATACGTATGACTACATCCATTAATCCCCCACATACAATAATGGTTCACCCTAGTCTCGTTAGAGGTCACAGTGGGTTAGCCACATATCAACCCCTAACTGAGTATTCATCTTGTGGGGGAAGAGGAATCAACCCTTGATTGGGAATGGCCCTAGTGACATCCAATAAGCTTCAAGGGAAGACCTCGTAAGCTCACTCATAATATGAATCCTTGCACTTAGGATTATACAAATATAATTCCATAGCCTTAAGTAGGTAAAAAAAGCATTTCATTCTAAGAAAGACATAAACATATATTATTCCATTGCATTAGTACTAAACATGGAGTACATAAAAAATAAAGAAAAGAAAAACATAAAAGTGGTTGGCAGGGTTACTTCTGCATAGAAACTATTTCTCCATCTTTGAGCATTTGATCCGACCAAATTTTCTCCCTCGAGAAAACCAACGTATAGTTAAAATGATCCACTTACTACTAAGCATTCTCAAACAAATATAGAACATCCTAATGGGAAGCGCATGTATAGTTAGCCAACTATTGAGTCAGAGAAGCAATCTAAAGGCACAAACACTTTAATTCCCCTTGAACAAATGATAAACTGCTCCGAATAGAAGTTGGGGTTTGGTTCTTCTTCGATATTATCCTCACTATATGGGTAATCTGGTCGAAGAGAGAACCACCAAGATTAAGGGGAATCAAGGAATCCTTTACCCTAATAAGAGAAGTAGAAGATTCCATTATTTCATGAAGGTGTCTATCTCCTTAAGCTTCTTATCATGAACACTTTCCTCCAACCGTTTCGTCCCGACATGGTTCTAATCAAATAAAAAAGTTTCCTAGAAGCCATCTTTGCTAAGGGCCAAAGCAGCAGAAGCATGGGGGGATATACCAAACCAAAGTAGAAAGTTATTCCTCTATAGCATACCCAGACAGATTGGACACATATGCGCAATCCTCTTCTGAAGGAGGGGTCTGATAGTCTCTAGAGGAGTGAGAGCTCTACCCTTTTAGCAATAGATAGATAGGAATAGCTGACATATTTGGGAGCATTATAAGCATATTCAAAGCAACTTCATTCCTTGTTGACCATATCCCTCGCTTTATGAGTCGGAGTTGCACTTCATCCAATTAGCGCATAATCAAGTGTTAAAATAAAAACATGTTAAATATATGTTGAAAACAAAAATTCCCGAGTTTCTAGAGCTTACCAAATATAACTTTCCTTTCTTCCCGGAAATGGACCTCCTCTAGTAATTGAACATCAATAAGTAATTGCAAGCATCTTAAATCGATCTCATCCATAGGGGTACCTCCTTCAAAGTAACCTAAGTCATTGATTTAACTCACTATTTGTTTCTTATGATACAAATATTCATTAGAAAAATCATCTTTTTAATATACATACACATTATTCTCCATAAGAAAGTGACTCTTTGTGCAATATTTAGGAAACAACTCGACATATCATCCATCCATTATGTTCCCTACGAGGTAAATTGTGGCATGAACTTCAAGGTTGATGGGGTGACTAAAAATAATCGATTTTCAAAAGGTTGTAGCTCGGGAAGAGGCCCAAAGCCATGCGCATTCAGTGATCAGAAAAATAGCAAGTGTACTATTTTTCCTCTTGTAGTAATAGGGGAAATTCCCCGAATGTAGATCTCAAGGACTCCACAGAAGTACCGAGTTTAATTTGTGGTTCAATTAAACAAAAACTTAATTTGGGATTTTTTTGTTATTGTTACTGTAAAATAAACAAAAATATAAATTGGCTTTTCAGAGATATGAGTAACATGTTAGGGTAAAGTGTATAACTTTTCCTGTAACAACTTTGAATCCTGATCTCTTCAACAAGTTATTACAATTTAACTTTGAATCCTAATTTAACTATTACAACTTGGGAACAGTTACAATATTTAATAAGAATAAAGAAAATAAGGACGCGCGCGACGAAATAAATATGAGAATGAAGTCGAGGTCCTAAAAAAAATCTAATAAATTAAAAGGAAAATATTTTTTGTATTTTATTATTGAGAAAAATATTTTAAATTTTAACCTAAATCTAATTAATTAAAGAAACTTTTTTTTTTAATATTTTATTGAGAAAGTTAAATATTTATGAATTAAACCTAATTTGTCTAATTAATTTTAATTATGAAAACAAACAATTCAAAATTAATTAATTTGCCAAAATAAAACTAATTTTAATAAAACTTAATTCTACATTTTTTTATGATTTTTTCTGATTTTATGATTAAATAAAAAAGTGATTTTTGTAAAATAAAAAAAAAACAAATAAATAATATTAAAGAAAAGAAATAAAAAAAAATAAGAATGGGCCTGATATTATAAGAAATTAGGGGGGGTGATGCCAAATTCCTTGTTAGGCCCAAACCTGGAGGCCCAAAGCTTGCGCTTGGTCCCATGCATCACTCTTCTGATGGTTCATGGTGGTCCCTCAAAGCTAGAGCGTAGGATCTGTATGATGATGGATCTTAGTGATGGGATATGGGACGCACGGTGGACGCTAGGCATTGAGATACGCTGGATCTGCAAGGAATTATTCAGAAAATAAGAAAATGTTTGGACCTGGGATCGAACCCAGGTCCCTTGCTTCACATGCCCATACTCCTTTCCATCTGCGCTGTAGTGTTTATCTGGTAACATAATAGACAAATAATATTATAATAACTACGCACGTCTTATGCCTGGAAAATGCATGCAAATTTAAATTGGCCAGTGGCTGGCTACCACGTCACCTTCTTCTTCCCTGGACCGTAGCTTTAGACACCGGGATTCAAAGTCTTAGTGGGAAAACCTTTGAACATTCATCCTAAATCCTAAGTCCTTAGAGAGTTATGATGAATTCAAGCCTTTGTTTTATCAAGAGTTAATAGGGAACTATAGGGTATTCCTAGTCCTAGGTGATATCTACTATAGTCTAATCATACAAAAACCTTAACAATCACGGTCTAGCAAGTTGTTAACTGTAAATCAATCCTAATTGTTCCAATCAGGAAAGCATAAAAACATTGCATGATTAAATTGAATAATAAAAACCATCGAATTGATAAAATCAAAAATTCAAAGTCATTACAGATTCAAATCAGGACACCCCCTAGCATTGGGGGGTTTAGCTACTGATATTGTTCAAAGAAAACAAAAGATAAATTGTAAACATTACAAGTATTGGGGAGAAGTTTGATCTTCAATCTTGTCCGTTCATGAAAATCTCCTTCCTCTAAAACCCTTGTCTTCTCCAATCTTCTCTCGTGTAATTCTTTGTTGGCAAAAAGTCCTCTCATTCATCGTGGAAACTCCTCTAAAAAGAAAAAACTCACTTAGGTAAAATAGAAGTACCCAAAATACCCCCACAACTTAACATTTGGGCAAAGTAGAAAAAATACCAGAAATCAGCGTCATATGGGTTGCAATACAACCCGTGTTAGGAAACACAGTTGCCTGTGTTGCACTGTAACGCGGTGGAAGAACTGACTTGGTTGTTTTGCATTTTATCACAAATGTTGCGGATAGCAAGAGTCTCCACCGACTTTTCTTTTATCCAAAAGAAAAGGTTGAAAAGAACAGGAAAAACCATTGAGATGTTTTCTTGAGTTCGGGGGGTAGATTATGAAAAGGGAAGGTATTAGCACCCTTATCATCCGTAGTTATCTATGGGCTCTTAGTTTCTTTCTAGATCACTTGCTTTTGTTTGAAAATGTGCTTTGCGTGGTTTTTGAAAGTATTTTAAAAAGGCGCCATTGTTTAGGAAAACTTTGTAATTATTCTCGTTCGTAAGAATGTATACAAAGTGTTGATCTTTTGAAAAATGTTTCAAGTTTTAAATATGATTTTTGAAAGTGTTGGTGTTTGTATTTGAAAATAGCAAGGATGTTTTGGTTTGAAAGTGAGCAAGCAACTAGGAACATTCTACCTACTCAAAAGTCTTTCTTGTTTATTTCCTCTTTCCTTTGACATTATTATTTTACCATGGATTGGTAAGTAACCTTATCTTTGGATGTAAAAGGGACGGGCAAGGGTCATCGTATAGTCATGAATAACAATGTTGTAAGATATCTTAGAATTTTCTTTGAGGTACTAAGATCATTCTTAAGGCAACATTTGTAGTGTCATTAAGGGACTATGATCTTGTATTTTGTTTGTTTTTGCTAAGACATCTTACATGCGTATTATGACCATTTTTATAAGGCAACAAAGTGGATTTACCCTAAGGATGTAAGTGTGCAAGTGTATTGATTTATATGCAATTGTTTTGTCTTCGAATTAGGGTTTTCTAAGCATTGATTTTATCTTTCCATACAAACCCTAATTTATTAGCATTTATATAAAGCATTAAATTGTGGAAAATAAAAATACTAAGCTATTACATCATTATGGGAGGGGGTGTACAAATTTACAAATGGGGAAATTGCAAGAAAATTGAATCTAAATAATTATTACAACCATATTGAATATTGTACAAAATTAAAAATAAAAATTGCAAGAATTTAAATGGAACAGGAAATGATTTTTATTTGGTTTTATGAAAGGTTTTAATCTTAACCTAATTAAGAAAATAATTAATGTAAATTAACTAAAATTAAAACCTAAATTAATTAATAAAGAATAATAAGTTAAAAATGATCTTTCTAGGGTTTTTTGTGAAAAGGTTTTAAATAATAGAAGTAATAGGAAAATTAATTAATTAAAATACCTAAGTTCTAAATTAATTTTAATTAAGAAAAGAAAATAACGTAGTCATTAATCCTAAGCCTAAATATTAATTCATAAAAAAAAGAGAAATTAATTTGCTAAGAAAATTGTTTTTATTCTTTTTTAATTTTTATAAAGAGAAATAAAATATAAATGAGTATAAAATAATAAAATAAATATTTTTGGATTTTTTATTAATAATAATAATATTAATAATAATAATAATAATAATAAAATTAAAATATGAAAGTGAAATAAACTAAAAGATAAAAATAAAATAAAATAAAGAAATAAACGATCAGGGGGGTGCTGAAGCAAAGCAGGGAGTTAGTAAAAGAAGAAAAAAAATGATCAGGCCCAAGTTGGAGGGGCCCGGACGTGTGTTTGTGACAAAAAGAATGAAAATCTGAAAAATGGAAAAAAGGTAGCGTGCTGGGTGTTGAACCCACGCCCTCTTGGTTACCAACGCGCTTCCTTACCACTGGGGTGGCTATACATCCGTTAACATTGGCACAAAAATAAATACATAACATAAAACTTGCCCTAATTGTACTTCATCTTTAACCTCCAGCCAAAGGATCTGTAACTTGCTCATTCTTCAACCATTTTCAAAAATGTAAATATGAAACTTGTGTATTTTTTCACCACGAATCCAACAATGTAACTAATTTAAGCTAACATTTAAAGATAAGGAAGAATTTATGAAAGTACCAAATTCTGACCTAAATGTTTCAGCAAGTTTAAACTCAAAATTCTCCATGCTCAAACAACATAGATGAGAACTATGGACATGTATAGTTTCAGGGAAATGATATCTACATTCTATCTTCACAAATGCAAGCCTAACAATGCCTAAATAATGAGATAGAAGTTTAAGAAAAATACCTCAAAACTTGAAATCATGAAATGAGTTTGAGCTTGTTTCAAGTGATGGTGATGATCAGGTTAGCTTCCTTGGACCTCTAGGAAGCTAATGCAGTGGCTGGCTTGAGCTGAAGGTGGCTAGAATGGTCTGGAGAAGTCCAACTGTGATGCTCTATTTTTGAACTTGGAAATGGGTGAAGATGGTGTTACAGTGGTGTAACAAGGATAGGGATGGCTTATGTATGATTCTTGGAAGCTTTTGGAAGCAAAAGGTCAAGAAACGCACGAGTGAAATGGAAGTTTGAAGTTCTTGATCAGAATATGAAACAATGGTGGTTTGTGATACAGTTCTGAGTTTTGTTGAGTTTTGGAGCTTGTGTATTCTTGTGTTTTGATGCAAACAACTTGTGCATAAGTAAGGAAAAGGTTCCAGCACTTGAGAGAGTCAGAAGTGCAAGATCTAGACTTATGGTTATGTTACTTGATTTTGAAGAAAAGTGGGAATATGGTTTCAAGGCATAGTACAAGCATGGCCTGAGTTCTAAGAGGCTTTAGACAAGTTTCTTTTGGCTTATAGGTTGTGTGTGATCAGAAGAAAATAATTGCAAAGCTCAAGAACTGATTTTGTGCACAAAAGCTACTTTTCCAAAATGGCAATGTGCACTTTCTTCCTAAAATGGTATTAAGCATGGGCAATGCATTGAATGCTTGGATTAAAGCCTCTAACAGATGTGCCAAACATTAATTATGGAGTGACAAGCAAGTTTGAGGCCTGCAAAGCAAACATTATGCAGCCTAGCATGGATTTGAATTCTTGTTCATAATGAAAATGACCTATAATTCAAGAATGAAATGCCAACTTTATGCCTTCAATTCTCCTTGCTCAAACATGATCTCAAGGAGTTATTTGACATTTTATAAAGCTTGGAATGTGCTCTACAACCCCTCTTTGAATCACTTTTGAAAATTCCCCTTGGAACTATGTGAAAAATTTCCAGGAAGTTAGGTCAAAATCCTGCCTAAACTAGGGCAAAATTTCACTAAGTTTCTAAGTTTCATGAACATGTATTCACAAAATCATAACTTGAAATCCATGAATTTCTAGGAGAAGTTGTGTAAAGCAATGTTTTATATCTCATTGAGATCTACAAATTTCATGTTGAAAGTTTCCTTTGAATCATCTTGCATCATGGTGAAAAATTGGCTCAAAATTGTGAAAAAATATGAAGTTTTCAACACTTAGAAAAATTTCTAAGTTTGGAAACTTTGACTTTTCAAAATAAAATCTTGAATTTTTAATTTCTTAATGAACAAGTTTCATATTTTGACATGTTTTGATGAATTGTGATCTTTGACAATTGATTTTGACCAAAAAGTCAATGTTTGACTTTTCAGTATACACTTGACTTTTGATCAGTTAATTGAAAATCAACTATCAATCAAATGACCTTGAGCAAAGTTTTGAGTCATGCCATTAGGTCAAAATGATGCAATTGAATCCTTGAGATCATGTCTCAAACCAATTAACCATCTGCTAGGTCAAAAATCAGAAATTGCCCTTTTTCAGTCAAAACCCTAATTTTGACCATTTTGCCCTTTTGATGATCTGATCAAATTTCTTGAGGAATCGTGGTCCAAACTTGATAAAATGACATATATGAGTTCATAATGTTGATATGGATCAAAAATTATGAAGTTTGACTGTAAATTGACCATAGTTGACTTTCCCCCCAATATAGTTGTTTAGGTCAACTGGTCAATTAACTGAGCAAAAATGTGATCCAAGACTCGAAAATTGACATGAGCAATCTTGAGGGACCATAATGATCCATGAAAGTCATATGAGGAATTAAAATTTCAATTATCCTTGTGCAATATCAAACCCTATTTTCAGTCATCAGTGCTTAAGGAGGTGTCTTGAGCTGATCAACCCTTGTGCAGTCTTGAACCAAAGGAGATCTTGTGAGAAAATACTTGATAAGTGATAGGGAAAATTTAGGGGTACAACAGCTGCCCCTTTTCAATATTCTTAAACCTTAAAAGTTATATTGGCGGATCCGCCATTCGTGACTCGAAGGTGGAAGATGATTGAACACTAGAGTGCCCAAAAATTTGCACTCGAAGATGAATTGTGAATGGGATTATAGATGCCATTTGGAAGAATGGGGGAGATTTGCCGGAGATGGGCTTGTAGATTCCATCCAAAGGTGATTGTTGACAGAAAATGGACTAAGTCTGAACTTGATTTCAACTGGAAAAGAATTAGAATAAATCTTTTGAGTGATTTATCTGAAACTAGCAAAAGTCTTGTATGTTGTTTGACTGGGAAGAATCAGAATAAATCTTTGAGCGATTTATCTAAACCAGAAATGTTCATTTGGAAAGCATAAGGATAAACTGTTGAGAGGTTTAAACTGACCTAAAAGAGGTCTTGAATATTCTTTAACTGGAGAGAATCAGAGTAGATCTTTGAGCAATTTATCTGAACCAGAGAACGTGCCTACTAGGAAAGAATCAGAATAAATTTTTGAGAGATTTATCTGAACATCATGGATTTGGAGAAGAATCAGAATAAATTATTGAGAGATTTATCTGAACCAGAGAAAGCATATGCGGGAAAGAATCAGAATAAACCGTTGAGAGATTCAAACTGAACCGATAGGAATCTGTAGAAGAATCAGAAAAAATCATTGAGAGATTTATCTGAACCGGAGATGTTCATTTGGAAAGTATCAGGATAAACCGTTGAGAGATTTAAATTGAACCAAAACAGGTCTTGAATATTCTTTAACAGGAGAGAATCAGATTAGATCTTTGAGCGATTTATATGAACCAGAGAAGGTCTACTAGGAAAGAATCAGAATAAATTATTGAGAGATTTATATGAACCAGCAGGGATCTGGAAAAGAATCAGAACAAATCATTGAGAGATTTATCTGAACCAGCAGGGATCTGGAAAAGAATTAGAACAAATTGTTGAGAGGTTTATCTGAACCATAGAAAGTGCCTGCAAGAAAGAATCAAAATAAACCGTTGAGAGATTTAAACTGAACCGGCATGGATCTGGAGGAAATATCTGTTATGTAGATGGTCGACCAGTCCTTTCTCAGGAATTGATCTATAATTGACTTGCTGAAAATTTGACGATAATTTTCTGTCGATTGATCTTTCCTGAAAAGATGAAAGGTTAGTTGCATGCAATGTCATGATGTATGAAATGCATGGTATAATGTTGTTTCTCAAAATAAATGAGATCGCGTTGTATGAATTTGTGTTGTCAATGCTATGACGTATAAATGTAATGGATGGACACGTTAATCGTTATGCCACAGTGTTGCTGGAGTCGGGGAAAATAAATCCCTGAGTACTGCTGGGTATGAGGAGTGTAAGTCTTCATATTTTGAAGTTGAAGTGTTGATGAGTTTCCATTTGTTAGAGAAATAAAATCTGTTATGGAAGGGAAACACCGTGCATTGCTTGTGGACCTCGTGAAATCTTGTTAGGGAATCCTGAGAAACTGGGCGACTTTCACTGGAGAATCTTTGGAATGATAACTGGAAGTTTTGTTCCATCAGGGATGCGAGAGCACTTGATACCATTAGGCTGCATACTGGAGATACATTATCGATCCTGTAGTGGGACGTCTCGGTTTCCGCTTTTGCTGGAAGAAGTACCTGCGGGGGATTTTAAGGAATAGTCTAAAGATATTATCCTATTTCTTAAAGCCATTAGTGATTGTCTTTCTATTTTTTGTTCCTTTTTTTTATTTGTAAACAGTAGTCACGTTCAAATGCATATGTTCAAAAATAATCATTGGACATTTTCGCAAACAAAACACAGAAATAAGAAAAACAGATAGTTTTGCACTTTCAAAGGGATATCTTTGTATTAACTTGAATAAGTATTTTTGTACAACGAGACGAACATTCTAGTAAGATAATGTCTTCGTAGAATACGATAACTGATACAAAGAAAAGATAACTATGTGAAATAATCCCATGGGGTTCCCATTCTGCTATAGCCTTCATGTCTCTGAGTGTCTCATCCACTTGTTGCTTTGTCCGAAGCTGATTGGATTGATTAGAACCGTTTGAGTTTGTCAGTTGATGCTAAAGGTTGTCCGTAAGGTGATCCAACGGGACATAGTTATACGCTTTAATTCCCTAACTTTTGCCTGGACCTCCCTTTCGGGTTTTCAATCCACCGGGATACCCTTTCTTGCCCAAGCCACCCTTTTGGGTTTTCAGCTTGTCGGGTGTACATATTTTTTTGTTTTATCCCTAATTTTTTCCCAAACCTTTTTGGTTCTCCGGGATGCCCTAATTTTTGCCTAGGTCAATCGACCTAGCGGGTCTTTATTTATGCGTAGTATCTTTTGACTATGTCCGCGTTTACAGGGTTCTGAAGGTCGTCGCCATCCATAGTGGTTAAGATCATTACTCCACCTGAGAATATGCTTTTGATCACAAATGGTCCTTCGTATGTAGGAGTTCATTTGCCCCTGGGATCACCTTGTGGCAATATGATACGCTTGATTACCAAATAACCAACCTGATATACTTGACGTCTGACCTTTTTGTTAAAAGCTTTAATCATACGTTTTTGGTACATCTGACCATGACTGATAGCCGTAAGCCTCTTCTCATCAATTAAGTTCAACTGGTCAAGTCGAGTTTGGATCCATTCATCTTCATTTAGCCCTGCATCCTTTATGATTCTCAGAGAAGGTATTTGGACTTCAATTGGTAGAACAACTTCCATGCCGTATACCAAGGAGAAGGGAGTTGCCCCTGTTGATGTGCGTGTCGTGGTACGGTAACCGTGGAGAGAGAATGGTAACATCTCATGCCAGTCCTTGTAGGTCACTGTCATTTTTTGTATGATCTTTTTGATGTTTTTATTTGTGGCTTCAACAGCACCATTCATCTTTGGCCGGTAAGGAGAAGAATTATGGTGCTGGATCTTGAATTGCGCACATAGTGCGGTGATCATAGTATTGTTGAGATTCGTACCATTGTTCGTGATGATTCTCTCCGGGATACCGTACCGACAGATGAGATTTTGTTTGATGAATCGGGCCACAACATTCTTGGTAACAGAAGTGAAACAAGCTGCCTCAACCCACTTCGTGAAATAGTCAATGGCCACCAAGATGAAGTGGTGTCTATTAGAAGCTGTAGGTTTGACTTCTCCAATCATGTCGATGCCCCACATCGCGAATGGCCAGAGAGCAGTCAGGACGTTTAGTGGAACTGGAGGCACATGTACTTTTTCAGCATAGATCTGACACTTGTGACAGGTTCGTGAATGCTGATGGAAATCTGCTTCCATGGTAGACTAGTAGTACCCCGCCCGTAGGATCTTTTTTGCCATCGTGTGCCCACTAGAATGGGTGCCAAAAGTGCCTTCATGTAGATCAGCCATGATCTTGTCTGCCTCAACCTTGTCCACGCAATGAAGCAAAGTAGAGTCATGGTTGCGCTTGTAGAGAATGTCGTTGCTGAAGAAGAACTTAGCAGAGAATCTTCTCAAGAACTTCTTATCATTGATTGAATCTCCCTCCGGATACTCTTGGGCCTCAAGATACCTCTTAACTTCATGGAACCAAGGCTTGTCCACTAGCTCTTCAGTATCGATCTCGTGACAGTAAGTTGGTTCATCCATCCACTCAATGGTGATCTGGGGAGCCTCGTTACCCCACTTGAGTTTAAACATGGATGACATGGTGGCTAGCGCGTCTGCTAGTTGATTTTCCTCTCGTGGAAAATGCTCAAGGGTAATTTCCTTGAAATATGGGATTAATGTCAACACATGTTCTTTGTAGGGGATGATATTAGGGTGCTTTGTGTCCCATTCTCCTTTGATCTGACTGATGACTAAGGCTGAATTTCCAAATACACTTAAGGACTTGATTCCCAAATCTATGGCAGCTTTGAGACCCAAAATACACACTTTGTATCTGCCATATTATTGGTACAGTTGAAACAAAGTCTTGCAGTGAAGGGAGTATGACATCCTTTAAGGGATATGATCACAACACATATGCCATTTCCGAGTGCGTTGGAAGCTCCATTAAAAACCAAAGTCCATCGAGATCCTTGTTCAGGTTCGTCATATGGTCTGAATTCTTCACAATTGTTTATCAACATAATGTCTTCATCTGTGAACTCGAATTTCATGGACTGGTAGTCATCCACAGCCTGATGAGCAAGGTGATCGGCTAGTACACTGCCCTTTATTGTTTTTGGGTAGTGTATTGAATGTCGTATTCAATCAGGATCATCTACCACCTTGCTATTCTTCCAGAGAGGGCGGGCTTCTCAAATATGTATTTAATTGGATCCATCTTGGATATCAATAAGGTAGTATGGGTAAACATATACTGTCTGAGCCGGCGAGAAGCCCATGCCAGAGCGCAGCAAGTTTTCTCGAGCAGTTAATATCTGGTTTCACAGTCGGTAAACATTTTGCTCAGGTAGTAAATAGCATGCTCTTTTCAGCCAGACTCGTCATGCTGCCCCAGCACAAACCCCATTGAATTTTCCAAGACAGTTAGATACATGATCAAAGGTATTCCCTCAATTGGCAGTATCAAAATAGGAGGCTCTTGAAGGTATTATTTGATCTTGTCGAAGGCAGCTTGGCATTCATCATTCCATTTGACTGCTTGATCTTTCTTCAGTAATTTGAAGATTGGTTCACAAGCAGCGGTTAGGTGAGAAATGAATCTGGCGATGTAGTTTAGCCGTCCTAAGAATCCTATGACTTCCTTCTCGGTGCGAGGAGCAGGAATTTCTTGTATTTCTTTTACCTTTGCAGGGTCCACTTTGATACCTTTACCGCTGACGATGAAGCCTAGGAGTTTACCAGACCTCACTCCAAATTTGCATTTATTCGGGTTCAACCTTAGCTTGTATTTCTTTATCCTTTCAAATAGTTTCTGCAAATGGTCAAGATGTTCCTCTTCAGTTTGAGATTTGGCTATCATGTCATCCAAGTAGACCTCTATTTTGTGATGGATCATATCATGAAATAGAGCTACCATGGCGCGCTGATAAGTTGCCCTAGCATTTTCCAACCCGAATGGCATAACCTTGTAACAGAACATGCCCCATTGTGTGATAAAGGTCGTTTTCTCCGTGTCCTTAGGGGCCATTTTGATTTTATTATAGCCTGAGAAACCATCCATAAATGAGAGCACTTTATGTTGTGCGGTATTGTCGACCAGAATATCGATATGGGGAAGTGGGAAATCATCCTTAGGGCTTGCCCTATTAAAATCTTTGTAATCCACACACATGCGTACTTTACCGTCTTTTTTAGGCACTGGAACAACATTGGTGACCCATTGTGGATAGGAGGTGACGACTAAGAATCCGACGTTGAATTATTTCATGACTTCAGTCTTGATCTTCTCTGACATGTTTAGCCGTATGCGACGGACTTTCTGTTTTACTGGAGGACATTCTTCTTTTGTCGGTAGACGATGGACCACGGTATCATCGTTAAGTCCTGGCATGTCTTTGTATGACCAGGAAAAGACTTCAACATAGTCATGTAGTAACTGAGTTAAGCGCTTCTTGACACTGGGTTCCAGATTGGCACCTACCTTGACTTCTTTCTTGTCCTCTTCGGTACCTAAGTTAACTGTGTCAACCAGTTCTTCGTGGGGCTGTATGGTCCTTTCTTCTTGTTGTAGTAATCTGGCTAGTTCCCCTGGCACTTCACAATCTTCCTCACCTTCGTCTTCGGCTTGGTATATCGGATTTTCAAAGTCACAATAGGCCATAGCATAATCGTTACCCATGGGATCCTGAGTGGATGTGGATCTGCATTTTGATATGTGAGTGTGTGTAAGAGCACAGCTATCTTTGAAAGAAATAAAAATGTAATAAAAGAAGAACAAAGAGCGTAAAATATGCATGCAAAAACGTCAATGATTCATTTATAACATATGAAAATGTAGTAACAACCCTTACAAATGGACCGTTGTGCCTCGGGTAAGACACAAGGTTTTAAAAGTCTCAATTGTTTAATTATTACAAGTCCGACAAAAATTTAAAGACAATTACTGTTGGATAAAATTAATAGGGACATATTCTTTGGCTTCCTAGTTGTTGAGTCCTCTGCTGATAGTTGGGAAAATCCATTCTTCCAGGTCACAGTTGTCATCATTATCCTCCACGGTGTTGACTTTGTGTTTGTTGATCCGCAAAGGTGGTCCCCTGGCACGAGCATGATGAATAGCTTTTTGGGATCCTGAAGTAAAACCCGAACCAAATTTGTCAGACTTGTAGGGGATATCCAGAAGTTGGCCCTAAATAGTACACCCACCTTCTTCGACTACTGCCTTGGCATCTTTTAGAGAATACATCTTCAGTGGAGGTCTGGTAATCTTCAGAATTTTGGAAATAGTCTTGGTTTCCACAACTGTTTGTGGGACTTCCTCGAAATGCTAACATGGAGTTTCAATGAATTCACCATCCATTTCCATATATTTGAAGGATTTCAGGTGACTGACCATATATTCCTCCTCTCCATGGAAAGTGATGATTTTTCCCTTGATTGGGTACTTCAACATCTAATGTAATGTAGAGATGATGGCACCAGCGTTATGAATCCAAGGCCGGCTCAATAAACAGGAATAGGAAGGGAGAATATCCATTACATAGAAATTTGAATCAAAGGTTTGAGTTCCAACTTTAATGGGGATGTCCACCTCCCCGTGCACCATTCTCTTTGTACCGTCGAAGGCCCTCACCACTATGTTGTTGGGTTTTAAGGTCAAACCTTCACAGTCTAGTCTATCCATAGCCTTCTTAGGCAGCGCATTCAAAGATGAACCAGTATCTACCAGGACATGGGCCAAAGTAGTGCCCCTGTATTCGACAGAGACATGCAATGCATCGTTGTGTTTCCTACCTCTAGGTGTCATGTCAGCATCAGAAAAGCCCAAATCATTATCAGCGGTCAAACTGGACACACAGTCTTTGAATTGGTTAGCAAAGGTTTCCTGTGGCACATGGGCATTTTTAAGAAATTTTACCAAGGCCTTCGCATGAGCCTCGGAGCACAACAATAAAGCTAGCACAGAGATCTTTGAAGGGGTATGCCCTAGCTGTTCGACTACATTGTAGTCGCTTCTCTTTATAATTTTCAAATTTTCTTCCATCTCCTTTTTGGATGCCTCTGGGATAGATATTGATTGCACCTTCATCCGGATAGGTTTAACCAAAATGCCTTTGCCCCGAGTCTCGGTCGTCTCGGTGATAGGGGTGTCAGTAGGGGTAACCATAGGAATTATAGTAGTAGTTTCAACGGGAACAAAAGCAGGGATGATCACAGGATCGGTAACAGTTTTCGGAGGAGCAATCTCAGGGGAGAACACTCTTCCACTTCGGGTTATTTTGCTGGTTCCCACAATATTGCCGATGTCGGGGTCAACCTTCTCAAAAGTTGAGTCTTCATTAGCCAGCCAATCATGCTTGACGTCGTGGTAGTAGACGTCACTCCCATAGTTCCAAGGGACATTTTTATCTGAGGAGTACGGGATTGGCCCTGGCATAGTAATTATCAGTGGAGTCACCTTCGGAACAAATGTAATCTTAACGGGTCTTTTGGTGGAGACCCTGGAAGGATTGGCGGAAATGGTTACTATTGAAACATCCTCGTAAGCAATGGTTGAAACGGGAGTCTTTTCAAAAAAAATCTCTTTGTCATCCATCAGGCGCTGGAAACCTGCTTTCAATAAATGACAACCAGTTGGTAGGGATAAACAGAGGTGGCAGCCTTCACCACAGCCTGGAAATAAACCGGCCTTCAACAGGTTCCTCTTGATGGTCAGGAGAGGAGTAACAAGCTCATCAACAACAATAACAAACACATCATCTTCAACAGCATTAACATCACGACCGTTCTTGGGCATAGGAGCGGTGATAACATTTGGGATCTCAGGAGCATCAAACTCAATTTATTTTGCCTCGAGAAGGTCTTGCACCTTTTTTTTCAAAACGCAACAGTCGTTTGTATCATGACCTGGACTTTCTGAATGGTAAGCACAACAGGCGTTTGGGTTGTAATTGGGAGAGGCAGTGTTGGGATTCTTCAGAGCTTCCCACAAGGTTACCGGATTAGATCTCAACAAATATGGCAAGACTTGAGACAGTGTCATATTTATCCAGGTAAATTGTCTTACCGGTCTTTATGTTCTAGGCTGGTTGTTCCTTTGTTGAGTAGGTACAGGCTTAGGGATCATGATGGCCCTTATCGTTGGGCGGAATTCAGTCTTGTCCTGATTCCTTGGATGGTACACAACACCAACCTCTTTCTTCCTAATGAATAGTTTTCTCATGGTGCTGGAGGATACGTCCTTTTGGATCTTCCCACTCCTAATCCCAGCTTCCACTCTCTCCCTGGTCAAGATTAATTCAGTGAAGTCGGCTGAGGAGCTTCCAATTAGATGATTAAAGAAAGGACCGGACAGGGTACCCAGAAACATTTCCACTAGCTCCCTGTCAGACAGGGAGGATGGACTCTTCCTTCTAAGTCCCTCCATTTCTGAGCGTAGTCTTTGAAACCCTCGCTCGAACCCATAGCCAGACTCTGGAGTTGAGTACGGGTGGGAGCAAGGTCTGCATTATACTGATACTTCTTATAAAAAGTAGTGGCCAGGTCTTACTAATTATGGATATTAGCCCTCTCCAGTTGGTAGAACCAATCTAGCTGAGTCCTGGATAGACTATCCTGAAAGAAGTGGACCCACAAATCTCTGTCAGCAGTATGAGGCTGTATTTTTCTCACATAAGATCGGAGGTGCATCTTGGGACACGAAACCCCACCGTACTTAGCAAACACTGTTTCCTTGAACTTTGGTGGAATAACAATCCAAGACACTAAACCCATCTCTTCAAAGTCCAGCCTGGGCACTTTCTGAATCTCCATTGCACTTAGACGCTCTTCCAGATGTTTGTACCTCTCATCAGCTGGAGGATATTTCTCTTCAGAGTAATCATCCTCTTCTTCCTCTTCAGATTCTGGATGGTCAGTCACCTCCTTGTTTTCCCCTCTTGATTATCCTTTTCACCTGATGATGTTGCGAAGTATAGGGTCCGTCTGGCTGGCCCTGGAAACCTTCTTCCCAGATTCAAAACACCGGTTGATTTCTTTGCTTTCTTCTTATTTTCTTTGATCAGCAAAGTTTTCAAATCATCTTGTCCTTTTGCCAAAGTCAATAACATTTGTTGAAACTGAGCGTTCTACACCTGAAGATCTTTTACTGTCTGTTCAAGATCCATCTTACTGAAATAAACAGTATAAAGATAAGGAGACTTATGGTAAGAAACCTGTTTGTGTTATGATGAATAGAGATGCATATGCAATGATTTCAAGGAAAATAGAGATTTAAATTTTCTTTAGACAAAAAAGGAACACATGTTATATTAATAAATCAAAGTTTGAGTACATCATGCCTCTTTGGGCTTACAAAGAAATATAAAAAATCTAAGATAAAAAAGTTGAACGCATCATCTTTGGTTCGATGTAGGCGTTCAGACTCTGCTCTTCCTGAAGCTGCTTGGTGAGTTCCAGAACCTTCTTCTCACTGGCGTAGAATTGGGCCTCGAAAGTGTCTCGCTCCCCCTTAAGTTGTATCTAATCCCTTTGCAAGTCTTCGAGAGAGGTGGGCATGTCAGGATGAAGGATAGTATATGGTACATCTCCTTCCATAATAGGCTCTATGATAACCGGGAGAATAGAGGGGTAAGGCATCATAAGACTTTGAGCACGGGCTCGTACCCATTTGAGATAAGGCTCAAGAGGGATGGAATTCTTGTGCCCCAGTGTCTTGCTATCCACCTTATTTACCATCTTCCAAGCTTGCATGAACCTCTGACGGTAGCCTTTCTCGTCGCTTTCGTAGTCGAATACCAAACCTTGGATGAGCATCTCATGAGGACCATCTCTTCGGGTATACCTAAACTGTCGTAAATCTAAGCAAGGGTTGTAAGTGATACCTCCTCTAACGCCAAGTAGAGGAATGTTAGGGAATTCCCCACAACAGTCAATGATAGAAGTATCATCTGAGGATATTGAACACCAATGAATATCAGAGTGGGTGAGGGACATCATCCTTTGAGACCATGTCAATATTTTCTCGTTCTTCAATGTTGATCGAGGTAGGTGTGAAATGAACAACTTGGCGAGTAGGGGAATACAACACAAAAGGGTACCTCTTTTCTTCATGGCGCGGGTATGGATGCAATGTAAGATGTCTCCCAACAAGGTAGGTATAGGATTAAGGTAGAGAAAGACTTTGATGGCATTTACATCTATGAATTGGTCCGAGTTGGGGAATAGAACCAGACCAAAGATGAGAAGAGCCAAGACATCTTCAAAGGCTTGAAAATCCATATCTTCCCAGAATGAACAAGCTTTCTCTAATAGAAATTTGGATAGGAACCCTTTGACTCCACTTCTAGTCTCCCAATTTGCTATGATGTCGGCTCTATTTAGATGTAGAGCTTCGGCCATGACTTCAGGTTTCGGGATCCCTTCTAGACTTGTGAACGGTATTTGATCAAGTTTTTTAATTCAACCCCCCTTCTTGTGTTTTTCACTTCTTCAAAATATCCTCATGACGCTAACAAATATCTCAAATGCAATTTCATCCAACGTCTCTCTGCAATTCACTCCTAACAAACATCGAGTTCATTATTTCCTCTCTATTATATATAGCTAAGGCACCAATTTAGGTAGTAAGTCTCAAAAATAGTTGCAATTCACTCTTCTTCCTTACATACTGACTTAAGCATTAGAGTGTTAACCTTGTAGGTCTTCTCTTTCCATTGTGCCAGAAGATTAATGAAGTTGCATCTCTCTAATACATTCAGGGGGAGAACCCCAATACAATTTTGTTGCTTATCTTATCATTTTCATTTAATTTATGTTTATTTATTGACTATCCTTCATGATTTCACATCTTTGGATCAAGTTTTGAATTGATTCATCTTTTTAGCATGCATAGTTTAATTGTTATATTTGAGTTTGATCATTATTCTTTTAATTAATTGATTAAGTTAGTGGAACAATAACCATGTATGTTATTGGTTCAAGTTATATGGAAAGAAAAATCTCAAAGTATTTTGAAAATCATGAAAATTTGAGATTTTTTGTGCATGACTCGAATCATGTACATATCCTGACTCAAATCAAATTGAATAGAGGAAAACAAAACTTTTTAAAATTCTATGACTCGAATAACTATTTTTACTTGATTCGAATCATAAATCTCTATGACTTAAATCACAAGTTACACCTTATTTGAATCAGCCTAATCCGGGTCACCTTAGCTTCATTTTATTCAAATCAGACTTTACACCTGACTCGAATCACATAAGTTTTCACATTTATCTGTTTGGATTTGTTCAAATTGAATAAAATCAAACTTTGCACTTGATTCAAATCATGGTCTTCCTGACTCGAATCACACTTTGTACTTGATTCAAATCACACGAGAAATGGGTCCAATTATTTATGTCTTCTTGTTTCACTTCACTTGGTCATTTGACTCAAATCATGAAATTTTATTGACTTAAATCTTACTAACTTTTTCCATCCATTTATGTGCTTAATTTGAAGCACATATAAAACCATTTTGTCATCTCATTTCCAATAACAACTTTAGTGAATTTCATAATCTACATTGTGATTTTTGTGAAATCAACACCCTCTAATTTTTGAAAACTTAAACATTATTGAAAACATAATTTCTTTCCTATTAAATCTCTATCTTGATTTCAAATCTTGATAATGGATATTTGTAATTGTTGAGGGAGACATTTTCTTGGAACTAACGGTTCTTGAAGGATTGGTTAAGATTTTCAGAAAGCTTGTAAGATTTATGTTGTTGTCATTGGTGCTGACAAATTCTAGTGAAAAGAAGGAGGTTCTTCTCTCCAAGTAACCTTGGTAGTGAATGTTTGAAGGCTATAAACAAGTTAGAGTTCTTCTCAAATCTTTGGACAATTCATCGCTTACGAAATTGGTGGTATCAAGGGGTGATTGCCACACACGAAGACTGTGAGCAGATTGGTGAAGATGAATGATTCAATAAGCGAGAATCGAGTAAATATTTCTCATAAGATTTTGGCATCATGCTTTATACAAGTTAAGATTCAGATAGGAGATTTATTTTTCTCAGCATTATTGTGGATTAGTGATTGTATGAACTCTTGTAATATTTGTCAAAATAAAAAGGAACAAAACAAGTTCCAATGGGAAACAATTGAATATTGGAGTGGGAAAAGAGAGGAAAAACACCGAACCACTATATATCCCAGTGCTCTCTCTCTCTCTCTCTCTCTCTCTCTCTCTCTCTCTCTCTCTCTCTCTCTCAAACACACACACACACACACACACACACACACACACACACACACTTGCATTTAAATTTCATAGGATAATGCATGCTTAGGCTATCAATTTTTGGTGTAGTTTATTGCTTATTCAGTTGGTTGCGATTTATTATATAAAGTTAGGTTTTGTTAGAATTGGTGCATAATCAATGCTTTAGTGTTGATCAAAATCTAAAAAACTAGTGAGTTTAGAATCCAACATTAATTGAATTCTTGTACATGACAAAACTCATGTAATCTATAACTAATATATTAATTACCATTTGTGGATAATCATAAAACCATCTTTGGTCTTTGTGGATTGAATAAGTGTTAGCGTGATTGAATTTAAATAAGAGTATAATATATCTATTTTCACTTTAATACTTCCGCTTGCATTTTGAAAAACCTTTGAAAGTCCATTTTGGAAAATCAGTCAAAATTTTGTAAGGGTCTATTCACCCCCCTCTAGACCGTTTATGTACCATATGCTCAACCAACAATTAGATCTACCATCACTTCTGATCATCACTCCCTTTCTCATTCTAGAACGAAACATGTATAATAATCATCATGTTTATTAATGAGTATGCATGTTTAGTGGAACAAGTTTCAAGATTTATAGGTTATTGATTTACATTCCCCATCATATTGTTGATTTTTTTCTTACGACATATGAGTTTATATTTAGAATTTCTCCAGTCGGGATTTTTGAGTATATATTTGGTTCAAAAGTGTGCAATAGTTTAAAAGAGTGCAATATTCTTATATAAAAAAATGCCATAAAGGTCTAGGGACATGTGGCTCATTGAGTGATATGTCATATTGTTCGTTTTTTATGCTTTTGTAAAGATGAGGAGGATAATAAATTATACACGACCTTACGGTAGGTAATGATTGGGTGGAAAAGATGGATATATGAGGTGTGTGTTAAGGTCGTTAGGATTTTTACATACTAGTTTTTGGAACCTTTGTTGATAGACATATTGTGAATAGGGTTAGCTTTTGAACAATCCTTCTAAAGGATAATAATGGTGGTGGCTTAGACTGAGGGGACTAAAAGTTTGGGGCCACATGATTTCAATTTTTTTCTTAAGAAGTTTTGGCAGCTTTTTAGGGAGGATGTTGGGGTGACGTATGATCATTGTTTTTCTTCTACCTCCTTACATCACTCTTTCTCTTCCCATTTTGTCACCTTGATTCCAAAGCTGAAGTCTTGTTCCTTTATAGGTTTCTTTGAACTAACTTCCCTAGTTGTTTTCCTTTACAAGTTGGTGGAAAAAGAGTCGACATCTAGATTGGCTAGGATGATGGATAAGAACATATCTCCTAATCATTACACCTTCGTTAAAGGTCCTTTTTTGTTGGAGGGGTGGTGGTTATTAATCAAATTATTGATTTGGCTAAAAAAGTTTAAAAAGGATTGTCTTATATATAAAGTAGATTTCAAGAAAGCTTATGACCATGATAGTTATAATTTTCTTGACAATATAATGGAGATATTTGTGTTTTCATTGGGAATCTAGCCATCTTGGTTAATGGTTGTCCCACTCAAGAGACTAATATATAGATAGGGATCAATTAGGATGAACCTTAGCTTATTTCTTATTCCTATTAGTTGATGAGGTATTTAGTGGCCTGTTTAGGAGTGTTGTGGATCTTTATCTATTTTTTAGGGTTTAAGTTCATAAGACCTAATGGTCTCTCATTTTAATTATGAATATTATACTATGATTTTCGAATGACCCTTAGCTTATTTCTTATTCCTATTAGTTGATGAGGTATTTAGTGGCATAGGCTTGTTGTGAATCTTCATCTATTTTATTGAGTTTAAAGTCATAAGACCTAATTTCTCTTATTTTAATTATGAAGATGATACTATAATTTTTGGAGTGACAACTTTTGATAATCTATGGGATATTAAATATATTCTTATAGATTTTAATTCTACTTTAGGGATTCAAGTCAAGTATTCTAACAATAGTATGATATAAGGTAATGTTGATTATGACATTTTGGTTATGGTGGAAGGGCTTTTGCATTACAAACAAGTATTTTTTCTGTGTAAGCACCTTGGGCTCCCGATTAGTGTGAACCCCCAATAAGACGCTACTTGGAACCTTTGATTAATTGTATATCTAAAAGGCTCACCTCATAGGGTAGAAAGTATATCAATTTCGGTGATAGAGTGGTCTTGTTAAACCTTGTTCTTAACTTCATTATTATTTTATTTCTTTTCTTCCGTAAAATTTCTATTAAGATTTGGAAAAGTACAATGAGACTTAAGATGTTTTGTTTTCAAAAAGGATCCATGGAAGATGGCCATTATTGTTGGTCGCGTGATATGAATGATTTTTATTCTTTTAAAGTAACATGTACCTCATTGCTAAGACCTTTTATGCATCATAATACAATTTCTCTAGATATTTGTCATGTCATTCCTCTTACTAGGAAGAATTTGGAATTTTCTAAAGCCATTGTATTTTCCTAAAATCAAATAAGAGATATAACTCATTCAAGGGTTACCTGAGTAAGTGTTACATGATTCTTGATCTAGATGGAACTGATTATAGGAGTTGGGTTTTATATAGTTTTCTAGTCACATTTTTGTCTCTTATGACATTGTGGCATCCCTTTCATAAAGTGTGTTTAGGAAATTTGGTTGGGAGTGGGTTCTTCTTATGAAGCTATAGTTTTTCTTTAAAATTATGAGGTCTCTTGGGATTAAGTTTAGATAGGTCTAACTTAACTTTTGTATGGAATTGTACATCGTGGGCCCTTTCGAAAACCCATAACGAGTTTATTTTTCAAGATTGTACCACACACACATTTTATATGTGTTGTGTGTGTATGTGCATGCGCGTGTACGTGCGCATGTGTGCTTTGAGTGAGTGAGTGTGTGTGTGTATGTGTGTGTGTGTGTGTGTGCGTGTGTGTTTCCATTCAAAAAAAGTACAATACATGACTAATTTCTAAGAAAGAATGTACATTTAGTGGAATAAGTTACAAAAATTAAAGTTTGGTGCTTAATATTTTTTTATCACATTGTTGAATGGTTTCCTTATGATGTCTATTATAGTTTAGAGTTAGAATTTCTCCGATCGTATTGTGTGTGTTTTGTCAGATGAGTACAATAATTGAGTGCTTCTTAGTAAGGACACAAGTATAATGGAATAAGTTACATGAGTCAAAGATATTAAATTTTAATTCTTTATCACAATGTTGGAAATTTTTCTTATGATATTTTTGGTAGTTTATAAATGAAACTTTTCCTTTCGAAATTTATGAGTATGTGTTTGGTCCATAAAAGTGCAATAATCAAATTGTTTCTTAATAAGAACATATGTTTAGTGGAATAAGTTACGATAATCAAAGTTCATTAATCTATATTATCAATCTTATTGTTGGATTATTTCCTCCTTATGACATATGTGGTTTTTTATAGTTATAATTTCTTATATCAAAATTGTATTGTATGTGTTTGGTCCAAAAAGAACAATAATAATCAACTAGTTTTCAAGTAAGGACGTAAATTTAATGGAACATGATATGAGCATCAAAGTTCGATGATTTAGATTCTTGTTCACACTATTAATTTGTTTCATTATGATGTTAGTGTTTTCTTTGATTTGGAATTTCTCTTATCGTAATTTATAGTATCTATTTGTCCAAAAGATGATAATTGTCAACTAATTTCCTATTAAGGAAGTCCGATTAGGGGAATAAGATACGAGAATAAAAGTTTAAAGATCTAGATTCTCTTTAACAGGATTTAATTAATTATTTATGATTTATGGAGTGGTTTAGAATTATAAATGTCTCTGGTCGTAATTTCCAAGAATGTGTTTGTTTATAAAAGAGTATATTGATTGACTAGTTTCCTAGTAAAGTTTTCAAGTAAGGTGATTAGGACTCTTGTCACATCATTAAATTTTTCATTACGATGTATTTAGTTGTTTAGAGTTGGAATTTCTCATGTCAGAATTTCATAATATGTCTTTGGTCCAAAAGATTACATTAACCGACATGATTCCTAGCAGCGAAGTTCATTTAGTGGAAGAAGTTACGAGAATCGATATTAAGTGATTTGGATTCTGTATCATATTGTTGAATATTTTCCTAATGAATTATATGGTACTTTGGAGTTTTAATTTCTTCGATTTCAAATTTTTGAGTTTGTGTTTGGTCCAAAAGAGTGGAATAATTGATTATTTTCCTAGTAACTAGGATGTTTGTTTTGTGGACTAAGTTATGAGAATCAAATTTATGTGATTTAGATTCTCTAACACATTATTAAATTTTTTTTCTTACGGTATCTTTGGTAGTTTAGATTTGGGTTTTCTTCGATTAAAATTTTTCAGAATGTGTTTGGTCCAAATGAGTTCAATATTCAATTAGTTTCCTAATAAAAATCGTATATTTAGTAAAATAAGTTATGAGAATCAAAATTCTGTGATTTAGTGTAACTCTCAAGGGGAAATCTTTGGGACTAGAGTAGGTTGTGTTGTTAAGGCCAAAAAAATGTAAATTGTGGATTGCATTTTCTTATCTATTCTATTTATTTTTCTTATTATTTATTTTCCATGCTTAAATATCTGATTCATCTCTCTTCTTAAAATTGACCACGTTTTTCTATGAAGAAACCAATAAGATCAAATAAAAAGAGCTACAAAAAGAGGACGGGGAATACCAAACCCTCCATCAAAAGAACTTAAACATAAAGTTAGTCATCCCTAACTTGTTACAAATTATGTTTTTACCAAGAAATAGAGGTATTGGCTCCCAAAAAGTGTATCTTATCAAACTAAGATCAACATTTTATAGGGTATTTGAACGAGTATTACCTTCCCTATATAAATGAGTAATCTAAAAATTTATCTGCATGATGAAGTCTTGACAAATGCTCCATCAATTTCTTATGGGCTAAGGCGCCAAGTTAGGGGACTTGAAGGCAAAAACAACCAATGATGAGTTTGTCTTGAGCTAAATGTATGACCAATGATTAATTTGATCAAGATCAATGGCTTTGATGGAACCTGATATGTCAGCATGAAAAGCATTTTGGAGACCAAGGTTCTCAGCAAAACAACCTATAAAATTTGCCTCACTATTCTTTAACACACCACCACATGATGAGCTGGTGGAGTTGGAAGCTCCATTTGTGTTGACTTTGATCCAATTATATAAGGGAAGAGTCTAAGTGACCTCTTGAATTATAGGGGTCTTAGGAGGGTGCTTATATAGGAGGGTGTTTATCGAAACACTTTAGAATCCTGAAATCAACCATGGAAGAATTGAAGGCTTTCTTAGTAAATTTTCTTGAGAGGAAGAAATTAGCTTTAATGATGGTGATGGTAGCCTTCCAATGAGTAGACCTATCATGAAACCTAGCCAAGTTTCTACAATTCCATATTGTGTTAAGGATATTGACCAGGGAAGCTTGAATCACCACTTTGCACTAGGGGCCATTTCTTATCATAGAGGTGCCATAATTTGTCCATGTTATTGAGATTAAGTCTTGAATTTATGACTTGAGAGAAGCGTCTTTCGATGTTGATAGCAAAAGCACATTCAAAGAATATATGGAAGGATGACTCTTCTTGTGTAGGGCACAATTTACACAAATATGGATGGTGACAGCCCCTCCTTTTGAGATTCTCATCACTGGGGAGATTTCACTGCATCATTCGCCAAGCTATTAGATATTTGGAAGGTGGGGTGTCCTTTATCCATATAACATTGGAAAAATGGATATGGGGATGAAATTTGGCCTTTAATGAGTAGGCTTCCTCGAGTGGAAAGAAACACAAGTTTGTCTTTGTCAATATTGTATTGTGGGGCCTACCTTCATGTATGAGCACCATAGACTCAATACTAGATCTCAAGGTGGGGAAATGATCAGTGATATCTTGAAGGATCACCAACTAATGTTTATGGATGAAAAGACTAACCATGTTAGTTAGGGAATTATGCCACTCAATAAGTATGCCCAGTTGTTCCACTAGAATAGTGTCCTCATACCACTTGCCAAGCCAAAAATTAGTGTTGTCCCCATTTCTAATAAGCCATATGGGTGTGGATTTTATGATAGTAACTTTTTTTCTTATCCCACTCCTGGTTGAAGAGTATATATGATGCTTGATACAAAACATGCCTATAATAACTATCTTCCTAAGGATCAAATACCAATCCTCTTTTAAGTTACAAAGGTCCCAACATATCTTAAGTTTAGAAGAATCATTGAGGGTTGAAAGAGATCTGAAGCCCAAGCCACCAACCTTGATAGGTCTGCAAAATTTGTTTCAAGCCACAGTCAACAACATCATGTGATCAGAGTCCTCTAACCAGATGAAATTTCTGATCCATCTTCCATATCTTTGATTAAAGAGGAAGGTTAATAATAGGTTGTTACAAAGTAGACCATTATACTTTGGATAAATGATTTGACCAAATAAGTTATCCCTAATATGGATAGGAGAGAAGCCTTCCAAGAAGGCAACTCTTTTGTTATTTTGTCAGCTAAAGGATGAAAGAATGCCACCTTAGGCTTGCCTTTGAAAATGGGGATCCCAATATAATTGAAAGGAAGTGATCCAACTTTTAACCTAATTTGTTGAGCAAGATGAGTCACTCTAGCCTGAAATGTAGCACCAGAGTAGATAATGGACTTTGTTAGATTCACAAATTTCCTAGATGTTAGAGCATACCTTGTAAAGATGTTCTTGAGAGAATCTAGATTGGCATGTCTACCAGAACAATAAACTATTATGTAATAAGCATATAGAAAATGTGAAGTCACTTGAATTCCTTTAGTAGCTTGAATGAGCTTCAGTTTTCTATCCACCAACTTAGAGATATGACTGTTGAGCACGCCTTCAACCAACAAAAACAAAAGAGGGGACAAATAGTCTCCCTACCTAACCCCTATGGTGCAATAAAAATAACCAAGGAAGGCCTCATTAATGGATATATAAAGAGTGGTAGACTTCAAGATGATGTCAATCCAATTGTAAAATATTTAGTTGTAACCAAAAAACTTGAGAACCTTGAGCCAGAAAGGCCATTCGAAAGTGTTAAAGGCCTTTGGGACATCAATTTTTAAGCACGGTTCCCACCATACAATTTGGTGTGCATGAGGTTGGATAAGAATACACACTCCTTGGTATTCCTCCCTTGAATTAAGCCCATTTGCTCTAGATAGATAAGAGTATGCATGACTTATGCTAGTATGTTTGCAAGAGTTTTGGAAATGATCTTGAATTTAAAATTGGGCATAGTAATGAGTCTATATATCTCCATAGAGCCAACATTAGGAAACTTGGGAACGAGGATCATAATGTTAGCATTAAAATTAGGCAATATTCAACCAGACCTAAAGAACTCAAATGTGGCTCTCTCGACATCCTTATGTAGTAGAAGAAGGCACCAAAGCCATCAATCCCACAGGCACCTTCTTTAATGAAGACAAATGATGCATTTTTATCTTCGAAGGGGTGGAAAGCATTATGAGAAAAGCATTGGTTCTATCATTGACTGAATTAGGGATGACTTCCTCTACAAGTAGTTGATCAAGCCTGATATCACAGTTAAAAGAGAAGAGGTTCTCATAATAATTTGTTATGTGCTCTACAATTAGAGAGTGATCAGTTAGCAGGTATTCCCCTACTCTGAGAGAGGAAATGGCTCTAGTGGTATTCTTGATCTTTGCAATCCTATGGAAGTAACTAGTGCTTCTGTCACTATTAGAGTGTCAATTGATTTTGGATTTCTTTTGCCAAAATTAATTTTGCTTTTGCAAAGCATCACTCAACTAGACATGAGCCTTCTTCTCCAGGGTATTCATATCCTCATTAAAACCTCTAGCCTACAACTTGGCTTGATTGTACTAAAGCTTTGACTCAGTATCTTTGACAAAATTATGAACATTTTCAAATACATCATTTTTTTAATCAAACGAAATTATATATTAATTCAAAAAACAAATTCTTACAAGGAGATCCACGATCCAACCCTCAAACTAACAAAAGAACCCACACCATCAACTTAGCTATGTATTTCCTAAGCTTCTTAGAGCACCAACCTCTATACACAATGGTCTCAATAATTCTATTGCAAGTATCCCTATGTCTATCTTTACCAAATGTGACTTCGTTTCTATAATTTCAAACACCATAGATCGTCTCTGTAACGACCAACTTCATGAGCTTAGCATTCCATCCTTTCTTCGCAATATAATTCAGGATCCACATGATATCCTCCTGCCAACTTTTTGGCCTATGAGGCACCTCCATCCAATCAAGAATACATTTCCAAATCTCAGCAGTACTACTATAATAAAAAAATAAATGATTAACTATTTCAATAGCATTGTGGCATCAGCTACACTCATCCTCTTGAATCAATCCAAACCTTTTTAGTCTCTTTTATGTGGTCAATTTACCATGGCAGGCAATCCAAGTAGTAAGCATAACTTTTGGCCTAACATTATTACTTTTAAACAGGTATCTTTAAGAGACCCTCATGTTCTCTTCCATGAACTTATCATATATGACTTTCATTTTGAAAGACCTGTTATCCATCATATTATCCAGTTTTCAAATACATCATTGTTTAAAACATTAATCTTTTCCTTCAAAAGCTTAAGCTTGGAAGACAAGATAAACATAAGATAACCAACAAATAAAAAAAATTATTTTTGTAAAGAGTGTTTAAAAAACCATTTATCACAATTCACCCCTCCCACTTAAGTGAGAGAGAGAGAGAGTGACTTTTCTAATATATATCATATTTTATGTATTATTGTTTTTATATATTTATTTGTATGATAAAATATTTTTTAACTAATATAATAATTATTTATAAGTGTTTATTAATTATTTAATTATTAAATATTGTTTTTTTATTTTATTTATAACTTTTTTTTATGAGAATGAAAAAGTTTTTTTCCTTGTATTGTGATTTTTTCAATTTTTTCCTTTTTTATAGTCATTCTTTAATTTATCTAATCATTTAAATATTTTTATTATTTATTAAATGTTTTTATTATATTTTTTCATTTTTTTATGAGAATGAAAAAAAAACTTCCTTTTATTTTGAATTTGTTTCAACATTTTCATTATTCTACGGTCATTCTTTATTTTATCTTATCATTTATTTGTTTATTACATATTTTATATATATATATATATATATATATATATATATATATATATATATATATATATATATATATATATATATATATATATATATATATATATATATATATATATATATATATATATATATATATATATATATATATATATATATATATATATATATATATATATATATATATATATATATATATATATATATATATATATATATATATATATATATATATATATATATATATATATATATATATATATATATATATATATATATATATATATATATATATATATATATATATATATATATATATATATATATATATATATATTTATTGAGATTATTATTGAAAGACATTAAATTTCATTTAATTTGTCTAGAGTCAGTTCAATGGTAAGAATTTGAATTCATAACTTTGAGGAATATGATTCAAATTTCTTTCTAGAGAGAATTTATAAAATGGTCTTAATATTATTATTGTTAATAATATTTCTCATTTTTCTAATTTATTAAAAAATTTATTTAATTTTGTTGGGCTAATGTGGTAGACTTTGTATGTGGGCTTACTATGATGGGTAAATGAGCCCATATTTTTGACATAACAAGTACCCTATTTCTAGTGACTATGCAATAGTTTTGCCTCATTTGCACACAAAATATTGCAGAATAGAATAGAGATTGCTCTGAAGAAAATCACAAAAGGAACTCTTTATTCAGGTAATCCTAAATCTCTACATTTTATAATCAAAATGATTTTTTCATCTTCTTGTTATTTAAGATTAGATTAAATTAAAATTGTATGAGATTGAGTTAAAAATTTTATCTATGTCTTTTTTATGACTTAGGAGTATATATCAATGAAATTACAACTCTATATATTAATTTCATCATTTTCAATTTTTAATTTTCAATTTTCAATTTTCATGTTGTAATCTAAGTTTGTTGGTTGAATTCTATATGAATTCTCTATAATTACTACACTCATAACTAGTTCTCATATTGTTTTTTTGTTAAATATATGATTGTATTGTTGATACATTTTGTGATGATATTACACAAGTTGTTTGTGTAAATAAAAATGTTGAAATTGAAGTGTTGTTGTGGCAATTTTGATTTATTTTATTTTATTTTTTGCTTTTACTTTTTTATTTTTTTTTAAATTTTCTATTTATCCTCTCTAATTATTATTAATTTAAAATTAAGAAACAAAAAAAATTATTTTTCCCGTCTCACAATAAATATCATCTTTCCTATCTGTATTTATATCAAATTATTTATTCTTTTAAAATATTAATATAATATTTATTATTTCTTTCCATTAATTTATCTTTATATATTATATTTTAATTCATATAATTATTCTATTAGTTATTATTAATAAAATTATTTTAATAAATACTATTTATTTTATTATTGAAATTAATATAATTAATTGTTATCTTAAAAAATATAAAAATTTAAAAAATATATATTTATTATGAGAAAGAGAGAGTATTATTAATAAACAATATACAACTATCGCTTAAGGTTCATTCAACTTTTCAATCTTGAATTTATTAAGTAAAAAATTAATACTAAGTTAACACTTTATGAATAAAATATTTGACCAATATTAAAATTTCAGTCAAAAGTATTCTTGTTTTGAGGAAAAAGTTGATCTTGAATTTTGAAAATTAATATTTAAAACCATATATGTTAATTAAAAAATAGTATTAAAAAGTCTAGTATTTTTTCAGTCAATAAAAAATAATACTAGCATTTATTAATAAAAATATAACCTCTCCAAAACACAGCTTTAATTGCAAACAAAAGTGAAATTAAAAAAAGAATTTTTTTTGTAGAATTATTTATATAAAAAATACTATATAATATAATAATAATAAATACATAAAATACAAAAACGGTGGGAAGTGTTATGGTTGGTTGAATCTTTGACCATTAGAAAAGGTTAAAAGAGTAAATAATAAAATAATTTTATTTATTTATTTATTTTTATTTTGAAAATTCTAACGACTTTGAAAAAGTAACAGTATAACATTTACCGTGGTCAAATTCATGTTTTACCGCATTTTACTCTTATTACTTAAATTTGTTAATCTTTGCTTAATTGTCACTTATCGTCAACAGTGATTAAAGCGAAAGTTATAATGACAGTTTACGTCGGTATAATGATGTAATTTTTATACTTTAATTACTTTAGTTAATTTGATTAGTTTAATTATTAAGTGATTAAATAAAATGAGTGGTATATTCCAAAACGAAAGAGATCATGTGATCTGTCTCTCGCTGGAGCCATTTCTGTCCGTTAACAATAAGATTCCATTTTTTTATTTTCAATTATTATTGTCTTTTTAGAAAAGTTAAATCAAATATTATAATTTTTTTTTGAAAATAAAATAGTACGAGTATTTAATATTATTAAATAGTAAGATATTTTTAAAAGTGAAGAAGAAGTTGCCGATTATGGAAGAAGAACATAAGAACAAGACGATTACTACTTCTCAGAACTCAGAAAACTGATTATTTGAAAAGTGATTATTTGAATAGTGATTTTGAAAAGTAGCTTTTTCTCGATCTGTATTTTCAGGTAGTTAATACGATTAAGTGATTATGATTTAAGTTACTTTTTCACCTCTTGTTATTGTTACTACTGTGATTATATATGTATATATTTTCCATGAAGCTGAACCTCACGAGTCTTATTCTCAACTACCACAGTTCTCTTCTCATACACACTGTTAGTTGGATGCATTATAGTTTTCAAAGCAGTTTTTTCTGTCTCACTCACTCTTTGACTCACTCTGATAGTGTTTTTTGTTTGTATAATTATAGATTTGTGTGACTTGAAGGTGAATCAGTTTAAGAATAATCAAAGGAAAATGAAAGGTGCGGTTCTTGTTGCAATTGCTGCTTCCATCGGGAATTTTCTTCAGGGTTGGGATAATGCTACCATTGCTGGTAATTTTCTTGCTTTTTTCTTTGATTCTTCTAATTTGGTTGTTTATAGATTTAATTAGATGGTTAGTAATTACAACTTACAAGGTTTTTTTTCTTCAAATTCGGCTTATTTGTTTACGGATTAGATTAGATGATTAGTAATTATGATTCAGGTTCAAATGAATTTGATATTCAAATCATTGATCTTAGTTTGTACGGTTAAATGATTCAATTTGTTGTTTTTGTATCGGCTGAATCGGATCTAAGATATGTCTGGATTCAGTTATTTGTGTTTATCTGCTAACATAAGCACTTCTGAGTCTGTTTTAATATAAGCTATAAGCTTATGAATCCATCTTATAGCTTATGTGAAAACTTCATTTTATTTTTTCATATAGAAATAAATAGCTTGTACATAAGCACTTATATTATATAAGCACTTAATTAAGATGTTTGTTTGAATAGGTTCTAGTATGGTCCAATTTAACAAGCAAAGTGTTTCAGCAGGAATTGTATGGTGTGAGTTGCTTATTGAATGCTTATTTTTCATGTTTGTTTGTAGGTTCGATTCTTTACATTAAGAAAGACCTTGCTTTGCAAACAACTATGGAAGGGCTTGTGGTGGCCATGTCGCTAATTGGAGCTACTGTCATTACGACTTGCTCTGGTCCCATCTCAGATTGGCTTGGTCGGAGACCAATGTTGATAATCTCATCCGTGCTGTATTTCTTGGGTAGTTTGGTGATGTTATGGTCTCCTAATGTTTATGTGTTGTGCTTAGCAAGGCTGCTTGATGGATTTGGTATTGGCCTTGCCGTAACTCTTGTTCCGGTTTATATATCGGAGACTGCTCCCTCCGATATAAGGGGATCGTTGAATACACTTCCCCAGTTCAGTGGTTCTGGAGGAATGTTTTTATCATATTGTATGGTTTTTGTGATGTCATTGAGTGCCTCACCTAGCTGGAGAGTAATGCTCGGGGTTCTCGCTATTCCTTCTCTCTTCTTTTTTATATTGACATTATTCTTCTTGCCCGAGTCTCCGCGATGGCTCGTGAGTAAAGGAAAGATGCTAGAAGCTAAAAAGGTTCTCCAGCGATTACGTGGCCAGGAAGATGTGTCAGGTAATGTTACTATATCTAAACCAATTTCATCCATTTGAACAAGGACAGTGTCTCTTTATGTAATGTTGGGTTCATGGTTACTTAGTTTCAGACAAACGTTAAAATTTTAATTGAAAGTATGCACTTAATTGAACTTTGTTCAAGCTATAGCACTTAATTGTATTGATGTATTTTGTGTTCGATACAGTTGTTCATTTCTTCACACATTCTCTTTTTGCCTTATTATTGTTAATTTTGTTATCTTATATCATTTTATAAATTCCTATAGGCGAGATGGCATTGCTGGTTGAAGGTCTCGGGATTGGAGGTGATGCATCTATAGAAGAGTACATAATAGGCCCAGATGACGAGGTACTGGATGGTCATGAACAAACAACAGAGAAAGACAAGATCCGGTTATATGGATCTCAAGCAGGCCTCTCTTGGTTAGCAAAGCCTGTACCTAGACAGGGTTCTGTGGGTCTTGTGTCACGCCATGGAAGCCTTGCCATGGATCCTCTTGTGACCTTATTTGGGAGTGTTCATGAGAAGCTTCCCGAGTCAGGAAGCATGAGAAGTGCTTTGTTTCCGACTTTTGGAAGTATGTTCAGCACGGCTGAGCCTCATATTAAAAATGAAAATTGGGATGAAGAGAGCCTACAAAGAGAAGGTGATGACTACATGTCAGATGGTGCTGCCGGGGGCTCTGACGATGATTTGCATAGTCCTTTAATCTCACGTCAAACAACAAGCCTTGAAAAAGACATGCCGCCTCCTCTTTCCCATGACAGTATGCTGAATAGCATGAGGCGCAACAGTAGTCTCATGCAAGGGTCAGGTGAGCCAGTTGGTAGTACCGGGATTGGTGGTGGTTGGCAGCTTGCATGGAAATGGTCCGGTAAAGGCGAGGATGGAAAAAAGAAAGGGGAGTTTAAAAGGATTTATTTGCACGGGGAGGGAGTTTCCGGATCTCGACGTGGATCCATGGTATCAATTTCTGGCGATGGTGACTTTGTCCAGGCTGCTGCCTTGGTTAGCCAACCCGCACTTTACTCCAAAGAGCTAATGGGTGAACAACCTGTTGGGCCTGCAATGGTTCACCCATCTAAAACTGCTTCAAAAGGGCCCATTTGGGAGGCTCTCCTTGAACCAGGAGTCAAACATGCATTGTTTGTTGGGATTGGAATTCAACTTCTTCAGCAGGTAATGTGTAGTTACTATTCGTAAACATCTGAAATTGGAGGTGTCTTTTCTAGGTAATGACTAACACTAAATTCTTCATGTTTGTGCAGTTTTCGGGGATAAATGGAGTTCTTTATTACACTCCTCAAATCCTTGAAGAAGCCGGTGTTGCAGTTCTTCTTTCAGATTTGGGTCTTAGCTCAACGTCCTCGTCTTTTCTTATAAGTGCTGTCACAACCTTGTTGATGCTTCCTTCTATAGGTTTAGCCATGAGGCTTATGGATGTCACTGGCAGAAGGTACGTTACTACTTGTCACAATTAGTTTTACAAAATTAATTTCATTCAGAAACACATTTGTAAAACGCTAACTCAATATCTGTATCATTTGCAGACAGTTACTACTTGTCACAATTCCGGTGCTGATAGTGTCACTCATTATATTGGTCCTTGGAAGCGTAATAAATTTTGGCAGTGTTGTCCATGCAGCAATCTCGACCATATGCGTCGTGGTTTACTTTTGCTTCTTTGTTATGGGTTATGGACCAATTCCAAACATCCTTTGCGCAGAAATCTTTCCCACTAGAGTGCGTGGGCTCTGCATTGCTATCTGTGCACTAGTATTCTGGATTGGAGACATCATCGTCACATACTCACTGCCTGTGATGCTCAGTTCGTTAGGACTGGCCGGTGTCTTTGGCGTTTACGCCGTTGTGTGTTGCATCTCTTGGGTATTTGTGTATCTGAAGGTTCCAGAAACAAAAGGCATGCCCCTTGAAGTCATCTCTGAATTCTTTTCCGTTGGTTCAAAGAAAGCTGAAGCTGCGAAAGATGAGTGACATAAGTTGATATACTTGTGTAATTTTAGTTGGCAAAGCCACCATTTGTCGAATTTATAGATTTTGCTTGTCTTAAGTTTGTTTTATGGAAGATATCTTCTAGCTCAAATATTATTCTTTCATATAAAGTTTTGCTATTCAAAACCGGAAATAGCCTTCTGGTTTTCAACTGAATGTGGTGCATGCTCAGTTTGTTGAGCTTTCTTAGTTACCATTGCAATTCAAAAATTTATAATAATCTATTTCCTTAGCCAGAAAAAAATTAGAGATAAGTTGAAAGTAATTTATGAACTTTTGTTTTATAAATTTTTCCTAAACAATCTCACACTTTTTTAATTATGCTACCATATTACATTTTTTTAATGTTATGCTACCATGTTATTACTAGAGATGAAAACAAAAGAAAAGGATTGAAATAATACTGAATGATCAGTACCCATCCTTAATTAAAGAAGAAAAAGAGGAAGAATGATGGTAGGTAGTTAGCAATTATAGAACGAAGAGAGCTAACAACTAACTAACCAACTAAAATGTAAGGACCAATCCTTAACTAATCTTTAAAGGTCTTGACTATTCTAATAAATCTTGTAAGATATTTCAGCCACTACAAGTCACAATTGTTGGCATGGACCAGGTAGATTGTCCAGTCTGAATCACAAGATCTTGAGCTGCAAGGAATGCGATGGTAGGAAAATGCCATATGTTTGAGATCCTTTGAAATATCTTAGAATATAAAATATCTTAGAATATGAAATATTTTCAAAACTATAGTAATGAAGAGGGAAAATAGAGAAGGAAAATGAAGAGTATATTGACTCGTGTTAAAGATGGTGTGGAAGCCAGCAATCCTGATGTTGAACGCATGACCAAGATTTATTTTCTTTGACACAATTGTATACTTGTTCTGCATCTACAAATATGTAGGCCAATGAAGAATTTTAGGTTAGATGAGAAGGGGATTATGCAAAATTTCACAAAAGATTTTAGTAGTATGAGTGAGAGTTGGCATTTCGATGATGAGGTAAACAACATGATTAAGTTATAATAATAAATGAATTTATGAATGCGAGAATGAAATAACAATGTCTCAATTACATTTAAAAGATGTCTATGATTTATGTGAACAATAGAATTTTATTGAGGTATCTCAATAAGTTTGATGGATCAAGGTGGAGATGAATAATATGATGGCATAAGGTGGGTGGAGCATCTCAATTGGCATGTGATAGTTAAGTTGGTGTAAATTGATAGTCTAGTATTCATTTTTTTTATGACAGTATTTATTCATATTTATGTATTAATATAAATAAGTTGTTGATATTTATAAATTAATAATTTTTTAAAATAATATTTGTGGAAAATGTGGGGATTAAATGGTCCAAAAGAAGAAGTTGAATAGACAAATATCTTAGTTCATTTTCAAAAATATTTTCTTTCACTAAATCAAAGTTTAATAAAAGGATGCACAGAATGAGAGGCGGAAGCAGAATATAATAGGTGACTTGAAAGACTATATGATTCAATGTCTATCAAAGCAACATGATACGATGAAAAATCAATATAACCGAGATACATTAAGTTTCTTTGACAAGCAATTTTACAATGATTATAACTAAGATATGTGCGAAGCTCAAAATTGATCTATATCAAATGTTGATTAGTATTAAATGTAAAGTCTTTGCAGTTATAAGAGATAGAACAATCAACGAATAAGATACACCATAAACCTAAAATTATATGATAAAACATTATAAATAAGGTAAATATCTATATAACATGAGATTCTAAAATATAAATGAATTAACATCATTCGATATTGTGTGAAAATGTAAAAGAGGTATGGAGAAGAAAAATATACACCAAATTTATAGTCGTTCACCTCATTCGCTCTCGCTAGAGCTTAATCCACTCTTCAATGGTTTCACCATTGAAAATTGTAAGGTTTTCCACTATTTGCAAAGTTAATATACAAGTATTTTGGGTACAATGGATAATTAACAATGTGAACACTACAAGTCAACCACGCTAACACAAATCTAAATTGACTTACCCTTCTATTGAAGTAGAATACTAAAACTCAAATCTTTCAAGATCTCCAATGGTCTTGATCCAAAAATCTTGCTAGACACAAAAATCCTACTACTAGCCTTCATTCTGCAACGACATTTATCCAACCCTATCGGTTCCTTGTTTGAGCGTTTGTTCAACACAAGAAATATTGGACAACTCCAAACTTTGTTTTACAATGAACTTCACTAAGTTCCACCGAAGTCTACAATGGAGTATAGAGAAACTTTTATCTTGTTGGATATTCACAATCAGATACCATGGACAAGAAGCGATTCTTTTTCCTGATACACATAACAAAAATTCACAAAAAAAATATCTCCCCTAATGTACCTTGGATCTACTACTCTAACTCAATCTTTAGAGTTGAGCACCACAACAATGATTTCTTGGTTCAAGGTTGAAGATGATGAAGATTATCTAAAGAATCTCACACAACATAGCTTAGATCTCACAATATTAACATTCTAAGAAGTTTTTCACAAGGTAGAATCAAGGAGGAATAATGGTTATGAAAGAAAAAATTCTCAATTATTTTTTTCAAACTTTTTGAAAATACGGGTTTGATCTCTCTAGACCTCTCTCTAGAAGATTCTTATTGTGAAACTTCTTTTTTTAGTTTTAATATCCTTTCATTTTGATTAACATTAATCAACAAGTTCTAAAATGACACTAAAAGGATTTGTATATGGGCTAGAGGCTAGGCATAAAAAGGTGAAGAAAAGAATAAAATGGTTTGAGTCAAATCATGAATTTATGATTTGAATCAAAAGAACGAATGACTTGAATCAATGTAGTAAAAAGACGAGGTTTCCATTTTGATTTCAATCATGAATGGTACTCATGATTTGATTCAAGAGAAAATATATTCGAATCATAGTTATTTTTTTGAGAAAAAAATTATTGATGTTTTTAAAAATATATTGCAATCCCATTATTCGAGTCAAAATTCTCCGTGATTTGAATCAAAAAGTGACGTGGTTCAAATCACGTACATCTTTGATTCAAATCAAATAGTAATTGGAAAAATCCCAATTTCAGCTTGATGTTTGTTTGAGTCAGCAGTATGCTTGAATCAAATTAAGCTTCAAAAACTGTATTTTAAATTTTCTAACTTGTGATTCATGATACAATCAACACGTTGTGAGTGCACTATCCTTTTAGATATTTTGAGTGATGTTAAAACTATGACTTAGTATTTGTACATTAGACCTTAGTCTCTAATCTAGATTTCCATTTTCATATTAGAAAACTTAAAATCATGTTAGAGATATTTTACAAGTTAAAAATCAAGTTTTCATGTGAAAAATTAGTCTATGCGTCAACACATAAGGTTTCCAGGTTGACACATAAAAGCTTTTGTTCAACATGTGTCAACACATTAGATTTTTCAGGTTGACACATAAAAGCTATGTGTTGACACATACAAGTTATAGGTCGACACATAGAAGTAAAAATACTTATATAGGTCGACACATCCAAGCAATAGATCGACACATACTGTATATTTTCAAACTAAATGTTTTTGTTTTATTTAGTTCGACACATATGTGTTATAAGTCGACACTTAGAAGTTAAAATACTTTTATAGGTCGACACATCTGAGCTATAGGTCGACACATACTGAATGTTTTCAAAATCAAAAGTTTTTGTTTTGTTTAGATCAATACATAAAGCCTTTTAGGTCGACACATAGAAGTAAAATTTCTACTATGTGTCGAAACATAAATATTTCAGGTCGACACAAACTGTTACTTTTCAAAACCATTTGAAATCAATTAGGATCATCAACAACAACATTAAATATTTAGTAAAAATAATATAAAAAAATGAATAAATATATATTACTAAGTGTTATAAAACATTTACTTACTAGTTTTCCATATCTCCTCTTGATGATCATGACGAATAATATGCACATCATCTGAACCATTTTCTTTAGATGAGATACGTACATGTGTTGCGAAAGAAGGGGTCACAAAATTTAAACCTTGATTTCATCACTATCGGGAATATATTTTCCTAGTAGAACAATTGAACATCTTGTGATAGAAGGATCAGTGACATAGAAAACTTGTTTTGCTTGGGATGCCATGATGAATGGTTCATTCATACAAGTTATCTTTCGAAGATTAACCTGTGTGAATGCTAATTCATCAGTTTCTACACCAGTGTTACTGTCTATCCACTTGCACTTAAATAAAGGCACTTTAAAAGTAACATAATAAATCTCCAAAATCTCCTCAATGACCCTAAAGTACACTCTAGATATTAGTATAAGATTTTTATCTTTGAAACTAGATAAGTACATGGATTCAACTTCAACCATAACCCCACCATTTTGCATGGTTCTACGACTATCCTTTGATTTTGTATAGAATAAAAATTTAGTAATGTTTTATGCACTCTAAGTTATTACATTAAACTTAGGCATATGTGAAATCCATTTAATTGTCTCCTAAGCCCTACTCTCTTTAGAAACCCTTTCATTAAACCAAGTTATGAAAGTTTTGTTATGCTCCGTTAACAACATTTTTTCACTCATCCGGAGGAATTTTTCCCGGATAAGACTTTTGTGAGCGAATGAGTAAGGTTGAACTTCACCAACATTATACAATATATACAAATGTGCTTGAATAACTACATCTCAGCCAAATGTATTAACATTTAAACCTTGAATACATTTACCATCATATCTTTCATCATGACGAGACTAAGGAATTCCTATAGAGTTTGCTTCTGGCAAATAGTTTGTACAAAACTTAATAATTTCTTCTGCGATATACCATTCAACGATCGAAGCTTACGAACAATGATGATTATTTGTATACCATTTAAAGATCTCCATGTGTCGCTCTACCAGATACATCCGTCGTAAATAAACCACACCATAAATTGTAATCTTACTTACTAGATGAACAACTAGTGAACCATAATATCAAAAAATAATGGAGGGAAAAACATCTCTAATTGACACAACATAATTTTGGCCTCATGTTCCAACTCATCTAAATTTTCATGATCAATTACTTTACCACATATAGCATTGAAGAATAAGCACAATATGGTTATAATTACCCTTACATTTTTTGGTAAAATGCCATGGATAGCCACTGTAGAAGTTGTTGCATCAAGACATGACAATCATGAGATTTTAAGCCCACTAATTTGAGATCTTTTATTGACAAAAGTTTCTTCACATTTGATGAGTATCCTTGGGGAAATTTGATACTCTGCAAACAATCGAAAAAACTTTTTTTTCTTCTTTTTTAGATAGAGTGTGACATGCTGGTGAAAAGTATTTTTTATTTCCTATATCTTTTGAGGATAACTATTATCGTATACCCATCACCACCATATCTTCACAGAATTTCTTAGTATCTTTTGTCTTGACCTTAATATTGAGAAGTATTTCAATCAAACTATCACATATATTTTTCTCCACATAAATCACACAAAGACATTGTCTTACATCGAGAATAGACCAATATGGAAGATCAAAGAGCACCGACCTATTTTTCTAAATATTTTTCCCCATGGGACCTTTTAGATTCTTTTCAAATTCAACATTTTTGTTTTGTTTTCTTTTTATAAACTTCCTTCTCGGTCAAGGGCTTTAGAGTGATATCAAACTCCTTTTTTCCATTAAAATCCTTTTGTAATCTACACTATGGATGATTAGGTCTTAGAATTTTTTGATGCCCAAGGTAAATAGTATTTTTTTTTCATTTTGTTATTAGTGAAAGCGTGTATCTTCATCACATATAGGACACGCTTTATGTCCCTTGGCGTTGTACCTAAACAAATTATCGTATGCAGGAAAGTCATTGATTGTGCAAAATAATATGACACACATATTAAAGTTATCACTTGTATATGCATCATCAAAGTCAATGTATTCCTCCTACAAAAGTATTAAATCTTCAATCAATGACATTAAATAAACATCTATGTCGTTTCCTAATTGTTTTGGACCTAAAACCATCATTGATAACATCACATATTTGCGCTTTATGCATAACCACATATATAAGTTATAAATTATGAGTAGGACAAGCCATGAAGTATTGTTATTACTCATATTACCAAATGGGTTCATTTCGTCGGTGGCAACTCCAGGCCTAAGATTTCTTGGCTCAAGGGAAAAATCTGGAAACAACGAATCAATTTTCTTCTATTGCAATGAATCGGCTACATGGGGAATTTCTCCATCACATACTCTTTCATCTGCATACCATCTAGTATTCTTTACTCTTTTACATTAGGAAATAGTCTCTTAAACCTTTAAATTATTGGTAGGTACCACATCACCTTAGAAGGAATACTCTTTCTAGTTACACAATCATCTTCAACACTATTGTCCTTTTGCTTGTAGCGTGACTCCCCACACCTCGAACAATCCTTTAACTTTTCATACTCTTGCCTATATAATATGAAATCATTACGGCATGCATGTATTTTGACATAGTCCAAATGCATTGAACATAATATCTTATTGGCCTCAACACTACGATTTGGAAACATGTTACCTTCTGAAAGCATTTATTTTAATAATTCAAGAAATCATGTGAAACTTTTATTCGTCCACCCACCTCTTGCCTTAAGATTAAATAGTCTTAACACAATTGACAATTTTTTTTGCAACCCGGATATAACAATTTTCCATGTCTCTTTAGAGAGTTTCTTCCATGTGAGCTTTATTAAAAGCATCTACTCCAATATCATGACTCATATCTTCTAGAGTGTCATTTATAAATTCATCAACATTAACTTTATGTGAAGCAAGTCTTTTTTTTTTCACTTAACCTCTCCATACCCATTTTCGTATAAATTTGAACAATTTCATCACAATCTAAATGATTGAATATAACATCCCTGCGAATTCATGAAATGAATCACCCTGTTATTATACTCTTTACTTAATATATTGGATTTCAACCAACTCCGATCCATAACCACATACAGCTTCTGAAAATAAAATAAAAATAGTACACAACCAACATAAATGAACATTCCATCTCAGTAAAACAACAAAAACAACTAAAAATACATGAAAACAACACTACATTATACCTAAAGTTTCAAAAACTATAACAACAATAATAACAACAACAACATTAATAATGACAACAACAACATTAATAGCATCAACGACGACAACAACAATAACATCAACAAGAATAACAACAACAACAACCATAACAACAACAATTATGGATAATTTTTACATACCGAAAATGTGATCAGAGACTCAAAAAAGTGTTGATTTGAGGTTAGAACTTCCTTCCTCATTGGAGAATATGAAGAATGGTGTTTTAGTTTGTTAGGTGGATAAGAATGGTGTTCCTTTCATTTTCTAGAGAAGAATGGTGTTCCTTTTGTTTGCTAGGGAGTAAAAAGTTAATGAGACTTAACATTATGATGAAGGAATAGAATATTGTTTAGAGTTTTCATCTCGGTTTTTGTAAAATCGGGGGAACATAATAGAGGTAAAAACTGAGTTCAATTTAATTAAATCAAATATTTCTTAGAGTATTCATCTCAGTTTTCTGGAAAACCCGATGTATTAGATCATTTATAAAATAAAGGCGCCTTTTTGATTCTAAATAAAACATAAAATTGCAGGAGCTGAGAATCGAAGCTCAAACCATGGACAACATGTTATGTCGGTTTTTAGCAAAAAAGAGGTTTAAGATTTAGTTATATATATATATATATATATATATATATATATATATATATATATATATATATATATATATATATATATATATATATATATATATATATATATATATATATATATATATATATATATATATATATATATATATATATATATATATATATATATATATATATATATATATATATATATATATATATATATATATATATATATATATATATATATATATATATATATATATATATATATATATATATATATATATATATATATATATATATGGTGCATTCCATGTTATTTAACCTTGATTTTTCAGTGGTTGAGGTGGAAATTTTGTCATGAAATATATTATTTGTAGTAGTGCATCACCTTTTCTAGTATAGGTGATCCTCCAACACTCTCTCTAATATTGTTATTTCTCTTGTTGACTCTTAATTGCCTAACATTTTATCCTGAACAACATTGCAAGTTTTACTACAGTACAATAAAAGTCTCTCTTAAGCTTGAATGGTACTTGTTCATATAAAGAACAACATTTGATAATCTCCCCAATACTGGTAGGGAGAGATCTCACTTTTGATGTGTTTTTGTGATATTTTCCCTTCTCTACGACCTTTCTGAGGTCTTTACTTATAGTATAACCTTGTCTCCCTTATTTGGAAAGGGAATAATGGGTTTTTATAGAGTTTAAACATGACAATTATTGTGTCAGGGGACATGTTTGGACATGCTGATGTCACATGGTAAATGTCCATAAACACTTTGTTCGCTGATAATTTATTTAATGTGTTCTAGGCTCGTGTTACTCTTTGGTCGGGAAGGTGTTGATCAGTGGTCGGGTTCTCTTGGCCGAGAAGGTGTTATTCTATGGATGGGTACTCTTGGTCGAGAAAGTGTTACTCTGTGGTAGGGTTCTCTTGGCCGAGAAGGTGTTACTCTATGGTTGAGTACTCTTGGCCAATAAAGTGTTACTCTGTGGTCGGGTACTCTTGACCGGAAAGGTGTTACTCCGTGGATGGTAATCTTAACTTAGAAGGTGTTACTCCGTGACCGGGTACTCTTGGCCGGAAAGTGTTGGAAATCCACCAAAACCTATGGAGAATTTCTATCAATCTTGATGAACAAGATTATTATCACTACACAATAACGATGAAAAGAAAATTAAAGAAGAAATGAGATTAGGATTTCTGCAAAGTTTCTCGCTTCCCACTAACTGTGGAAAATGTTTATTCACTTTGCAACTGTAAAATTCAGTGAGTACAAGTTTTAAGTTCGTTCTATTTAAAAATAGGGGTCACTCCCTCAATTTATAATGAGCTTGCTTTCTCCCTAAGCCAAAAAACCCAAAACTATAAAATCCCAAAATACCTATTTTAGACCTAAATCGAAATATTGTGGGAAGCAACCTGCTTTGACACTTTGAGAGCTAACACAACTCGACACACTTTGACACAGACTAATTTAGACACACCTTGTATCGAGAAACATGCTGCTTCAACACACCTTGTGTCGAGCAACAACCTACTTCGACACAAGGAATTACAATTTCAACACACCACCTAATTTATTGTGTCTAAGCTATCTATATTAATCATAGCTCTTAGTCTTATAAACACTTCGACCTGCACACCCTTTGTCATGATGTCTGTAATCTGATTCCCAGTTCTACAGTGTTCTAAGTTCATCTTCCCATATGCTACCTGCTCTCGAAGATTGCCGAACCTCCTTTCGATGTACTTACCTCGACCACGTACTATCGGATTCTTTATCAGGTTGGTAGCTGACATACTGCCGATCTTCATAGTAATTGCTCCATGATCCTTTCATGTTATATCTTCAACCAAATTCACCATCCATGTTGGTTAACTTGCACAAAGAGAAACAGTTGTGTACTCTACTTCGCACAATGATAATGCCATTATTGGTTCCTTTCTCGAACTCTAAGCAACGAATGCACCACATAGCATAAACATATATCCTGCTATGGATTTTCGATCCTCAGAATCCCTACACCAACTTGAATTAGTATACCCTCACTAACTTGCATTTTTTCCTTTATCAGCTGCATGAAATAAAATGTCATAGGCAAAAGTTCCTTTCAGATACCTCAACATCCTCTTCGTCGCTGCTAGGTATGATACCTTTGGATTCTGCATGAGTCTACTTACCATACCTACATTGTATGCTAAGTTAGGCCTTGTGTGACAAAGGTATCTTAATGGGCCAATAAGTCTTCTGTACTGGGTTGGGCCGACATTATCTTCATCTAAATCTTTCAACAGTTGCAACCTTGGTTCTGCACGTGTCGAAGTCGAGTTGCACTATTCCATCTCAAATCTCTTGAGAATTTATCCTACATATCTTCTTTAATGCATCATCAAACCTCTTCTACTTTTGTAGAATTCGATGCCAAGGAAATATGAAATATCACCCAAATCTAACATTTCTAGTTCCTTGTTGAGATCACCTTTATTTCTTGCAGCTACCTGTTATTAACAAGTCATCAACATAGAAACATAGTATAAGCAATTCACTCTTGCTTCTTCTTACATATACTATATGCTCAGTTGTATACTTCACAAATTCCTTCTCCCCTAGAAAACTATCACTTTTCTTATTCCAAGCTCTTGGAGCTTTTTTCAATCCATACAGGGCTTTATGTAGCCTGTACACCTTTCTGTCTTTTCCATGCTTCACAAACCCAATTGATTGTGAAACACAAACTTCTTCATCTAAGGGTCCATTCAGGAATGCACATTTCACGTCCATCTGACATATGTACCAACTATTCATTTTTGCTAGACCAACAACCAACCTAATTGTTTCGATTCTAGACATAGGTGCAAAGACTTCATCAAATTTGATTCCTTCCTTCTAAATAAATCCTTTCGCCACAAGTATTATCTTGTGTCGAGTTACTTCCCCTCTGGGATTCAACTTCACCTTGTATATCCACTTTACATCAATTGACTTTTTTTGCCTTGAGGCAATTCGACAAGTGACCAGGTGTTGTTGTCTTCGATGGAATTTACTTCTTCATTCATTTCTTTCACCCACTTCGAATCCTTCGATGCTTCAGTTGCATTGACTGGTTCGACATCTGCATAAAAAGCATAATGTACCAGCTTTCCTTCATCATCGACTATATCATTTGATGTAATCACACATTCTTGCAACCTTGCAGGCATGTGTCTTGTTCTCTGAGGTTTGCTTGTACTTGGTTAATCTCTAACTTCCTCTTGTCAAAATTATCTTTCAAATTGAGTTTCTGGTTCTTTAAGTAAGACTTTCACTGAATCTTTTTTGGCATTTTCAGTCCTATCCCATTCTTTATACTCATCTATGATCATGTCCCTGCTGATCATAATCTACTTGTTCACTGGGTCGAACAACTTGTAACCTCTTGTCGAATGATATTTATTCTGGACTGGGCCTATGACTGGCCCAATCCACCCGTGCCCAACACTTCGCAAAAGTGATGGCCCAATCCATCAAGGCCAGCAGAAAATGCACCTCCCGCGTTCCCCTATCCTAGGGACACATGGCCGACAGATGTTTCACATCTCACATAGTAGGAAACATACATCTCTGCCCATGATAACAGTTAGTCCATGCATTTCCCGTGAGATGCAGGGCAACTTCTCACGACGACGAGCACGAGATTCTCATCCATGCTTTCATGTATGAATCCTCGCAATTACCTATTTTTGGGCCTTGATATTCATCCCATAATAAGAACCAATGGCTAAGTGCTGGGGCCTCACACATGTGAGGTAAGGTATTCAACTCTTAATCCCTTTTTTCTCTCATCTATCTCTGCACTCTTACTTACTTGAGCATCAAAGTGCCTTGCAGGTACACCCCCTCCTCCATGATTTCAGCACTGTGAACGAAGTTACTGGCCCATTATAGATTCTGATCACCGATAAGATTAGTGAAGCCATCTATGGAGATCCCTGTTTCCCCATATTTTATTTCCTTGGAACCAAAAGATCAAAACAAACCTTCAAGACCCGATCATGGCCGATCAGAACAACGACAACAACCCTCACAAAATTGTCATCTCACCCGTCTGTAAAACTGACAACGACGGAGAAATGCCATTTCTCAAAGAAAGTGTTCCTCTGAGGAGAGACAGTTTCACCATATTTCACTCATCCGACGAGGCAGAAGATGACAACGTCCAGTTCGTGGAGACCGTCAAAATCAAGAAAACTCAAGAAAAGGTGTCGTAGAGATTTCAACCAGTTTTAGTGCCATCCAATATTGACTCAACTATGGCGGCCATGCTCGTGGCGCTCAACCAGACAACGCTTTAATCCTCCAATAGAATGATAGAATCATGGCATTGGAGAAAGGATGTCGTTCAAGATCTCCTCCGCAGAGACACCAATAATATGGATCTCGCAGCCTGTCGCCACGACAACCAAGCCACAATTTTGCGCTGGAAAATACGGAGGTTCCGTTGATCAATAAGCGCACCCCCTCCCCCGCAAGGACCAGCGCTCCCCGGTACCTAAGAAAACTAAAGGTAATCGATGATCAGAAAATTGCCGCTCGCCTCCGCCCGAACCAAAGGGCCATGCAAGAAGCCCATCTCTCTCTCGAGATGATAGTCCTCGGCGAGGAAAGATCAACTATTTCCACCATAATCACCAGGCAGCAATGACAAAGATGACCCCCGTGGTCCATTATCTCGGGTAATCATGGATACTCTCCTCCCTGTCGAGCTAGAAAAGCCTCCAAACTTTGGAACGTATCACGAGATAACTGACCCCGATAAACACATTAAGAACATCGATGACCTACTCAACTATCAGGGCGTCAGGGGCGCTATAAAATGCAGTTTGTTCCTCACTACACAGAGGAAAGCGTCCATATCATGGTACAAGAGCCTCCCGGACGAATCCATCACCTCATGGAAAAATCTTGGGAAGCAGTTATCAAGGGAATTTACAACCTCTCATCGCCATCCAAAGTTTGAGGCGACGCTTGAAGTGACCATACAGGGGAAAGACGAATCCCTTCGAGCATACATTAAAAGGTTCAATCGTGTTGTTGTCCAGGAGTGATACAGTGAGAGAACTGACTTAAGGGTTTTGCGTTTTATCGCAAATGTTGCGGTTAGCAAGAGTCGCCACCGACTTTTCTTTTATCCAAAAGGAAAGATGAAAAAGCACAGGAAAGACCTTTGAGATGTTTTCTTGAGTTCGGGGGGTAGATTATGAAAAAGGAAGGTATTAACACCCTTTTCATACATGGTTTTCCATGGGCTCTTAGTTACTTGCTAGATCATTTGCTTTTGTTTTGAAATTGTGCTTTGTGTGGTTTTTGAAAGTATTTTGTAAAAGAGGCCATTGTTTAGAAAATCTTTGTAATGATTCTCGTTCGTAAGAATGTATACAAAGATGTTTGTCTTTTTGAAAATGTTTTCAATGTTTATGAAATGTTTGGAAGTGTGTGTGTTTATTTTGAAAATAGCAAGGATAGTTGTTTGGAAATAGAGCAAGTAACTAGAAGTAATCTACCTACTCAAATATCTTTCTTGTGTATTTTCTATTACTTTGACATTGTTGTCTTACAATTGATTTGGTAAGCAACCCTATCTTTAGATGTAAACGGGACGGGCGTGGGTCATCGTATAACCATGATTAGCAATGTTGCAAAGTATCTTAGCATTTTGAGGGACCAAGATCATTTTGTAAGGCAACTTTGAATAGCGTCATCGAGAGACTATGATCTTATATTTGTTTGTTTTGCCAAGATACTTCGCATGCGTAATATGGCTATTTTTATATAAGGCAACCAAGTGGAGAAACCCTAAGGATGCTTATGTGCAAGTGTGTTATTTTCATGCTTTGATTTTATCTTGCATTAGGGTTTTCTATTTGCTTTGTTTTGATCTTACCATACAAACCCTAATTACTAACATGGCATGTAAAGCGGTAAATTGCATAATGTAAAGGTTACTAAACTATTACAACAATTTATGGGAGGGGGGAATATAAATTTGAATGGGGATTTGCAAAAAATGTGAATCTAAATAAATTATTACAACCAAATCAAATTTGTACGAATATTAGAATAAACAATATACAATATTTAAATATGCAATATTATGTACATATGCAAGAAAAAGATTTTGTTTTGTTTTTTTATATGAAAAGGGAATTTAACCTAATCCTAAAAATATAAGGAAAATAAATTAATTCTTAAGAAAAGGGTTAACCCTAATTTCTAGCTTAAAAATAAAATAAAGTTCTTATGTATTATTTTTTTGTGTATTTTGTATTTAAAAATTATAAATAATATTGTAAGGAAATATTTAGTTTTTACATGTTAAAATAAATATTTACAAGTATATATATAAATATAAAAGAAAAAATAATAATATATCTAAGTTTTATTTTTTTACAAATTTATTTTAAGAAAGATAGTTAGTAATATTGAAGATAAAATATATTTTTTATGTGAAAAATATAATAAAATAAAATAAAATAAAATAAAATGCAATATTATCATATTTGTATTTTTTAGGATTTTATATATTAAAGAAAAATATTTAATAAACAAAAATGAAAACAAAAATAGATAAATAAAAATATATGAAAATAATGGGCCAGGGGTGCTGTAAGGAAACTGGGAGCAGTATGTTAGTAAAAAACGCTAGGCCCAAAGAAATAAACCCATCCTGCAAAAACAAGCCAAAAATGAAAACTGAAAAATGTGAAAAAAATAAAAGGTAGCGCCAAGGTTCAAACTCAGGACATGGGTCTCACCAGCGCGCTACCTTGTCACTGGGGTGGCTATACATCCGTTGATTAATGTGAAACAAAAATAACATAACACAAACAAAGCCCTTGCCATGTACTTCGTCTTCTTCCTCTAGCCAGCCAGATGCTCTGTAACTTTCTCATTTCTCCATGAAAATGAAAACTCATAACATGAATGTTGTAGCATTTTGTCTCACGATTCTAACCATGTAAATTATGTAAGCTAACAAATAAAGATCAAGATGAATTTTAAAAGCCCTAAATCTAAACCTAAATTTTACAGGAATTTGAACTTCAAAATTCTCTCCACTCAGGCCAAATGAATGCAAGATATATACATGTACAGCTTCGTAGCAACGAGGTCTACATTATTTATTCACAAATTGTGGCCAATGCATGCCTGTATGAAGAGATAGAAGTTAAGATTTTTACCTCTGTCAGTTGAAATCATGGATGGAGTTGGAGTGAGTTTTATGGAGGCCTGATGATTGCTTGAGCTTGCTTGAGCCTCCCTGAGTGTGTTCCAACCCTTGCCTTGCTTTGGAAGTTCCTGGAACTCTCTATCCAAGTCAACCTGGAAGCTTTGAAAAAAAATGGTAGATGATGAGGAAGGAGTTACAGTACAAGGATGAGGGTCTGGATCAGTTAGATATCAAGTAGTAAAGTGTTTTGATGATTGAAACTTGAAACGCACGAGCCAAATGATGGATTGCTAGGCTTATGCAAAAATCTGCAAGTTTTGACAGTTTTATGGTGAAAAGGGAGTTTGGGAGTGTTTTCAGCCTCTAGCAATCGTGTTTCTAATTGTAATGTGTTTGTGTATTAGTATGGGATAGGTTTAAAGTCAGCTCTCCAACAGATTTGTGAATCCTAGCCTTTTGGCAACCTTTCTTGCTTTTGAAGCAAAGTGAAAGGACAAGGCTTCACATGCTTGTACTGGCTTGCTTAGGGTTGGTATAAGTCTTGTACAATTTTCTTTAGGCTTATAAGACTTGTATGTACAATGGAGACAGGTTCAATGCTCAAGAATTGGAAAATTGCAAAAGTGAAGCTTTTTCAAAATGGCAATGGCCACTTTATGCCATTTATGGAATTACAACTTGGACAATGGCTCTAGGGCTTTGATTAAAGCTTTGTCAACTTAGTAAGCATTAAATTAAGGAGTAAGAAACAATTTTGGGACCTGTAAAGCATGGATTAGGCAACATAGGTACTGATTTGAAAATTGTTCTTCATGAAATGGCTTATATCAAAAGTGAGAAATTGCCAACTTCATCCCTTATATTCTTCCTACTAAAAAATGATCTTGAGGAGTTCTTGGATATTTTGGAAATCTTACAATTTTATCTATAACTCATATTTGAAATGCATTTCAAGACTCCTCTTGGAACTAGGTGAAAAATTGCCATGAAGTTGGGTCAAAAACCTGCCTAAATTAGGGCAAAACTTCACCAAGTTATCTAGTTCATGAGCATGTATTCACAAAATTATATCTTGAGATCCAAGCATCTTTAAGGAAAAGTGTGTGAAGAAAAGTTGTAGATTTCATGGAGGTCTATAACTTTCATGTTGGGAACTTCCTTTGAATCATCTTGCATCATGGTGAAAAAATGGTCTAAAGTTGAGAAAAAATAAGAAATTTTCTATACTTAGAAAATTTTCAATTTTAAACCATAATCTTCAATACTTGATTTCTTGATGAACAAGTTTCACATTTTGACATGTTTTGATGAATTTTGACTCTTGGCATTTGATTTTGACCAAAAAGTCAAAGTTTGACTTTTCAGTGTGTAGTTGACTTTTGATCAGTTGACTGCAAATTTCATCTGTCTATCCAATGGATTTGCAATGTTTTGAACCATGTCCTTAGATCAATATGATACAAATGAACCCTTGAAATTATGCTTCAAATAAATTGGTCATTTTCTAGGTTAAAAATCAGAAATTTCCTTTCCTCAGTCAAAACCCTAATTTTGACCATTTTGCCCTTTTGATGATTTGATCAAATTTCTTGAGGAATTGTAATCCAAACTTGATCAAATGATACATATGAGTCTATAATGTTGATGTGGATCAAAAATTATGAAGTTTGACTGTAAATTGGCCATGGTTGACTTTTCCCCCAATACAATTGATTTTTAGGTCAACTGTCTAATTGACTGATCAAAAATGTGGTTCAAGGCTTGAAACTTGTCATGAGTAATCTTAGGGGTCCATAATGATGTTTGAAAGTCATATGAAGCATTGATAGTCCAAGAATCCTTGTGCAAACTCAAACCCTAATTTTGGATTATTAGTGCAAGATGAGATGTCTTGAGCTGACCAAACCCTAATCCAGTCTTGAGTCAAAGAGATCTTGTGAGAAAAGTCTTGATAAATGAGAGGACAAATTTTGGGGTACAACAGCTGCCCCTGTTCAATCTTCTTAAACCTGAAGAGTTAGATTGGCGAGTTTTGCCATTCGTGACTCGAAGGTGAGAGAATGATTGAACACTATAGTGCCTAGAAATTTGCACTCGACGATGTGTGGTTGAGGGAATGGGCTTAAAGATGCAATTTGGAGAAGTGATAGAATCTTGTTGGAGATGGGCTTGTAGTTTCCATCCAAAAATGTTTGTTGAATTGTAAGTTGTAAGCTGAGAGAATGAGTATCAAAATGGCGTCTGTGTCTAGAGCGTATCTGAACTGTATCTGGATTTGAACTTTGAATGAGTATCTGAATGGCATCCGTGTCCGGAGCGCATCTGAACTGTATCTGAAAGTTGAATCTGAATAAGTATCATAATGGCATCCGTGTCTAGAGCGTATCTGAACTATATCTGAAAGTTGAATTTGAATGAGTATCAGAATGGCATCAGTGTTTGTAGTGTTTTCATACTGTATCATGAAAGTTGAATCTGAATGAGTATTAGAATGGCATCCGTGTCCGGAGCGTATCTAAAATGTATCTGAAAGTTGAATCTGAATGAGTATCAGAATGGCATCCGTGTCTGGAGCGTATCCGAACTGTATCATGATTGCTTATTGTTAATGGTAGCTATTAATCTCATCCTGAAAAGAGTAAAATGTTAGCTGAAACACAAAATTATGTTGCATGAAAATCATGATGCAATGTATTTTCTTTATCAATGTTTATGATATGTGGATGTAATGTATACGCATGTAAGATGATTTGCTGTATTGCTGTTTGATTGAGGAAAAATAAACCCTTGGATGCTGCTGAAGATATGTTGAAATTTCCATGTCTTGGAGTTGAAGTACTGACGAACTCTTGTTGAGAGAAGTAAATTCAATGCCATGTATTGCTTGTAAGATCTGTTTGAGGAATCCTGATAAATTTGACAATTTCTACCAGGGATTAATAGTTTGAAATTTGTTCCGCTGGGGATTTAAATGACGTACTGTGGGGATTACTTATGGAATAGCCTAGAGATGTTTTCCTGTCCTTTCAACCTATCGGTAATTGTCTTTCTAAATTTGTTTATTTGTAAACAGTAATTATGTTCAAATGCATATGTTCATTAATGAATCATTGGACTTTTTTGCAAATAAAACACAAGTGTAAAGAAAAAGACAAATAGTTTTCTGTACTTTTAAAGAGATATCTTTGTATTGACTTTGAATAAGTATTTTTGTACAAAGGAGACAAGCATTCTAGTAAGAGAATGGTGCCATAAAACAAGAAAAGTTTATACAAATAAAGATAGCTATGTGTAATAATCCCATGGGGTTCCCATTCTGTTATAGCCTTCATATCTCCGAATATCTTGTCTATTTGCCTTGTCTGAAGATGATTGAATTGATTAGAAACTCCAAATTTGTTAGTGAAGGTCAAAGGTTGTCCGTAAAGTGATCCGACGGGACATAGTCATACGCTTTAACTCCCTAATTTTTGCCTGGACCGCCTTTTCGAGTTTTCAGTCCATCAGGAAAACCCTTTTTTGCCCAAGTCGCCCTTTCGGGTTTTCAACTTGCCAGGTGTACAAATTTTTATATTTTATCCCTAATTTTTGCCCGAACCTTTCCGGTTCGCCGGGATGCCCTTGTTTTTCCTAGGTGTGTCAATCTAGCGGGTCTCTTATGTGTAGTATATTTTGACTATGTCCGTGTTTGCAGGGTGTGGCAGGTCGTCGCCATCCATGGTGGTCAAGATCATTGCCCCACCAGAGAATATGTTCTTGATTACAAATGGTCCTTCATAGGTAGGAGTCCATTTGCCCCTGGGATCACTTTGTGGTAAGATGATACGTTTGATCACTAAATCCCCAACTTGATATACTTGCGCCCGACTTTCCTATTTTTAAAGCCTTGATCATCCGTTTTTGATACATTTGACCATGGAAAACAACACTAAGTCTTTTTTCATCAATTAAGTTCAGTTGATCAAGTCGAGTCTGGATCCAATCGTCTTCACTCAAACCTGCATCCTTCATAATCCTTAGGGAGGGGATCTGAACCTTAATAGGCAAGAAAACTTCCATGACGTAAACCAAAGAATAGGGTGTTACCCCAGTTGATGTGCGAGCCGTGGTACGATACCCGTGGAGAGCGAATGGTAGCATCTCATGCCAGTATTTTTATGTGACTGTCATCTTTTGTATGATCTTTTTAATGTTTTTATTTGCAGCTTTGACAACACCATTCATCTTTGGCCGATAGGGAGAAGAATTGTGATGCTGAATCTTGAATTGCTCGCACAAAGCGGTGATCATAGTGTTGTTAAGATTTGTACCATTGTCAGTGATGATCCTTTCCGGGATACCGTACCGGTAAATGAGATTTTGCTTGATGAAGCGGGCAACAACATTCTTAGTAATGGAAGCGAAGGAAGCTGCTTCGACCCACTTTGTAAAATAGTCAATGGCCACTAGGATGAAGCAATGTCCATTGGAGGCTGTAGGCTTGATCTCCCCAATCATATTAATTCCCCACATAGCAAAGGGCCAAGGAGCCGTCAAGACATTCAGAGGAACCGGAGGTACGTGCACCTTGTCAGCATAAATTTGACATTTATGACAGGTCCTAGAGTGTTGGTAGCAATCTGCTTCCATGGTAGAACAAAAATAGCCTGCCCGTAGGATTTTCTTCGCCATCGTATGCCCACTGGAGTGAGTGCCGAAAGTACCTTCATTTAATCTAGCCATGATCCTTTCCACCTCAATCTTATCCACACACTGAAGCAGAATAGAGTCATGATTGCGTTTGTATAGGATGCCATTACTCAGGAAGAACTTAGCAGAGAATCTCCTTAAGAACTTTTTATCATTGATTGAAGCTCCTTCTGGATATTCTTGAGCCTCGAGATACCTCTTGACTTCATGAAACCAAGGCTGGTCCACTACCTCTTCAGTATTAATCTCGTGACAGTGTTTTGGTTCATCCATTTGTTCAATGGTGATCTGGGGAGCTTCGTTATCCCAATTAAGTTTAACCATAGACGACATTGTAGCTAGAGTGTCTGGTAGCTTATTTTCTTCTCGCGGGAAATGCTCGAAGGTAATCTTCTCAAAATGTGGTAGCAATGTCAAAACATGTTCTTTGTAAGGGATAAGATTTGGGTGCTTAATGTCCCATTCCCGTTTGATCTGACTGATGACCAAAGTTGAATCTCCAAACACATCTAAAGATTTGATTCCCAAGTCTATGGCAGCTCTGAGACCAAAAATGCATGCTTCATACTCCACCATGTTGTTTGTACAATTGAAGAAAAGTCTGGCAGTAAAGGGAGTATGACACCCTTCTGGAGATATGAGTATAACACCGATACCATTACCAAGTGCATTGGATGCCCCATCAAAGAACAGGGTCCATCGGGATCCTTGTTCAGGTCTGTCATATGGTCTGATTTCTTCACAGTTGTCTAATGTCATTATGTATTCATCCGGGAATTCAAACTTCATGGACTGATAATCTTCTACAGCTTGGTGAGCAAGGTGATCAGCCAAGACACTGCCCTTTATAGCTTTCTGGGTAGTATATTGTATATCATATTCTGTTAGGATCATCTGCCATCTAGTTATTCTCCCAGACAGAGCAGGCTTCTCGAAGATGTATTTTATCGGATCCATCTTAGATATCAACAAGGTAGTATGAGTCAGCATATACTGTCTTAGCCGGCGAGCAGTCCATGCCAGAGCGCAGCAAGTTTTCTCGAGCGGTGAATATCTGGTTTCACAGCCGGTAAACTTTTTGCTCAGGTAGTAAATAGCGTTCTCTTTTCGGCCAGAATCGTCATGCTTCCCCAATACACACCACATTGAGTTCTCTAAAATAGTTAGATACATGATTAGTGGTCTTCCCTCGACTGGTGGCATCAAAACAAGAGGCTCTTGTAAGTACTCTTTGATCTTATCAAAAGCAATCTGGAATTCATCATTCCATCTGACTACTTGATCTTTCTTCAATAGTTTGAAGATTGGCTCACAAGTAGCTGTTAGGTGAGAAATGAATCTGGAAATATAGTTTAGGCGTCCCAATAATCCTCTGACTTCATTCTCAGTATGAGGAGCAGGTATTTCTTGTATCGCTTTAACCTTGGCAGGATCGACCTCGATGCCTTTGTTACTGACGACAAAACCTAACAGTTTACCGGACCGTACTCCGAATGTGCACTTGTTTGGGTTCAACCTTAGTTTATACTTCTTCAACCTCTCAAACAACTTTTGCAAGTGATCAAGGTGTTCTTCTTCTGTTTGTGATCGGGCTATCATGTCATCTAGGTAGACCTCTAGTTCATGATGTATCATGTCGTGAAATAAGGCTACCATGGCGCGCTGATAGGTTGCCCCAGCATTCTTCAGTCCGAATGGCATCACTTTGTAGAAGAATGTGCCCCACTGTGTGACAAATGTTGTTTTCTCCATGTCCTCAGGCGCCATTTTGATTTGGTTATAACCTGAGAATCCGTCCATGAAGGAAAACACTTTGTGTTGGGCCGTATTGTCAACCAGGATGTCTATGTGGGGAAGTGGAAAATCATCTTTAGGAATGACCCTATTCAAATCTCTATAGTCCACGCACATTCGTACTTTGCCGTCCTTTTTAGGCACGAGAACAATGTTAGAAACCCATTGGGGATAGGAAGTGACAACCAAGAATCCGATATTAAATTGTTTCATGACTTCCGCTTTGATCTTCTCTGACACGTCAGGTCTCATGCGGCGGACCTTTTGTTTTACTGGTGGACAGTCTTCTCTTGTTGGCAGACGATGTACCACGATGTCTGCGTCAAGTCCTGGTATGTCTTCATATGACCAGGAAAATATCTCAACATAATCATGCAACAGCTGAATCAGACACTCCTGGACACTCGGCTCTAGATTGGCACCCACCTTGATTTCTTTTTTATCCTCTTCGGTACCCAAGTTGATTGTATCCACCGATTCCTCATGAGGCTGAATAGCTCTTTCCTCTTGTTGTAGTAGTTTGGTCAACTCCCCTGGTACTTCATAATCTTCCTCACCTTCGTCTTCGACTTGGTAGATTAGATCCTCAGAGTCACAAAAGGCCACAGCAGTATCGTTACCCATGGGATCTAGAATGGAGGGGTACCTACATTTGTGAGTGTGGGTGTGTGTAAGGGTATAACCATCCTTAAAGAAATAAATGTAAAAGAAAGAAAATGAGCATAAAAGTTTGTATGTTAAAAACGTCCATGATTCATTGAATGTCATATGAAGATGAAATAAAAACCCTTACAAATGGACCATTGTGCCTCGGGCAAGACACAAGGTTTTAAATGTGCAAATTGTTTGTGAATATTACAAGTCCAACATAAATGTAAAAGATAAATTACTAAGAGATGAAAGTTATTGGGACAAAGTCTCTGGCTTCCCAATTGCAAAGTCCTCCTTTGACAGTAGGAAATATCCAATCCTCCAAGCTGCAATCCTCTTCATCATCTTCCACTGCATTGACCTCTCAGTTGCTAATCTTCAGGGGTGGCCCTCCAGCACGGGCACAGCGCACAGCCTTCTGAGCACTTGAAGTAAACCCTAAGCCAAACTTGTCAGATTTATACAGAATATCCAGAAGTTTCCCCCAGATGGTGCATCCTCCCTCCTCTACTACTGCGTTGGCGTCCTTCAGAGATGACATCCAAAGCGGAGGTCTTGTGATCTTGGGGATCTGAGACACTGTCTTGGTTACTGCTACCTCTTGAGAGACTTCTTCGAAATGTTGAAAAGGAGTTTCGATGAACTCGCCATCCAATTCCACATACCGGAAAGAATTGAGGTGGCTAATCATATACTCTTCCTCTCAGTGGACAGTGATAATCTTTCCATGGACCGGGTATTTCAGCATTTGGTGCAGTGTGGAGGTGACAACACCTGCATTATGGATCCATGGTCGTCCTAGCAGACAGGAGTAAGAGGGGCGGATGTCCATTACATAGAAAGTTGAGTTGAAAGTTTGAGTCCCAACCTTTATGGGGATGTCCACCTCCCCGTGAACCATCCTCTTTGAGCCATCAAATGCTCTTACGACTATGTTACTGGGTTTCAACGTTAACCCTTTGCAGTCTAGCCTGTCGAGAGCCCTCTTCGGTAAAACATTCAAAGATGAACCATTGTCCACCAAGACATGGTCCAGAGTTGTTCCTCTACATTCCACAGAGACATGCAATGCTTCGTTGTGCTTTCTTCCCCTTGGTGTCAGATCGACATCCGAGAAGCCTAGGCCGTTATCAACTTTCAAGCTGGCCATACAATCTTGAAATTGGTCAGCAGATGTCTCTTGAGGCACATGGGCCGTCTTCAGAAACTTTACCAGAGCTTCCGCATGTGCCTCTGAGCACAGTAACAATGCCATCATGGAGATTTTGGAGGGAGTTTTCCCTAACTGTTCAACTACGTCATAGTCGCTCTTCTTTATTATTCTCAGAATCTCCTCCATTTCCTTCTTGGAGGTTTCGGGGATAGTCAACGGTTGAGCCTTCGTCCGAACAAGCTCTTCTTGAATACTTTTTCCTCGTATTTCGGCAGTAGAAGTGTTGGTAGGGATAACAGCAGGGGATGTGTCATCTTTGTCAATAGGAGCACTTGCAGATATGTTTATTGGTACAGAGGTAACTTTTGGAATAACCATGGGTCCAAAAACTTCCTTTGGAGGGGCAATTTCTGGAGAGAAGATTCTACCGCTACGGGTAATCTTACTGGTTCCGGCAATATTGCTAATGTCGGAGTCTTCTTCTTCTGAGCTTATCTCTTCGGCGGCCAGCCCATCTTGTTTGATACCATGGTAGTAGATGTCTCCACCGTAATTCCATGGCACTGTTTTGTCTGATTCATACAGGACCGGCCCGGGCATTGTGATTATAAGAGGAGTATTTTTTGGAATCGATGTAATCCTAACGGGTCTTTTGGAGCCCTGGAAGGATTGTCGGAGATGGTTATGATTGAAACGTCTTCAACAGGAACAGGTGAAATAGGAGCACTTTTAAACAGAATCTCTTGGTTGTCTATCAAGCGTTGAATGCCTGTCTTCAACAAAAGACAATCAGTTGGGGAGGATAAGCAAAGATGGAAGTCTTTATTACAACCCAGGAATACACTGGCTTTCAACAAGTTTATCTTAATGACTGGGAGTGGAGTTAAGAGTACATCAACTGTGGCAACGAACAAATCTTCTTCGATAGCATTGGTGTTGTGACCATGCCTAGGCATAGGAGCATAAATGACGTTTGGCTTCTCGGGTGCATCAAACTCAATCTCTTTTGCATCTATAAGGTCTTGAATTTTTTTTCCAGGGCCCAACAGTTGTTAGTGTCGTGACCCGGACTTTCGGAATGATATGCGCATCTAGCATTTGGGTGATAATGAGGGGACGCCATGTTGGGGGTTCTTCGGAGCCTCCTTCAGAGTTACCAAATTAGATTTTAGAAGATATGGTAAAACCTGGGCTAGAGTCATATTAATTCTGGTGAATTACCGGACTGGCCTCTCCACCCTCAGTTGGTTATTTCTTGGTTGATCAGATGTAGGCTTTGGGATCATAACGGCCCCTACCATTGGTTGGCGCTCATCTCTCCCTTGCTTCCTTTATGGATAAACAGCAGATACCTCCTTTTTCCCAATGAAAGGCTTTCTCACAGCTGTAGAGGCAGATGAATCCTTCTGAATCTTTCCACTTTTTATGCCAGCTTCCACCCTCTCTCCGATTAGTATTAACTCAGTAAATCCAGCAGATGAGCTCCCAATCAAATGGTTGAAGAAAGGGACCGATAGAGTGCTTAAGAACATACCTACCAACTCCCTTTCATACAGAGGGAGTTGTACTCTCCCAGCTAGATCTCTCCATTTCTGCGCGTAATCCTTGAAACCCTCATTTGAAGCCATAGCCATACTCTGAAGTTGAGTACGGCTAGGCGCCAAATCTACATTATATTGGTATTGCTTATAGAAAGCTGCGGTAAGGTCTTCCCAGTTGTGGACGTCGGCCCTTTCCAATTGGTAAAACCAATCGAGTTGTGTTCCAGATAAGCTATCTTGGAAAAAATTCACCCATAGGTCTTTATCTGCAGAGTGCGGCTGAATCTTTCTCACATATGATCAGAGGTGCATCTTAGGACATGACACACTATCATATTTTGCAAACAACGACACTTTGAACTTTGGAGGGATCACAATTCCCGACACTAGTCCCAATTCTTCAAAGTCTAGACCTGGCACCTTTTGTATTTCCATAGCACTCAGACGCTCTTTAAGATGTCTGTACTTATCATCTGCGGGAGGATATTGTTCCTCAGAGTAGTCTTCCTCTTCTTCCTCCTCTTTGGATTCTGACAGAATCGCTGTTTCTTTTCCTTTCCCTTCTCCTTCCCCGGAAGTGGTTGCAAAATTTAAGGTTCTTCTAGTCTGTCCCTGAAACCTTCTCCCCATGTTCAAGACCCCAGTGGCCTTCTTTGTTTTCTTCTTTCTTTCTTCAGTAACAGAGTCTTCAACTCATCTTTCCCCTTGGCTAGGGTCATGAGTAATTGTTGAAACTGTGTGTTTTGAGCTTAAAGATCTTTGATTGTCTGTTCGAGATCCATCTCTTACTGAAATAAACAGTAGAGAGATGAGGAAACTCGTTGCAAAATACCTGCTTATGTCATGATGAATGATATGTGCATATGTAATGTTTTCAAGGATTTTAAAAGATTCAAGTTCATTTTAGACAAAAGGAAACATACGTTATATTAATAAGATAGAGTTTGAGTACATCAATTCCCCTTGGGCAAAATAATACAACACTCTAAGATAAAAAAGTAGTGCGCACCCTCTTTGGTGTGATGTAGGCATTTAAAGTCTGCTCCTCATGAAGTAGCCTAGTGAGTTCCAAGACCTTCTTCTCGCTTGTGTAGAATTGGGCTTCGAAAGTATCTCGCTCTCCTTTGAGATGTATCCAATCCCTTTGTAGGTCTTCAAGAGATGTGGGCATGTCAGGATGTAGGATAGTGTATGGAACTTCTCCTTCCTTAACAGGCTCAATGATCACCGGGAGAATGGAAGGATAAGGCATCATAAGACTTTGAGCGCGGGTTCGTACCCACTTGAGGTAAGGCTCAAGGGGGATGGAATTCTTGTGTCCCAAAGTCTTGCTATCCACCTTATTTAGCATCCTCCAAGCTCGGATAAATCTCTGGCAAAGACCTTGATCGTTGTTGTCGTAGTCGAATATTAAGCCTTGAATCAACATCTCATGTGGGCCATCCCTTCGGGCATAACCAAACTGTCTTAGAGCTAAGCATGGGTTGTAGCTGATGCCTCCCCTAATGCCAATTAGAGGGACATTAGGGAATTCCCCACAACGGTCAACAATGATAACATTCTCTTTGGATCGAGAGCATCAATGAATATCTGAATGTTTGAGCGTCATTAACCTTTGTGACCACCTCAAACCTTGCTCATTCTTTAAGACTGATTGGGGAAGATGAGAAATAAACCATCTTTCTAGAAGAGGAGTGCAACACATAAGGACACCTCTTTTCCTCATTGTACGAGTGTGAAGAGAGTTCAGGATATCCCCTAGTAATGTAGGCATTGGATTGCGTAACATGAAGATTTTGACGGCACTCACATCTATGAGTTGGCCAGGATTGTGAAACAAGACCATCCCATAGATAAGAAGATCCACAATCTCCTCAAAATCTTGCAAGTCTAGGGAATTCCAACAACTTTGGGCTTTCTCAAACAGAAACTTTGCTAAGAAGCCTTTGACACCACTTCTAGTTTCCCAATGAGTTATGACATCAGATGAGTGCAAGTGCAGAGCTTGAGCAATCTCTTCTAGCTTTTGATCTCTTTCTGTACCATTGAAAGGTAGTTGATTGAGAATGGGAATCCTCAAGAGTTGAGAGAATTCTTCCAAAGTAGGCACAAGCTGATAGTCGGGAAATATGAAGCAATGGTGTAGAGGGTCAAAGAACTGAAAGAGTACTTTCATCATATCCTCACCTGTATTGGAGGTGATCAAGTTTAGTAGACGACCATGCCTCTCGATGAATGGAGAGTTCTCAGGGATCCTTGAAGCTATCTCCTTGTGTTGTGGAGGAATTCTTACAAGGTTGACTTGGATAGTTTTCCTGCAAAGTGAATCAATATCCTACAAAACAAGACAAAGATGAATCTCCAAAATTCTTGAAATGGTTAGTGGATGTATATGATGCTCATGATCTCCATGATGTTATGTACAAGTATGCATATACAAGAAAAACAAACAAGTTCTTAGTTTAGGCTTGCATGGGGTTTTATAGGTAAGTACCCTCTTGAAGTTTAGTTGGCTCAACCTGTCCTAATAATAGTAACCGGGTTCTAAAGAGCTCAATATCACCAGATTATTTCCTTGGTCATTGTTTCAACTCAAGCCTCTTTAATGGCGACCGAAATATCCCAAGAAACCAACCCTCAATGAGTGTAGTATCGAGTATCTACCAACTTCAGACTGCACCAAAGCCGGTCATCTCACTACATCCTAAAGGCCAAGTTGGTCAAGTAAAGGGTTCTAGAAGTTCATTAGTGTTTCATGACATCACTCAGAGGCCCCGTATTCTCTTTGATTGACTCAAAGGCTACCGGTACCCACAAATATGTCACACTAACATAGCTATTGCTTAGACCATGTCGGTATACCCCCGCATAATTTCCACAACATATTGCTATTTACCTATAATGTATCCCAAATCCGGGTAGAGGATTCAAACCCAAACAAAGAACCATAATGTAAAACATACAAGTCAAACAATGTAAGCAAATAAATGTGATCTAGCCCTAAGGTAACCCCACTTTTATTAAAGTCCCCAGTAAAGTCGCCAGTTCTGTGACACGGTGGGAGAACTGACTTGAGGGTTTTGCATTTTATCGCAAATGTTGCGGTTAGCAAGAGTAGCCACCGACTTTTCTTTTATCCAAAAGGAAAGGTGAAAAAGCACAGGAAAGACCTTTGAGATGTTTTCTTGAGTTCGGGGGGTAGATTATGAAAAAGGAAGGTATTAGCACCCTTTTCATCCATGGTTTTCCATGGGATCTTAGTTACTTGCTAGATCACTTGCTTTTGTTTTGAAATTGTGCTTTGTATGGTTTTTGAAAGTATTTTGTAAAAGAGGCCATTGTTTAGGCAATCTTTGTAATAATTCTCGTTCGTAAGAATGCATACAAAGATGTTTGTCTTTTTGAAAATGTTTTAAATGTTTGTGAAATTTTTGGAAGTGTGTGTGTTTATTTTGAAAATAGCAAGGATAGTTGTTTGGAAATAGAGCAAGTAACTAGAAGTAATCTACCTACTCAAATGTCTTTCTTGTGTATTTTCTATTCCTTTGACATTGTTGTCTTACCATTGATTTGGTAAGCAACCCTATCTTTGGATGTAAACGGGACGGGCGTGGGTCATCGTATAACCATGATTAGCAATGTTGCAAAGTATCTTAGCATTTTGAGGGACCAAGATCATTTTGTAAGGCAACTTTGAATAGCGTCATCGAGGGACTATGATCTTATATTTGTTTGTTTTGCCAAGATACTTCGCATGCGTAATATGGCTATTTTTATATAAGGCAACCAAGTGGAGAAACCCTAAGGATGCTTGTGTGCAAGTGTGTTATTTTCATGCTTTGATTTTATCTTGCATTAGAGTTTTCTATTTGCTTTGTTTTGATCTTACCATACAAACCCTAATTACTAACATGGCATGTAAAGCGGTAAATTGCATAATGTAAAGGTTACTAAACTATTACAACAATTTATGGGAGGGGGAAATACAAATTTGAATGGGGATTTGCAAAAAATGTGAATCTAAATAAATTATTACAACCAAGTCGAATTTGTACGAATATTAGAATAAACAATATACAATATTTAAATATGCAATATTATGTACATTTGCAAGAAAAAGATTTTGTTTTGTTTTTTTATATGAAAAGGGAATTTAACCTAATCCTAAAAATATAAGGAAAAGAAATTAATTCTTAAGAAAAGGGTTAACCCTAATTTCTAGCTTAAAAAGAAAATAAAGTTCTTATGTATTATTTTTTTGTGTGTATTTTGTATTTAAAAATAATAAATAATATTGTAAGGAAATATTTGGTTTTTACATGTTAAAATAAATATTTACAAGTATATATATAAATATAAAAGAAAAAATAATAATATATCTAAGTTTTATTTTTTTACAAATTTATTTTAAGAAAGATAGTTAGTAATATTGAAGATAAAATATATTTTTTATGTTAAAAATAAAATAAAGTAAAATAAAATGCAATATTATCATATTTGTATTTTTTAGGATTTTATATATTAAAGAAAAATATTTAATAAACAAAAATGAAAACAAAAATAAATAATAAAAATATATGAAAATAATGGGCCAGGGGTGCTGTAAGGAAACTGGGAGCAGTATGTTAGTAAAAAACGCTAGGCCCAAAGAAATAAGCCCTTCCTGCAAAAACAAGCCAAAAATGAAAACTGAAAAAATGTGAAAAAATAAAAGGTAGCGCCAAGGTTAGAACCTATGACATGGGTCTCACCAGCGCGCTACCTTGTCATTAGGGTGGCTATACATCTGTTGATTAATGTGAAACAAAAATAACATAACACAAACAAAGCCCTTGCCCTGTACTTCTTCTTCTTCTTCTTCCTCTAGCCAACCAAATGCTCTGTAACTTTCTCATTTCTCTATGAAAATGAAAACTCATAACATGAATGTTGTAGCATTTTGTCTCACGATTCTAACCATGTAAATTATGTAAGCTAACAATCAAAGATCAAGATGAATTTTAAAAGCCCTAAATCTAAACCTAAATTTTATAGGAATTTTAACTTCAAAATTCTCTCCACTCAGGCCAAATAAATGCAAGATATATACATGTACAACTTCGTAACAATGAGGTCTACATTATTTATTCATAAATTGTGGCCAATAGATGCCTGTATGAAGAGATAGAAGTTGAGATTTTCACCTCTGTCAGTTGAAATCGTGGATGGAGTTGGAGTGAGTTTTATGGAGGCCTGATGATTGCTTGAGCTTGTTTGAGCCTCCCTGAGTGTGTTCCAACCCTTGCCTTGCTTTGCTTTGGAAGCCTGGAACTCTCTATCCAAGTCAACTTGGAAGCTTTGAAAACAAAAATGGCAGGTGATGGGGAAGGAGTTACTGTACAGGGATGAGGGTCTGGATCAGTTACATATCAAGTAGGTAAAGTGTTTTGATGATTGAAACTTGAAACACACGAGCCAAATGATGGATTGCTAGGCTTATGCAAAAATCTGCAAGTTTTAACAGTTTTGTGGTGAAAGGGAGTTTGGGAGTGTTTTCAGCCTCTAGCAACCGTGTTTCTAATTGTAATGTGTTTGTGTATTAGTATGGGATAGGTTTAAAGGCAGCTCTCCAACAGATTTGTGAATCCTAGCCTTTTGGCAACCTTTCTTGCTTTTGAAGCAAAGTGAAGGAACAAGGCTTCACATGCTTGTACTGGCTTGCTTAGGGTCGGTATAAGTCTTGTATAATTTGCTTTAGGCCTGTAAGACTTATATGTACAATGGAGACAGGTTCAATGCTCAAGAATTGGAAAATTGCAAAAGTGAAGCTTTTTCAAAATGGCAATGGCGACTTTATGCCATTTATGGAATTAAAACTTGGACAATGGCTCTAGGGCTTGGATTAAAGCTTTGTCAATTGAGTAAGCATTAAATTAAGGAGTAAGAAACAAGTTTGGGACCTGTAAAGCATTGATTAGGCAGCATAGGTACTGATTTGAAAATTGTTCTTCATGAAATGGCTTGAATCAAAAGTGAGAAATTGCCAACTTCATCCCTTCGATTCTTCCTACTAAAAAATGATCTTGAGGAGTTCTTGGACATTTTGGAAATCTTGCAATGTGCTCTATAACTAATATTTGAAATGCATTTCAATAATCCTCTTGGAACTAGGTGAAAAATTGCTATGAAGTTGGGTCCAAAACCTGCCTAAATTAGGGCAAAATTTCACCAAGTTATCTAGTTCATGAGCATGTACTCACAAAATTATATCTTGAGATCCAAGCATCTTTAAGGAAAAGTGTGTGAAGAAAAGTTGTATATTTCATAGAGGTCTACAACTTTCATGTTGGGAACTTCCTTTGAATCATCTTGCATCATGGTGAAAAAATGGCCTAAAGTTGAGAAAAAATAAGAAATTTTCTATACTTAGAAAATTTTCAATTTTAAACCATAATCTTCAATCCTTGATTTCTTGATGAAAAAGTTTCACATTCTGACATGTTTTGATGAATTGTGACTCTTGGCACTTGATTTTGACCAAAAAGTCAAAGTTTGACTTTTCAGTGTGCAGTTGACTTTTGATAAGTTGACTGCAAATTTCATCTGTCTATCCAATGGAATTGCAATATTTTGAACCATGTCCTTAGATAAAGATGATACAAATGAACCCTTGAAATAATGCTTCAAATCAATTGGTCATTTGCTAGGTTAAAAATCAGAAATTGCCCTTCCTCAGTAAAAACCCTAATTTTGACCATTTTGCCCTTTTGATGATTTGATCAAATTTCTTGAGGAATTGTAATCCAAACTTGATAAAATGATACATATGAGTCTAGAATGTTGATGTGGATAAAAAATTGTGAAGTTTGAATATAAATTGGCCATGGTTGAATTTTTTCCCAATACAACTGATTTTTAGGTCAACTGTCCAATTGACTGATAAAAAATGTGGTTCAAGGCTTGAAACTTGTCATGAGTATTCTTAGGGGTCTATAATGATGTTTGAAAGTCATATGAAGCATTGATAGTCCAAGAATACTTGTGCAAACTCAAACCCTAATTTTGGATTATCAGTGCAAGATAAGATGTCTTGAGCTGACCAAACCCTAATCCAGTCTTGAATCAAAGAGATCTTGTGAGAAAAGTCTTGATAAATGATAGGGAAAATTTTGGGGTATAACACCAGGTCTCCGCGATCGACGACATGAAGAAATATTTGCTCGAGCAGGGATTGCATCACTGCAGCGATTTCGCCAAGGAGGTTGGCATTGTAATGCATGCAATGATAGACGCCCTCCTCCTCAAAGCCCAAGCCTATATTTAGTATAAGGAGAAGGAGGCCGCAAATAATTCACAAGACTCATGACACCAAAAGAACGCCATGGTTTCAAAGCATGATGACTCCTCGACATATCTCCAAAGATCAGATAAGAGAAAAGAAGATAAACCCCGTGAGTCTCGGGAATATAAAAGGCCCGCTGGCCACTTCCATGAGTACACACCATTGGCCGTGTCTCACGAGTGCATCCTATCCAAATGCGCGAACTCAGAATCCCGCTAGGCTAGGGTCTGTTTTCCTAGCCAAACACCATCCAAGCCTAACACAGACAAGACTAAATACTTCCATTTTCACAAGAGCCACAAGCACGTCACCAAAGAGTGCATCCATCTCAAGAATGCAATCGAGATCCTTATTAGGGACGGGCATTTGAAACCATACCCCAAGAAAAAGGAAGCACCTCGACAAGACGCCCAAGAATCAAATAACGTCGAGGAGGAAAAGTCGTCCTTGAATGATGCCAATCTGCAGATCGCCATGAGCATCGCAGGACCAGAGGACTTCTACGTCCCCGACGATGCCGACTATCCTCTTTACTTCTCAACACACAACCTCTAGGAGACCTTCCCATCTGCCATGGTTATATCTAGTTGGGGATTCAACAAACTCACCATAGGGTTGGTGTTGTACCCCAAAATTTGCCCTCCCATTTCATCAATATTTTCTCACCACAAGACCCTTGGAGCTCAAGATCAAGTTAGGGTTTGCTCTGCCCAAGACTTCTCCTTGCACTGTTGACCCAAATTAGGGTTTGAGTTTGCACAAAGATGCTTTGACCTAAAATGCCCAAAGTGATTTTCATGCTTCGTGTTGGACTCACAAGTTTATCCATACCAAGTTTCAAGCCTTGATTCCAATCTTTGCCCAGTCAATTGGACAGTTGACCTAGAAATCAACTATATTGGGGAAAAAGTCAACTGTGGTCAATTGACAGTCAAACCTCATGATTTTTGACCCACATCAACATTATGAACTCATATGGACCATTTTATCAAGTTTGGATCACAATTCCATAAGAAATTTGATCAGATCACCAAAAGGGCAAAATGGTCATTTTTAGGGTTTTGACTACACAAAGGCAATTTTTGACTGTTTGACCTAGCCAATGGCAAACCAAGCTCACATATGGACTCAAGGACCCAATGGAATTGTCTTGAAATGTTCAACAAGTTCAAAAGATCCCAAATACACAAGATTGACAGATGAATTTTCCAGTCAACTAAGCAAAATTTGACTGTATACTGAAAAGTCAAACTTTGACTTTTTGGTCAAAATCAAGTGTCAAGATTCATTTTTCATCAAGACATGTCAAATTATGAAACTTTTTCATCAAGAAATCAAAAATTACAAATTAGGGTTTGAAATGAAGAAATTTCATAACTTAGAAATTTTCTAAGTTATGGAATTTCCTAAATTTTTCCTAACTTTGTCCCATTTTTTCATCAAGATGCATTTGGATTCAAACAAAACTCAAAACATGAAAGTTATATTCCATTTCAAAATCTACAACTTTGATTCACAAAGTTTCCTCAAAAGAAGCTTGTAGCTCAAGTTATGAGTTTTGGAACAAGGGTGCAAAACATTCTTAACTTAGAAATTTTTGACCTATTCTAGGCAGGATTTTTGCCTAACTTCATGGCCACTTTTCACATGCTTCCACTTGGAATTTCAACTTGAATTACAAAGATGGATTGTAGTACACATTCCAAGCTTTCCAAATTGTCCAAGAACTTCTCAAACACCCTTGTGGTTAGGGAGAATCGAATTTGTCAATATGGGCAAAAGTCACTTTGTTCATGAGCCATTTACATGTTCATACGCTTTGCATTTTTGAAATCAGCTTGTACAAGCTAGATTACAAGCCTCTAATCCTTCTTACACTCAATAATTAAATTCCAATCCATTGTGTTCTAGCATTATTTTGCTCATTTGGTCATTACATGGAAGTTTAATCCATAATTAGAAAAAGCACTTTATCCATTCTTGTAAAGCATGGCTTTATGTCAAGTTTACAAATCAAGAGGTACATGCCAAATCTTTTGGGCACAAGTTCATAAACATATCCCACTGATCAAGACTAACATTGGCAGTATGCTTGAGGGGCCTGTGGTAGCCTATATTGAAACTTGACAAACTTTGCTTAAGATAGAAGAAACTTGCATTTTGAAACACAACATTGAGTTCCTGTCAACACAAGCCTAAACAAACTTCTTGAACACATTCCAAACATCAAACCTGACCTGAAACACGACCTAACCACCTTCAATACCTCCTCAAACACAAACACCATCCTCTTGTAAAAACATGGCACCTGCTGCAGATTGAGGTCCACAACTCAATCCACTCGTGTACTTTGGCTAATAACCTTGCAAACACATTCCATACCATCCCTTGAAACTGTTCCAATCCCTAAACACCAGCTGTAACACTCCTAACCCCATCTGCCATTTTCATTTTTCAGTTTTGCAGGTGAACTTCCATAGCTCGTTTAAGCTAGTTTCAAGACACACCAAGCATTGGAGAAGCATCTCTGGACCTCAAGCAAGCTATAGAAGTCCTCACGTTGCATTGAAAGTACCTCCATTGTCATACACGAATCAAGCTGAACAGGTAAAAACATGGACTTCTATCTCTCAATCTAGGAAGAGTTAGGCTTAGGTTTATGAATGAAACATGTCCTACTCATGGCCATGAAGCTACCCATATCCTCACTTTCCATTTATTTTGTGTGTGCTGAGAGAATTTAAGACATGAACATTGAAAAAAAACTTAGGTTAAAAATTGGGGGAGAGGAAATTCTCTCTCATTTCTGAGAGTTAGAACAACTTTTTTATATGTATGGATTCGTGATTTAATGCTCTACATAGTTTATGTTGTAAGTTTTGGCTGAAAATCAAAGAACCAGGAGTTGTTGTTAAAGCAAGGAAGCGCCCGAATTTTCAAACAAAACTGGCTGGAGGTTGAAGAAGATAGACTTGGATTGGGCCTGAGTTTTTTTTCTTCAGTTTACACCCCTATTTTCCACATACACCCCCCTTGGCCCATTGTGTTTTATTTTTATCATTTTTGATTCTTTCTTTTTGTTTCTGACTTGTTTATTTTTTGTCAAAATATAAAAAATATAAAAAATATTTTTCAACCATTTTTGCATTTTATTTGGATTTTATTTGTTTTATTTTGAACTTGTACATAAATAAACATAATACCTTTTTATTTCAAAATACAAAAATAATACAAATACATTTTTATTTTCTGATTTTATTTTATTTTATCTTTTGAAAACATTTTATAAAAAATATACTTTTTTTTGTAAATAATAAATATTCTTATTTTTTGTACATATTTAATATATTTAATATATAATATATATACTTATATATTTATTAGAATATTTAGGATAAAAACATAAAAATAATACATTTTTATTTTTATTAATATTTGACCTCAAAAATCACTTTTTTTACAATATACTTCCTTTTTATTTATTTTTTGTATATAATTAATAAATATTGCATATAATAAATAATAAATACTTCTTACTTAGAAAATTAGGATTTTGCCCTAAAACATGGAAAAATGTTTTTATTTTTGTTTATTTGTCACATGAAAAACACTTTTACATACATATAAAAATCATTTTTTGCATCTTGCATATTTATTTTATTTTATTTAATTATTGTCCAATTAAATACCTTGTAAATTCCATTTGGATTGTAATAGTTTAGATTTAAATTTCTTGCTAAATATCCCCATTTGAACATTTGTACCCCCCATCCCATAATTATGTTGTAATAGTTTAGGATTTTAAATTTCGCACTTTAAAGCTTTCCAATTATGCCATGATAGACTTAGGGTTTGTATGCAAAAAATCAACCAAACAAATAGCTTGACCTAATTCAAAGATAACAAAGCATGAAAATGGACAACACCAATCACACTTGCACCCCTAGGGTTACTCCATTTGTTGCCTTCAATAATGGGCCATGTTGCATGTTGAGTGTTTTTGGCAAAACAAAACAATATCAAATGATCATAGTCCCTCGATGACGCTTTCGAAAGTTGCCTAAAAATGATTAAGTCCCTTAAAGGAAAAAGTTGCCAAAGACACTTGGCACCATTGCAATCATGGTCTAAACGATGATCCGCACCCGTCCCGTTAAACATCCTAACACAATATTGTCCACCAAATACAATGGTGGAACAAAATTGTTAAAAGGGTTAAAACATAGGAATGATCTTTGAGAAATTTAGGGTAGATAGCTCTTGGTTACTTGCCAACTTGCAAAACAAAAACACTTGCCTATTTTTTTCAAAACCACACATCACAACACACTTTCAAAACAACTTTCAAAAACATTGAAAACTTTTCAAAAGACATACACCTTTGTATACATTCAAACATGAATCATTACAAAGGTTGCCACCACATTGGCCTCTTTTCAAAACATTTTCAAACCCACACACAAAGCACCATTTCAAACAATTGGAAACACAAGGCAAGTGATCTAAGCAAGTAACTAAGAGCCCATGGATAACCATGGATAGAAAAGGTGCTAATACCTTCCCTTTCTATAATCTACTCCCCGAACCCAAGAAAACATCTCAAAAGTTTTTGCTGTGCTTTTTAACCTTTCCTTAGGATAAAATAAAAATTCGGTGGCGACTCTTGCTCAACCGAAACATTTGCGAAAACAAACACAAAACCTCAAGTCAGTTCTCCCACCGTATCACAGTTGGTGAAGAGAAAATTCGAGTAACTTATCAATGCGAGCACAAACCAAAATTCCACCTGGACAGATTCTGAGGAAGCTCAGTCCCTATTGTGTTTTACCGCGAGGAACTCCATGATGAATCCCCTAACTCCAACATCCCTTTTCTCGTAAGAGCACATATAGCCAACTTCGACATTCCCCGCATACTGGTCGACCAGGGAAGTTCGGTTGACATCATGTACTCCCAGCTATTCTCGATATTACATCTCAACGAAACACAATTGACGCCCTACACAGACTCAAATCTGCAGGGCTTTAACGACGCAGTCACGAAACTGTGGGGCTATGTCGAGCTAATCGTTACTTTCATGACAACTGAAATCACCAGAGCCATCAAAGTTCAGTTCCTAGTGATAGACTTCCCTTTTATGTACTAATGAAATATTACATGCCCAAAGGACTTCTCGCCACTCTTCACAGGGACATAAAAGCTGTGAAATTCTGGCAAACACAATATAGTATAAGTTAAGACATATTTCTCGACAAAACACAATGTCACAACTGATGTTATGACATCTGGTTACAGAACAACAACAAGATAACAATAATGTAGAAAGGAAATCCACTATCAGTTAACCCATTTCAGTGCAACTTAGCTACTCTAGGGGGCTACCAAGCCAGAAAGGAAATCCACTATCAGTAGTATCAATTTAGAACTAAACAATCCCAGTTTACACCCCTCACTTAATCCAAACCCAGTGTAACTTCTACCTAGGCCTCTCCTAGATATGAGAATCCATCTCACTCTCAATTATCACAGTGATATCAAACAATCCAAACCCCAGGAAATGTCTCAAGAAACCAAAAAAAAGGAAGAATACACTTCCCAATGAAAATACTTAGTTTGCTTAAAAGCTTCACTAAGAACAATACTCAAATATTGCTTAAAAGCTTCAAGGAGAACGGTAACTTGATAAACAAGTAACAATCAATCAACTCAAATGCATTAAAAGATACACGAGGATGTACAAAGAACATACAGAGAACCTAAGGAACTATCAAACCCTAAACCCTTATTTTTCACAAGGTTTTACAATAAAAACTATACTTAAAAAACTAGGTCTTGGATGACTCCTTATATAGACTTCTGCAGTTGGGCTTAGACTCTTCAATTAAATATAATCTTCAGCTCTAAATCCCTGCAGAATCTTCTCCACAAAAATAGAAACAAAAACAAATCTTTCAAATATTTTCTAAAAAGTCTTAAAGATCCTTTTTATGAAATATATCAAATATGCAATTATTCCTAAACATCCTTGATTGGCTGCACCTGTTATGAGAACTAGAAACCTCCAAAATCTCTTATTTTTTAATCAAATCTTCAAATAAAAATATCCAACTATATTGTCATGATGTTCTGTTGTAGCATGTTACAACATCTGATAGAACATCTATCAAATAAGCACCAACATACTCTGTTGTACCAGATGGTCTAAATATTATGACATCTTGCTTAACATTAGGTTGCAATACATGTTTTGTCCAACGAAACATGTTTTGATAAAATTGTTGTCAACTATTTGTTTTACCAAAATTGTTGCCAACCATAAATTCACAGACCTAACAATCCCCCCTTTGGAAAATTTTGGCTAAAACAACCAAAGACCAATTAATCTTGGAGAGAGGAATAAAACCATAAACACAAGTTACATGAAACATATAAACTCTGTAAACACAACATAGCTCAGAAGCTTGTACAATCAGACAGGTTACAATACTCACAATGTCATACACAATCAGCCCTCCTCCTCAAGGGAAAACCCTACACATCAGAGCATATGCAGCAGAACAACAGAAGCAGTGAACAGTAGAAGCAGCAGTTGTAGCTTAAGCATAAACAAGCATGAACAATCATGCTCCCCCTAAATATTTTCATGAGAACCCACACAAACACAAACAACTACTATCCCATAATCAGTATCACATAATCCTATCACAATGCTAAATCAACATGTCAAGACATGTGATGTAACATCTGGACACAACAATTTACTCCCCCTTTTTAGCCAAAATGATGACAAAAAGAAAATAGAGTAAATGTACATAATATAAACACATATCACATGAAAACATATTGCTGCCAAGCAATAACACAAATGGAAACACAAAGAGCATTGAAGACCAACATATTGAATAAAAGCAATACCACAGATGGAAACACACAAGAGAACCAATCACACTTAAGGGTGTTACACAACTTCAGATGGAATCAAATAGGAGAATCACTAATCATGAGCACTAGGTGGAAACAAATAGATGGAAATGCAATATCTTATCTAGATTCAGGTGGTCTTATACATCTTTCATTTGTCAAAGAGACTCCTTCCCCTATCAAAAAACTTTCTGCATCTCTTGGTGTTGTAGCCAGCCCCGCTGTCTTGCCAAATACCTGCATTCCATCCCTTCTCAGTAGAAATTTGTCCAGGCATGTAATCCCTCAAAGTATAGAGGAAATATGCAACACTAGTTGCATCTCTCCATTTCTGTAATTGCTATAACTCCTTGATATTACAAGTTCCAATCCCACTATTTGTGATAACAACAAGTTGTTCCTTGTTGTACATATGCTCCAGAGTCACAACCTTCCCTTCAAAAAGATTCTTGATCAGTTGCTTACAACTACCAATGTTCTTGTTCCATCCATGTTGAACGAGATATTTTAAAGAACTCAGATCTTCACTATGAAATGCCATGAAATTCTTCTCGATATCATATCTCTTCAATATCAGTTCATAGAAACTGATTCTTGTTTTCCTCAAGGTAACACATCCATCTGTATTTGATATCTTCTGTTTAACTTCAGTGATGCTACCTTTATCAGGGTGACTTGCAGTCAAATCCCTGGATTGTTCTATTTGTCCTTCAATAGACAACTCTCCTTTTTTAGTGTTTCATCAGTTTGCACATACGATGTTCCAACATCATCTCTGACATCCATCTTCTCTCTAGTAATTGATCATCAATTTTCATATTGATAGATTCCATTTTCATTCTAGTTCTGAAGTTATAAACTCTATAATCTCTTCTTCTTGACGAGTAACCCAGAAATATCCCTTTATCCCCCACGAGATCCTTCTTGTCCACTTGATCTTTATCAACAAAGATCTGGAATTTACTTCCTAATATATAAAAGTATTTGACTTTAGGTTTCCTTCCTTTCCACATCTCATATGGAGTAGTGACAATACCTCCTCTCAAAGTGACCATGCTATGAATATATAATGCAATATTCATAGTTTCAGCCAAAAAATCAAATGGAAATTGCTTAGCACTAAGTAAGACTCTAGTTGATTCCTGTATAACTCTAGTCTTCTGCTCAACAATTTCATCTCCCTGAGTTTTCATGAATAAGAGAACTCGTGGCGTATTCCTTCAGAATCACAAAATTCAGAAAATTTCATATTCTTAAACTCCATGTCATTGTCACTTTTGACCTTGACAATCATACTTTTCTTTTCCTCTTGAATGTCTTGACACAGATATTTGAAGACTTCAAAGGTATCTGATTTTTCTCTAAGAAACTTCATCCAAGTATATCCAGAAAAGTCATTTATAACCACAAAGACATACCTTTTTCCTCCTAGGTTGTCTATTTGTAATGGTCCAATTACCTTCATATGAAGAAGTTCCAAAATTTGGAAGTAGCTTGATGTTGCAACATTGGGTGTGACATCATGATTTTCTTTTTTACTTTCACACTTATCACAAACTTCTCCTTCTTCGATCTCGAGTTCTACCATATATTTAATGGCTCCTTTAGATATGACTTTCTTCATTCTTTTGAAATGAAGATGTCCAAGTTTTTGGTTCCATAACTTCACTTCATCCTCATTGGTTATTGAACACCTAGAAGAGTAAGAAACTATTTGAGATTCCCATAAACAACAGTTGTCTTTGGACCTTATCCCTTTCATTAGAACGACTTCTTTCTCATCTTTGACTAAACATTATGATTTTGAGAAGTTGGCTAAAAACCTTTGTCACATAGTTGACTAATGCTAATAATATTAGCAGTCAATCCTTTGACAAAAACACATCTTCTAACCTGGGACAACTATCACACATCAGCTTTCCAACTCCTTTGATTTCTCTGTTAAACCCATCACCAAATCTAACAGAACCAGTAGGATGAGGCTTGACATCCATCAACATCTTCTGGATTCCAGTCATATGTCTAGAGCATCCACTTTCTAAGTACTAGTCTTCACTAGTTGAGTCTCTCAAGGAAGTATGAGCTATAAGGTTAATATCCCTCTTTTCAGCACATCTCTTCTTGCTCACTTTATTTACCTTGGAATGAACTGAAGATTTTTTATCTCCATAAAATTTGAAGCAAAAAGGCTTTATATGACCAGACTCACCACAAAAGTGATATCTCCAAGTAGATTAAGGTTGATTTGAAAATTCACTATTTCTGCCAGGATGTTGTAACATGTGCTTGGACATGTTGATCTCTTTCTTCTTCTTCTCAAAAGGAAAGAACTTCTCTTTTGATATTCTCCTTAGTTTATTATCATATTGATAATTAACTTTGGTATCTTCATCCTCTTTCATCGTATTTATGGAATCAGTCAAGTTATCAAGCTTGGAATTTAAGCATGTTACCTCAGTTTGTAGATGAGAAACAGTACTTAGGAGTTGCTTCCTTTCATTTTCCAAATCAACAATGATCTTCCTTTGCTCTTCCTATTTCTTGAGTTTTTCTTCAAACCTACCACAAGTATCCTTGTAGGATATATCCAGGTATTCATAAATATCATTGTCATCACAAGCTTTAACTACATCTTCCCATCTACTAGATAGAGCCAACACAAGTTTGGCAGTCTCAGAATTGTCTTCATCTTCTGGCTTATCATCATCAAACCAAGATGTAGTGAAACCCTTCTGCTGTTTCTTGAGGAAGTTGAGACATTCATGTCTAATATGACCATATCCTTCACATTCAAAACATTGAATGCCTCTACTTTGACTTGACTTATCTTTTGATCTTATTTTCTAAAGATTATTATTGATGTCACATGAGAGGTTCTTCACACCTGGCCTCCCTCTTCTGTCCAATCTTTTTAATACCCTAGATAGTTGCTTCCCAAGTAGCACAATTGTATTAGACATATCCTCATCAGTGTCCAACTCAGGTTGGTCTTTATCATCTTCAGCATTGGATACAAAAGCTATGCTTTTGTTTTTTTCTCAACCTTGTCACCAATAGCCAACTCAAATGTTTGAAGTGACCTAATAAGTTCATCAACTCTCATGTTGTTGATGTCCTGGGCTTCTTCAATAGCTATGACCTTCATGTCAAATATCCTAGGCAAGGACCTAAGAATCTTCTCTCCCAAAGCACTTGATGTACTAGAGATTTCAAGAATCTTCATTTGATATTCCTGAATTGTCTCATCATCATTCATCTTCAAGTTCTCAAATTTGGAAGTGATAAGCTGAAGTCTTGAAATCTTAACTTTAGAGGTACCTTCATAAGTTGTTTTGAGAATTTCCCAAGCATCCTTGTCTACTGTAGAGGTATTAATCAGCCTGAACATATTTTGTCAACTCCATTGAATAGAGCATTTAAAGCCTTGGAATTTCCAATGGCTTCATTACATCATTTTCATCCAAGTCTTATTCAAGTTTAATAGATTCCTTTACATCTTTGTCCTTCATAATAGGATGTGTCCATCCTTTGAGAACAATCTTCCAAGATTTTCTATCCAAAGATTTCAGAAAATCTACCATTCTGTTGTTATATCCTCTTTCTTTCTCCATAGTGCCATAAAATATATCCTTGGATATCACCCAATAAACAAAACAGGGTATCTGCTCGTGATGCCAATTTGAAATTCTGGCACACACAATATATTAGAAGTTAAGATAGATGTTTCAACAACACACAATGTCACAACATATGTTATGACATCTGCTGGAAGAACATTAACAAGATAAAAACAAGGCATAATTATAACTTACAGAAGATAAAAGAACACAAAAAATTGTTAATCCAGTTGGGTGAAACTCACCTACTCTGGGGGCTAGTAAGCCAGGAAGGAAATCCACCATCAGTAGTATCAATTCAGAGCTAAACAATCCCAGTTTACACCCCTCACTTAATCCCTACCCAGCGCAACTTCTACCTAGGTGAAACTACGCGGCCGGAACCCGTCATCTGGATGTTAATGAAACATCAATGAAGTCGCCACCGAACGTCTTTTATCCCGCCGAAAGGGAAAGGTAAACATCGAGAAAACCTGAAAAGAGAGAAATCATGATCTTTCGACCGAGAGATCGGGTAAGGGAGTCTGTTACACGAGGGGAATGTGTTAGCACCCCACACGCCCGTAGTATTCTACGATATCCACTCTTGTTGTCTAATCTAATGGGTGTGGTCAAATCCCATGTCTATGGCTTACAACTAAAAAGGGAATGCATGCGAAAGAAAAAAAAGAAAACAATGTAGGGAAAATAAAAGTTATGCTCGGTTGGGTCCTACCCCAATGCCTATGTATCCCTTTTAAGGAATCAGAGCGGTCGTAGTTCGGCTTACATGTTTTGGTTGGTTTGTGTTTTTTAGTTAAGACAACAAAAACAGTTAAGATAGAAAAACATCAAATAAAACAACAAACAAATGAGATGGTAAAACATCGGCTAAATAATAACAAAGTAACATGTCAAAGATGGCGAAACATCAAATGATAAAACAATCACACCTAACAATGACATTGAGAGTCAAAGTAGGATAACCAACATGTGCGATGATGAAACATCGGCTTCAAACAAATGTGCGATGGCGAAACATCGGCTAAAAGATAACAATGTCATGGCAAAGATGGCGAGACATCAATAAAACGGATGACAAAACATCACACCTAACAATGATATTGAGAATCAAAGTAGGATAACAAACATGTGCGATGGCGAAATATCGGCTTCAAGATAACAAGATATCATGGAAAAGATGGTGAAACGTCAATAAAACGGATGACAAAACATCACACCTAACAATGATATTGAGAATCAAAGTAGGATAACAAACATGTGCGATGGCGAAACATCAGCTTCAAGATAACAAGATATCATGGCAAAGATGGTGAAACATCAATAAAACGGAGTACAAAACATCACACCTAACAATGATATTGAGAATCAAAGTAGGATAACAAACATGTGCGATGGCGAAACGTCGTCTTCAAACAAGTGTGCGATGGCGAAACATTGGCTAAAACAGGTTTAAAAACAAAACCAAGAGGCGCACAAACAAATAAGATTGATTTGTATCTTTTACCTTGAAGAAGGGTTTGAGTTTATTAGAAGTGTTTTATGATTTGCCAAGAAAACAACTTTTTGTTTTAAGATGCAGAATGCGTAGAAAGGGAAAACAACTAAGGGAAACTAACCTAGTACTATCCCTGGTTTTATCATACCATGGTTGACCCTAAGGTTGAGGATAAAGGAAAATCCTACCCTATGTTATCATACATGGGTTCCTACCTTAATTAACATGTCAAAGAAAGCTTAACAAAATTATCCTATAGGGAACATGCAATGAGAGCGAAGTCGTGATCTCAATTTCTAAATTGAGTGACTCATCGATCAACAATTAAAGAAGAAAAGAAATAAACATCCTATAGGGAACATGCACTGAGAGCGAAGTCGTGATCTCAATTTCTAAATTGAGTGACTCATCGATAAAAAACAAACACAACACATGCATCAGAAAAAAACCAGAGGGCCTCCTGACATATATCAGCAACAGAGGTCCCATCATGCAGTCAGAGATTTATGCAAAATGAAGATGGGAGAAAGGAAGTGGTATAATACCAAATAGATAACTATCTGTAGCAGTCAAGCAAGAATAAAAGAAACCCAGAGAAACTTCAAGCATGCTGGCATCAGTAGACAAATTGAGTCAGGAATTACACCATCAGGATGTAAGCAATTTATCAGATATGAACAAATCCCAGAGGCTATGTGCAACATTCACAATCAAATGTATATGTCCTGCATGGAATATCAAATATTCCAAATACGATAGCAGTGCCAATATAACAAGTTGTGTTTCACAAATAAAGTGAAACACAAAAGCCTTAGGTCAAAAGTGGAAACTTTCTCAGAGTACCTCGCACATTCAACAACCAAGTCAGCATTCCATAAGGTGAATGATGGCTCATACATGGGACGGATGCAACATGATGAAGTGAGAACAACATAATAACAATTATCAAACATTAAACATGATAGAAAAAGAGGACACAAGCATATGCACAAATTAGGTCAAAAGAATCAGAGAAATGTTGCTCCTTTCTATCACCATGTTGAGTTGACAATTGAATATCAATTAAGGATCATAAGAGCTTGAGAATAAAATGAACAAAGACCATGAAGGTCAGTAGCAAACAAATTTTAATCATGCACAATTAATTCAATCACAACTTCATGAACACAATAAAAGATGGAACCTACATAATGCACTAGAAGGTCCAAACATTCAAACATGAGACATTCAAATGAAATGGCTTAAGCTAACATGGACAATCATAATCAACATGATCATTAGGCTCCCAATTATAGGCCTCACTCAAGTTCATTGGCCATCAAACAAATGGAAACAAGACATGCAAACATAATTGGATACCTTCACTTCACAATTACATCAAAAATAGAAATAATGGTCCATAATTCCAACCAAAAAAGTACTAGCATATTTGAAAGGTATAGAAGTCAGAATGCAAGCCCTAAGTTCATGAATGATTGAGGAGGAGACCAAATGAAGCTCAAAGTTAAAAGACTAGTTGGCAAAACTACCAAGCTAGACAAGTTTTCAAAATAATTTGTAGAAAAATGTCAGACCAAGTTAAAAAATCAAGATGAATGGTTTTGAGATCCTCCCTGCATTCATGAACCCTAATCAAGACTTGAATCATAATAAAAATCCAAGGCACAAGGGTTTTGAACTTGAAACTTGCACCATAAGCAACAAAACCCTAAATTTTGACTTCTAATATTAAATATTGATTAAGTAAGATCAAAATTCAAACAAATTAAACTAAGGTCATACCAATCACCGAGAAACCCTAAATGTCATAAAATATATTTTTTCACATTTTTTTGAATTAAGGAAAAATCAAAAATGAAATTAAAATCAAACAATTATTCAATTAACAAATATTCACATATCAAAATAATATTTAAATAAAAAAGTCAGAAAAATTCCCAACAAAAATTATATTCAAATATTAGAACTAAAAACACACATCCCTGAATTTTTGTGAATTTTTTGGATTATAGGAAATATTAAAATAAAAAAAAACAAACAATTATCAATTAAACTATTATTTAAATGGAAAAATACAAATCTTAGCCAAAAATCAACAAAAGTTCAAAAATGAAATTATATTCTGACTCCATGCCTAGAAACAAGCTTACATGGTTTTTTGAATTTTTTTGATTAAGGGAAATATTGAATTAAAAAATCAAACAAACAAATATTACAAATAACCTTTGAAATTAAATTTTATATCAAAAATAAAGAAAATGATAAACCAAAGTCAGAATCAGTTTTTACATTATTTTACGAGTCTAGAACAATTTTTGTGGAATTTTTTGGATCAAACAAATATTAAAATAAAAATTATCTTCAAATAAACAGTTATTTAAACCTATAAAATTTTGAACCAATCAGAAAATTTAAAAAAAATCCAAAAAATATATGACAAATACTAGAAAATATTATTGAATTATGGTAATTTTTTTGTGATTTTTGAAAGTGTTTTGATCAGAAAATAAAATCAAACAAAATGTCAAATAAAACAAATAATTCAAATAAGCCAAAAATTCAAATGGACCAATGAGAAAGCGCCACCACATCATCTTCAACCTTTGGACATTTCAAAAACGCGTGCAACATTCAGGTTTAGGGCTCATGTTCAGGTTAGCATAACATACTCAATTTCACACCATTCTTCATGAAATCAAGGGAAATTTAAAGCTAGCATTTCATACTTCATATTGCAGTTGGAATCAAATCAAAACATCAACCACATTGTTCATAATCAAGTCAGGAATATGAGCAAAATCATTCTGAATCGCGAGTTTCAGAGTATCCAATCATGCATAATTCACCAAATCAAATGCTATATAGCTTCAGAAACATTCTATTAACATCATTGAACACAAATCCAAGCTCAAACATCTCAATAAACAAGCGCATCTCAGAAATTGAAGTTTGGAATCATTACCTCAAGGAGAAAAGTGTTCTACTGTCTCCTTCACTCCATATGCAAACAAATGGTGCTAGCTTGATCTACTCCCTTTGCTGAAGCTGAATCCACAAGAGTTTTGAAGATAACACCAAGGAATTGAGAGAATCGAATCAAGTTGCAGAAGAAGAAAATAAATCTCAAATCTGAATTTCTTGAAAATTGCGCCTTCTCTTTCTCTCTCTTTTCTTACTTCCTCTTATATAGATTTTGTAGAGGAGCATAGAAGTGGAAACCAGTCCTTAAAGCCGTTGGAGGGCAGGATTGGAAATTTTGGCAAAAAATGAAGTGTATATTGAATCAGGTGATTTGCCCGTGCGTTCTTCTGCCTTTTATGCATTTTGTGGGCCAAATCACTTCATAATATCATGCTTAGAATCTTGGCCCTTAATTCCATTTGATCAAAGAGTGTTGGAGTTTTTGCAACTTTGGGCAATTTTTGCATTTTTCATTCAAGCAAACACCAAGGTCCGTTGAACATGAAATGACTGATATTATGGGCCTTATCAAGTCAAAAATAGGTCATGGGCTGGATTAGGAACAAAGAGAATGGATGAAACCTGAGTTTTCATGAATTGGCCATTTTGCATATTTGCCAAATTTCAATAAAATGCTCCAAAATTCCAAAACTCATAACTTGCTCATACTTTTGAATTTTGGCACAAATGAGCACAATTTGGAAAGGTATTGGAAAGATCTACAATCCCTTAGTTTTGAGTTTTTGCAATTGATTCAATTAAAGTCTTAAAATTTAAGCTTGAAATTCACTAATTTTGAAAAAAGACCTATAATTTTGTAACTTCAAAAGACCATAACTCTTGATTCCTTGCCAATTTGGACATGATACCAAAAGGAGGTGAAAGATCATTCTCTTAGCTTTCCAAGCATATTTCATTTGCATTTTATTGATCAAGGATGAATAAAATATGAATTTTTGAACTTAAGTCCTTATTTTCCAAAATTAGTAACTTTTAGGGTTTCTTCAAGAACAAGTTTCAACCCAAACCTCAATCTCTTTGATCCAGTGACCAAAATGGATTTGAAATATGAAAATTACATCCTTGAATTGATGGTTGGCCAAAAATTTACTTGGTCAACCTTGACTTTGACTGATTTTGACCAAAATGACCATTTTCCCCCTCTGAATCAATTGATCCACTTCCCTTCAAAATTGATGATCAAAACTTCTGACATTTGATCTTCCAAATGTATAGAGGCCATGTGCAAAGTTTCACTTCAAAATTCTCAAGAAATCCTGATAAAAACCCAAACCCTAGTTTTGGTCAACATCTTAAGAGACTGATGAATCATCTTCAAAACTTCAAATCCTCTGGGTATCATGACCAATTCCTTGTGAAAGACTTTTTAAATACCAAAGAGATGTTGTAGCTCCCTAAATCCAGACTTGTATATTGGACAATAGCCTTGCTCAAACAAAACCCTAATTTGACTGGTGAATCCAAAGAGTGATTCTCCTTGTAGTCAAACACAAGCTTCAATCCTCTGATGATCCAAAGAGATGGATGAAATATCTTGAGATATGCAATAGCTGTTGAGCTTGAAAGATCCAGAAGTTTAGATGATAAAGATTCTGCTTGAGCAACTTGCCCAAGCAATCAACCTTCAAAGCTTGAGGAAAACTGGATAACCAAAGTACTTTGATCCCATCACAATGCATGAATGCAATGCAATATGATATTCATGATGAGACATAAGCTTAAATCAAGAGGGTAAATTTTAGGGTGCAACAGCTGCCCCTATTCAAATATCTTCAACATGGTAAGTGAGAAAAGTGACAACTTCGAGCGTACAGGGTTGAAGATGTTTGAATACGAAAGAACCCGAAAATTTACACTCTTGAAGAAGAAAGAAACAGAAGAAGAAACACCCTAAATCATGCGTCAGAATGAAGCTGTAGTGCAGGTTGAAACAGAACAAAAAAAAAGAGTAGACGCAACTAAACTTCTGGACAAATGTGCCAGGGAAAAACTGGGCTTCAAAAAGGGTGAGATAAAACTCAAACCACAGAGTATAGGCGAAACTAAACTCTGGAAAACAAAACATACGCGGGTGAGGAGACGAAACCCTGAGCTCGACCCAAAGCGTAGTGGCTAGAGTGCGTGATTCTAGGAGCACTTATTAATCTCAACTAAGATAGACAATATGAAGGAACTGAAAGAATCTCAGAGATGAGGAATAGAAGCGAGACGAAACTCGACTCAAAAACCAGTTAGACGAAATTAAACTAGATGAGGACCACGATGAAACTGTATTTCACGCACGGGTAACGAGGCGAAACTCGACCCAAAGCAAAGTGATGAGAGTGCATGTTTCTCAGAGCACCTGCTGGTCTCAGATCAATGGATAAACAGTGACGAAAACTGATAGAAGAACCCAAGGAACAAAAGAGACTGATTTCAATCTAGGGACGCAGTACGAACACTGCACTCGGTAAACGAACACCATCAAAGGGTCCAAGGTATGAAAGCAAAAATGAGACGAAACCTGACTCAATAACTAGTTAGGCGAAACTAAACTAGATGAGTACCAGGACGAAACCAGATTCACGCACGGGCGACGAGGCAAAACTCGACCCAAAACAAGGAGATTAAGGCGTACACCTAAAAACCTGCTGAAAGCGAATATCAGGACGAAACTGGTATTCGAAAGGTGCATCAATAGACATTGGAATGAATCAGAGAGGGTAGTGAAGACTAAACTCGAGAAGACCATGCCAGGGCGAAACTGAACTACAGTCAAAAGTAGACACTTAAACAAACAAATGATTGACGCCAAAAGGATATTGGTATGGGGGAAAACTGAGACAATGAGGACGAAGACCTCGTTGGGGATTTGATCCGAAGTATTAGCAAAATCACTGGGAATGACAGAAACAAAAATGGCTTATGCTCCGATGCATGTTTGGATTCCTTTTATAGCACAATGCTATATATAATGGAAATGCTACGCGTTTAGGTAGATGCAATGTAATGATGCATGTTTATAAGTTTCACTAGGGATTGGCCAATTGAGAGGCCAATAACCAAGAAGTCAGGATCTGACATGACTTGCAAAAATAAATTGCAAAATCCAAAGGAGAGGATAAAAATGGGGAACCACTAGAGAGAACCTTGAAGAGATGAAGCTTCGCGGGGAATAACAACCGAGCAACCAGTAGAAACAATCCACAAACATCGAGGGGAGATGCAAAAATAAATTGCAAACTCCTAGAGAAGATCAAATCGACACTGTAGCTTCTGGAGAGGGATGCCTATCTGAAGATTAGATATTTGAGAGAGAAGATCAGGGTAAGACTATAATCTCTGGAAAAGACAGCACACGGCTGTGTTGAAGGATGACACCAAGACAACAAATCCGACATGAAGTGTGAACACCCTTGCTGGGGGAACAAAGCTCTGCTGAAGAAGTGGGACTTCACCGGGGAGATGGAACTCTGTTGGAGACTTTTCTTGGAATGCAACCTTTGGATGAAACATGCAGATAATCACACTGTAACGACCTCACTGGGGAATGAGAGGAGATCTTTAACATAAGGATGCCCCGGTCAACAGATTTGCCTGGAAATGAGAGGTCAAAGCGAGTGATCCCTGTTGGAAATTTTTGTTGGGGAGTTGAAACTTCTTCAGAATGTGAGTTCCTACTTAAACGACTCCACCGGGGACGTGCGACATATCCAAACTTGATGTCTTAGAATGAAGCTTTTTTGAAAAAAGAAGATTCTTGGGGAAAAAAACTTTGCTGTGGAAATGAAACTTTACTGGGGATAAGAAACTTCACAGGGGATAAGAAGAGTCCTAAACATACATGGGCTCTGTCCAAATAGAAGAAAACCAAATATTCCCTTCCTGACAATCATTAAGCTCTTTACAAGTGTTCAATGTGTAAACTCCTTTTTGATGTTTAAACAACTATTTTGCATACAGAAAGATGTTTATTTTGGGAATGACAAACCTGATGCGATGATTATTTAAGCCCTGAAATTGAAAACCTTAACAAAGTGTCGCATCTCTGTTGTGAATCAATCACTGGCTAGAGTGCAAAAATTTTAAAACCCTTTTTTCTTTTTGACAAACGAGTCAAGATGTGGGTGGTAAGATACCAACATGAATATGCAGCGCATATTTGGGAGTTTAGGAAATGTTATCCTGTTGTAGTATGCTTTCGAGTTAAACCCTAGTTTCAGTTAGGACTTTTAGAGGTTGTAACGTGGCCTGGTTCGAGGTTCTTTTGAAAAAAAGGTTTTTCAAGGATCAAGTTATTTGGTGTCCATCCCCTTTGTGATATTCTCCTGTCCTAAATTCAGTTGACTTATCATAAGCATTCATCTTTCAAAAGGATTTATAATGGTTGAGTGATCACGATAAATCCTCCAACATGATTGTCACTTAACTTCTGCTGCTTTTGTTTTTGAAATTATTGTTCCTCTTCTTTTGATGAAAATTTTATTGAATAATATCTTTTTTTTGTGGCCTTTTAGGCTCTCTTTTCCCTAACTTTTGCTTGGAAAAAATCTTTTGAATTTTAAATTTGGGAGCCCAGCGGGACGCCCTAACTTTTGCCTAAGCGACTTGTTTTCAAGTTTCAATTTAGCAGGGCTTTTTGTTTCTTTCTTATTTATACTTTCCACCTCGAACAAGTCAATATTACTTTATATCTTTGAACTTTTTCTTTCTCTCTCTCTTTTTCCTTTTTTTGAAGAAAACAAAATGCCGCAGTCCTTGGTCGGCAAGAGATATCCATTATTGTATCGATTCGATCCCGACCTCAGGGCCTTGCGAGGAAATGAACGTCGTGGTTTAGACACGCATTTCCCCCTTTTCCTCATGCTGTGAAAGATAAAATGTAGTGATCCTCAGAGGGGCCAGTCCTTCTGAAATTTGAATGCTTGGGCAAATCAACTTAACATCTACCCTTCCCCTGGTTAAAAAGTTGTTGTTTTTTTTTGTTTGAACGGAAAAGAAAACTTCTACTTCGAAGGCTCAGAGGGGTTAACGAGGGTCTAACTCCCTTGTATCTCCGGTGTCTGGGAATTGAAACAATGCTTGTACATCTTTAACAGGGTTCTACCCAAAAGCATATCACTACAGTCATTATTTTTAGCTAAACTCCTTCCTCCAAACTCTTGGCTGAGCAAAAGAATTGGCACTGTTGGTATCAAAATGCCCGAAAAAATCGATTAAAGAGTGATACTGGATGGATTAAGTAAAATGAAACAATTTTTTTCAAAGCAAAAATATTCAACGCATCAGGACTAACATTCGGCCATAAACAAAATCCTATATGCAGACAAAGCCAAAACAATCAATCAAGATAACACATGAAAATGCGGCAAAGAAACGTAATAAAAGCCATTATGGGGAAGAAATATCTCCAACTAGGTTCGCCGACCTGCCGTAATCTTGATATTACCCTGACCCATGACCTATACCAACAACATGGAGCAGTGAAACAAATTGGCAAGGCATCCACCAACAGAGTGAAGGAGAGATTCACCAAACATGGAACCAAAAATTCCCCTTACACAGTAGAAATTGTGTTCGTTATCCGTATTTCAAGCAATTAACCAACCATAACTCATATTACCATTTCCGTGTAAAGCCCACGAAGTTTATATGCATATGCTTATCAAAATATTGGATGTTTTTGCAAACAAAATAGTAAAAAAGGGGAAAAGAAACGCATACGTATACTTGAAAGAAGATATTTTATTGATTTTGAGAGATCAGCCTGTGAAAAAGGCGTTTACATTTAGAAGCAAGTAATTACAAAATCAAAACAAACAAGTGTTTACAAATGGCAATGTAAAATGTGAATATCCATCAAGTCCCAACTCTGCTATGACTCTTATGACTCTCATCTTCCTTCTTTCATACAGATTGTTCTTGGATTAGCCTCGAGCTCATGCCAGGCGATGGATCAAAGGAAGGAAACAAAGGAACCCAGGCTGAACGTATTCATTTGCTTTAAGTCCCTAACTTTTGCCTGAATCGCCCTTTCGGGTTTTCGATTCACCAGGACACCCTCTTTTTGCCTAAACTGCCCTTTTGGGTTTTCAGTTTAGCGGGCTCTTATTATTTTTTATGCAAAGTATTTTTTAACTACGTCAGCATTCACAGGGAGAGGGAAGTACTCTCGATCCATAGTCGTGAGCATCATTGCTCCACCAGAGAAAACTTTTCTGACCACGAAAGGACCTTCATAAGTTGGAACCCACTTGCCCTTGGGATCTCCCTGGGGAAGAATCACCCTCTTCAGCACAAGGTCACCTGGCTTGTAACACTGAGGCCGTACCCTCTTGTCAAAAGCTTTCCTCATCCTTTGCTGATATACCTGACCGTGACATACAACTGTCAACCTCTTCTCATCAATAAGTTCCAATTGATCCAGCCGATTCTGTACCCATTCACTTTCATCCAGCTCAACATATCTCATGACCCTAAGAGAAGGAATCTCGACCTCTACCGACAATACCGCTTCCATGCCGTAAACCAATGAAAATGGGGTTTCCCCAGTCGAAGTATGCACAATGGTGCGATAACCATGCAAAGCAAAAGGAAACATCTCATGCCAATCTTTATAGGTTACCACCACCTTCTGCACAATCTTCTTGATATTTTTATTGGCCGCTTCGACATCGCCGTTCATCTTTGGTCTATATGGGGAAGAATTATGATGCTTGATTTTGAAAGACTCACAAAGCTCATTCATCATTTTGTTATTCAAATTAGACCCATTATCGGTAATGATCTTCTCGGGCACTCCGTAGCGACAGATAATATTATGCTTAATGAACCGAGTTACCACCTGCTTGGTGACATTGGCATAGGATGCTGCTTCGACCCATTTTGTAAAATAATCGATGGTAACCAGAATGAAACGGTGCCCGTTGGACGCAATCGGTTCAATCTTGCTGATCATATCAATTCCCTACATTGCAAACGCCCAAGGGGAAGTCAAGACATTTAAAGTTACTGGCGGCACATGCACCTTGTCAGCATAGACTTGACATTTGTGGCAAACTCGTGCATGATTGTAACAGTCAGTCTCTATGGTGGACCAATAATAACCTGCTCGCAAAATCTTTTTGGCCATGGTATGCCCATTAGAATGGGTTCTCAAATGACCTTCATGTATCTCTTCAATGATCCTAACTGCTTCTTTCTTGTCAACGCATCTGAGTAGTAAACCATCCTGATGCCTTCTATACAACACACCACCACTGAGAAAGAACTTGGATGAAAATCTTCTCAAGAACTTCTTATCGGTGACGGATGCCTCTTCAGGGTACTCCTGTGTCTCAAGATACTGTTTAACGTCATAAAACCAAGGATTACCATCTGGTTCTAGACTGGCCTTAAAACAGAAAGCAGGCTTGCTCAAACTTCTGATAGTAATGGAAGGTGCCTCATTAGCCCACTTAACCTTGAACATGGAGGACAAAGTTGCCAGTGCATCAGCTAGATTATTTTCTTCTTTGGGAATGTGCTCAAACGTGATCTCTTTAAAGTACAAAATCAGTTTCATAACATGCTCACAATACGAAATTAGGTTCTGATGGCGAGTCTCCCAATCTCCATTAATCTGGATGATAACAAGATTGGAATCCCCATAAACTTTAAAAAATTTGATGCGCATGTCGATCGTTGCTTCAATGCCATAAATGCAAGCCTCATATTCGGCCATGTTGTTAGTGCAATCGAAACAAATACAAGCCGTGAAAGGAAAGTGGTATCCCTCAGGGGAAGTGATAATAGCTCTGACACCGTTGCCCATGGCATTGGAGGCACCATAAAAAACAAGCGTCCAACGTGATCCCGGCTCGGGTCCTTCGTTTGGGTCTGGCATATTACAATCCCGAATATACACAATTTCCTCATCTAGAAAATCAAACTTCATCAGTTCATAATCGTTCATGGGCTGATGAGCAAGATGTTCGGCCAATACACTACCCTTAATTGCTTTTTGAGTAGTGTATTGGATATCATATTCGGTGAGTATCATCTGCCAACGGGCTACCCTGCCTGTAAGAGCTGGCCTCTCAAAAATGTACTTGATTGGATCCATTTTGGATATAAAGTAGGTGGTGTGAGTTAACATGTATTGCCTCAAACGTTTGGCGGCCCAGGAAAGCGCACAACAAGTCTTTTCCAACAATGAGTATCTCGACTCTCATTCCGTAAACTTCTTACTCAAGTAGTAAATAGCCTGCTCTTTCTTCCCTGTTTCATCGTGCTGACCGGGAACACAACCCATTGAGCTCTCCAACACAGTTAGATACATGATTAGTGGCCTTCCTTCCACTGGCGGCATGAGTATCAGAGGTTCCTGCAAATTCTCCTTTATTTTGTCAAAGGCCTTCTGACAATCCTCATTCCATTTCACTGTCTGACTTTTCTTCAACAACTTGAACAAAGGTTCACAGGTGGCTGTGAGATGAGAAATAAATCTAGAAATGTAGTTTAACCTTCCCAAGAATCCACATACTTCCTTCTCTGTCCTTGGCTCAGGCATTTCCTGTATCGCTTTTACTTTGGCCGGGTCTACCTCGATACCCTTTTCACTTACAATAAAACCCAACAGCTTACCAGATCTCACCCCGAAGGTGGACTTATTCAGATTCAACCTCAGCAAGAACTGCCTCAGCCTCTCAAACAATTTTTCCAGATGAACAAGATGTTCCTCTTCCGTGTCAGACTTAGCAATCATATCGTCTACATATACCTCAATCTATTTGTGAATCAAGTCATGAAAGATAGTGACCATGGCGCGTTGATATGTTGCCCCGGCGTTTTTCAAACCAAACATCATCACTTTATAGCAGAAGGTTCCCCAAGGCGTGATGAATGTCGTCTTCTCCATATCCTCCGGAGCCATCTTAATTTGATTGTAACCTGAAAAGCCATCCATGAACTAGAATACCTTGGAGTGAGCAGTATTATAAACCAATACATCAATATGCGGAAGAGGGAAATCGTATTTAGGGCTAGCCATGTTCAAATCCCTATAATCCATGCACATCCTGACTTTACCATCTTTCTTGGGCACATGCACAATATTTGCAATCCATGGCGAATAATTGACGACCTTTAGGAAATTCACGTCCAACTGCTTCTTGACCTCCTCTTTGATCTTCTTGGACATCTCAGGATGAGTTCTTCGGAGCTTTTGCTTGACAGGGGAACAACCTTCTTTGAGCGGTAGTCGATACGCCACTATGTCTGTATCCAACCCAGGAATATCCTCATATGAACAAGTGAAGATATCAGAATACTCACGGAGTAGCTCAATCAGTTTGACCTTTACACTTTCCTCGAGATCTGCCCCTATCTTGACTTCTCTTCTTACCTCTTCTGTGCCAATATTCACCACCTCAATCGAATCTTGATTCGGCTGGATAACTTTTTCTTCTTGTTTTAACAATCTCACTAATTCCTCAGGAAGGTCACAATCCTCATATGCTTCTTCTTCCTCTTGATAAATAGGAGTATCAAAGTCATAATGAGCCATAACAGAGTCGTTATCAATAGAATCGGTGGTGGAAGTGCATCTGCATGAATGACATTTTGGCGTTTTTTAGTGATAGTGTGTGAAAAGAGAAACATTGCCATGAAAAGAAAAAGAAAAAGAAACAAAACTTTGAATGCAAAAACGTCCTTTATTTCATGATAAACTTGAAAATAAACATGGTGGCCCTACACAAATGATCCACTGCGCCTTGGGCAGAGCGTAGGAATTATGATATGATAATATAAGAAACAATAAAATTACTCCTCAACACTTGAAACTTGGATAACATCCACAGAAGTCCAATTTTTGAGTGTCTGACCTGGAATACTCGGACGAATCCAATGTTCCACGTTGTAGTCATCAACCCTATTGTTGCCAATTGCATTGACGTGTCCTTCTTGAGTAGCACAAGGACGGGAAAACTTCACAGGAGTAGATAAACTAGATGCTCTGGGAGTTACACTCTGCTGACATTGGGCTAAAACCGAGACCAAATTTATCAAATTTTTGGGGAACGTCCAGCACCTGACCCCAACCTTCAGGGTTACCACTTTCCACCACAGCTCTTGCATCTTTGAGAGAAGACATAACAGTTTTCGGTTTCTTTTTCTGCTCTAGAGGAGGAAGATTGACGACATGAACTGTCTCAAATGCCTGAAATGGAGTTTCATGTATCTCACCTTCAACTTCAACATAGCAGAATGATGTCAAATGACTAACGATGTACTCTTCCTCGCTACACACAATTATCACCTTTCCCTCTACAGGATACTTGAGTTTATGATGAAGAGTAGAAGTGACTGCTCTTGCTCTATGAATCCACGGCCTCCCTAACAAGCAACAATATGTTGGCTGTATATCCATCACAAAAAATGTAGCCGTGAAGGTGCAAGGACCAACCTTGATTGGTAACTCCACTTCCCCAAACACTGACCTTCGAGACCCATCAAACGCCTTCACCATCAAATCACTAGGGCGTAACTCCAATCCAGAATAATCAATCTTCATCAATTTTGACTTGGGAAATACATTTAAAGATGATCCGATATCCACCAAAACCCGGGATAAAGTTGTTCCCCTGTACTCCATTGAAATATGCAACGCTTTGTTATGGTCTGGCCCCTCCGGAGGAAGGTCAAAACCTATGAAGCCCAAACCATTCCCGACGGATATGTTAGCACAAACATTCTCAAACTGATTGACTGTTATCTTATGTGGCACGAACGCATTCTTCAACAACTTCATCAAAGCATTTATGTGAGGTTCTGAATAAATCAACAGAGATAAGATAGACATCTTAGAAGGAGTATGGCTCAGATGATCAATTATGCTATAATCGCTTTTTCTGATAATTCGCATTAACTCTTCAACCTCATCGGGAACTGAAGAAGCTTCTGGTATCGGAATTGGTTGAGTCACATTGTCTGGAATAACCCTGGGATTACCAATCGTTACATGTTGTTTTCATTTTTCCCTTGCAGAAGCATCTGCCGTATCTTGCACATTGGAAGGACCAAATAATCTCCCGCTTCTAGTCGTTCGACCCACACCAGAAAAGTTATGGACTTCCTCTTCATCACCTTCAGCACGTTCTTCCTCAGACAAATGAGCATTAACCTCCTGCTTCACCCCATAGTAATAGACATCGACACCGTAATGCCACAGAACCGCCTTCTCATTGGTATACGACATGGGACCAGGTACCGTAATCATCAGAGGGGGTGCCCTTGATGGGGAAGGAATACGCGCAGGGGTGTAAGGAATAGATATTACAACAACATCCTCTTCGGTGACCTTATGGTAGCTCGGTTTTCTATCAAACTATAGGAAACCCTCTTTTATCATCAATTGGATACCAGCTTTTAAATCATCACAACCCTTCAATTGCTCTCTACACTTGACACACTCTGAAGTAAAACTCGGAAAAATAGAATTGTCGAGCAAATACCTCTTAACACAACTCAACAGAGTATTTACTTGTTCCACATTCATGATCAAATTCAACACTTCACCGTTATCATCAACCATATTAACAACACCCCCTCCATGCCTTGGCATTGGGTTCTGAGTAACATTCGGACCAGTCACTGGAGTAAACTCAATTGCCTTAGAATCCAACAAGTCTTGTACTTTGCACTTCAACGCAAAGCAATTGTCAGTAGAATGACCAACCCCGCCTGAATGGAATTCATATCTTGTGTTAGCATCATAGTTAGGAGGAAGTCTTGCGGGTGATGGTGGCATATTTCTCAAACTGATCAGCTTCAAATCAAGCAGGTGGTGGAGTGCTTCAGTAAGAGTTACTGGCAAGGGATCAAATTTCCTCGGTTGTCTCTGCTGTTGATTATTATACTGACGGGGAGCATCTTGCTGCCTTTGTTGTTGAGGCACTGTATTTGGTCTCTGCTGCGGAGGAGCATTAACAGGAATAGAAACATCATTGATTTGTTGATTCTGACGATCCTCTCTTCTTACTCTATGGGAGTAAACCGCGCTTGTGTCGCCTTCCCTCTTCTTAGGGTAAGTGTTGAATGGTTTCTTATTGCCCCCTGATGAGCCACTAGAACCTCCAATCTGGATCTTCCCCAATTTCAAACCTACCTCAATTCTTTCACAAGCCATAACCAAGTCTGCAAATCCTGCCGAAGTACTTCCTATCATGTGTTCATAAAACGGTCCTTGCAGGGTGCTCATAAACATATCAATGAGTTCTATCTCCATGAGTGGAGGTTGAACCCTCACAACCAACTCACTCCACTTCTGAGTGTATTCCTTGAAAGATTCTTTCGGTCCCTGTAACGTATTCTGTAACTGAGTGCGATTAGGCGCCATATCCATATTGTACTGATAATGTTTGACAAAATCCCAAGCAAGATCATTCCAACAATGAATATGAGTTTTCTCCAACTTCATGTACCATTCCAGGGATTCCCCAGACAGGTTAATCCTGGAAAAAGTGAATCAAAAGCCCCTGATCATCAGTATTCACTGACATCTTTCGGAAATAAGCAGTGGCATGAGTAATAAGACATGATGTTCCGTTGTACTTTTCAAATGTTGGAGGTTTGAACTTTGGAGGAACTTTCACCCCAGACACCAACCCGAGATCATTAGCATCCACACCAAGGACTCCTTGCCCTTCCACAGCCTTCAAACACTCTTCCAATAAACGATACTTCATATCCTCAATCTGAAACCCCGACTCTGAACACCGCACAGAAAACTGATCTTCATCTTGGTCAAAGTCATAATCCTGTTCCTGATGATTCCTTACACCTCCCTGATTAACTTTTCTGTTCCCCATAAGATGAGGTCAAGGAGACGGAGGAAACTGCCCTACGTTGCGCACAAAAGGGTTTCCTGGCATCCCGTGAAAATTTCCAGCAAGATGATCTTGCACATCCCCCAGTCCTACAGAAATGTCTTGATAGAGCCCTTAATTTCCACCATCCCCTGGATAGCGGCGCTGGTTGTTGATGATGGCAGCTAGTTCCTGTTGTCGGCGATTCACATTGGTGATTACCTTCATGAACTGAGTCATCTGAGTAGCCATCTGGGCCCTTAATTCAGCGAGTTTAGCTTGAACCTGTTCCATCTTCCTTGGAAAATTATTTCTGGTGGAATATCGATGAGTAGTCGTCTTGAATTTGGAATAAGAAAAGCAGTCGAATTAAGAAAACCGTCTTGAGAAAACCTGTAATGTATGAAATGCATGATGTGCATGATATGTTTGTCATCTCCCGGTATTCAAGAGTCCTTTTATTCATCAGTCACGGTGTGCGACCATACAATCAACAGAGAAAGGATAATAAGATGAACACTTCAATTATTTACAAATAGAAGAAATGATGCTCGGGTGACTTCGGACAATTAAGAGCATAATGGTAAACAACTAAATACATGTTTTAACAATAAAGCAAAAAGAACTGAATAATAACAAAAATCAAATGGTCCCTTCCAACAATTATGGGGGTGACCAAATATACCAAAAGTAAATAATAAAACTAAATCTCCGGAACTAAACATGCTTCAAGATGTTGATAGTACTCTTCAAGTCTGGCTTTCTCCTTCAAAAGTTGAGATGCGACTATTTTACTTTCTTGGAACCGATCTTCTGCGACACGCTTCTGGGCTACTTCCTTCTCAAGCTGAGCATCTTTGTCTTTGAGCTGTTTCTCTAAGTCCTGAATCTTCTTCCTGTAGCTGTTCTCAGATACCTGAACCTTCCGACACTCTTGCTGAGTCTTACTCAATTCTTCTTCCATTTCAGCATGAGACCTCTTCCTGAAACTGGTTGCATCAGAAGTTTCCCCTTGAGCCTCCTTGAGTTTGCGAGCCAAGTCGGCCCTTTCTTGATCTGCCCAATAAAGTTTCTTCCTTGCCTCACAGTCTTTTGCACGAAGCTGAATGTTCTCAACATGAACCTGGGTGAACATCTCGGTTGATACCGTGTTACTTAGAACAACAGGAGGTTGCTCATATAGAGGAGCCAACCTTGCAAATGGTAACCGTAAGATCTTAACCCTAGTTTTAACCCACTCCAGGTAAGGAACCCTAACAATAGGAACCTTCTTGCCCAAAGTAGTTCTATCCTTCTTGTGAATTCCCTTCCAAGCACTTGTCACTCTTTTTAACATCATAGGATCACTTCCTCCAGCGGAATACACTGATTCAGACACCTCCTCAACCTTTGGCGTTCCATCCATTGAATATCCCAATTGACGATAAGCAAGCACATGATTATAGTTGATACACCCCTTAGTACCTATGAGGGGAACATTAGGGAAATCTCCACAACTAGTGACAACACTTCGTATTTCCCCCATGTCATAATTCCATCGGATATTAAATGAATTGAGGTTGACAAGTCTTGATGACCATCAGAGAGAATGTCCGGTATCCACAAAAGGACCACTTACTGGTAGATGCATCTTAAGCCATTGATACAACATCGAATGACATAAACTTACATTGCCACCTTTTCCATGCCTGGAATGGATGGTATAAAGAGTATCTGCCAAGAGTGTCGGTATCGGGTTCTTGTTTCTAAAAACATAAATAGCTGCCAAATCCACAAAATTTCTCTTGTGAGGGAAGAGGACGATGCTGTATATCATGAGAGAAAACAGAGAGCTGAAGTCATTCCAATTCCATTTCTTTGCCCAATCTTCAACTTTCTTCACTAAGAAATCCAAATAAAACCCTGTAGTATCCTCACTTGATTTCCAATTGTCTTTCACCTCTTTCCAACTCAAATGAAGAATTTCAGCAATAACTTCAAACTTCGGCTTCTCTGGCACTTGGACAAAAGGAACTTCATCAAACAACTTGATATTAAGTAGGTACGCGTACTCTTCTAGTGTAGGAACCAGTTGATAATCTTGAAAAGTAAAACACCGTAATTCCTTGTCATAGAACTGGAAGAGAGTGATCAAGGCCATTGGGTCAACTGGAGTGTTGAGGATTAGTAACAAATTGCCATAATTTTTGTTGAAATTATTCAGAACATCACCCTTTAGATAAGAACTCAACCTCTTCAATTCGGACACATCAATGGTAGGAATCTGATAAGAGAAAGTATGCTTGGTGAGCTCTTTAACACGAACTGAATCAAACCTAACTGATGGGAGGCCAACCATTTCTGATGGAAAGAAGACTCTTGAATGTCCCTGGAAGATGACATGCGTATGCTAGTTATTTTTTATACATCATTTTTTAGAAATAAATATGCTATGATGCAACATGACATGATCAAAGTTTCACACTGGATCAAGGCTGGACAATTACAGAACAACACCACTCAAGATCAAAAGAAAACCCCAAAGCTTCAAAATTATCATGGGAACCTGAGTCACCTTCGTAACACAAAGTCACCAACAGTACCTGTACCTGTAAGAAAAGTTTTCCCGCCCCTCTCACGGGTGTAGTCTAGGTCAAGGTAAGGTTAAATGCCAAATCAGAGTACGAGAGCTCGAATGTTGATATCATCATACGATAACACCTATCCGAACTACCTCCGAAGTCATGGGTCTCATGGTCAGGTCTACAAAGCATCCGCCTTGTAGCTGCCATGGCCACTCTATGCCTAGTTCCTATGGAATTCACTCATAGCCTGGGTATGAGGCCTTTTACCTCATGGAACAACCCACCCACCAAGAAATCTAGAATTCAAACAGTCCAGCCAAACCCAGTATGCAGAAAGTAAAGCACACATAGGAAGCAATGCAAACAGATAAGTATGCAAAGCGGTAAAATGAACACCCAAAAAGAAAACAAACAAGAGCTAGGATCGACTCCGGAATGGACCAGCAAAAGGTCAATCTGTCCCCAGTGAAGTCGCCAGCTGAAACTACGCGGCCGGAACCCGTCATCTGGATGTTAATGAAACATCAATGAAGTCGCCACCGAACGTCTTTTATCCCGCCGAAAGGGAAAGGTAAACATCGAGAAAACCTGAATTGGGAGAAATCACAGTCTTTCGACCGAGAGATCGGGTAAGGGAGTCTGTTACGTGAGGGGAAGGTGTTAGCACCCCACACGCCTATAGTACTCTACGGTATCCACTCTTGTTGTCTAATTTAATGGGTGTGGTCAAATCCTATGTCTATGGCTTACAACTGAAAAGGGAATGCATGCGAAAGAAAAAAAAGAAAACAATGTAGGGAAAATAAAAGTTGTGCTCGGTTGGGCCGTACCCCAATGCCTACGTATCCCTTTTAAGGAATCAGAGCAGTTGTAGTTCGGCTTACATGTTTTGGTTGGTTTGTGTTTTTTAGTCAAGACAACAAAAACAGTCAAGATGGCAAAACATCAAATAAAACAACAAACAAATGAGATGGTAAAACATCGGCTAAATAATAACAAAGTAACATGTCAAAGATGGCGAAACATCAAATGATAAAACAATCACACCTAACAATGACATTGAGAGTCAAAGTAGGATAACCAACATGTGCGACGACGAAACATCGGCTTCAAACAAATGTGCGATGGCGAAACATCAACTAAAAGATAACAAAATCATGGCAAAGATGGCGAGATATCAATAAAACGGATGACAAAACATCACACCTAACAATGATATTAAGAATCAAAGTAGGATAACAAACATGTGCGATGGCGAAACATCGGCTTTAAGATAACAAGATATCATGGCAAAGATGGTGAAACATCAATAAAACGGATTACAAAACATCACACCTAACAAAGATATTGAGAATCAAAGTAGGATAACAAACATGTGCGATGGCGAAACATCGACTTCAAGATAACAAGATATCATGGCAAAGATGGAGAAACATCAAGAAAACGGATGACAAAACATCACACCTAACAATGATATTGAGAATCAAAGTAGGATAACAAACATGTGCGATGGCGAAACATCGGCTTCAAACAAGTGTGCAATGGTGAAACATCGGCTAAAACAGGTTTAAAAACAAAACCAAGAGACGCACAAACAAATAAGATTGATTTGTATCTTTTACCTTGAAGAAGGGTTTGAGTTTATTAGAAGTGTTTTATGATTTGCCAAGAAAACAACTTTTTGTTTTAAGATGCAGAATGCATAGAAAGGGAAAACAACTAAGGGAAACTAACCTAGTACTATCCCTGGTGTTATCATACCATGGTTGACCCTAAGGTTGAGGATAAAGGAAAATCCTACCCTATGTTATCATACATGGGTTCCTGCCTTAATTAACATGTCAAAGAAATCTTAACAAAATTATCCTATAGGGAACATGCAATGAGAGCGAAGTCGTGATCTCAATTTCTAAATTGAGTGACTCATCGATCAACAATTAAAGAAGAAAAGCAATAAACATCCTATAGGGAACATGCACTGAGAGCGAAGTCGTGATCTCAATTTCTAAATTGAGTGACTCATCGATAAAAAACAAACACAACACATGCATCAGAAAAAAACCAGAGGGCCTCCTGACATATATCAGCAACAGAGGTCCCATCATGCAGTCAGAGATTTATGCAAAATGAAGATGGGAGAAAGGAAGTGGTATAATACCAAACAGATAACTATCTGTAGAAGTCAAGCAAGAATAAAAGAAACACAGAGAAACTTCAAGCAAGATGGCATCAGTAGACAAATTGAGTCAGGAATTACACCATCAGGATGTAAGCAATTTATTAGATATGAACAAATCCCAGGGGCAATGTGAAACATTCACAATCAAATGTATATGTCCTGCATGGAATATCAAATATGCCAAATACGATAGCAATGCCAATATAACAAGTTGTGTTTCACAAATAAAGTGAAACACAAAAGCCTTAGGTCAAAACTGGAACCTTTCTCAGAGTACCTCGCACATTCAACAACCAAGTTAGTATTCCATAAGGTGAATGATGGATCATACATGGGATGGATGCAACATGCTGAAGTGAGAACAACATAATAACAATTATCAAACATTAAACATGATAGAAAAAGAGGACACAAGCATATGCACAGATTAGGTCAAAAAAATCAGAGAAATGTTGCTCCTTTCTATCACCATGTTGAGTTGACAATTGAATATCAATCAAGGATCATAAGAGCTTGAGAATAAAATGAACAAAGACCATGAAGGTCAGTAGCAAACACATTATAATCATGCACAATTAATTCAATCACAACTTCATGAACACAATAAAAGATGGAACCTACATCGTGCACTAGAAGGTTCAAACATTCAAACACGAGGCATTCAAATGAAATGGATTAAGCTAACATGGACAATCAGAATCAACATGATCATTAGGCTCCAAATTATAGGCCTCACTCAAGTTCATTGGCCATCAAACAAATGGCAACAAGACATGCAAACATAATTGGATACCTTCACTTCACAATTACATCAAAAATAGAAATAATGGTCCATAATTCCAACCAAAAAAAATACTAGCATCTTTGAAAGGTATAGAAGTCATAACGCAAGCCCTAAGTTCACGAATGATTGAGGAGGAGACCAAATGAAGCTCAAAGTTCAAAGACTAGTTGGCAAAACTACCAAGCTAGACAAGTTTTCAAAATAATTTGTAGAAAAATGTCAAACCAAGTTAAAAAATAAAGATGAATGGTTTTGAGATCCTCCCTGCATTCATGAACCCTAATCAAGACTTGAATCATAATAAAAATCCAAGGCACAAGGGTTTTGAACTTGAAACTTGCACCATAAGCAACAAAACCCTAAATTTTGACTTATAATATTAAATATTGATTAAGTAAGATCTAAATTCAAACAAATTAAACTAAGGTCATACCAATCACCAAGAAACCCTAAATGTTAGAAAATATATTTTTTCACATTTTTATGAATTAAGGAAAAATCAAAAATGAAATTAAAATCAAACAATTATTCAATTAACAAATATTCACATATCAAAATAATATTTAAATCAAAAATTCATAAAAATGCCCAACAAAAATTATATTCAAATATTAGAACTAAAAACACACATCCCTGAATTTTTGTGAATTTTTTGGATTATAGGAAATATTAAAATAAAAAAAACAAACAATTATCAATTAAATTATTATTTAAATGGCAAAATACAAATCTTAGCCAAAAATAAACAAAAGGTCAAAAATGAAATTATATCCAGACTCCATGCCTAGAAACAAGCTTACATGATTTTTTGAATTTTTTTGATTAAGGGAAATATTGAATTAAAAAATCAAACAAACAAATATTACAAATAACCTTTGAAATTAAATTTTAAACCAAAATTAAAGAAAATGATAAGCCAAAGTCAGAATCAATTTTTACATTATTTTGTGAGTCTAGAACAATTTTTGTGTAATTTTTTTGGATCAAAGAAATATTAAAATAAAAATTATCTTCAAATAAAAAATTATTTAAACCTATAAAATTTTGAACCAATCAGAAAATTTTAAAAAAATCCAAAAAAAAATATGACAAATACTAGAAAATATTATTGACTTATGGTAATTTTTTTGTGATTTTTTAAAGTGTTTTGATCAGAAAATAAAATCAAACAAAATGTCAAATAAAACAAATAATTCAAATAAGCCAAAAATTCAAACGGACCAATGAGAAAGCGCCACCACATCATCTTCAACCTTTGGACATTTCAAAAACGCGCGTAACATTCAGGTTTAGGGCTCATGTTCAGGTTAGCATAACATACTCAATTTCACACCATTCTTCATGAAATCAAGGGCAATTTAAAGCTAGCATTTCATACTTCATATTGCAATTGGAATCAAATCAAAACATCAACCACATTGTTCACAACCAAGTCAGGAATATGAGCAAAATCATTCTGAATCACGAGTTTCAGAGTATCCAATCATGCATAATTCACCAAATCAAATGCTATAAAGCTTCAGAAACATTCTATTAACATCATTGAACACAAATCCAAGCTCAAACATCTCAATAAACAAGCGCATCTCAGAAATTGAAGTTTGGAATCATTACCTCAAGGCGAAAAGTGTTCTACTGTCTCCTTCACTCCAGATGCAAACAAATGGTGCTAGCTTGATCTACTCCCTTTGCTGAAGCTGAATCCACAAGAATTTTGAAGAGAACACCAAGGAATTGAGAGAATCGAATCAAGTTGTAGAAGAAGAAAGTAAATCTCAGATCTGAATTTCTTGCAAATGGCACCTTCTCTTTCTATCTCTTTGATTGCTTCCTCTTATATAGAGTTTGTAGAGGAGCATAGAAGTGGAAATCTGTCCTTAAAGTCGTTGGAGGGCAGGATTGGGAATTTTGGCCAAAAATGAAGTGTATATTGAATCAGGTGATTTGCCCGTGCGCTCTTCTACCTTTTATGAATTTTGTGGGCTAAATCACTTCAGAAGTCCGTGCTTAGAATCTTGGCCCTTAATTCCATCTGATCAAAGAGTGTTGGAGTTTTTGCAACTTTAGGCAATTTTTGCATTTTTTCATTCAAGCAAACACCAAGGTCCATGGAACACGAAATTGCTGATATTATGGGCCTTAACAAGTCACAAATAGGTCATGGGCTGGATTAGGAACAAAGAGAATGGCTGAAACCTGAGTTTTCATGAATTGGCCATTTTGCATATTTGCCAAATTTTAATAAAATGCTCCAAAATTCCAAAACTCATAACTTGCTCATACTTTTGAATTTTGGCACAAATGAGAACAATTTGGAAAGGTATTGAAAAGATTTACAATCCCTTAGTTTTTAGTTTTTGCAATTGATTCCATTAAGGTCTTCAAAATTGAGCTTGAAATTCACTAATTTTGAAAAAAAACCTATAATTTTGTAACTTCAAAAGACCATAACTCTTGATTCCTTGCCAATTTGGACACGAGACCAAAAGGAGGTGAAATATCATTCTCTTATCTTTCCAAGCATATTTCATTTGCATTTTCTTGATCAAGGGTGAATAAAATATGAATTTTTGAACTTAAGTCCTTATTTTTCAAAATTAGAAACTTTTAGGGTTTCTTCAAGAACAAGTTTCAACCCAAACCTCAATCTCTTTAATCCAATGACCAAAATGGATTTGAAATATGAAAAGTACATCCTTGAATTGATGGTTGGCCAAAAATTCACTTGGTCAACCTTGACTTTGACTGATTTTGACCAAAATGACCATTTTGCCCCTCTGAATCAATTGATCCACTTCCCTTCAAAATTGATGATCAAAACTTCAGACATATGATCTTCCAAATGTATAGAGGCCATGTGCAAAGTTTCACTTTAAAATTCTCAAGAAATCCTGATAATAACCCAAACCCTTGTTTTGATCAACATTTCAAGAGACTGGTGAATCATCTTCAAAACTTCAAATCCTCTGGGTATCATGACCAATTCCTTGTGCAAAGACTTTTTAAATACCAAAGAGATGTTGTAGTTCCCTAAATCCAGACTTGTACATTGGCCAATAGCCTTCCTCAAACAAAACCCTAATTTGACTGGTGAATCCAAAGAGTGATTCTCCTTGTAGTCAAACACAAACTTCAATCCTCTGATGATCCAAAGAGATGGATGAAATATATTGAGATATGCAATAACTATTGAGCTTGAAAGATCCAGAATTTTAGATGATAAAGATTCTGCTTGAGCAACTTGCCAAAGAAATCAACCTTCAAAGCTTGAGGAAAACTGGATAACCAAATTACTTTGATCCCATCACAATGCATGAATGCAATGCAATATGATATTCATGATGAGACATAAGCTTAAATCAAGAGGGTAAATTTTGGGGTGCAACACTAGGCACATCCTAGATATGAGAAACCCTCTCACTTCTAATCACCGCAGTGATATAAAACAATACTAATCCCAGGGGAATGTCTCAAGAAACAAAAAAAGGAAGAACACACTTCCCAATCAAAATACTTAGTTTGCTTAAAAGCTTCACTAAGAACAATACTTAACTCTTGCTTAAAAGCTTCAAGGAGAACAATAACTTGATAAATAAGTAACAATCAATTAACTCAAATGCATAAAAAGATCCATTAGGACATACAAAGAACACACGCAGAACCTAATGAACTATCAAACCCCAAGCCCTTATTTTTCACGAGGTTTTACAATAAAAACTATACTTAAAAAACTAGGTCTTGGACGACTCCTTATATAGACTTCTGTAGTTGGGCTTAAGACTCTTCAATCAAATATAATCTTCAACTCTAAATCCCTATAGAATCTTCTCCATAAAAATAGAAACAAAAACAAATCTTTCAAATATTTTCTAAAAAGTCTTAAAGATCCTTTTTATGAAATAAATCAAATATGCAATTATTCCTAAACATCCTTGATTGGATGCACCTGTTATGAGAAATATAAACCTCCAGAATCTCATATTTTTCAATCAAATATTCAAGGAAAAATATCCAGCTGTACTATCATGATGTTCTTTTGCAGCATGTTACAACATCTGATAGAATATTTGTCAAATAAGCACCAGCAGACTCTGTTGTACCAGCTGCCAAGATGTTATGGCATCTTGCTTAATATTAGGTTGGAATAAATGTTTTACCCAATGAAACATGATTTGATAAAAAATTTATCAACTATTTATTTTACCAAAATTGTTGCCAACCATAAATTCACATACCTAACAAGCTGCAAGAAGATGCTTCGAAGGGCCTCAAAGGGACTCAATACCATCAGCGTGTCACCCAGGATAAGTGACAAACCAGCGCAACCCACCAGCTTGGAGAAGTCAAAGCCATTACCTCATATCAACTCAGTCGATCTCGATAGCCGCATCGCCAAGGATGACTTAAAAGAGAAAAATAAGAAAGAGAGGGGAGCCAAACTAACAACGGATAGCTCCTCGTGACCAGCTGACAGAGATGAAACTATCATCCCAAGCGCCTCATTCCGAAGGGAGAGTTTAAAATCATTCCCCTCGGTAGCAATCCAAACAAAAGAGTAAATATTGGAACTGGCTTCCCTGATCTCACTAGGAAGCAACTAAAACCCTTCTTGAGGGAAAACACTTGTTAGACGATGAAAACGGTATCTAGAGGGTGGGTGGGTGGGTGGGTGGGGGGGGGGGGGGGGGGGAGGGGGTGAATAGATACCCATTTAAAATATCCAAATAAATTTTGGTTTTGAAAAAGGTTTATCAAATTGCAACACAAAAGCTTTTTCAAATTGTCGTTTATACGAACGTTATCGAAAAAGCTTGGATATGCAAACCGTAAATCAAAATTGATATGGAATGAGAATGATAATATGAATTAATAACCTTGAATCACTTTGCAACTTATTTATCATTTAATTAATTTTTATTAGCAAGGCTATTTCAAATGGTAATATTAAAAGAGCTAGTTAAGTCATTTTATCAAACACTTAGTGTGCAAGTGAATCTTCAGAATTTTTCCTTTGATTGTGTTGATACACAAAATCACTTATAATCAAAAGTGATTATAAGATATATCAAAACATGAATTAAAAATAAAAATTTATTAGGAAAATTCTTACAATTCAAATGATAACACACTGCTATTTGATAAATCGAACAATGAATCAAAGCAAATAAAAGCAAAAATAAAAGCGACACGAGGAATTTGTCTTTACAAATCCCCACTATCGTCCTCAGTGTGGGCATGTCTGCGCCTAATTCCAATGGAATTAGGATAATTCTTACTATGTGTTGTACCCCAAAATTTTACCTCTCATTTATCTAGAATTTGCTCACAAGATCTCCGTGGGCTCAAAACTGCACTAGGGTTTGATCAGGTCAAGACACCTCCTTATGCACTGATGACCAAAATTAGGGTTTGAGTTTGCACAAGGATTTTTGAACTATCAATGTCTCATATGACTTTAATGTACCATCATGGACCCCCAAGATTAATCATGTCAAGTTTCAAGCCTTGGATCACACTTTTGATCAGTCAATTGAAAAATTGACCTAAAAATCAGTTGTATTGGGGAAAAAGTCAACTATGGCCAATTTACAGTCAAACTTCACAATTTTTGATCCACATCAACATTTTAAACTCATATGTATCATTTATAAAGTTTGGACCATAATTCCTCAAGAAATTTAATCAAATCTCCAAAAGGGCAAAATGGTCAAAATTAGGGTTTTGACTGGGAAAGAGAAATTTCTGATTTTTGACCTAGAAAATGGTCAATTGGTTTAAGGAATGATCTCAAGAGTCAAATTGCATCATTTTGACCTAATGACATGATTCAAAACATTGCAAATCCATTGGATTGACAGATGAATTTTGCAGTCAATTGATCAAAAGTCAACTGTACATTGAAAAGTCAAACTTTGACTTTTTGGTCAAAATAAAGTATCAAAGATTACAATTCATCAAAACATGTCAAAATATGAAACTTATTAATCAAGAAATCAAGATTTCATTTTGAAAAGTCAAAATTTCTAAACTTAGAAATTTTTCTAAGTGTAAAATATTTCTTATTTTTTCATAACTTTGAACAATTTTTTCATTATGATGCAAGATGATTCAAGAGAAACTTCCAACATGAAAGTTGTATATCTCCATGAAATATACAACTTTTCTTCACACAACTTCTCCTAAAAGTTCTTGGATCTCAAGTTATAATTTTATGAATACATGCTCATGAACTAAAAAAGACTTAGTGAAAGTTTGCCCTAGTTAGGCATATTTTTTGACCTAACTTCATGGAAAATTTTCACATAGTTCCAAGGGGAATATTCAAAAGAAATTTAAATATGGGTTGTAGGGCACATTGCAAGCTTTCCAAAATGTCCAATAACTCCTTGAGATCATTCTTGAGTAGGGAGAATCGAAGAGATGAAGTTGGTGTTTTGTCACTTGAATTACAAGGCATTTTGTGATGAACAAAAATCCAATTTCAAACCTATGCTGCACAATCTTGTTTTGCAGGATTATAAACCTCAAGATCTCTCCATAATCAGAAGATTACACTTGCTTTTGAACTATTATCCAAGTGTTCCAAGCATTGTCCAAGCCAATTTTCCATTTTTGGAAGAAAGCTACCATTCCATTCTTGAAAAGTTGCTTTAATCACAAAGTCAACTTGTCTTGAGCTTCTAACTTGTTCTTTCTGCACACATAACTCATATAAACCAAAAGAAATGTGTCTAAGACCTAAGAAATCTCAGAACATGCTTGTACAATACTTGAGATTTGTCATTTCACTTTTCTTCAAAACAAGTTATAGAGCCATAACCCTATAACTAAGAAGCCTTGAGTGATTTTGTGCTCTAATCTTTTCCATACATATTAACATGTTTATTACAAGCTAAGGCATGATTTCAAGCATCCTAAAACTCTCCCAAACATCCTTGTTGCACAAGACTGCTCAACTTGACTGTTTTGAGCCAAAACTATCCATCTCCATTTCCACTCGTGCGTTTTGATTCTTAATCATTCAAACACCTTACATACATCATACACAAGTGATCCAGGCCCCTGTTTCAAGACTGTAACCCCTCCATCACTATCCACCATTTTCAAATATCAAGCTTGCAGGTTGAATTGAGTAGGGAGATTCAGGGACTTTCAAAGCAAAGTAAGAGTTGGAATACACTCAAGGAGGTCCAGGCAAGCTAAACAGATCATCAGGCCATCTCCAAAGTTGCTCAAACTCCATTCACGACTCCAGCTGCAAGAGGTAAGTTTTCAAACTTCCATCTCTTCATACATGAATCATTTGTTTCTGATTTGTGAAGATAAAATGTAGATATCATTGCTCTAAAACTGACCATGTTCATAGTTTTCATTTATATTGATTGTATGTAGAGAATTTCAGATTTGAACTTTCTGAAAAAATTAGGTTTCAATTTAGGGCCAGAAAAATTAATCTTCATCTTTGACTTTTAGCTTACATAAGTTATACGGTTAGATTCGTGAGGAAAAATAGCACAACTTTCATGTTTGCATTTTCCATTTTTATTGAGAAATGAATGAGATACAGGTGGTCCGGCTGGCTGAAGGTTGAAGACGAAGTACATGTCATGGAGACGTTTTACCTTATGTATTTATTGTTTCATTTGTATTAACGGATGTACAGCCACCCCAGTGGCAAAGGTAGCGCGCGTGTGTATGGAAGGTCATGGGTTCAATACCCTGCGCTACCTTTTGCCATTATTTTTTAGCATTTTTATCATTTTTGTTCAACTAGGCGCCTGGGCTTCCAATAAGTGGGCCTTGTGTTTTCTTTTGCTAACTCCTAATCCCTGCTTTACTTCAGCACCCCCCTGACCCATTATTTCTTTATTTCTTTTTTTTTTTAAATATTTTATTTTACTTTCATATTTGCTTTTATTATTTTTATTATTACTATTAACATTACTTTTATTATTATTAACAAAAAATCCAAAAATATTTACTTTATTATTTTTTGCATTCATATTTATTTTATTTTCTTATAAAACAAAAAGGCCAAAAACATTTTCTTGTAACAAATTAATTTCCTTTTTTAATAATTAATATTTAGGTATAGGTTTAAATATTATATTATTTTCTTGTAAATGAAATTAATTTAGAACTTAGGTTTTTTAATTAATCAATTTCCATATTATTTTATTAATTAAAAACCTTTTCATAAAAAACCCTAAAAATACTTTTTTTAATTTAATTTCTTTCTTAATTAATTTAATTAATTTTAGTTAATTATTTTTTCTCTAATTAGGGTTAGGTTAAAACCTCATTTCATAAAAATCCAAACAAAAATCATGTTTCTTTTCCATTTGCATTTATACTTTATATTTATTCATTTCCTTGTACATTGATATCAAATTCAATTTGGTTGTAATAGATTAATTAGGTTTATATTCTTGCAATCCCCATTCACAATTTGTATACCCCCTTCCACAAGTATTGTAATAGCGTAGTAACTTTAAATTCTGCAATTTATCGCTTTATATACAAATGCTAGTAATTAGGGCTTGTATGGAAAGACTAAAACCAAATAGAAAACCCTAATCAAAGACAAATAAATGTATGTAAATCAACACATTTGCACACATACAGGCTAAACTCACTTTGTTGCCTTACAAAAACGGCCATATTACGCATGTGAGATATCTTAGCAAAATAAGCAAAATACAAGATCATAGTCCCTCGATGACGCTATCTAAGTTGCCTTGCAAATGATCTTAGTCCCTCAAAAATAATGCTAAGGTACCTTACAATATTGCTAATCATGGTTATACGATGACCTACGCCCGTCATGTTTACATCCAAAGATAGGGTTACTTACCAAATCAATGGTAAAACAACAATGTCAAAGGAAAAGAAAATGAACAAGAAAGACATTTGAGTAGGTAGATTGCTCCTAATTACTTGCTCAATTTCAAGCAAACATCCTTGCTATTTTAAAAAAAACAAACACCTACACATTTCAAAACATCTTACAAACTTGAAAATATTTTGAAAAGATCAACATCTTTGTATACATTCTTACGAACGAGAATCATTACAAAGATTGCCTAAACAATGGCCTCTTTACAAAATACTTTCAAGAACCACACAAAGCACAATTTCAAATAAAAAGCAAGTGATCTAGCAAGTAACTAAGAGCCCATGGAAAGCCATGGATGAAAGGGGTGCTAATACCTTCCCTTTTCATAATCTACCCCCCGAACTCAAGAAATAATCTCAAAGGTATTTCCTGTGCTTTTTTACCTTTCCTTTTTGGATAAAAGAAAAGTCGGTGGCGACTCTTGCTAACCGCAACATTTGCGATCAAATGCAAAACACCCAAGTCAATTCTTCCACCGTATCACAGAACTGGCGACTCTGCTGGGGAAATTTTTAAAAGTGGAGTTACCTTAGGGTTAGATCACATTTATTTGCTTTCATTGTTTGATTTGTATGCTTTACATTATGGTTCTTTATTTGGGTTTGAATCCTCTACCCGGATTTGGGATACATTATAGGTAAGTAGCAATACGTTGTGGAAACTGTGTAGGGTATACCGACATGGTCTAAGAAATAGCTACGTTAGTGCGACATATTTTTGGGTACCGGTAGCCTTTGAGTTAATAAAATAGAATACGGGGCCGCTGAGTTATGCCATAAAGCACTAATGAACTTTTAGAACCTTTACTTGACCAACTTGGCCTTTAGGATGTAGTGAGATGACCGGCTTTGGTGCAGTCCGAAGTTGGTAGATACTCGATACTACACTCATTGAGGTTTGGTTTCTTGGGATATTTCGGTCACCATTAAAGAGGCTTGTGTTGAAACAATGACCAAGGAAACGAATCAGTGATATTGAGCTCCTTAGAACCCGGTTACTATTGCTAGGACAGGTTTGAGCCAACTAAACTTTAAGAGGGTACTTACCTATGAGACTCCATGCAAGCCTAAACCTAAGGATTTGGTTGCTTTGTTTGTATATGCATACTTGTACATAACATCATGAACATCATGAACATCATATACATCCACTAACCATTTCAAGGATTTTGGGATTCATCTTTGTTCTTGTTTTGTAGGATATGGATTCACTTCGCAGGAAAACTATTCAAGTCAATCTTGTAAGGATCCCTCCACAACTCAAGGAGCTAGCTTCAAGGATTCCTGAAAACTCTCCATTTACCGAGAGACATGGTCGCCTACTCAACTTGGTCACCTGTAACACAGATGAGGATATGATGAAGGTGCTCTTTCAATTCTTTGATCCTTTACACCATTGCTTCACATTTCCCGATTATCAACTTGTGCCAACTTTGGAAGAATTATCCCAACTCTTGAGGATTCCCATTCTCAATCAACTACCTTTCAACGGTACAGAAAGAGACCCAAAGCCAAAAGAGATTGCTCAAGCTCTACACTTGCACTCATCTGATATCACAACTCATTAGGAAACAAGGAGTGGTGTCAAAGGTTTATTAGCGAAGTTCTTGTTCGAGAAAGCCCAAAGCTTTTAGAACTCTTTGGATTTGCAAGCCTTTGAGGAAATTGTGGCTCTCCTCATCTATGGGATGGTTTTGTTTCCAAATTCTGACTAACTCATAGATGTCAACGCCGTCAAAATCTTCATATCCCGCAAACCAGTGCTGCCTACATTGCTAGGAGATATCCTACACTCTTTTCAAACTCGCACAATGAGGAAAAGAGGTGTCCTTATGTGTTGCACTCTTCTCTTAGCAAGATGGTTTATTTCGCATCTTCCCCAATCTGTATTAAAAAATGAGCAAGGTTCAAGGTGGTCATAAAGGTTGATGACGCTTAAACATTCGGTCATTCATTGGTGCTCCCGATCCAAAGAGAATGTTATCATTGTCGACTATTATGGAGAACTCCCTAATGTCCCTTTACTTGGAATTAGGGGAGGAATCACCTATAACCCCTGCTTAGCCTTAAGACAATTTGGTTATGCCCGAAGGGATGACCTGCATGAGATGCTGATTTAAGGTTTGGTATTTGACTACGACAACAACGATCAAGGTCTTTGCCAGAGATTTATCCGAGCTTGGTGGATGTTAAACAAGGTGGATAGCAAGACTTTGGGACATAAAAATTCCATCCGTCTTGAGCCTTACCTCAAATGGGTACGAACTCGTGCTCAGAGTCTTATGATGCCTTGCCCCTCCATTCTCTCGGTAATCATTGAGCCTGTCATGGAGGGAGATGTTCCATACACTATCCTACATCCTGATATGCCCACCTCTCTTGAAGACCTACAAAGAGATTGGATACAACTCAATGGGGAGCGAGATACTTTCGAAGCCCAATTCTACGCGAGCGAGAAGAAGGTTTTGGAACTCACTAGGCTACTTCATGAGGAGCAGACTCTCAATGCCTACATCGCGCCAAAGAGGATGCACACTACCTTTTTATCTTAGAGCTTTTGTACTTCCTTATAAGCCCAAGAGGCATTTATGTACTCAAGCTTTAACTTATTAATATAACGTGTGTTTCCTTTTTGTATAAAACAAATTTGAATCTTTGAAATCCTTGAAATCATTACATATGCATATATCGTTCATCATAACATAAGCAGGTCTTTTGCAACAAGTCTCCTCATCTTTCTACTGTTTATTTCAGTAACATGGATCTTGAGCAAACAGTGAAGGACCTCCAAGCTCAGAATACACAGTTTCAACAGTTGCTCTTGACCCTAGCCAAAGGACAAGAAGAGTTGAAGACTTTGTTGGATGAGGAGAAGAAAAAGAAGATAAAGAAGGTAACTAGAGTCCTAAACATGGGAAGAAGATTTCATGGGCAGACAAGAAGGACCTTAGACTTTGCAACGACATCTAGTGAGAGAGACAATCAAGATGGTAAAGGCGAGGAAACAATTGTCCCATCATAATTGGAAGAGGAAGAGGAAGAAGAAGGCTATTCTGAAGAATAATACCCTCCAACTGATGACAAGTATAAACATCTCGAAGAGAGGTTGAGTGCGATGGAAATCCAAAAAGTGTCTAGCTTAGACTTTGAGGAATTGGGGTTAGTGTCGGAGATTGTCATTCCTCCCAAATTCAAAGCACCTATTTCGCCAAGTATGATGGAGTCTCATGCCCTAAAATGAATCTCTGGTCCTATGTGAGGAAAATCCAGCCCCATACCGCTGACAAAGACTTATGGGTACACTTCTTCCAAGATAGTCTGTCTGGAACTCAACTTGATTGGTTTTACCAGTTAGAAAGAGCCAATGTTCACAACTGGGAAGATCTTGCTGCATCCTTCTACAAACAATACCAATACAATGCTGACCTTGCACCTACCCGTACTCAACTTCAGAGTATGGCCATGGCTTCAAATGAAGGCTTCAAGGACTATACGCAAAAATGGAGAGATTTAGCCGGAAGAGTTCAACCCCCTCTATCTGAGAGAGAGTTGGTAGATATGTTCTCGGGCATCTTGTCCGGTCCCTTCTTTAATCATTTAATTGGAAGTTCATCGGTAGGTTTTACTGAACTGATATTGACCAGAGAAAGGGTAGAAGCCGGTATAAAGAGTGGAAAGATTCAGAAAGATACATCCTCTTCTGCTATAAGGAAGCCATTTATCAGAAAGAAAGAAGTGGTTGCCGTTTATCCTCAGAGAAATCAAGATAGGGCCGAACGCCGTCCAATGGTGGGGGCTGTTATGATTCCAAAGCCTGCGCCTGATCAGCAAAGGAACAACCAACCAAGGATGGAAAGACCAGTCAGATAATTCACCAGAATTAACATGAACCTATCTCAGGTATTGCCACATCTGTTAAGATCCAACCTAGTGACCCTGAAAGAAGCTCCAAAGAACCCTAACACAACATCTCCTTACTATCATCCCAATGCCCGTTGCACATATCACTCTGAAAGTCCCGACCATGGCACTAATAACTTTTGGGCTCTAAAGAACAAAATACAAGACCCCATTGAAGCAAAAGAGATTGAATTCGATGCGCCCGAAAAGCCAAATGTAACTTCTGCTCCTATGCCCAAACATGGCCATAATACCAATTCCATTGAAGAATAAATGTTTGTTACTTCAGTTGATGAACTTATGACCCCACTCCTGACTATTAAAGTGAACTTGTTGAAAACCGGTGTGTTTCTGGGTTGTGATGAAGTTTGTCATTTCTGTTTATCCTCATCAATGAACTGTCCTTTGTTGAAAGCAGGCGTTCAGTGCTTAATAGATAACAAAGAAATTTTGTTTGAAAAGAATTTTGTTCCACCTGTTCCTTTTAAAGATGTTTCTATCATTACCATTTTCGCCAATTCTTCTAGGGTATCTATCAAAAGACCCGTTAGAATTACATCAGTCCCGAAAGCAGCACCTTTGATAATTACAATGCCTGGACCAGTCCCGTATTCGCCAGAAAAATCCATACCATGGAATTATAGAATTACATTAGTCCTGAAAGCAGCTCCTTTAATAATTACAATGCCTGGACCAGTCCTGTATTTGCCAGAAAAAACCATACCATGGAATTATGGAGGGGATGTCTACTACCACGGTATCAAGCAAGACTGGCCAGCCGTCGAAGATTCAAGTTCTGAGAAGGTTGACACCGACATCAGTAATATTGCAGGAACTAGCAAGATTACCCGAAGCAGAAGGATATTCTCTCTAGAAACTTCTCCCCTAAAATCAGTTTCTGGACCCATAATTATTCCTATTGTTTCTCCCCCGAAGGCTATTCCCATTCCTACATTTGTCTCCACTAATACTCTAACTAACAAAGCTGTTACAACCCCTGTTATCATTCCTACTGACACTCCTGCTACCGAGTTAACCAAGACTCGAGGTAAAGTATTCTGATTGAGCCTGTCTAGATGAAGGCTCAGTCATTGGCTATCCCTGAGACCTCCCGGAAAGAGATGGAGGAAATTCTGAAGATCATAAAAAGAAGCGACTACGGTGTAGTTGAGCAACTGGGGAAAACTCTCAATATATGGAAGTTTTTTTGGTGGCTATGAGTTCTCATTATCACCCTCAACAACTATTATTTACAAAGCAAGAGTGTTGGTACAAGAAGTTTGTTCAAAATTGTCAAAGTTCCTCAAAGCATTTTCTTGATCTAGGAGCTAGGGTTTTGAACTTCAAAGAAGCATATCTTGCTCATCTTTTGGTATTTTTGAGTGATTCCAAAATCATATTTCTCTTCAAAGGGTTATTAACAAATCACTTCAAAAGTTTCAAGGAGTTTTCACGTGGAAAAAACTTGATGATGAAGAAAGATTACAAGTCCTCCAGATGAATCCCCAATTTCCCATATGTGACTTCAAATGATCATAACTTGGTCAATTTTTATCACCTTGAGCCCACTCTTTTTCTACAATTAACTTGAGGATATTAACTTTATTCCTTCTTTTATGTGCAAAATGAGAAAATGGATGCAAGATTCCCTAAGGATACAAAAGATTATAGGTTATTTCATGATTTTTTGCCAACTTCAACAATTCATAACTCTCTCAATTTTTGGATATTTTGAATGGTGCAAGTTTCAAAATGTCATTAAAGAGGTCTATTTCATGTCATCTTTTTTGGTCAAGAGCAAATTCCAAGTGGAAGGCCATGTTTGGATGCAAAACATTATAGGTCACTTCTGAAGAAAAAATTGAAATATTTCTAAGTATGGAAAGTCAACCTTTTTCCCAAACTTTGATTCATTGAAATTTTCAGCTCAAGCTTCCATTTGATTCCATTCTTTTCCCATTGCAAATCTTGTAATCTCATCTTTCTAAAGCGTCAATGTTGTACCTCAAAATTTTCCCTCCCATTTTTCATAGAAGACACAACCCTAGGGTTTCTCGGATATTCAAGTTGGCTCAGAAATCGACCAAACAGATTCTCTTCTGGGGCAGTAAACCAGCAATTAGGTTTTTTTTGCAATTCTCAAAAGAAAATGAGTTTTCAAAGATCCAATTGGCCTTCATAGGTTTTCATGCTTCCTCAAGGCTGTATTTATGATTTCTTCAAGCTACAAGATTTTGAGACGATTATGTCTGTTCATGGTCACATGTGATGCCGCTCACGAGTTTATCTTCAAAGAATCGGAAGCAATTTGAGTTTGGAAAAACTTTAAAATTATCAAATCATTGCAAGGCATTTGATTGATTTTTGAATTTTCTTAAACACAGTTTACTAAAAGGATAATGTTTGTTCTCAGAACATGATTTGTTTGGGACAAGAGATGGAGGTCAAGACTGTCATTTAGGACAATCATGATTTTGGGATCCAGGTTGACCAGATGATTTATGTCCTTGAAACATTTTTTTTGTTAGGAAATGGAGTACACAGTGCGTGTTTGTCTGAAATGCAGTTACAAAGTTATTGAGATTGTTTGGAATTTAAGTTACCAGACTGGAGCATTTTATTTCAAATATCTTGATTGGGAATTTCAAAAAAATTAATTAGGATGCAAAGAGAAATTACAAATTGTTGTTGATAAAGGATTTCAAGTTATAAAATGACACCAGAATACTTCATGCCACAACTCAAGATTTTCTCCAATTTCAAACACATCGTCCAAGATTGTTACAAAAAACAATTTATTTCTTTTAATACTTTATGTTTTACAACTTATTGTATTTAAAAGATAAATTGGTACAACTATTGTATACAATACATCAAAATACAAGAATGATCTTTCTAAGTTACAAAGAAAATCAAAGGGAATGTTTGGCCTAAGAGAACTAATCTATGCTTAAGTTGCTTAAAGACTGAAGTTATATCAGATTCCTTTGCTTATCTCCAAGACTTTCATGTTTGCCACGGATTTCTTGTGTTCTTTGCTTCGTCACCTCCAATTTTGCTCACATAAAAACAAGAGAAAGAAAACATGATTAGTACAAAATTATATGGGCATGAACAAGAAACTTTCCAAAAGTTATTTCATAAATTCATCATTAAGGTTTGCAACATGGAATCAGAATGCTATTTATTTCATCACAATCTATTTCCCCTAGTTGCAAATCACAAGAAGGTTACCCTTCTTGGTTCACAAAAAGAAAGAAGAAGAGAAATTCGCGAACATGCTACAGTAATAAAATTCTACAAACAGTCCAAACAACAACATTACAAATTGGATAAACAACAAACAACATTATCACAAATAGTCCAAACAGCAGCATCACAAGCTGAACAAACATCATCAACAAAAGCTAAAATCAGGCAGCAGTGTGGCAAGTATGACAAATTGCTAGATGCTAAATCAAACAAAACGTGCTCAAGAAATGAAATATCATCATTTTCCAAACTGCAAACCTTTCAGATTAGCAAAAAAAGGCAAAAGAGAAAATTGCTTTTTTATTGTCATTGAGAGATAAGAGAGGAAAGAAGTCACCTAGGCTATAGAATTGCCCAATGCACATCCTGCAAAAGCTCTATTGCAAAAGGAAGAGCTGCTGTAAACTGAAGAATCATCAAAACTGCTAAAAAACAAAACCAAGCAAAACCTATTGTAAACCCCAGAATCATCAAAACTGCTAAAAAACCAAACCAAGCAAAACCTGCTGTAAGCAAAAAACCTGTTGTAGAGACCAAAGGCCAAGAGGCCACAACATTAGAAGAGGTCAATATAACAGAAGGGGGAGCAATCGAAAAAAAGGAGAAGAGCAAAGAGAACAAAAACCTGTTAACAGATATAGAACTCAAAAAACCTGTTAACAAGCAAAAAACTCAAAAAACCAGAACAAACCAAGAAACTCAAGGCCTGTTAACCATCACAAAAATCCCAAACCTGTTAACCAGCATCAAACTCATCAAACAATAACCATCACCAAAACAACAAACACAGTAACCATCATCAAGAGCAAGAACCAAACAACCATCACAAAAATCCCAAGGCCTGTTAACCATCAAAGTCCACAACAAACCAGTAACAAAGCCTCAAAATCCCAAAACTGTGAACCAAGCCTAAAGCTCAAAAACCAGTAACCATCATCAAACTCAAAAACCTGTAACAAAGCCTCAAAATCCCAAAAATGTGAACAAAGCAAAACTCAAAAACCAGTAACAAACCACCAAAACTCAAAAACCTGATAATCATCATTCAAACAAAGAAAACAGAAAAAGTTACCAACAAGTCAGAAAAGCCACACTCTCATCCTCATCTCTTTCCCTCGAAAAACTTCTGCCACCACTGAATACCATCCTCAGTCTCGCCTCTCCCTTCCTATTTCGTAAGAGAGAAATTGTAAAGCTCCAACAGGTATGAGTTCTTCCTCTTTCTCATACTTCCATAATCATATTTTCTGCATCTAAAAGAACAAGGGTTTAGTTAAGGGAAAACGCAACAAAGATAGGAAGATTATCGGAAATCCGTAAGCTTTTTGAAAATAACAGAAATCTTACCTTTTATTCAAAAAAATCGCTAAAGCTTGATTAGGGAGACGAGAGAGTTGTGTTCCGGTAACAGAGAGGTTGAGAGAGGTCAATGATGAGGCAATTTCAGGTCTTTCTGGGTTTAAATCCGAATTCAAGGAGAAGGGTTTTCAAAAGATGCAAATCATTATGAGACAAAGAGGCAGTATGTTACTGAAGAGGGCGATTCGGTCGTGAGGTAGGACAGGGATGGGGTAGTGAGGATGTGTAGAAAATTTTAGCAAACGATAAAAGATGAAGAACAACGCCGCATGAGGAAAATTTCCCAAACCCTAATTTTTGTGTTGTCCCTTAATCCGTAACTAAGCTTGGTTTAGAAATTTGGGTTTGGGTTTGCTGTTTGTATTGGATAATCTTTGGCCTTTACTCCATAAGCCCAATCCGTTTACTGGCCTCACCCCCCATTTTGCCTGATTTTTGTAAACAACCATTTTCATTGGGCCTCCGCCCCAAATCATCCATAAGCCCATTCTCTGTTCATAGCATACACCCCCCTTCATTTATTTAACCCATAATTTTTGTTTACATAATTTATTTTGAATAATTTATCTTTTATTCCAAATTTGCTTCTTGATTAAACTTTTGCTATTAATTTCCCTTTATTTCTTTTTTATGATACAAATGTTACAAAAAAATCTAGAACATATTTCTATTTACTTTTTTATTTTCTATTATTCAAAAAATATAAAAATATAAATCTTTCATAGGATTAATTAATTCTTTTCATCATGAAAAATATTAAAATATAAAAAAATATATACATTTTGATTTAATTTCTTTAGTTAAACATTTATTTTAAATAATATCTTATTTTTTCCTTATAGGTAAAGATATAAAATTTTATTTCCATATTTCATTGGTTGAGTTTATTTCATAGATTATTGTAGCTTTCATTAATCGCACAAAATTTGATTTGGTTGTATTGTTTGCTATTTGGACCTTTTTATCGCATTTGATCCATCCCCATTTGTAAAAAATTGTACCCTCATTCCCGAACACTTTGTAATAGCGTAGAATTTCAATTCCCGCAATTTACTGTTTTCCTTATATTGTATAGTAATTAGGCGTGTATGGAAAGATTCAAAAATCAATCGCTAGATGACCTAATCAAAGAATAAAATAATTTGAAACCAACACACTTTTTCACACGCGCACCTCTAGGGTAACCTTGCTCGTTGCCTCGGAAATACAGTCATGTCCCTCGAATATGGGACGCCTTAGCAATGACCCTTCGATAAAAAATATCGTAGTCCCTCGATGACCCTCGATGTTGCATGCGATAAAACGATCTCGTCTCTTACGAAAATTGCTAAAACGTCTCATAAGTTGCTTTCGATGACTGTAAAAATGGACCCGCGCCTGTCCCTTCACATCCAACGATGGGGCTTCTTACCAAATTAATGGTAAGATATCACCATTAAAAGGAGGAAGAAAAGAACAATTTATGACCTTTCGAGTAGATAGTTTCGCTCCTAGTTACTCGCTTGCTCACGATAAAAACTTTTTACACCTACACTTTCATTTTAAAACATTTTTTCAAAAAGACAAAACATTTTGTATACATTCTTATAGAGACGAGAACCATTGCAAAACATCTTTTTCAAAACACTTTCCGAAACACGATTCACAAACACATCTTTAAACCACTTTTCGAAACAAAACTTTGTACCCGTTCTTATAGAAACGAGGACCATTACAAAGAGATTTTTCAAAATACTTTCAAAGCCCACATCACAAGCACGCTGTCAAATGAAAGCAAGTGATCTAAACGAGTAACTAAGAGCCCATGGAAAACCATGGATGAAAAGGGTGCTAATACCTTCCCTTTTCATAATCTACCCTCCAAACCCGAGAAATAATCTCGAAAGGTCTTTCCTGTGCTTTTTTACCTTTCCTTTTGGATAAAAAAAAGTCGGTGGCGACTCTTGCTATCCTCACAAATGCGATCGAAACACAAAACATCAAGTCAGTTCTCCCACCGTATCACAGAACTGGAGACTCTGCTGGGGAAAAATAAAAAAAGTGGGGTTACCTTAGGGATAGATCACCTTTACTCGCTTTCATTATTTGATTTGTGTGCTTTATATTTAGTTCTTTGTGTTGGGATTGCTTTGATCCTCCACCCGGATTTGGGGCACCTTTTTAGGTAAATAGCAATAGATTATGGAGAGTGTACAACGTAGACCGATATGGTTGAGACAATGGCTATGTTAGTGTGACGCATTTGTGGGTACCGGTATCCCTCGTGGTGAATCGAGGAGAATACGGGGCCGCTGAGTGGTGTCGTGAAGCACTAATTAACCTTAGAACCCTACTTGAACAAACTTGGCCATTAGGACGTAGTGAGGTAGCCAGTTTCAGTGTAAAGCTGAAAATTGGTTGATACTCGATACTACACTCATTGAGGATAGACTTTTGGGATATCTCGGCCACAAGAAAAGATTGTTGTGCTGAGACAATGTCTAAGAGAAAGGTCGGTGATATTGAGATCCTTTAGAACCCGATCATTATCTCTAGGACAGGTTGAGCCAACTAAAACTTCAAGAGGGTACTTACCTACAAAACTCATGCAAGCCTAAAACATAGGGATCTGTTTGTTGTGTGTGTATATTTTTGCTTGTACATAAACATCATAAACATCATCAACATCATATGCATGCTCACTAACCATTTCAAGGATTTAGAAATTTATCTTTGTTTTTGTAGGATATGAATTCTCTCCGAAGAAACACCATCCGAATCAGCTTTGTAAAATCACATCCTCAACTTTAAGAGCTAGCTTCAAGAGTGCCTGGGGATTCTCCTTTTACCAAGAAGTATGGTTGACTCCTCAGTTTGGCTACATCCAACTTCCAAGAAGAGATGATGTGTGTACTATTCCAATTCTTTGATCCCGTACATCATTGTTTTACTTTCCCGAACTATGAGTTGGTACCTACACTGGAAGAGTTCTCTCTACTCTTAGGAGTGCCCGTGCTTAATCAGATACCGTTCATCGGTTTAGAAGGGATTCCAAAACCTGAAGTCATCGCCGAAGCTTTACATGTGAAGAGGGCCGACGTCATAGCCAATTGGGAAACAAGAAGTGGGGTTAAAGGTTTTTTAGCTAAGTTTCTATTGGAAAAAGCTCGTTCATTCTGGGATGACATGGATTTATAAGCTTTCGAAGACGTGCTAGCTCTCCTCATTTATGGTTTGGTTCTGTTTCCTAATTCGGACCAATTCATAGACGTTAATGCCATCAAAGTCTTTCTCTCTCGCAATCCTATACCCACCTTTCTAGGAGACATCTTGCATTGCCTTCATACCCGTACCATGAAGAAAAGAGGTACCCTTTTGTGTTGTATACCCCTACTCGCTAAGTGGTTCACTTCACACCTACCTCAGTCAGCATTGAAGAACAAGCAAAGATTGACTTGGTCTTAAAGGATGATGTCTCTCTCCCACGCTGATATCCGTTGATGCTCGAGATCCTTGGAAGATATTTCTATCATTGACCGCTGTGGGGAGTTCCTTAATGTACCTCTGCTAGATATTAGGGGAGGTATCACCTACAACCCGTGTTTAGCTCTTTGGCAGTTTGGGTATGCCCGAAGAGATGACCCTCATGAGATGCTCGTCTACGGTTTGGTCTTCGACTACGACAAGGAAGATCAAGGTTATCGTCAGAGTTTTGCCTATGCTTGGGGAATGGTGAACAAGGTGGATAGTAGGACTTTGGGACATAAAAACTCTATCCCTCTCGAGCCTTACCTTAAGTGGGTACGGGCTCGTGCTCATAATCTCTTAATGCCTTACCCTTCCATCCTTCATGTCATCATTGAGCCTGTTATTAAAGGAGACGTCTCATACATTGTTCTTCATCCTGACATGCCCACCTCTCTCAAAGACCTGCAGAAAGCTTGGGTTCAGTTAAAGGAAGAGCGAGACACCTTTGAAACCCAGTACTACGCCAGTGAAAAGAAGGTTATAGAGCTCACCAAACTGCTTCATGAAGAGAAAAATCTGAATACCTACATTGCTCCAAAGAGGATGCGTTTGGTCTTTTTGTCTTAAGAATTTTTGTTGTATTTTGTTTCTTTCTTTGTAAGCCCAAGGAGGCATGATGTATTCAAACTTGGTTTTATTTAATATGACGTGTGTTCTTTTTTGGTTTGGACAAGTTTAAATCTTCTAAATTTCCTTGAAATCATTTGCATATTGCATCTTCATTCATCATAATATCATACAGGTTTCTCATAATAGGTCACCTTATCCTTCTACTGTTTTATTTCAGTGAGATGGATGTTGAACAGACTGTGAAAGATCTTCAGGCGCAGAATGCCCAGTTTCAACAAATGATCATGTCTCTGACAAAAGGGTAAGAGGAGTTAAAGACTCTGCTAACCAAAGAGAAGAAGAAGAAAACGAAGAAACCAACCGGAGTTGTGATCATGGGAAGAAGGTTTAAAGGACAGACCAAGCGAACTTTGGACTTTGCAACGTCATCGGGTGAAGGAGATAACCAAGGGGCCGAGACCCAGGAAGTGATCGATGACCCAGTATCCGAAGGAGAGGAAGAGCTTGATTACTCCGAGGAGCAATATCCTCCCGCTGATGATAAATACAAACAACTTAAGGATCGTTTGAATTCCATGGAGATTCAGAGGGTACCCAGTTTGGACTTTGAATAATTAGGACTCATCTTAGGGGTTGTCATCCCACAGAAATTCAAGGTCCCAACTTTCGCCAAGTATGATGGTATCTCTTTCCCGAAACTACATATGAGGTCATATCTCAGAAAGATTCAACCCCACACGACTGACAAAAATCTATGGGTGCATTTCTTCCAGGAGAGCTTATCGAGGACTCAGTTGGATTGGTTCTACCAATTAGAAGGTTCCAATGTTCGTAACTGGGAAGAGTTGGCTGCCGCTTTCTACAAACAGTATCAGTATAATGCTGATTTGGCCCCGACTAGGACACAATTACAAAGTATGTCTATGGGAACAGATGAGGGTTTCAAAACCTATGCTCAAAAATGGAGGGATCTCGCAGGCAGAGTCCAACCCCCTTTATCCGACAGAGAATTAGTGGATATGTTCCTTGGCACCTTCTCAGGACCATTTTTCAATCACCTGATTGGGAGTTCTTCATCTGGGTTTACCGAATTAATCATGACTGGTGAGCGGGTCGAAGCCGGCATAAAAAGCGGCAAAATTCAAAGAGATGCATCCTCAAGTTTGGTGAAGAAACCTTTTGTTGGAAAGAAGGAAATTAGTGCTGCGTATGACCATAGGAATCAAAACAAAACCGAACGTCGTCCGGTAGTAGGGGCTGTCATGATCTCTAATCCTGCACCAAATCAGCAGCGAAATTATCAGCACAAACCAGAAGCACCCATGAGACGATTTACCCGGATTAACATGACCATGTCTCAAGTTTTTCCACACCTTCTAAGGACCAACCTGGCAACTTTAAAGGAAGCTTCCAAGAACCCCAATACTGCTTCTCCTTGCTACAACCCGAACGCCTGATGTGCCTATCATTCTGGAAGCCCGGGGCACGATACAAATGACTGTTGGGCCTTAAAGAATAAGGTGCAAGACCTTATCGATGCGAAGGAGCTTGAATTTGAGTCCCCAGAAACGCCTAATGTAATAACGGCACCAATGCCCATACATGGCCAAGGTATCAACGCCATTGATAATGATCGTTTTGTTTCCTCCATGAATGACTTGGTTAATCCTTTGTTGACCGTTAAACAAAATCTACTGCAAGCCGGCTTATTCCCAGGTTGCGATGAAAATTGTCACCTTTGCAAATCTCTACCGAACGGTTGTTTGTTACTAAGGATAGGCGTCCAGCGCCTGATGACCAGTAAAGAAATCCTATTTGAAAAGCTACCTCTTATCAAAATCTCCTATCAAGATGTTTCGATAATCACCATTTCCGACAATCCTCCCAGGGTCTCCACCAAAAGACCCGTCAGGATTACATCTGCTCCTAGATCTGCACCATTGATCATCACTATGCCAAGACCAATACCATACTCCTCAAATAAAGTTGTTCCCTGGAGTTATGAGGCTGACATTTATTACTATGGCGTCAAGCAAGAAAAGTTGGCTGTCACAAATGAAGTTGCGAGAGATATTGATCCTGATATCGGTAACATCACTGGAACCAGCAAAATAACAAGAAGCGGAAGAGTCTTCTCACCTGAGATTTCTCCAAAGACTGTTGCTACCCCTGTGATCATCACTACTGCCACTTCTACCGACACCGCCAGTGATACTCCCGCTGTTATCCCTACTGCCGATACCAAGGGCAAAGAGGCTTTGGTTGAGCCTGCCCAAGCAAGAGAACGTCCCAAAGTCATCTTTGAAGCTTCTAGAAAAGAAATAGAAGAAATCCTGAAGATAATCAAGAAAAGTGACTACAACATTGTAGAACAATTGGGGCAGACCCCCTCGAAGATATCATTGTTGTCCTTACTTTTGTGCTCTGAAACTCACGCCAAAGCCTTGGTAAAGTTTCTTAAGACCGCTCACGTGCCCCAGGAGACCTCCATCGACCAATTTAAATACTGTGTGGCCAGTCTAACTGTTGATAACGGATTGGGCTTTTTCGATGCTGATTTAACCTCTAAGGGAAGGAAGCACAACGATGCCTTACATATTTCCATTGAATGCAGGGGCACCACACTTGCCCATGTTTTGGTTGATACCGGTTCATTATTGAATGTCTTGCCCAAAAATGCTCTCAACCGACTGGATTGTGAGGGGCTCATCTTGAAACCTAGCAACATCATAGTAATGGCCTTTGATGGTTCCAAGAGGATAGTGCATGGAGAAGTTAGTATCCCCATAAAAATTGGGACTTAGGCCTTTGACTCAATTTTCTATGTGATGGACATCCGCCCTTCGTACTCTTGTATGTTGGATCGACCCTGGATCCATGGTGCTGGTGCCATCACTTCCACTCTACACCAAATGCTAAAATACCCGATCAGAGGGAAGATTGTCACAGTTCACGGAGAAGAGGAATACATGGTTAGCCATTTGAACTCTTTCAGGTATGTTGAAATGAATGGTGAATTCATAGAGACTCCCTGTCAGAACTTTGAGGAGGTTCCAACAATGGTTGCAGCAACCAAGTCTACTCCAAAGGTCCCGAAGATTACCAGACCTCCACTAAAGATGGCTTCATTAAAAGACGCTCGAGCAGTAGTTAAAGATGAAGGATGTACTATCTGGGGTCAGCTTCCGGATATTCCCTACAAGTCCGACAAATTTGGGTTGGGCTTCACTTCAGAGGCTCAGAAAACTGTCTGACGTTCTCGTGTAGGGGGACCACCTCTGCGTATCAGCAATCAAGGAGTCAATGCAATAGAAGATAGTGATGGCAGCTATGACATGGATGAATGTATTTTTCCAACTATCGGCGGAGGGATTAATAATTGGGAGGCGAAGGATTTCATTCCTATTACTTCTATTCAAGAGTAATTGTCTTTTAATATTTTCAGGCTTGTAATATTTAAACAATTCAGACTCTTTTTTTTAAACCTTGTGTCTTACCCGAGGCACAATGGTCCATCTGTAAGGGTTGTCACTTCATTCTCATATGTCATTAATGAATCATGGGCGTTTTTACATCAAATTTTGTTTTCTTTGTCTTTTCTTTCTTACATTTTATTTCTTTCAAAGGTAGCTATGCTCTTACACACGCTCACATATTGAAAATGCAGATCTACGTCCACTCAGGATCCCAGGGGTAACAGTTCTGCTATGGCCAATTGTGACTTTGAAAATCCGATCTACCAAGCCGATGACGAAGGTGGGGAAGATTATGAAGTGCCAGGAGAGTTGGCCAGGTTGTTGCAACAAGAAGACATGACCATTCCGTCGCACGAAGAGCCGGTCGAAACAATTAACTTGGGAACTAAAGAAGATAAGAAAGAGGTCAAGGTGGGTGCCAACTTGGAACCTAATGTCAAGGAGCGTCTGATTCAGTTATTGCACGATTATGTTGAGATCTTCGCCTGGTCATACGAAGACATGCCAGGAGTGGATGCAGACATTATGGTACATCGTCTGCCTACAAAGGAAGATTGTCCCCCAGTAAAGCAAAAGGTTCACCGTATGAGGCCTAATATGTCTGAAAAGATCAAAGCAGAAGTTATGAAGCAGTTCAATGCTGGATTTTTGGCTGTCACCTCTTATCCCCAATGGGTGGCCAATGTTGTCCCTGTACCCAAGAAAGATGGTAAAGTGCGGATGTGTGTGGACTACAGAGACTTAAACAGGGCAAGCCCCAAAGATGATTTCCCACTTCCCCATATCGACATCTTAGTTGACAATACGGCGTAACACAAAGTGTTTTCCTTCATGGATGGCTTCTCGGGCTACAACCAAATCAAAATGGCGCCTGAGGATATGGAGAAAACAACTTTTGTTACACAGTAGGGCACTTTCTTCTATAAGGTCATGCCATTCAGACTGAAGAATGTTGGGGCAACCTATCAACGCGCTATGGTATCTTTATTTCATGACATGATACACCATGAGATAGAGGTCTACATAGATGATATGATAGCCAGGTCGCAGATGGAAGAAGAGCACCTCGATCATCTACAAAAACTGTTCGAGAGGCTGAAGAAGCACAAATTGAGATTGAATCCAAACAAATGTACATTCAGAGTGTGGTCTGGTAAACTCTTGGGTTTTGTCATCAGCAATAAGGATATCGAAGTTGATCCTGCCAAGGTTAAAGAGATACAAGAAATGCCGTCTCCTCATACTGAGAAAGAAGTCAGAGGATTCTTGGGACGTCTGAATTACATAACCAGGTTTATTTCTCACCTGATAGCTACTTGTGAACCAATCTTCAAACTCCTGAAGAAAGATCAAGTAGTCAGATGGAACGACGAATGCCAAGTTGCTTTTGACAAAATCAAGGAATACCTGCAAGAACCTCCTGTGTTGTTTCCACCTGTCGAGGGAAGGCCATTGATCTTATATCTAACTGTTTTAGAAAACTCAATGGGGTGTGTGCTAAGGCAGCATGAAGATTCTGGCCGAAAAAAGCATGCTATTTATTACCTGAGCAAAAAGTTTACTGACTGTGAAACAAGATATTCACTGCTCGAGAAAACTTGCTGCGCTCTGGCATGGGCTGCTCGCCGGCTGAGACAGTATATGCTGACCCACACTACTTTTTTGATATCTAAAATGGATCCGATAAAGTACATCTTTGAGAAGCCTGCTCTTTCTGGGAGAATAGCAAGATGGCAGATGATCCTGACAGAATATGACATACATTATACTACCCAGAAAGCTATAAAGGGCAGTGTATTGGCTGATCATCTTGCTCACCAAGCTGTAGAAGACTATCAGTCCATGAAGTTTGAATTCCCGGATGAGGACATCATGACGTTAGACAACTGTGAGGAAATCAGGCCATATGACGGACCTGAACAAGGATCCCAATGGACCCTGTTCTTTGATGGGGCATCCAACACACTTGGCAATGGTATCAGCGCCGTACTCATATCTCCAGAAGGATGTCATACTCCCTTTACTGCCAGACTTTGCTTCAACTGTACAAACAACATGGCAAAATACGAAGCGTGCATCTTTGGTCTCAAGGCCACCATAGACTTGGGGATCAAACACTTGGATGTATTTGGAGATTCAATCTTGGTCATCAGTCAAGTCAAAGGGGAATGGGACACCAAACATCCTAACCTTATCCCTTATAAAGAACATGTGTTGACATTGTTTCCGCATTTCGAGAAGATTACCTTCGAGCATTTCCCGCGAGAAGAAAATTAGCTAGCAGACGTATTGGCTACAATGTCATCTATGTTTAAACTTAATTGGGATACCGAGGCTCCTCAAATCACCATTGAGCGGATGAATGAACCAGCCTACTGTCACGAGATTAATACCGAAGAAGTAGTGGACTAGCCTTGGTTTCATGAAGTCAAGAGGTGTCTCGAGTCTCAGGAATATCCAGAAGGAGCTTCGGTGAATGACAAGAAATTCCTGAGAAGGTTCTCGGCTAAATTCTTCCTTAGTAACGACATTTTGTACAAACGCAGTCATGACTCTGTATTGCTTCAGTGCGTAGACAAGGTTGGGGATGAAAGGATCATGGGTGAGCTACACGAAGGCACTTTTGGTACACATTCCAGTGGGCATACAATGGTAAAGAAAATCTTACGGGCAGGCTATTATTGGTCTACCATGGAGGCAGATTGCTATCAACACTCTCGAACTTGCCATAAGTGCCAAATCTATGCCAACAAAGTACATGTACCTCCGGTTCCTCTGAATGTCTTGACGGATCCTTGGCCCTTTTCTATGTGGGGAATCAATATGATTGGAGAAATCAAGCTAACAACCTCCAATGGACACCGCTTTATCTTAGTGGCCATCGACTATTTTACAAAGTGGGTTGAGGCAGCTTCCTTTGCTTCCGTTACTAAAAATGTGGTCGCCCGGTTCATCAAGAAGAATCTCATCTGTCGGTATGGTATCCCAAAGAGAATCCTCACTGATAATGGTACAAATCTGAATAATACTATGATCACCGCCTTGTGCGAGCAATTCAAGATTCAGCATCACAATTCTTCCCCTTACCGGCCAAAGATGAATGGTGATATAGAAGCTGCTAACAAAAACATTAAGAAGATCATACAGAAAATGACAGTCACATACAAAGACTGGCATGAGATGCTACTGTTCGCTCTCCATGGGTATCGTACCACAACTCGCACATCAACTGGGGCAACACCTTATTATCTCGTATACAACATGGAAGCTGTCTTGCCTATTAAGGTCCAGATCCCCTCTCTAAGAATCATGAAGGATGCTGGTTTGAATGAAGAAGATTGGATTCAGACTCGGTTTGACCAACTAAACTTGATTGATGAGAAGAGGCTTACAACTATCTGTCATGGTCAGATGTACCAAAAACACATGATCAAAGCTTTTAATAAAAAGGTCAAACGTCAGGTATATCGGATCGGTGACTTGGTAATCAAGCGTATCATTTTGCCATAAGGTGATCCCAGGGGCAAATGGACCCCTACATATGAAGGTCCATTTGTAATCCAAAGCATTTTCTCTGGTGGAGCAATGATCTTGACTACTATGGATGGCGACGACCTCCCGCACCCTGTAAATACGGACATAGTTAAAAGATACTACGCATGATCAAAGACCCGCTAGGTTGACTGGCCTGGGAAAAAATAAGGGCTTCCTGGAGAACCAAAAGGGTTTGGGCAAAAATAAGGGATGAAAATAAAAAATCTGTACACCCGGCAAGTCGAAAACCCGAAAGGGAGGCTTGGGCAAAAAAGGGTATCCCGGTGGACTGAAAACTCGAGAGGGCGATCCAGGCAAAAGTTAGGGATTAAAGCGTATGACTATGTCCCGTTGGATCATCTGGCAAACAATCTTCAGCATCAACCAATCAACTCAATTGGCTCTAAGTCAATCCAATCGACTTCGCCGAGGCGACCAGCGGACAAGACATTCAGAGACATGAAGGCTATAGTAGAACGGGAACCCCATGGGATTATTTCACATAGCTACCTTTTCTTTGTATAAATTTTCATTTTTTTTACGACGACATTCTATTGCCAGAATGCTTTGTCTCATTGTACAAAAAACACTTGTTCAAGTTAATACAAAGATATCCCTTTTGAAAGTGCAAAACCATATGTTTTTCTTTATGTTTTATTTACAAAAACGTCCAATGATTTATTTTTGAACATATGCATTTGAACGTGATTACTATTACAAATAAATAAAAACGGAAAGACAATCACTAATGACTTTAATAAATAGAGAAATATCTGTGAGCCATTCCATAAAACCCCCCGTAGGTACTTTCTCCAGCCAAAGCAAAAATTTCCAACCACTGGTCCGAAGTGTCCCAGCAAGTTGCCCAACTTCTCAGATTTCCCCAGCAGGATATCACAAGCAATGTCTGGCTTTTCCCTTCTGCAACAGATTTTTTACTTGGAAACTCACCCATCAGTGCTTCAAAGGGGATTTATTCTCCCCTCTTCCAGCAACGCTACAACACAAACAATCTTTTATTTCCATACATTTGCATCCATATGTCATAACATTGACAGCTCAAAAGTGCATACAATGCAATCTCATTTATTTTGAGAGGAAAACATCACACCATGCATCGCATACATCATCGCGTTGCATGCAATTAACTCTTCACCTTTTACAGGAAAGAGCCTTTGGACAATTATTATCAACAAACTTCTGACAGACACAAATTTTCAACAAGTCAAATACAGATCAGTTTATGAGAAAAGGCCAGATTTTTACTGGTTCAGATAAATCTCTCAACGGTTTATTCTGATTCGTCTCCAGATTCTTACTGGTTCAGATAAATATCTCAACGATTTATTTTGATTCGTCTCCAGATTTTTATTGGTTCAGATAAATCTCTCAACGGTTTATTCTGATTCGTCTCCAGATTTTTACTGGTTCAAATAAATCTCTCAACGGTTTATTCTGATTCGTCTCCAGATTTTTACTGGTTCAGATAAATCTCTCAACGGTTTATTCTGATTCGTCTCCAGATTTTCACTGGTTTAGATAAACCTCTCAACGGTTTAATCTGATTCGCCTCTAGATTTTTACTGGTTCAGATAAATCTCTCAACGGTTTATTCTGATTCGTCTCCAGATTTTTACTAGTTCAGATAAATCTCTCAACGGTTTATTCTGATTCGTCTCCATATTTTTACTGGTTCAGATAAATCTCTCAACGGTTTATTCTGATTCGTCTCCAGATTTTTACTGGTTCAGATAAATCTCTTAACGGTTTATTCTGATTCGTCTCCAGATTCTTACTGGTTCAGATAAATCTCTCAACGGTTTATTCTGATTCATCTCCATATTTTTACTGGTTCAGATAAATCTCTCAATGGTTTATTCTGATTCATTTCCAGATTTTACTGTTTCAGATAAATCTCTCAACGATTTATTCTGATTCATTTCCAGATTTTACTGTTTCAGATAAATCTCTCAACGGTTTATTCTAATTCGTTCTCTGTTCAGATCCAGTTCAAACTTTCCGCCAACAATTACCTTTGGATGGCATCTACAAGCCCATCTTCGACAATTCTCCTCTGTTTCTCCAAATGGCATCTTTAAGCCCATTTCCATACACAATCAAACCAGCGCGTCATCAAGTGCAAATTTCTGGGCACTCTAGTGTTCAATCATCTTCTACTTTCAAGCCACAAACGACAAACATGTCGATCTAGCTTTTCAAGTTTAAGAAGATTGAATAGGGTCAGCTGTTGTACCCCAAAATTTGCCCTCCCATTTTTCATAGAAGACACAACCCTAGGGTTTCTCAGATATTCAAGTTGGCTCAGAAATCAACCAGACAGATTCTCTTTTGGGGCAGTAAACCAGCAATTAGGTTTTTTTTGCAATTCTCAAAAGAAAATGAGTTTTCAAAGATCCAATTGGCCTTCATAGGTTTTCATGCTTCCTCAAGGTTGTATTTATGATTTCTTCAAGCTACAAGATTTTGAGACGATTATGTTTGTTCATGGTCACATATGATGTCGCTCACGGGTTTATCTTCAAAGAATCGGAAGAAATTTGAGTTTGGAAAAACTTTAAAATTATCAATTCATCGCAAGGCATTTGATTGATTTTTGAATTTTCTTAAACACATTTTATTGAAAGGATAATGTTTGTTCTCAGAGCATGATTTGTTTGGGACAAGAGATGGAGGTCAAGACTGTCATTTAGGACAATCATGATTTTGGGATCCAGGTTGACCAGATGATTTATGTCCTTAAAACATTTGTTTTGTTAGGAAATGGAGTACACAGTGCGTGTTTGTCTGAAATGCTGTTACAAAGTTATTGGGATTGTTTGGAATTTAAGTTACCAGACTGGAGCATTTTATTTCAAATATCCTGATTGGGAATTTCAAAAAAATCAATTAGGATGCGAAGAGAAATTACAAATTGTTGTTGATAAAGGATTTCAAGTTATAAAATGACACCAGAATACTTCATGCTACAACTCAAGATTTTCTCCAATTTCAAACACACCGTCCAAGATTGTTACAAAAAACAATGTATTTCTTTTAATACTTTATGTTTTACAACTTATTGTATTTAAAAGATAAATTGGTACAACTATTGTATACAATACATCAAAATAGAAGAATGATCTTTCTAAGTTACAAAGAAAATCAAAGGGAATGTTTGGCCTAAGAGAACTAATCTATGCTTAAGTTGCTTAAAGACTGAAGTCATATAAGATTCCTTTTCTTATCTCCAAGACTTTCATGTTTGCCACGGATTTCTTGCGTTCTTTGCTTCGTCACCTCCAATTTTTCTCACATGAAAACAAGAGAAAGAAAACATGATTAGTACAAAATTATATGGGCATGAACAAGAAACTTTCCAAAAGTTATTTCATAAATTCATCATTAAGGTTTGCAACGTGGAATCAGAATGCTATTTATTTCATCACAATCTATTTCCCCTAGATGCAAATCACAAGAAGGTTACCCTTCTTGGTTCACAAAAAGAAAGAAGAAGAGAAATTCGCGAACATGCTACAATAACAAAATGCTACAAACAGTCCAAACAGCAGCATTACAAACTGGATAAACAACAAACAACATTATCACAAACAGTCCAAACAACAGCATCACAAGTTGAACAAACAACATCAACAAAAGCTAAAACGAGGCAGCAGTGTGGAAAGTATGACAAATAGCTAGATTCTAAATCAAACAAAACTTGCTCAAGAAACGAGATATCATCATTTTCCAAACTGCAAACCTTTCAGATTAGTAAAAAAAAGGCGAAAGAGAAAATTTCTTTTTTATTGTCATTGAGAGATAAGAGAGGAAAGAAGTCACCTAGGCTATAGAATTACCTAATGCACATCCTGCAAAAGCTCTATTGCAAAAGGAAGAGCTGCTGTAAAGCCAAGAATCATCAAAACTGCTAAAAAAACAAAACCAAGCAAAACCTGCTGTAAACCCAAAAATCATCAAAACTGCTAAAAACCAAAACTAAGCAAAACCTGTTGTAAGCAAAAAACCTATTATAGAGACCAAAGGCCAAGAGGCCACAACATTAGAAGAGGTCAATATAACAGAAGGGGGAGCAATCGAAAAAAAGGAGAAGAGCAAAGAGAACAAAAACCTGTTAACAGATATAGAACTCAAAAAACCTGTTAACAAGCAAATAACTCAAAAAACCAGAACAAACCAAGAAACTCAAGGCCTGTTAACCATCACAAAAATCTCAAACCTGTTAACCAGCATCAAACTCATCAAACAATAACCATCACCAAAACAACAAACACAGTAACCATCATCAAGAGCAAGAACCAAACAACCATCACAAAAATCCCAAGGCCTGTTAACCATCAAAGTCTACAACAAACCAGTAACAAAGCCTCAAAATCCCAAAACTATGAACCAAACCTAAAGCTCAAAAACCAGTAACCATCATCAAACTCAAAAACCTGTAACAAAGCCTCAAAATCCCAAAACTGTGAACAAAGCAAAACTCAAAAACCAGTAACAAACCACCAAAACTCAAAAACCTGATAATCATCATTCAAACAAAGAAAACAGAAAAGTTCCCAACAAGCCAGAAAAGCCACGCTCTCATCCTCATCTCTTTCCCTCAAAAAACTTCTGCCACCACTGAATACCGTCCTCAGTCTCGCCTCTCCCTTCCTATTTCGTAAGATAGAAATTGTAAAGCTCCAACAGGTATGAGTTCTTCTTCTTTCTCATACTTCCATAAGCATATTTTATGCATATAAAAGAACAAGGGTTTAGTTAAGGGAAAACGCAACAAAGATAGGAAGATTATCGAAAATTCGTAAGCTTTTTGAAAATAACAGAAATCTTACCTTTTTTTTCAAAAAAATCGCTAAAGCTTGATTAGGGAGACGAGAGATTTATGTTCCAGTAACAGAGAGGTTGAGAGAGTTCAAGGATGAGGCAATTTCGGGTCTTTCTGGGTTTAAATCCTAATTCAAGGAGAAGGGTTTTCAAAAGATGCAAATCGTTATGAGACAAAGAGGCAGTATGTTACTGAAGAGGGAGATTCGGTCGTGAGGTAGGACAGGGATAGGGTAGTGAGGATGTGTAGAAAATTTTAGCAAATAATAAAAGATGAAGAACAGCGCCGCGTGAGGAAAATTTCCCAAACCCTAATTTTGGTGTTGTCCCTTAATCCGTAACTAAGCTTGGCTTAGAAATTTGGGTTTGGGTTTTCTGTTTGTATTGGATAATCTTTGGCCTTTACTCCATAAGCCCCATCCGTTTACTGGCCTCACCCCCCATTTTGCATGATTTTTGTAAACAACCATTATCATTGGGCCTCTGCCCCAAATCATCCATAAGCCCATTCTCTGTTCATAGCATACAACCCCCTTCATTTATTTAACCCATAATTTTTGTTTACATCATTTATTTTGAATAATTTATCTTATGTTCCAAATTTACTTCTTGATTAAACTTTTGCTATTAATTTCCCTTTGTTTCTTTTTTATGATACAAATGTTACAAAAAAATATAGAACATATTTCTATTTCCTTTTTTATTTTCTATTATTCAAAAAATATAAAAATATAAATCTTTCATAGGATTAATTAATTCTTTTCATCATGAAAAATATTAAAAGATAAAAAAAATATATACATTTTGATTTAATTTCTTTAGTTAAACATTTATTTTAAATAATATCTTATTTTTTCCTTACAAGTAAAGATACAAAATTTTATTTCCATATTTCATTGGTTGAGTTTATTTCATAGATTATTGTAGCTTTCATTAATCGCACAAAATTCGATTTGGTTGTATTGTTTGCTATTTGGACCTTTTTATCGCATTTGATCCATCCCCATTTGTAAAAAAATTGTACCCCCATTCCCGAACACTTTGTAATAGCGTAGAATTTCAATTCCCGCAATTTACTGTTTTCCTTATACTGTATAGTAATTAGGCGTGTATAGCAAGATTCAAAAATCAATCGCTAGAAGACCTAATCAAAGAATAAAATAATTTGAAACCAACACACTTTTTCACACGCGCACCTCTAGGGTAACCTCGCTCGTTGCCTCGGAAATACAGTCATGTCCCTCGAATATGGGACGCCTTAGCAATGACCCTTCGATAAAAAAGATCGTAGTCACTCGATGACCCTCGATGTTGCCTTTGATAAAACGATCTCGTCCCTTACGAAAATTGCTAAAACGTCTCATAAGTTGCTTTCGGTGACTGTAAAAATTGACCCGCGCATATCCCTTCACATCCAACGATGGGGCTTCTTACCAAATTAATGGTAAGATAACACCATTAAAAGGAAGAAGAAAAGAACAATTTAAGATCTTTCGAGTAGATAGATTCGCTCCTAGTTACTCGCTTGCTCATGATAAAAACTTTTTACACCTACACTTTCATTTCAAAACATTTTTTCAAAAAGACAAAACGTTTTGTATACATTCTTATAGAGACGAGAACCATTGCAAAACATCTTTTTCAAAACACTTTCCGAAACACGATTCACAAACACATCTTTAAACCACTTTTCAAAACAAAACTTTGTACGCGTTCTTATAGAAACGAGGACCATTACAAAGAGATTTTTCAAAATACTTTCAAAGCCCACATCACAAGCACACTGTCAAATGAAAGTAAGTGATCTAAACGAGTAACTAAGAGCCCATGGAAAACCATGGATGAAAAGGGTGATAATACCTTCCCTTTTCATAATCTACCCCCCGAACCCGAGAAATAATCTCGAAAGGTCTTTCCTGTGCTTTTTACCTTTCCTTTTGGATAAAAGAAAAGTCGGTGGCGACTCTTGCTATCCACACAAATGTGATCAAAATGCAAAACATTAAGTCAGTTCTCCCACCGTATCACAATCAAGAATCATACCTTAAGACCCCTTGAGATGAGAATGCCATTGGGTTGGAACTGAAGTTTCTTCATAATTCAGAATTTGAAATTTATGTTTTGGCTTCTAAACATCAAATTAGCACACCTTTGTTATACAAACATGTTTAACCAAGTTGCCATAGTGGATTAGAGCCTTAAAACCCAAGGATTTGATGAGTTTTGATGCAAAACAGATCACACCTTACTCGTGTATCAGATTCATACCATTTCCCTCCAAACTTCATCATCTTACACGCTTGAATATTCCATTTGATTCCCTATAAATAGAGGGTCATCCCTCATTCATTTCCTCAAGCTTGAACAGCCAGAATCACCCTGCCAAACTTGCTCCATAACTCAATTTTCTGTAACTTCGAAATTAGTGTTCAAGCCTTTTTCAATCCAATTTTCCTATCAATTACCTTCCTTGATCTTCCCTGAAGTTAACCATACAATTAACTTCAAGAATCGTGACCTATATTGATCCATATAAGTCCAGTTTCAGAGCTCTGCAACTCAACTTCAATAGGTAGACTTCTCCATCAATTCTTTAAAACTTTGATATCATTGTGAAGCCCTCATTGCCCTGGTTCTAGTTGCAACACTTAATTTTATTTGGAAACACGTTTTGACCATAAAATTTCAAATCCCTTTTCAAAATTTTCCTTCCAAATTGCTTGAGCTACAATTTATATAAATTTGTCGTAAAGGTGTGGTTGTCTTCGTCTTGAAGAGACGAAGCGAATGGCATATGTATGAGCTTCTGATTTTACAGTAAGAGAGACCTGCAATTCACGTTGGCTGGAGGTTGAAGATGACCAACGTGTCATCTTCCAACCAATGATGGGTTGCCACTTGTTTTTTTTTTTTGAAACCTGATTTTACATTTGATTTAGTACTTTATTCACTAATGACCATGATATGCACAGTGTGTCAGATCCCTTGAATTTTATTACTAACGCGTTTTGACTCTCATCCAATGGTTCACATGTTTTTTACTTTATTTTTTATTTCTGATTTTTACATTTAATTATTTTAAACTTCAAAAAATCATAGAAAATTCATTTTAAGTCTAAAAAATCTGAAAATATTATGAAAAATATTTTTGATTTTTCTCTTTCTGATTTGTATTTTTTTCATAATTTTATTTTGTGTTTTGATATTTTTTTATAAATTTTCACTTTATTTGAATTGTTTTAAATGTTTAAAAATACTTTTGTGCATTTTTAAATTCTGGAAAAAAAATGGAATGATCCCATAATATTGTGACAAATATTGGTGACCTCACTTATTTTTTATTTCTGACTTTGCTATTTTTTATCATTTTTGGTTTATTTTTACTCATTTCTTTTAATTTTTAAAATAGTTTCTAACTTAAAAAAATTACAAAATTTTTTATAAAAATATTTTAAGTCATTTCTGATTTTTCTATGGTCTTACTTTTTATTTCTTGATTAATTTGAATACAATTGATATTTTTCTCTTTCATTTCTATTTTAAAACATTTTAAAAACTTTTTTTAATGAATATATTAAATTCAATATTATTTTGTGATCATTTTTTGGCTGATCTTGGGTTAAAATTTTGATCATGAACTTTATTAACATCATTGGATCCATGGTGTTGAGTCTAACTCCATAAAAATGGATGAATGATTTTATTAATAGTTTGATTAAATTTTAATTCAAATGTGGTTTATATTCTTTCCCATCCCTCTTCATCTCATCCCCTTCTTATTGCACTAAGTGTTATTGGAACATGATCTCTATATCATGTCTCAAAACAAATGGTGCATAGATTGCTATTGACTGGCCTCAAAATAGGTGCGACTTCTATATAAGTCCACTTACGATTGCTTAACATAGCGCTAAATATTGTCCCGATTCAAATAAATGATCATTCGTGGCCCAAACCTATGTTTGCAAGCCCAAGTATGTTGATTTGATCTCTTTGATCCAATAACCTTGAGATTCATTGTGCGGAGGCTTTGGTTCTACCAATCCTCTAATGGGTCTACAACACTTTTGGTCAATGCGAATCACTTAAACATCGTTGATCATTAAATGGTACTTTTGAGGATTCTAAATGGATGATATACTTGACAAAAAGCAAATGCAACTTGTTGTGTGGAGGCTTTGGTTCTACCAATCCTCTAATGAGTTTCAAATGTAAGTTTCAAGATGGTTATCCAACTAACCACTAATTATTAAATTGTTTTTACTTTATGCTTTTATTTTTATGCTTTATGTACCATTTACTTTAAGCATTACATTTCATGCCATTTTTATTTTGCTCACTTGAGCATTTACTTTCTTGTCATTTTTATTTTGCTCACTTGAGCTTTTCTTTTCTTTTTCAAGACACCTAATAATCAACATGAACCCTAAAAAAGCTTTAATGATACTTGGACTATTTGGTTACTATCCTTGGAATTATGGAGTATTGGACTTCTTGGACTTAGGATTAGAAACCTTGGCCTATGTTGGAGACCTTGTGACCTTAATTGATATTTTGTCTGGAGTTCTTGAGGTTTACCTCAAGACATTGGGTTGTTTGTTTGTTTTGTGTGCAGGTTATTGTGATTACATACTTTGTTTGTAATATGGAATTCACCTGTATACAATCGTTACTCTGCCCAATTTTTGTGAAGAGTTAATACACTTGAAGTTTAGTTCTCTCAAGAGGTCTAGTATCTTTGCTTACTTGGTTTTAATCCAAAGAATGAGAATTCTATCATGACTCATAATGTCAAGTATTGGCTTCTTTTTGGTTAGATGGTTCTTATCCCTAGCTTTTTCCTTATGCTTTAGGATAGCCTCTTCTTCTCCTCCCATCTTCTTTAATTTCAAAAATCTTCTTCCTCCTTTTGAAAACTCTTCTTGTTTTGAAACTTGAACCATTTTCATAATAAACTTGGACTTAGGTCCATGCATTTTCAAAAAAAATTCATGAATAAACTCTAATCAATTTAATAATACCTTAACATTTTTTGTGAGAAGATTAAAAGTCCATCAATCTCATTTCAAACCATTTTGCCACTTTGACTTTTTATTTTAAACCTTTCTCAAAAGATTAGACTCTTGTCAATCCTTGTAGTGATGCAAATAACTACACTTCTACAATATATAGTGAAGAGAGATATTTTCTACTTGGGTGTTGAGTGAGGCATTGTTGATTTTAAAATCTAAGCCATATACTCCACTTTGAGATGATGCAAATTCTCCTTCTCATGATTGTGAGTAGTAAGTATGTTTTCCACACGGACAATGACAATGATGTCTTATCTCATAAAATTAACCAACACACTTGTGTTTTAAATTTTTTTAAAAGGTGAACTACGAGTATCCTGATCCCCTATTGCACAGAAGGTGGTACGTAGGCATTAAAGGTTCGCAAACGCGGAGGGTGCAAAAATCATAAAAAAATATATTTCTTTTCTCACCTCCACCATCTATTTTACATCCAACATTTTATAGCCAAAATATATAGATTTTACAAAGAGGTTCCTGCGGAGTACCGTAGATGTTTAGGGTGCTAATACCTTCCCTTTGCATAACCAACCCCCTTACCTTGAATCTTTCCCCCACTTTTTGGGTTACTCTCACTTTTCCCATTCCTTTGGAAATAATAAAGCGCGGTGGTGATTTTTATTTTTGATTTGTATAAGTATAGTCAATCCAATGGCTTAGTCTTAAACATTTCTACCGGTACACATATTCCATGAGAAGAGAATCAATTGGCAGACGCACTAGATACCATGTCATCTATGTTCAAAGTCAGATGGGATAATGAAGCTCCTCAAATTACAATTGAAAGGCTGGATGAACCGGCACATTGCTATGAAGTTAATATTGATGGGGTAGAGGAAAAGCCTTGGTTTCATGAAGTGAAAAGATACCTCGAGGCTCAAAAGTACCCCAAGGGGGCGTCTACCAATGATAAGAAGTTTCTTAGGAGGTTCTCCGCCAAGTTCTTTATGAGTAACGAAATCTTATACAAGCGCAACCATGATTCAACTTTGCTTCATTGTGTAGACAAGAAGGAAGCTGAGAAAATTATGGAAGATATGCACGAAGGTGTCTTTGGTACTCACTCTTGTGGGTATACAACGGCTAAGAAGATTTTGAGAGCAGGTTATTATTGGTCTACCATGGATATCGATTGCCATCATCATTCCAAAATTTGCCACAAATGACAGATTTATGTTGACAAAGTACATGTGCCTCCAGTTCCTTTGAATGTCTTGACTGCTCCTTGGTTGTTTGCAATGTGGGGCATTGATATGATTGGGGAGATTAAGCCTACTGCTTCCAATGGACATCGTTTCATCCTCGTCGCTATTGATTACTTCACAAAATGTGTAGAGGTAGCCTTGTTTGCTCCTGTTACCAAGAATGTTATGGCTCAGTTCATCAAGCATAATCTCATTTATCGATACAGCATTCCTGAAAGGATCATCATAGACAATGGTACTAATATTAACAATATTATGATCACGGAACTCTGCATGCAGTTCAATATTACACACCATAACTCTTCTCCATACCGAACAAAGATGAATGGTGCAGTGGAGGCAGCCAACAAGAGTATTAAGAAGATTATACAGAAGATGACGATGACATACAAATATTGGCATGAGATGTTACCTCGTTCTCTTTAGTCTATAGTATGGAGCTTGTCTTACATGTTGAAGTCTAGATTCCTTCCCTAAGGATTATGAAAGACGCAAATTTAGATGAAGACTAATGGATTCAGACTCGACTTGACCAGATAAATTTTATTTATGAAAAAAGGCTTGCGGTTGTTTGTCATGGTCAGATGTATCAGAAACACATGATTAAGGCCTTTAAGAAGAAAGTCAAACATCAGGTGTACCAGGCTAGTGATTTAGTAAGAAAGCGCATCATCCTACCACAAGGTGATCCCAGGGGCAAATGGACTCCCACGTATGAAGGATCATTCGTGATCAAGAAGATATTTTCTGGCGGCGCTATGATACTTACCACCATGGACGATGAAGATTTTCTACACCTTGTGAACGCGGACATAGTCAAAAAATACTTCGCGTAAAAGAGACCCGTTAGGTTGACATGCCTAGGAAAAAATAAGGGCATATGGGAAAACCAAAAGGGTTCGAGAAAAAATTAGGGACATATAAATAAAAATTGTACACCCGACAAGTCAAAAACCTAAAAAGGCGGCTTGGGAAAAACAGGGTATCCCGACGGACTGAAAACCCGAAAGGGCGATGCAGGAAAAAGTTAGGGATTAAAGCATAAGACTATGTCACGTTGGATCATCTACTTACATCCAGTGTTATTACCAATGATAAGTTCAGACGGTACAGATTAATCCAGTCATTTTCTTTCGACAGCAAGTGATGAGATGCTTGAAAATATAGGGGCAATAGCATAGTTGAAACTCGATGAGATCATTTCCACATAGTTATTTTTCTTTGTTTACTACTTTGTACTTTTTATATTTTATGACGATTTCCTCTTACTAGGATGTCTGTCTCTTTGTATAAAACCGCCTGTTTATAGATAAACTTTCTAAGTCAATACAATTCCTTTTCAAATTTCAAAATTGTTTTACTCCCTCTGTTTTATTTGCAAATAAGTCCAATGATTAGTTTGAATGAACATATGCATTTGAACATGATTACAAATATTTGCATAAAAATAGGAATAACAATTACTAAAGACCCTAGGTTTTGGGATAAAGTTTCAGCTATTCTCAAATCCCCATAAATCAATCCTCACGAAGTTACCCCCAACAAAGGTACACTTCCCAGCATGTCTAATATGCCCTCGAGCAGAAATTGGGGAATTCTCCAACAGTTCATCTCTATATCCCTAATAGATATATTGACATGATCATTTCCCCCAGTAGATTGCCTGACAGACAGGAATGTGATCATTTCCCCAACATCTTGCAGAAACTTCCTCAGTGCAGTCTATGGAGTTTTGTTCCCCATCAGAATTTTATTCCCTGAATGCAGGTTACATGAATTTAATTCTCCAACAGAGTTTATTTCTCTAACACCGTAAAATCCTCGATATAATTCATTCTCTAGTAAGGTTTATTCAAGGTGGATATCCCCAGAAGAGTCGACACTCGTATCTGAAACCTGGTCAGATAATTCACCAGAGAATTATCCATCTCTTTTATCCCCCGTCAGGGTATATAAAAAATCAAATTCCCCGGTAAAAGTACGACGGACTACTGACTTTCCCGGAATGCTTCTATCCCCAAGCAGAAGTCGGAGATCCCCATCAAAGTATCCACAAATAGAAAATGTGAATCCCCAACAAAATCGTTCCTAGTAGAAATTGAAGATTCATATTCTGCATCCCCAACAATAGTCATGGATTTATTTTCCCCAACTAAAACATTGCTATCTGTTGTACCCCAAAATTTGCCCTCCTCTTTTTCACAAGAAATCACAACTTCAGGCTTTTCCTGATTTTTCAGATTGGTTTAAGAATCAGTCAAACAGACTTTTCTCATCAGTCAGACAAAATTAGGGTTTCCATTAACTTTTGAATCAGTTCAAGCAGATTATTAGCGTTTTTAGTGATTTGGTTGAGTTTGGCTCAGGGTTTGATCAGGCGGACGTTTCTTTGACAATAAATCAAGAATTAGGGTTTGCGCGCGCATTCTAAGAAGGAATCAATTCTACGGTTCTTTTCAATTGACTGTCACATGGTTTTGAGGCTTGTTCAAAATTCCTGTTTGTTTCTCAAAGTTTAAACATCTGGGATAGAAGCTGAGGCTTCTGATTGAGAGTTTGAAGTGTTTGGTCTAATCAGTGAAATAAAGGACATATGGACGTTTGCTTGTTTATCTGTGCGATGCTTTTGGTTATTCGGAACGCAGGACGTTTATTAATTATTCATAATTTCTAAGTTAAAATTATTGGATAATTTCAAATTATTATAATTCAAGAAATTTAAGTAATTAAATAAATAAATGCAGAAGAATAAAGAATTATCTGATAAAAGGACTTTTATTTATTTTCAATTATTGGTACAAGTGTTATTTGAATACGTTTACAGTATTTATAATAATGTTTATTACAAATAATTAGAAATAAAATAAAACTATCCTAAATTGCTTGAAGTCTTCATCTTTTATTTCTCTTGCCCCAATTGGTATTTTCCTGCAAAAAGAAAAGGAAAAAGTCAAATGCAGATGAATTTAAAAAGTATTTCGCAGACAGATATTTAAAACTCATCATTAAAAGTGATTGGCTGGAATCAGTTTGTTCACCCTCTCTGCAAATCACAAGAGGACTCTTGGTTCACAAAGAGGGAAAGAATTTAAATGTTTGCAAGCATGAATTAATACAAGGCTGCATAATTTCAAATTGTCAACCAAAGAGGCAAACCAAATGAAAATGGGCAAACAAGCTGCATAAAATGCATTGTCAACATGGGCAAACAAATTGTCAAAGAAACTAAACTGAATTGCACTATCAAACAAGGCAAACCAAACTAAGTCAAAATGGCCAACCAAGTGCATAACTGTCCAAAAGAGATGTCAACCAAGAACTGTCAAAGCTGCCTACAAGCTAGCAAAAGCAAGACAGAAAAGAAGGAAGTATGCAGAGGAAAGATACAATGCAAGCAACATATTCAAATATCATCATTTTCCAGCCACACTTTTTCAGAGTAAGTACAGTCTAAAGCAATAAAAAATGCTTTTCTGTGGAGAGAGAAAAGAGAGAGAGAAGAGGCTTACAGTACAGCAGGCTTAAGGAAAAGGATATAACAAAGAAGTATCAGAACAAAAGAGAGGGAGAGAAAAGACATAGGAAGATATAGGTTAAAAACTGCAACCAAAGCTTGCCTTCTGCCTGAACCACAATAAGCTTCAAAACACAAACTTGTAAACAAACTGAAGCAAGCCTCATGCCTGCCTAAACAATAACACAAATTGCCTCCAACCTGTTCTAAGCCAACAAACAGCTAGCCTCAAAACTACCAAGCTTGCAACCTCAAACCAGAAGCTTGTAACCTCAAGCCTTAACCTGCATAAATCTCAAACAAAATTCAAACTACACAAAGTCAAAAACTTCAAGCCTGAAGCCTGTCAAAACCGGTACAGCAAACCTCAAACCAAAAGCCTAAAACTTCAAGCCTGAAGCCTGTCAAAACCAGTACAGAAAACCTCAAACTCAAGCCTAAAACTTCAAGCCTGTAACCAAGCCTGTCAAAGCAAACTGATAAACCTTCAACAAAAGCTTTCAAGCAAGTCCAAACCAAATATCCAAACAAATTCAGAAGAATCAAACAAATCCTAAACCCTCAGAATAAGTTCATCATAGGGTTAGCAATCAAAGCTCAAGGAAAGCCCAGGAACAAACTCAGATTCAAACAATATCATCAAGATATCAGAACAACAATAAGGCAAAAGCAACAACAAACGGGCGAGTAAACAGAAGAAGAAGAGAGACCTAAAAGCTAGTGTTTTCAGATTGTACAATCATCATAAAACCAAAGGTAAGATACAAAGTACCAGATTTCCAGGAAGCTCATCAGCATCGTACTCCATTGCCCGGCCGCCTAAGATGCCTCCGGCCCACCTCGCTTCCTCTCAGAAACAAGAATAAAGGTATTGTCCTCTTCCCTTTTTTCTAACACAATACAAACATGAACAAACATAAAAGATCAGAATTTGCCCAAAAATCAATAACACGCATGAACTAAAACCCTAAAACATAAAAGAACTAAGAAATCATCACCTTATGACATCGCCTAGATACGACCATAGGGAGAGGAGAGAGGGATCGTGGCGTCTGGCAGCTGGGACGAAGAGGAGCATTAGTGGCCTCCGTTCAAGAAAGTAAAGAGGCGAAGAAGGAGAAGATGAGAGCGTCGTTCGTACGCTGTAAACCCTTACTCTGAAACACAACAATTCAACCCTAAACAATTATCAAACTCGTTTGGGCTTTCCCCCATCCAACTGCCAATCCCATTTCAGAATTGGCGCTTACCCCCCTTTTTTTGCAAATCTATGTGTTTTAATCTTTGGGCCAAAATCCTCCCTAGGGCCCATTCAAACCCTTTTTTTTTATTTTCTACAAATCAACCTTTTTATCACTTTACCATTTTTTATACATAATCTAAATTAATATATTTTGTTAAATAAAAATAACACATTTTTATACAAAGTTTTCTTAATTGTTTCTTTTTATTTTATTACATTTAAAAAAATATATATAAACATTAATTTTCTTAAATTTAAACAATTTTCTATTCTTGTTTAAGACCTTTGTTTATAATATTAACAAAATACATAAACAATAGATTTTTTTATTAAATTAAAATTTTCTTTTCATTAAAACTTTTGTTGTACATATTAACAAAAACACAAAAAAGGATAATAATACTTAATAAATACATATTTGCATCATAAAGTAAATAATCACATAAATCCTCACAAATTACTTTTATTTCTCTTTGATTCTTATACATTGCTATATTTTACATTGAGAATGCGATTCGATTTGGTTGTAAATATTATTTGGACACTACTATCCTGATAAGACTCATCCCCACTTGTAAATATTTGTACCCCCATTCCCGGATACTTATTTGTAATAGCTTAGACTTTAAATTCCCGCAATTTATCGCTTTCTATATACTGTATAGTAATTAGGGTTTGTATGCGAAGATTCAAAATCAACCGCTAGATAACCTAATACAAGACAAATGCATGACAATCAATACACAATTCACACTTGCACCCCTAGGGTAATCCCGCTTGTTGCCTTCAAGAATGGGCCATGCTTGCATGTTAAGTTTGTTTGGCAAACAAAAACAATTCAAATGATCATAGTCCCTCGATGACGCTTTCGAAGTTGCCTAAACCAAATGATCATAGTCCCTCAAGCAAATTGCCAAAGACACTTGACACTATTGCTTTCATGGTCTAAATGATGACCCGTGCCCGTCCCGTTAACATCCTAATACAAGGTTGTTCACCAAATACAATGGTGAAACAACACTGTTAAAAGGGTTAAAAAGCATAAGAAAGATCTTTGAGTACAATAGGGTAGACCACTCTTAGTTACTTGATCAAACTTGCAAAACACACTTGCCTATTTTCAAAACACACTCCACAACATAACTTCCAAAACAACTTTCAAAAACTTTGGAACATCTTTTCAAAAAGACAAACACCTTTGTAAAAACATTCGAGTAAAGAATTGTTACAACGGTTGCCTAGACAAGGCATCTTTTTCAAAACATTTTCAAACACACACACACACACCACCATTTCAAGCAATTGAAAATCAAAGGCAAGTGATCTAAAACAAGTAACTAAGAGCCCATGGATAACCATGGATGAAAAGGGTGCTAGCACCTTCCCTTTTCATAATCTACCCCCCGAACCCACGAAAAACATCTCAAAGGTTTTTCCTGTGCTTTTTAAACCTTTCCTTTAGGATAAAATAAAAAGTCGGTGGCGACTCTTGCTAAACCGAACAAGTGCGAATACAAACGCAAAACCTCAAGTCAGTTCTCCCACCGTATAACAGAACTGGAGACTCTGCTGGGGATTCTATTTAAAATTGGGGTTACCTTAGGGTTTTAGATCACCTTTACATACTTGCTTTGATTGCTTTGATTGCTTTACTTTTTGGGTCCTTGTTTGGGTTTGTTGTAAATCCTACACCCGGATTTGGGGGCACCTTTTTAGGTAAATAGCAATAAAACTGTGAGGGAACTATGCGGGGTATACCGACATGGTTGAAGCAGTAAGCTATGTTAGTGTGACATATTTGTGAGTACCGGTAACCCTTGAGTTCAATCAAGGAGAGTACGGGGCCGCTGAGTGATGTCATGAAGCACTAACGAACTCTTAGAACCTTAATTGACCATCTTAGCCTTTTTAGGGGTAGTGAGATGACCGACTTTGGTGCAGTCCGAAGTTGGTAGATACTCGATACTACACTCATTGAGGGTTGTTTTCTTAGAATATTTTGGTCGCCAGTTAAGTGGATAAACCAAAACAATGAACACAGAAAATAATCCAATGATATTGAGCTCCTTATAACCCGGTTTCTATTTTAGGACAGGATGAGCCAACTAACTTCAAGAGGGTACTTACCTACAAACCCCATGCAAGCCTAAACTTAAGGACTTGTTTGCTTTGTGTGAATATGATTACCTGTATATACACTTGCTTACTTTTGCATACATGTACATAACATCATAACATCATACCATAGCATTTTCCATAACCATTTCAAGGATCTCGAGGGTCTTTTGATGCAGGGTCACGTTGAACCAAGACGTCTATCAAAGGGCAAGAGGATTCTCCTCTAAGACAAATGCCATCAAAGATCAAGTGCAACAACTTGAATCAGGGGCTATGACCCACTTGACATGGTGAGCTTGATTCTAGTGGAAAGACATCCACCGGTGCAAAGTTCTCCAATGAAAGATCGAAGTTCAACCTCTAACATTTTCTTGTGTTTACCCCAAGAGATCCTTGAAAACATTGCATACATATATCATACATATCATTGCATGACAGGTTTCCCATACAGGTTTCCTTATCTTCCTACTGTTTATTTCAGTAAGATGGATATGGAACAAACGGTGAAAGATCTCCAAGCTCAAAACGCTCAATTCCAACAAATGCTTCTGACTATGGGTAAAGGGCAAGAGGATCTCAAAGCTCTCCTTCTCAAAGACAAGAAGAAGAAGTCCAAGAAGGCAACGAGCATCCTGAATTTGGGGAGAAGACCTAAAACCCAAGACCTTTCAACTCCACCCAGCATAGGGGCCAGTCTTGAAGAAGACCACAATTTGGAGATTGATGAAGCTGAAGAAAAATATCCTCCCGCTGATGACAAGTACAAACAGTTGGAGGATCGCCTCAATGCTATGGAGGTTCAACAAATACCTGGCTTGGATTTAGGAGACATGGGTTTAGTTTCTGGATTAGTCATCCCTCCAAAGTTCAAAATCCCTACCTTGGCCCTGTATGATGGAGTCTCTTGCCCTAAGATGCATCTAAAGTCTTATGTCCGCAAGATTCAACCATACACAACTGATCCAAAGCTTTGGATCCATTTCTTCCAAGAAAGCCTGGTAGGGGCTCAACTCGAGTGGTTCTATCATTTGGAGAGTTCTCGCATCCACACCTGGGAAGATTTAGCTATGGCTTTTTACAAACAATATCAATACAATGCTGATCTTGCACCAACTCGTGTGCAATTGCAGAACATGACCATAGGTTCCAACGAGAGCTTCAAAGGATACGCTCAAAAGTGGAGAGATCTGGCTGGTAGGGTGCAACCCCCTTTAACTGACAGAGAGCTGATTGACATCTTCATGGGAACTTTGACTGGGCCTTTCTTCAATCACTTAATTGGAAGCTCCTCAACCGGGTTCACTGAGATAATACTGACCGGCGAAAGGGTCGAAGCTGGCATCAAAAGTGGAAAGATCCAAAGAACTACACCCTCGGATACTCAGATAATTCCCTACAATGGAAAGAAAGAGTCTAATGCTGTGAACAATCAAAAGAGTCACCATGACCAACACGTAGGGGCAGTCCTGATCTCTGGTTCTACGTCGCACCTACAACAGCAAAAGGGAAATCAACGAAGGCCAGACGAGCCTAAAAGACAGTTCACCAACATCCACATGCCGCTGTCTCAAGCACTGCGACACTTGTTGAATATGAATTTGATTGCATTGATAGGGCCTCATCCAAACCCCAAAACTTCTTCTCCTAACTATATTCCCAAGGCCACATGTGCTTATCATTCTAACAGTCCCGGGCATGATACTAACGATTGTTGGGCTTTGAAGTACAAGATTCAGAATTTGATTGATGCCAAGGAGATTGAGTTTGGTCCTCCGGAGACTCCAGCGTGATCGCTGCTCCTATGCCAAATCATTGAGAATGTCTTTGTTTCATTTGAGTTTTCAAGTTGTAATTTCTTCTGTTATTCAAACAATTATCTGTTAATGTCAAACTTTGTTTCATTAATGCATTGCATATGTTTGTCTTGAATTCATCCATTCGTTTTAACTACTCTTATGTTTTCTTTATTTAACTCTTGATAAAAAGCTGCAAGCCTTTAGAGGGAGGATGACGAAACAATACCATAATCTCATACAGTATGCTTTTGAACAGACCTTGCTGATGATGTACAGGCATTTCTTTCAAATTCCCAAACACCGGAGTTATAAGGAAGATAATCCCTAGTCAACCCCTTCGAGCCAAAGAAGTAGGAGTTTTCTGTTCTAAACAATTTGAAACCTTTGATTTAAACCTGGGGCAGGGTAGTCTCTCAGTTGATTCAAAAAATGCGCATTGAAGTCGCAAACTCTCAGTTCGTAATACAACGAACGACATCAAAAAAAAGAGAAAGACATTCCTTTGGAATCAAAAGACAGTGATGGTTCCTCATCCCATAGGCAGTCACAAATCTCAAAAGAGAAAAGCCCACTAAGCCAAAACCTACAAAGGAGGCTTAAGAAAGCTGGGGCATCCCGCTGACTGTAATCTCGAAAACAGGAACAGTCAGGCAAAAGTTAGGGATAACAAATCAAGAACGAGGTTATTAGAAATCCTCAACAACATGAAAAGTGTTGCAAAAAAAGGGAGAGGATGACTGCCCTCTAAATTCAACTTGTGTGAACCGTCACCAAAAAAAGTCGTTCCAAACTCGAATAGAGTTCGACGCACAATTAACTGAGTTTAGGATTGAAGGACATCACGAAGAGCGGGTGGGTACAAATATACTTTGAGCCTTTATCCTTTGTTTCTTAAACCGTGAACCAATCCACGTTACAACCCTTCAAAAGTCCTAATTGAAGCATGGGTTAGTTCGAAAGCATACTGTTACAAAAGGTATCCTGACTCCTGTAAGGCTTTGCTCTAAGTCTTGTGTTGATTTGTCTTATAAAAAGTTTTCTGCTAAAAAACGCATTTTTCAAAACTTCGAGACAAACATAAACTTTGCATTACCTGAATATCATTGTTTGCATTTGGCTATTTGTTTGACAGCGGAGAAATTCATACAACGAATATCCGATGAACGAAAGCTCTCTCAGTGAACAAAATCACTTAAAAAAGGATGACACTAACATTACAAAAGTCTCCCATCAACAAGGGGGCATGACATGTCACTATCCAGTTAACCTGGGGCAGTCCAGTCAAGATTTCAACAAATCTCTCAAAAGTTCAGTGAACTCGGAGCAAGTCTCTTTCACCATCACTTGGGGCATTCGAATGTCAAGATCAAGGTCGTTCAAATTACTTCATCACCTGCTGGAAGTTGCGATCAACATCACAAATTCCTTCATCACCTGTTGGAAGATGCAGTTTTACACGGACTCATCATCAGGAAACCCTACACCGGTTCCTTCTCAAATTCAGATGCAGTTTTACACGGACTCATCATCAGGAAACCCTACACCGGTTCCTTCTCAATTTCAGATGCATTTTTACACAGACTCATCATCAGGAAACCCTACACCGGTTCCTTCTCAATTTCAGATGCAGTTTCACACTGACTCATCATCAGGAAACCCTACACCGGTTCCTTCTCAATTTCAGATGCAGTTTTACACAGACTCATCATCAGGAAACCCTACACCGGTTCCTTCTCAATTTCAGAAGCAGTTTTACACGGACTCATCATCAGGAAACCCTACATCGGTTCCTTCTCAAATTCAGATGCAGCTTTACACGGACTCATCATCAGGAAACCCTACACCGGTTCCTTCTCAAATTCAGATGCAGTTTTACACGGACTCATCATCAGGAAACCCTACACCGGTTCCTTCTCAAATTCAGATGCAGTTTTACACGGACTCATCATCAGGAAACCCTACACCGTTTCCTTCTCAATTTCAGATGCAGTTTTACACGGACTCATCATCAGGAAACCCTACACCCGTTCCTTCTCAATTTCAGATGCAGTTTTACACGGACTCATCATCAGGAAACCCTACACCGGTTCCTTCTCAAATTCAGATGCAGTTTTACACTGACTCATCATCAGGAAACCCTACACCGGTTCCTTCTCAAATTCAGATGCAGTTTTACACGGACTCATCATCAGGAAACCCTACACCGGTTCCTTCTCAAATTCAGATGCAGTTTTACACAGACTCATCATCAGGAAACCCTACACCAGTTCCTTCTCAAATTCAGATGCAGCTTTACACGGACTCATCATCAAGAAACCCTACACCGGTTCCTTCTCAATTTCAGATGCAGTTTTACACGGACTCATCATCAGGAAACCCTACACCGGTTCCTTCTCAAATTCAGATGCAGTTTTACACAGACTCATCATCAGGAAACCCTACATCGGTTCCTTCTCAATTTCAGATGCAGTTTTACACAGACTCATCATCAGGAAACCCTACACCGTTTCCTTCTCAATTTCTGATGCAATTTTACACGGACTCATCATCAGGAAACCCTACACCGGTTCCTTCTCAAATTCAAATGCAGTTTTACACGGACTCATCATCAGGAAACCCTACACCGGTTCCTTCTAAAATTCAGATGCAGTTTTACACGGACTCATCATCAGGAAACCCTACATCGGTTCCTTCTCAATTTCAGATGCAGTTTTACACGGACTCATCATCAGGAAACCCTACACCGATTCCTTCTCAAATTCAGATGCAGTTTTACACGGACTCATCATCAGGAAACCCTACACCGGTTCCTTCTCAAAATTCAGATGTAGTTTTACACGAACTCATCATCAGGAAACCCTACACGGGTTCCTTCTTTCAACTTACCAAATTACAATTCAACAATCATTCTTGGATGGAATCTTTAAGCCCATTTCCAGTAACTATCCATCCTATCTCCAAATGGCGTCTGTAAGCCCATTCCCGACATCACGATACCTAAAACCAGTCAGGACAGATATCTCGTCGACCAACCTTTTCAAGATCCCAGATCAATACCTGCAGCAATCAAAAGATTCTTGCAATCCCCAGCGGAACTAAAACTTCCAACTATCAATCCCCAAGCAGAATGAAGACTCTCATTCTCAGTTCTTCACAGAGCATTCAGATATTCCCCAGTAAAGATCTCCTCAAGACAGGAATCCCTAGTAGATTGGCATACAACCCAAGCTCCTGATTCCCCAATAGTGGTCCCAAGACTTCTCATTTTCAACGATCAAAAGATTCTTGCAATCCCCTGCAGCAGTCAAAGATTCACTTTCCCCGACAGCAGTCAAGATTCTATTATCTCCAGCTATCCAGGATTCATCTATCCTCAGCAAGACAGCTCGTCAGCTTACATGCGCATTCATTACATTCATATCATAAACATTGAAGAAGTATAATTCATTACATCATGACATTGCATACAACTAACTCTTTACCTTTTCATGAAAGATCAATCAACAGACAAAGATCATTATCTTCCCAGATTTCCTTCTAGAAATAGTTCAGATATGACCCAGACATGGTGATATTCTGATACTTATTCCAGATTCCAAGACTTCTGAAAACAGTTTACGGATTCTCCAAACACGGATGTCAATCTATTGCTTGTTCAGACTCAACTTTTGAAAACAGTTTACGGACGCTTCCCAACATGGATGCTGATCTATTGCTTATTCATCTCTAAGACCTCTGAAAACAGTTTACGGGTTCTCCAGATACGGATGTTAACCTATCGCTTATTCAGATTCAAGACTTCTGAAAACAGTTTACGGATTCTCCAAACACGGATGTTAATCTATCGCTTGTTCAGATTCAACTTCTGAAAACAGTTTACGGATGTCTCCAAACACGGATGTCAATCTATTGCTTATTCAGACCCCCAGCTCAGAGATGTTCCAAAGCATGGATACCTTTCTGATACTCACCCAATCACCAACGACATACAATTCGACAAACATTTCCAGGTGGCATCTCTAAGCCCATCCCCTGACAAGATTCTGTCGCATCTCCAGATGGCATCTTTAAGCCCATCACCAAATGGCATCTTTAAGCCCATTCCCTCAAAACTACGCTTTGACGAGTGCAAATTTTTTGGGCACTCTAGTGTCCAATCTCCTTTTACCTTCGAGTCGCGAACGGCAAACTTGCCGATCTAACTCTTCAGGTTCAAGAAGATTGAACAGGGGCAACTGTTGTACCCCAAAATTTGCCCTCCTCTTTTTCACAAGAAATCACAGCTTCATGCTTTTCCTGATTTTTCAGATTGGTTTAAGAATCGGTCAAACAGACTTTTCTCATCAGTCAGATAAAATTAGGGTTTCCATTAACTTTTGAATCAGTTCAAGCAGATTATTAGGGTTTTTAGTGATTTGGTTGAGTTTGGCTCAGGGTTTGATCAGGCAGACGTTTCTTTGACAATAAATCAAGAATTAGGGTTTGCGCGCGCATTCTCAGAAGGAATCAATTCTATGGTTCTTTTCAATTGACTGTCACATGGTTTTGACGCTTGTTCAAAATTCCTGTTTGTTTCTCAAAGTTTAAACATCTGGGATAGAAGCTGAGGCTTCTGATTGAGAGTTTGAAGTGTTTGGTCTAATCAGTGAAATAAAGGACATATGGACGTTTGCTTGTTTATCTGTGCGATGCTTTTGGTTATTCGGAATGCCAGACGTTTATTAATTATTCATAATTTCTAAGTTAAAATTATTGGATAATTTCCAATTATTATAATTCAAGAAATTTAAGTAATTAAATAAATAAATGCAGAAGAATAAAGAATTATCTGATAAAAGGACTTTTATTTATTTTCAATTATTGGTACAAGTGTTATTTGAATATGTTTACAGTATTTATAATAATGTTTATTACAAATAATTAGAAATAAAATAAAATTATCCTAAATTGCTTGAAGTCTTCATCTTCTATTTCTCTTGCCCCAATTGATATTTTCCTGCAAAAAGAAAATGAAAAAGTCAAATGCAGATGAATTTAAAAAGTATTTCGCAGACAGATATTTAAAACTCATCATTAAAAGTGATTGGCCGGAATCAGTTTGTTCACCCTCTCTGCAAATCACAAGAGGACTCTTGGTTCACAAAGAGGGAAAGAATTTAAATGTTTGCAAGCATGAATTAATACAAGGCTGCATAATTTCAAATTGTCAACCAAAGAGGCAAACCAAATGAAAATGGGCAAACAAGCTGCATAAAATGCATTGTCAACATGGGCAAACAAACTGTCAAAGAAACTAAACTGAATTGCACTATCAAACAAGGAAAACCAAACTAAGTCAAAATGGCCAACCAAGTGCAGAACTGTCCAAAAGAGATGTCAACCAAGAACTGTCAAAGTTGCCTACAAGCTAGCAAAAGCAAGACATAAAAGCAGGAAGTATGTAGAGGAAAGATATAATGCAAGCAACATATTCAAATATCATCATTTTCCAGCCACACTTTTTCAGAGTAAGTACAGTCTAAAGCAATAAAAAATGCTTTTCTGTGGAGAGAGAAAAGAGAGAGAGAGAGAGAGAAGAGGCTTACAGTACATCAGGCTTAAGGACAAGGATATAACAAAGAAGTATCAGAAAAAAAGAGAGGGAGAGAAAAGACATAGGAAGATGTAGGTTACAAACTGCAGCCAAAGCTTACCTTCTGCCTGAACCACAATAAGCTTTAAAACACAAACTTGTAAACAAACTGAAGCAAGCCTCATGCCTGCCTAAACAATAACACAAATTGCCTCCAACCTGTTCTAAGCTAACAAACAGCTAGCCTCAAAACTACCAAGCTTGCAACCTCAAACCAGAAGCCTGTAACCTCAAGCCTTAACCTGCATAAATCTCAAACAAAATTCAAACTACACAAAGTCAAAAACTTCAAGCCTGAAGCCTGTCAAAACCGGTACAGCAAACCTCAAACCAAAAGCCTAAAACTTCAAGTTTGAAGCCTGTCAAAACCAGTACAGCAAACCTCAAACTCAAGCCTAAAACTTCAAGCCTGTAACCAAGCCTGTCAAAGCAAACTGATAAACCTTCAACAAAAGCTTTCAAGCAAGTCCAAACCAAATATCCAAACAAACTCAGAAGAATCAAACAAATCTTAAACCCTCAGAATAAGTTCATCATAGGGTTAGCAATCAAAGCTCAAGGCAAGCCCAGGAACAAACTCAGATTCAAACAATATCATCAAGATATCAGAACAACAATAAGGCAAAAGCAACAACAAACGGGCCAACAAACAGAAGAAGAAGAGAGACCTAAAAGCTAGCGTTTTCAGATTGTACAATCATCATAAAACCAAAGGTAAGATACATAGTACCAGATTTCCAGGAAGCTCATCAGCATCGTACTCCCTTTCTCGGCCGCCTAAGACGCCTCCGGCCCACCTCGCTTCCTCTCAGAAACAAGAATAAAGGTATTGTCCTCTTCCCTTTTTTCTAACACCATACAAACATGAACAAACATAAAAGATCAGAATTTGCCCAGAAATCAATAACATGCATGAACTGAAACCCTAAAACATAAAAGAACTGAGAAATTATCACCTTATGACATCGCCTAGATACGACCATGGGGAGAAGAGAGAGGGATGGTGGCGTCTGGCAGCTGGGACGAAGAGGAGCATCAGTGGCCTCCGTTCAAGAAAGTAAAGAGGCGAAGAAGGAGAAGATGAGAGCGTCGTTCGTACGCTGTAAACCCTTACTCTGAAACACAACAATTCAACCCTAAACAATTATCAAACTCATTTGGGCTTTCCCCCATCCAACTGCCAAGCCCATTTTAGAACTGGCACTTACCCCCCTTTTTTTGCAAATCTATGTGTTTTAATCTTTGGGCCAAAAGCCTCCCTAGGGCCCATTCAAACCCTTTTTTTTATTTTCTACAAATCAACCTTTTTATCACTTTACCATTTTTTATACATAATCTAAATTAATATATTTTGTTAAATAAAAATAACACATTTTTATACAAAGTTTTCTTAATTGTTTCTTTTTATTTTATTACATTTTAAAAAATATATATAAACATTAATTTTCTTAAATTTAAACAATTTTCTATTCTTGTTTAAGACCTTTGTTTATAATATTAACAAAATACATAAACAATAGATTTTTTTATTAAATTAAAATTTTCTTTTCATTAAAACTTTTGTTGTACATATTAACAAAAACACAAAAAAGGATGATAATACTTAATAAATACATATTTGCATCATAAAGTAAATAATCACATACACCCTCACAAATTACTTTTATTTCTCTTTGATTCTTATACATTGCTATATTTTACATTGAGAATGCGATTCGATTTGGTTGTAAATATTATTTGGACACTACTATCCTGATAAGACTCATCCCCATTTGTAAATATTTGTACCCCCATTCCCGGATACTTATTTGTAATAGCTTAGACTTTAAATTCCCGCAATTTATCGCTTTCTATATACTGTATAGTAATAAGGGTTTGTATGTGAAGATTCAAAATCAACCGCTAGATAACCTAATACAAGACAAATGCATGACAATCAATACACAATTCACACTTGCACCCCTAGGGTAATCCCGCTTGTTGCCTTCAAGAATGGGCCATGCTTGCATATTAAGTTTCTTTGGCAAAACAAAAACAATTCAAATGATCATAGTCCCTCGATGACGCTTTCAAAGTTGCCTAAACCAAATGATCATAGTCCCTCAAGCAAATTTCCAAAGACACTTGACACTATTGCTTTCATGGTCTAAACGATGACCCGTGTCCGTCCCGTTAACATCCTAATACAAGGTTGTTCACCAAATACAATGGTGAAACAACACTGTTAAAAGGGTTAAAAAGCATAAGAAAGATCTTTGAGTACAATAGGGTAGACCACTCTTAGTTACTTGATCAAACTTGCAAAACACACTTGCCTATTTTCAAAACACACTCCACAACACAACTTCCAAAACAACTTTCAAAAACTTTGGAACATCTTTTCAAAAAGACAAACACCTTTGTAAAACATTTGAGTAAAGAATTGTTTCAACGGTTGCCTAGACAAGGCATCTTTTTCAAAACATTTTTAAACACACACACACACCACCATTTCAAGCAATTGAAAATCAAAGGCAAGTGATCTAAAACAAGTAACTAAGAGCCCATGGATAACCATGGATGAAAAGGGTGCTAGCACCTTCCCTTTTCATAATCTACCCCCCGAACCCACGAAAAACATCTCAAAGGTTTTTCCTGTGCTTTTTAAACCTTTCCTTTATGATAAAATGAAAAGTAGGTGGCGACTCTTGCTAAACCGAACAAGTGCGAATACAAACGTAAAACCTCAAGTCAGTTCTCCCACCGTATAACACTATCCAAAGCTACCGTTGTCATCAGCGACATCTTGTATCCATACATCATTTATAAAATATCATATCATATGCATACAAAATACATATAACGTTCTCATGTATTTTTAGAGCATCATTATATAATGCATTACATACATCATGACATCACATACAACTAACTTTGTTTTTTTTCCGGGTTAGTTCAAAAACAGATAAATATTGTCAACAGTTTATCATCCTTCAAATACAATCATTCGACGATTCATTTTGATGCAGTCAGGAGTAGACTCATTTCAATACACCTTCTAGATACAGTTCAGATTCGATCGAGATATAGATTCATTCTGATACTCATTCCAGTACATTTTCTAGATACAATTCAGATATGATCGAGATATAGACTCATTCTAATATGAATCTCAGATATAGTCGGGCGAAGATTCATTTTGATCCTTTTATAGATACAGTCAAGAAATAGACCAATTCTAGAACATCATTCAGATACAATCGATACATAAGATTCATTCTGAGACTCCCTAGCACATTTGTTAGATACAGTCGGACACCGACTCATTCTAGTATACTTCTCAAATACATTCGAACATAGACTCATTCTAATACTCCTATCAATAAACACTTTGGATGGCATATATAAGCCTATCTCTGGCGACACTTCGTCACCTCTCTGAATGGCATCTTGAAGCCCATTCAATCAATGTAATCAACCAACAGTGTTACTTCGTGCACCGGTGAGTATATATCTCTGGGCACTTAAGTGTTCAATCCTCTTTCACCTTCAGATCACGAATGACGTACATGCCAATCTAACTCCTCAGGTTTAAGAAGATTGAACAGGGGAAGTTTTTGTACCCCAAAATTTTTCCTCCCATTTTCAATACAAATTAATTTAAGATACTCCCTCAAGCTCGTAGAAGTTTCAAATGCTCAAGACTTCTCAAGGATTGATCAAACAAGTCCTTATCCTAAGAAATTCACCTACAACTAGGGTTTTGTTTTTCTCAAAGGAAATTGAGCTTCTAATGCCTCAAGTGGGGTTCATAGTTCCTCATATGCTTCAAATAATCCTCATGTCAGGTTTCAGGCCTTGCTTCACAAGTTTGCTCAATCAATTGCTCATATGAGTGAAAATCAGTTGTATTGGGTAAAAAGTCAACATTGATCAATCTACAATCAAACTTCAAGATTTTTGGTTAACATTAATATTTTGAAGTCACATTCATCATATGATCAAGGTTTTATCATAATTCATCAAGAAAACTCAAGATTCATCAAAAGTCAAAAGTTACTAAATTAGGGTTTTCTTAAGGAGAAGTCAACTAAACTTTGACCAAGCACAACTTTCACATACTTCATTAGAAATTTCTCAAACAAATCTTATCTTGAAGGAAATCCAACTCTCTACAACTTTGTCTCTCTAAGCTCAAGGCCAAAAATGCCTCATTTGAGAGATATGAGCCAAAACTTTACAGGTCATTTTGAAAATCAACAAAAAGAGACTTTTTGTGAAGGAAATTTACATCAAGTTAAAGACTTCAAATGAAAACATAATCAGAATAAAAGTAGTAGGAGACATCTTGAGGTTTCCAAAAAGTCCAAGATCACCTTCATATGACAAGAATTGAGAAAGTTATGAGTTGCACAAGTTGAGTAATTTTGAGAAAATGCATGAAGTTCAAATTGAGCAAACTTGAATTTTTGGGTTAGTGGAGCTATCTTTTAAGATATAAACATGACTGTGACCTTATAAGGGACTCATAAATCCTTTCATGTATTTTTGTGATTTTTATTTATTTTGATTTTGATTTTATTCAATTAAAAGCAAAATAAATCAAATAAAATACCAAATAAATGATACAAGGCATGTGGATATATTTTTGAATCAAATCATAAGTCCAAAATCACATAATTATGTTGGAGAAGCCGTGTGGGATCATGAATATTTGATTTGGCCTAAAATAGAAGTTTTTTGTACAAAATTCAAATCAAATCTCTTCACCATGAAATACAAAGAATCATCTCACAAGTGTTGACCTAAACATTCTCCTATAAATACACAACAACTTCATATGACAAAAGACACGCATGCTGCCTCTCAAGAAGAACCCTGAAATTCCAAACTTTTCAAGAAGCTAGGGCACAGTCAAACCCTTCTCTCCCAAGATTTTAAGTCCATTTCAAGCATCAATCAAGCTTCCTGAAGAATCCATGAACTCATTCCAATCATCCCTAAAGCTCGTAGTATCCCAGATCATCACAACCAAGTATCACCTTTCTTGAACTTTCTTGAACTCAAACTCATAGTTCATGCATTATTCATTGATTCTATGCATATATACTTGTTTATAATAATGTTTTGACCTGTTTAGAATCCTCGTTTGCAAGATTTCTTGCAGGAACAACCATTCACCATTGTTAGGGTTCGAAGCTCTCAAAGCTTCGAAACCCTAGTTGCAGGCACTTTTAGACAAAAATAATAGCGCCATTGGATTTGTAGCATGCCAAATACTAGGCCTAGGTTATTGGTTTTCATTTTTTGATTGACTATAACAGGTTTTCAAAATCTCCTCACCAGAGAAGATGAGGCTGACCACCGTGGGTGGTGGTTTGACTTCTCCAGGTGGTGGTTTGACTTCTCCAGACGGTGGTCAAAAGCTGCATGGCCAATCCCCCTTTATTCGTTGGTTGATTTAAATTCTTAGGCCCCACACCAAGCGCACATGTTTGTTTTATTTATTTTATGATTTAATTTCATTATTTATTTATTGAGGGTAGTGATATGAACGCGAAATAAACGTTGGTGTAGTGGTAAGGGAGACTCATGGTAAGCGAATGAACGTGGGTTCAAGTCAAAGTTTTGGCAATTTCCTTTTTTATTTTCCAAACTAACGTTACAAGTATAAATATGTTGAGCACTAGCCATTCAACAATACAAACGCAGCGCTAGCCCGGTGGAAATAATGCTCACTGGTACTTCAAGGGCGTGGGTTCAAGTCCCACCCCAAACATTTTGATTTTTCATATTTTTACCTTGGTTTTTCACTACATTTAACTTATTATTTTTAACTAATTAACATTAAATCATTAAACATTAACCCTTAACCAAATTAGGCCTAGGTTTTTTTTAATTAACTAGAATTAGGGTTTAGCTTTTAATTAATTAATTAAATAATTAGACCTTAGGTTTTAATTAAAATTAATTAGTTTTAGGGTTTTAGCCAAATAATTCTTCTTAATTAATTAGACATTAGGGTTTTAGGTTTTTTTAATTAACTTAATTAATTAGTTATTAGGCTTTAATTATCATCCCTAACCCTAGATCATTTTCTAAAAATACAAAAAAAAACATTAAAACATTTTTATAACATCTTTTCTTATTTCTTATTGTTATTTAAATTCTGAGACAATTGTATAGGTTGCAACTATCGATGTAATAGCTTAGATTTATCATTTTGCATTTTTTTCCTATTATGTAACTGCTCACAGGATGTAATAGCTTTGGTTTAATTTTCCGCACTTTACCTTCCGCACATTATATTTTTAATTATTAGTGATTAGGGTTTGCATGGAAAGACTAACAATTGGACATAGAAAACCTAATTCTCAAGACTAAATAACTGAATTAACATACAACCACACTTGCACCTTTAGGGTAACCTCTCTTGTTTCCTTACGAATATTGGTCATGTCCCTCAAAAGTAAGAATGCTTTAGCAAAAGACCCTCGATACAATCATCATAGTCCATACGATACAAAAGATCATAGTCCCTCGATGTCCCTTGAGTTGCCTACGAAAAGATGATCTAGTCCCTCGGTGACCCTACGAATAATATGATTATAGTCCCTCGGTGACCCTACGAATAATACAATTGCTAAAGTGTCCTTACATGTTGCCTTCTATGACCATACGATGACCCTACGCCTGTCCCTTCACATCCAATAGATATGATTACCTATCAACTAATGGTATGGATAATATTATCTCCAAAGGAAAAGGAAAAGAGTAGGAAAGACAAAAACCTGGTGGGTAGTGTTGTACCCCAAAATTTTCCCTCCCATTTTCTTCAAATGAAAACATGCTCACAAAAAGTCTCAAATACTCAAAGCTACTCAAGAGTTGACTGGTCAAACCTTCTCCTAAGCAAGGGTCTACAACTAGGTTTTTGTGTTTCTCAAAGAAGATTGGTTTGCAAGGGTCTAAAATGACTTTCATGGTTCATCATAGGTTATCAATAATGTTTATGTCAAGTTTCAAGTCTTTCATCACATGTTTGCTCAGTCAATGGCTCAGAATATTGAAAATTAACTATATTGAGTAAAAAGTCAACTATGGTCAACATACAGTCAAACTTCAAGATTTTTTGTCAACATCAATATTTTGAGGTGATATTCATCATTTAATTAAGGGTTGATCATGATTCCTCAAGGAAAGCCCTCAAATCATCAAAGGTCAAAAATTGCCAAATTAGGGTTTTGGTTTAAGATGACTAATTATTGACTTTTGGTCTAGTGCATGACCTAATGTCTCAAAGCATGATCTCAAGGGCTTAAACACAACATTTTGACCTAATTACATGGCTCAAGACATTTCCAAAGATACAAGTGATTGATAGTTAAAGAATTGAATCAATTGATGAAAAGTTAACAGTCACACAAGAGTCAAACTTTGACTTTTGGTCAACATTGGAATTCAAAAATCAAGAATCATTAAAACATTCAAAACTATCAAACTTGATCATCAAGAATAAAAAAAGTCAACAAAATTCAAAAGTTGGAAAATTTTCCAACACTTAGAAAAAATTTAAGTTGTTTTGTTCTTAACAAAGTCATTACTTCATGGCCATTTTTCACTAAGATCCAAGTTGATTAAAAGAAAACTTTCAACATAAAATTTGTAGGTATTGATGAATTCTAAAACTTAGTTTATGTGGGATGATCCTCAAAAAGTTCTTAATTTAAGATATATGAGCCCATGAAGTTATGATATTTTTTATCCAACACTTAGAAAAATTTTCAACAAGTTTTGATCAGTTTTTTATTTCAACGTCTTGGCAAATTTTCACCAATTTCCCTGTTGATCTAGCCGAAGTGGTCAACATGAAAGTCGAAGATCATGTTTCAAGCTTTCTAAAATGTCCAAGAGCATGAAAAGATCATACTTGAGCTGATAAATTCGAAGAGATGAAGTTGGAATTTCATTCTTGAATTATAGTCATTTTTGTGATAAACTCATAATCAAATATCATAGCCATGACTTATAATATCACCTTGCAGGCATCTAAACCTCCAAATATATCTATAATCATAAGATTACACACACTTTGGAGCCATGATCCAAGGATTAGAAGCTTTGTCCAATGCATCATTCCATTAATGGCACAAAGTTAACACTTCCATTTTGGAAAAGCATGTTTTATGCAATTGTCAACTCTCCTTGATACTCTAATTTGTTGCCTCTGCACACACTCAACCTAACAAATCAAAAGAAACATGTTTAAAGTGTTCAACCACTCTATAAGGCATGGTACTATACATTGGAACTTTGATTTCACAAGAAACTTCTAGTTACATTTCAACCAAGCCATAACTCCATAACTTGCAAACCTGATCAACCCATGTCCCTCAAACCTTTTCTCTATAAATAGAGAGGCCATTTGTAAGCCAAGACACGAATTGGACAGCTCCAAAAAACCTCTCATCCTCATATCTTGACCATCAGATCTCTAGATTCTAGATCCAAACGCTCTAGACGGCCATGCCCATGATGCACCTTCTAAAAGCGACCCTCACTGGATCCAGCGCAGACCTGGGCTTTGTCCAGTTTGGGCCTGAGATTTTTGTTGTTTCCACACCCCAATTCCTTTTGCACATCAGGCTCATTCAATTTTATTTTCTTGTTTTAATTAATTATTTCTTTTTAATCATTTTATTTTTTAATCAACAAAAATCATAAAATCATTAAAAAAAAGTTAAATTTATGTTTTTTTTATTAATTGATTAATTTTTTATAAATATAAATTAATTTTTAATCACTTTCATTTTATTTAATTAATTAGAATTAGGATTTATGCTATAAAATGCTTTTCTAAATAAAACATCAAAAATATTTTCTAAATACTTAGAATTTTTTAGATTTTAGATATCTTTCCCTTTTCATCACCTTCCCACACTTTACTTTCGCATGAGTATTTTCCAATATTGTAACTGCTAACAGTCTGTAATAAATAATTAGGTTTACTTTACTTTTCATCTCCATTCATAAATTTGTATCCCCATTCCCGAAGCATTGTAATAGCGTAGGACATTTAATTTCTGCAATTTACTGTTTTCCTTATTACTGTTAGTTTAATAGGATTTTGTGGCAAGATTTAAAACAAACGCTAGATAACCATAAATCCAACGTAAAAATAACTGAAACTAATCACTATTTACACACGCACCTCTAGGGTACCCTCACTCGTTGCCTCGAATAAAGAATAGTCATGTCCCTCGAGCGTGGGATGCATTAGCAAAGACTCTCGGTTAAAATATTGTAGTCCCTCGATGACCCTTCGATGTTGCCTTCAGTAAACGATCTTAGTCCTTTACGAAAATTGCTAAAGCGTCCTAAAAGTTACCTCCTATGACTATACGGTGACCCGCGCTTGTTCCTCACATCCAATGATAGGGCTTTCTACTAACTAAGGGTAGGATAGAACTACCTAAAGGAAAAGAGGAAAAGAACAAATACTTTTTGAGTTGGTAGATCGCTCGTAATCGCTTGCTCACAAACTAAAATTATTTTCATACCTCACACTTTCAAAAAACAACACTTCCTTTCAACAAATATTTTCAAAACAAACATTTTGTATACATTCTCAACGATACGAGAATCATTACAAAATTTCCACACTTAGGCATTTTCAAAATATTTGCAAACATACACAAGAATAAAGAATTTTCAAAAATGAGCTAGCAATTAAGAGCCCATAGAAAACTACGGATGAAAAGGGTGTTAACACCTTCCCTTTTTATAACCTACCCCCCTTACTCAGAAAATTCTAAAAGTTCTTTCATGTTCTTTTCCCCCTTTCCTTTATTGGATAAAAGAAAAGTCGGTGGTGACTCTTGCTATCGGCAACATTTGTAATAAAACACAAAACCGAATGCCAGTTCTCCCACCATATTACAGAACTGGCAACTCTGCAGGGGAAAATGACTAAAAGTGGGGTTAGCTTAAGAGCTAGATTACCTTTATTGCTTTACTTGTTTGGCTTATATGCTTTATATTTCAGGATATGCTTGGGTTTATTTCTTGTATAGATCCTATACCCGGATCTGGGGGAATTTTAGGTAAGTAGCAATAGGTCGTGAAAATTGTACGGCATAGACCGATATGGTTGAAACAATGGCTATGTTAGTGCGACACATTGGTTTGTACTGGTGTCCCTTGAGTCAGTCAAGGAGAATGTTGGGTTTCCGCGTGGTGTCATAAGCACTAACTGACCTTAGAACCTTAGTTGACATAACTTAGCCATTAGAAAGTAGTGAGATGGTCGGCTTTGGTGCAGACTGAAGTTGGTTGATACTCGATACTGCACTCATTGAGATTAGACTTTCGAGATATTTCAGACGCAATTCAGATGCTTGAGCTGAAATAATGTCTGAGAGAAAGATCAATGATTTGAGATTCCTAGAACCCAGTTACTTCTTTTAGGACAGGTTAAGCCAACTAAAATCAAGAGGGTACTTACCTATAAACTCCATGCAAGCCTGAACCTAAGGCCTGGTGCATTTTGTTTTTGTATGATTAATTTTTCGAACATGACATCATAATATCATGACATCATACCATATCATTTTAACTAACCATTTCAAGGACCAAGTGATTTATCATTGTCCTGTTTTGTAGGTTATGGCCCCCGCTCGTAGAAACACTACCCGGATCAGTTTTATGAGGATACCTTCTCAACTTAAGGAGTTAGTCTCAAAACCTCCTGAAAGCTCTCAATTTACCAAGGGGTGTGGCCATTTGCTCAGTCTAGTTACCTCACGTTTTGAAGAAGACACGATGAGTGCTTTATTCCAGTTCTTTGATCCCACACATCACTATTTCACCTTTCCAGATTATCAGTTGGTACCCACAATGAAAGAGTTCTCTAATCTACTAGGAATACATGTTCTTGATCAGACACCCTTCACTGGTTTAGAGAAAAACCCACAACCTGAAGAAATTGCAGCAGCCTTACATTTGAAGCAGTCTGACATTGTATCTAATTGGGAAACAAGAAGTGGAGTCAAGGGTTTTCTTGCTAAATTTCTGTTAGAGAAGGATCGGCTCTTTCTAGATTCTATGAGTTTTCGGTCTTTCGAGGAAATCTTGGCTTTGTTGATTTATGGTTTGGTGTTATTCCCTAATCCGGACCAACTCATAGATGTGAATGTTGTCAAAATTTTCCTCACTCGTAACCCTGTGCCTACTTTGCTTAGAGATATCTTGCATTCTCTTCACACTCGTACTATGAGGAAGCGAGGGACTCTTATGTGTTGCATACCTTTTCTATCCAAGTGGTTTATTTTGCACCTTCCCCGATCAATTTTGAAGAACGAACAAGGTTTTAGGTGGTCTCAAAGGATGATTTCGCTCTCTCATTCAGATATTTGTTGGTGTTCCCGATCTCTGGAAAAAGTTACTATCATTGACAGTTGCGGGGAATTCCCTAATTTTCCACTCCTTTCCATTAGGGGAGGTATTGCCTATAACCCTTCTCTAACTTTATGCCAGTTTGGTTATGCTCGAAGAGATGGACCTCATGACATGCTTATCCAGGATATTGTATTCAATTACAAGAACGATTTTCAAGGTTATCGTCAAAGATTTATACGCGCTTGGGGCATGGTAAACAAAATTGATAGCAAGACTTTAGGTCAAAAGAATTCCATCCCTTTATAACCCTACCTCAAATGAGTATGAGAGTTGCGCTGAAAACCTCATGATGCCATATCCAGATGTTCTACCGATGATCATAGAGCTTGTTGTCGAAGGAGACATTTCTTTCACAATCCTTCATCCATACATGCCCACTGACCTCGAAGAGTTGCAGAATTCCTGAATTCAATTCAAGGAAGAGTGGGACACCTTTGAAACTCAATTCTATGCAAGTGAAAAGAAAGTGTTAGAGCTCATAAAGCAACTTCAAGAGGAGCAAAGCCTTAATGCATACATCGACACAAAGAGGAAGCGTGTGTGGGAGACTCGAGTCTTAGGTTTTAGAAGTTCATATTGTTATCTTTGTGAGACCCCTTTGTTTTCATTGTAAGCCTAAGAGGCAATTGTAATCTTGAACTTACTAATAAAAATCTTTGTTTTGGTTTCCTCTTGGTTAGCATATTTAAATCTCCTAAAGTCCTTGAAAACATTGCATCTACATATCATGCATCATTTCATAAACAGGTTTTTCAATACGGGTCTTCTCATATACTTATTATTTATTTCAGTATAAGGTGGCCCTCGAACAAACTGTCAAGGATCTGCAAACTCAGCATGCACAATTTCAAGAGACTCTTCTAAATCTGGCCAAAGGGCAACAAGAGATGACGACGCTCCTTACTAAGAAAAAGAAGACTAAGAAGTCGATTGTTATCCTCAATATAGGGAGAAGATTCAAAGGTCCTACTCGATTGGTTCAAGCGGATGATGTCTCCTCTGAGGAAGACGACAACCAAGAGGAGGATGGTATAAGTGTCAGGGGTGAAGAGAATATTCCTGAAGATGAAGACTACTCCGACGAATAGTACCCTCCTGCAAGTGACAAGTACAAGCAGTTGGAAGACTGTCTCAAAGCTATGGAAACCCAGAAAGTGCCTGGATTAGATTTTGTAGAGCTAGGTCAAATCTCGGGGGTGGCCATCCCTCACAAATTCAAGGTCCCTATCTTTTCTAAATATGATGAGGTCTCTTGTCCCAAACTCCATTTGAGGTCGTATGTTCGAAAGATCCAACCTCATACTGCTGACCAAAAATTGTGGGACCATTTCTTTCAAGAAAGTTTATCCAGTAATAAATTGGAATGGTTCTATCAGCTGGAGGGAACCAACATCCACTCATGGGAAGACTTGGTTTCTGCTTTCTATAGGCAATATCAATATAATGTTGACCTGGCGCCGACTTGTATGCAGTTGCAAAACATGTCCATGGGCTCAAATGAAGGGTTCAAGGAGTATGCACAAAAATGGAGGGATTTAGTTGGAAGGGTGAAACCTCCTTTGACTGATCGGGAAATGGTAGATATGTTCATGGGCACTCTGACAAGCCCATTCTTTAATTTGTTGATTGGAAGCTCGTCATCTGGAATTACAAAGTTGATTCTGACTGGAGAAAGAGTGGAAAGTGGAATTAAAAGTGGGAAGATTCCGATGGCTACATCTTCTAATGTTGTGAAGAAGCCATTTGGAGGTAAAAGAGAAACCAATGTTGTTTATGGCCAAAAAAGTCATAGTAAAAATGACCGCCATCAGTCTATAGGAGCAATGTTGATCTCTAATCCAGCACTTATTCAACAATCACAATAGGGAAACTGTCGAAGACCAGGCGCTCCATCAAGGTAGTTTACCAAGATCGACATGCCTTTATCTCAAGCATTAAAACATTTGTTAAAGACTGAACTCATTTCACTGTGGGATCCTCCTCAGAATCCCAATACATCCTCTCCAAAGTACAACCTAAATGCGAGGTGTGCTTATCATTCAAGCAGTCCTGGGAACGACACCAACATTTGATGGTCCCTGGAAAAAAATTTATGACATGATTGATAACAAGGAAATTTTGAGTTCAACCCTCCAGAAACTCCGAACGCGATTACTACACATATTCCTAAGCATGACAAAGGCATAAGTGCTATTGAAGATGTTTTGTATGTTGCCTCCGTAAGTGACGTGGTTACTCCTCTCTCAACAGTCAAGGAGAATTTTCTTCAAGCTGTTTTATTTTCAGGTTGTGTTAAAGAATTTTGTTGTTGTGCAGTTCAACCCAATAGATGTGGGTTACTGAAGAAAGGCGCTCAGCGCCTGATGGATGAACATGTAATTTTGATTGAGAAATTTTTGTATGCTGAGAATTTGTGCCGAGATTTGTCTGTCATATCTGGTACTCCTTCCAAGATCACTTCCAAGGGTCCTGTAAGGATTATTGCCAATCCAAAAGCTTCTCCTTTAATCATTACAACACCTGAGACCATCCCATGTTCCTCGGAGAAGGCTATTCCATGGAATTATATGTCTGATGTCTATTACCATGGTATTAAACAAGAGTTGTCTGACAAAGATGATAAAAAGGTTGATCCCAATATTGACAATATTGCGGGGACCAGAAAAATTACTAGAAGCGGAAGGATTTTCTCCCCAGAAATCTCTCCACCTGTTCAAGTCAAAATTACTAAGTCAACTGCTGAGGATCGGGGTAAAGAGCCAATGATGGAGCTTGCCCGGATGGAGGCACCAAAAGAAGCTACAGTTAAGGATACCTCTGGACAAGAGTTGGAAGAGGTTTTGAAAATCATCTGTAAGAGCAACTATAAAATTTTTGAACACTGAGGAAGACCCCATCCAAAACCTCCATTCTACCTTTACTACTGTATTCTGAAGCCCATGCGTAGGCTTTAGTGAAATTCTTGAAGACTGCTCATGTGCCGCAAGAAATTCCAGCTGATCAATTTGGAAGTTATGTAGCGAGTTTAACAACTAATAATGGATTAGGATTCTCTGATGTTGGCCTGACTCTGAAGGGGAGAAATCATAATAGGGCCCTGTATGTCTCCATGAATGCAGGGGCACTATGTTGGCTCATGTGTTAGTTGATACTGGCTCTTCCCTAAATGTCTTGCCAAAGGGCGCTCTCAACAGACTGGATTGTGAAGGGGTTGTGCTGAAACTTGGCAACATCATAGTTCGAGCCTTCGACGGATCAAAAAGAATGGTACATGGAGAAGTAGATTTCCCGATCAAAGTGGGTTCACAGATCTTTGAATCCACCTTCTATGTGATGGACATCTGGATAGATTATTCTTGTCTATTGGGACGCCTCTAGATCCATGGGGCAGGCACTGTTACCTCCACCTTGCACCAAAAATTAAAATATCTTGTGAAATGGAAGATTGTTACTGTCTACGGAGAAGAGGAATACATGGTCAGCCATCTGAATTAATTTTGGTACGTGGAAATGGACGGTGAATTCATCGAGACTCCCTGCCAAGCTTTTGAAGTAATTTCCGCTGCTGCTATTAAAGATGTTTCTGCCATTCCAAATACTACCAGGGTTCTTCACAAGATGGCTTCCTTGAAATATTCCAAAGCTACTATAAAAGAAGGTGGTTGTACTATTTGGGGTCAGCTTCCTGATATCCCCTACAAATCTGAAAAGTTTGGTTTGTTTACTGCAGAAGGTCAAAGGGATGTACGTCGCGCTCGTGCTGGAAGACCTTTGTTCCGTGTCAGCAATAATGGAGTCAACGCTATAGAAGACGTTGGTAGTGATTGTGATTTTGACAGCTGGATCTTTCCTACCATTGACAACGGGCTCAGCAACTGGAAGGCGGAAGACATTATCTCGATCTCCTTTAATCAGGAGTAATAGCTATTTTTGTTTTATTGATTTAAGAAGTTTGGTTATGTGATTTCTTTTAAAACAATGACTTTAAACTGTGTGTCTTGCACGGGGCACAATGGTTCATTTGTTAAGGGTTGTCATTTCATATGTCATATTTTCATTTAATAAAAACATTGGACGTTTTGCATTCAAATTTTGTGCTATCTGTTTTTCTTTTACTTTATTACACTTTCAAATAGCTATGTGTTCTTACACACACCCACACACTACATTGCATATGCTCATCCACTCAGGATCTCGTTGATAATGGTTCTTCTATTGCCGCTTATGACTTTGAAAATCCGATCTACCAAGTCGAGGACGAAGGTGAGGAAGATTGTGAAATACCTGGAGAACTTTCCAGACTCTTAATATAATAAGAAAAGGCTATCCAACCGCACAAAGAGTCAATTGAAGTGGTAAACTTGGGTTCTGAAATAGAAAGAAAAGAGGTCAAGATAGGCGTTAACTTAGAGGGCAGTGTCAAGAACAAATTGATTCAAATGTTGCAAGACTATGTTGAGGTATTTGCTTGGTCAAACGAAGACATGACAGGGCTCGATACTGATATTGTGGTTCACCGTCTACCAATGAAATAGGGTTGTTCTCTGATTAAGAAGAAAGTTCGTCGCATGCGTCCCGAGATGTCAGAGAAGATCAAGGCCGAGGTTATGAAGCAATTTAATGCAGGTTTCTTAGCAGTAACGTCATATCCTCAATGGGTTGCAAATGTTGTTCCTGTACATAAGAAATACGACAAGGTACGTATGTGTGTAGATTACAAGGATTTGAACAGGGAAAGCCCCATATATGCTTCCCGCTTCCACATATTGATGTCTTAGTCGACAACACCTCTCAGCACAAGGTATTTTTCTTCATGAATGGTTTCTCGAATTATAATCAGATCAAGATGGCACTTAAGACATGGAGAAAACTACCTTCGTCACACAGTGGGGTACTGTAGCGGTAGAAATGTTCAAGACTAAGCCATTGGATTGACTAGACTTTATACAAATAAAAATAAAAATCGCCACCGTGCTTTATTGTTTCCAAAGGAACGGGAAAAGAGCGAATGACCCAAAAAGAGGGGGAAAGATTCAAGGTAAGGGGGTTGGTTATGCAAAGGGAAGGTATTAGCACCCTAAACATCTACGGTACTTCGCAGGAACCTCTTTGAAAAATCTGTATATTTTGGCTATAAAATATGTTGTATATAAAATGGATGGTGGAGGTGAGAAAAGAAATATATTTTTTATGATTTTTGCACCCGCCGCGGTTGCGAACCTTTAGTGTCTACGTACCCACTTTCGTGCAATAGGGGATCAGGGTACACGTAGTTCCTCTATTAAAAATTTGAAACACAAGTGTGTTGTTTTATTTTATAAGATAAAACATGATAGTCATTGTCCGTATGGAAAACACACCTACTACCCACAATCTTGAGAAAGGAGAATTTGCATCATCTCAAAGTGGAGGATATAGCTTGGATTTCAAAATCAATAATGCCTCACTCAACACCCAAGTGGAAAATATCTCTCTTCACTATATATTGTAGAAGTATAGTTGTTTGCATCACTACAAGGATTGACAAGAGTTTAATCTTTTGAGAAAAGTTCAAAGGTAAAAGCCAAAGTGGCAAAATGGTTTGAAATGAGATTGATTGACTTTTAGTCTTCTTACAAAAAATGTCAAGGTATTATTAAATTGATAGAAGTTTATTTATGAAAATATTTTTAAAATGCATGGACATAAGTCCAAGTTTATTATGAAAGTGGTTCAAGTTTATAAATAAGAAGATTTTTCAACAAAAAAAAGAGGGAGAAGATTTTTGAAATTAAAGAAGATGGGAGGAGAAGAAGGGACTATCCTAAAGCATAAGGTAAAAGCTAAGGAGAAGAACCATCTAACCAATAAGAAGCCAATACTTGACATTATGAGTCAAGATAGAATTCCCATTATTTGGATTGAAACCAAGCAAGTAAAGATACGAGACCTCTTGAGAGAATCAAACTTCAAGTGTATTAAGTCTTCACAAAAATTGGGCAGAGTAACGACTGTATACGGGTGGATTCCATATTACAAACCAAGAGTGTAGTCACAATAACCTGCACACAAAACAAACAAACAACCCAATGTATTGAGGTAAACCTCAAGAACTCTAGATAAAATAATCAGATAGGATCACAAGGTCTCCAAGATAGGCCAAGGTTTCTAATCCTAAGTCCAAGAAGTTCAACACTCCACCATGCCAAGGATAGTAACCAAATAGTCCAAGTATCATTAAATATTTTTATGGTTTATGTTGATTATTAAGTATCTTCAAAAAGAAAATAAAAGCTCAAGTGAGAAAAATAAAAATGACATAAAAGTAAATGCTCAAGTGAGCAAAGATTAAAATAGCATGAAATGTAAATGCTAAAGTAAATAGTACATAAAGCATAAAAGCATAAGGTAAAGAGCATAAAATAAAGTCAATTGTTAGAAATTAGTGGTTAGTTGGATGACCATCTTGAAACTTGCATTTGGAACTCATTAGAGGATTGGTAGAACCAAAGCCTCCACGGAATGAGTTGCATTTGCTTTATGTCAAGTATATCATCCATTTAATAAATTCTCAAGGCAAAATTTAATGATCAACGATGTAAAAGTGATCCGCATTGACCAAAATTGATGAAAATCCATTAGAGGATTGGTAGAACCAAAGCCTCCACACAATGAGTCTCAAGGTTATTGTATCAAAGGGATCAAATTAACATACTTGGGCTTGCAAACATAGGTTAGGGCCATGAATGATCATTTATTCGAATCGGGACAAAATTTAGCGCTATGTTAAGCAATTGCAAGTGGACTTATGTAGAAGTCGCACCTATTTTGAGGCCGGTCAATAGCAATCTATGTACTTCATGTTTGGATAAATGATATAGAGATCATCACCCTTTAACATGTAGCACAATTGAAAAAGAAAGGGATAATATGAAGAGGGAGAGGAATGATAAGCTAATTTGGATCACTACCTTAAATTTCTTTCATCTTTAAATTCAATCACTCATCTAGATGGATTAAAGAACTAAACATATCATTAATCTAAAGCACCAAGAATGAATTAAATAATTCACTCTTTGATAGATTTGAATTGATGAAAATTTATCCAACTTCATCTACACCACAAATTCCATTAAATTTAAAGAAAAATTGGACATTTAAAATTGTAATCCAAATTATCCATCAAAGTGAGTGAGCAGAAAAAATATTTGAGTCAAAACAGCCCCCAAAATAAGGCAGAAAAAGTATTTTTGGCACTGTTATAATCGATTATTCTTAGACAGCAACAAATTGCATCAGTGCAGTTTTTTTCAAATCAATTTTCTGTGACAATCGATTACAATGTTACAACAATTGATTGCAACCTATTAAAATTAGTAGAAAACAACATTTCAAGGATCAAATTCTTGTTCCAACTTTTCATTAAACACCTTATGATCATGGATCCAATTGAGTATGAAAATTCCATTAAATTATGAGAAAATAACACTAAGGGAATCATAAAACAGTGCTCAATGAATCGGAACCAGAAATCCACAAGAGATCACATTGTGAAAGATGATGATCCAACTTACCAAAGGTAGAATTAGAGAATTATCAAACAACTTCCAGAATTTTCTTCAATTCAACCACAAGAATCAATTACCAAAGCTTGGATGTAGAGAATTGATGAAGAAAAGGTGTTTGGATGAAGGTTTAGCTCAAAGATTAGTAAGTTTCAATGCAAAGCTTACTATCCTTTTTTTGAAAATGGAGCTTTGAGTGAATTTGGTAGATGGAGAGAATTGAGAGATTTTTTAGCAAAATGAGTTTGGCTATCAAAAGCTTATGATTTGAATGAAATGAGGTCTCTATTTATAGAGTTTAGGATTAGGATTAGTGGTAATTTGGTAATTGATTCTCGGAGCCAAAAATTGAATTAATGATATAATTTTCAAATTATGCAGAAAAATTGGAGCCAAAAAAATGACAGTTTTGAAATTGCTGGCTTTTTTTCAAAAATCACGTGTATTTTGCTGCTATGAGTCGACACAAGAGTCGTATGCATCGACACATTCTAGTTGTATAACACAGCATGTGTCGACGTAAGCTTCTATGGATCGATACAAGCTGTTATTTCAACACAATACAGAATCCATCAATTTGCATGAGTCGATACATAACATGCATGTGTCGACACATGCTAGTTATACACAACAGGATGAGTCGATACATAAAATGCATGTGTCGACACATGCTAGTTATACACAGCAGGATGAGTCGGTACATAACATGCATGTGTCGACACATGCTAGTTATACACAACAGGATGAGTCGACACAAGCCTCTATGGGTCGATGCAAGCTGCTATTGTCAGCACATTATATAATTGATTGTCTTGCATGGGTCGACACATAACACGTATGTGTCGACACATATAATTTTTTTTTTATTTTTGAAGGCTAAAAATACACTTTTTCAAAGATTGTGCACAATACACTTTGAGCAATTAATTGCGCTATGGGAGCAATCGATTGTATAGGAAAACAAAAATGAAAATTTTTAATTATTATTATTTTTCTTTGCAAATAGAGATTTTAGGGAAATAATACTGGAAAACCTTATTTGTCGGATGCTTTGACTCGGTAACTACAAAACACAAATACGCAAAGGCAAAGAAAAATATTTTTTGTATTTTGGTTAGAGGTTAATTATCAACGCATATACAAAATACACAACTAAGGTGCTTGGAAATTCCTCAAGAGAAAACTTAAAGATAGGAGATAGAAAAACAGGAAGAACCAACCCTAATGTGATTTTGCTATGATCAAGTTGACATGATATGATAGGGGAATCTTAGGGGGAAAATTTGGGGTACAACAGCTGCCCTTATTTAAGTTTCTTCTATCCGGAGATACGAAGGTTAAAAATCTTCGTGTCGACGCGATCGAAGATACTTAAATATAAAACAAACCATATTTTTGTCCCTAAGATGCCATGCAATGCTTATGAGCATGAATGCATATGAACAAATTCAAAGAGACACAAAACATCACTGGGGATGTAACGATAATGAAGAAATAAAGGAGCAACCCTACTAAGAAAATAAATCATTGGTGGACCCAAAGAACTGAATCAGAGAGGATAGTAGGATGGTCAAAGGACGCACCAACTTCTACTGAAGGCGAAGCTACCAACGTTCACTTAAGGCAGAGAGGAAGATAACAAACATCGACGTTTACTGCCGATGGTCTACCAAATTTCACTGAAGGTAGAATAAGAATATATCATATCACCGCCGTTCACTAACGATGAACTATCAACGTTCACTGAAGATAGCAAAAAGATAATAAACACCAACGTTCACTGCCGATGGCCTACCGACTTTCACTGAAGGTAGAAAGAGAATATATATCATATCACCGTCGTTCACTGACAATGAACTACCAACGTTCACTGAAGATAGCAAAAAGATAATAAACACCGACTTTCACTGTCGATGGCCTACCAACTTTCACTGAAGGTAGCAAAAGAAAATATACCATATCACCGCCGTTCACTGACGATGAACTATCAACGTTCACTGCAGATAGCAAAAAGATAATAAACACTGACGTTCATTGTCGATGGCCTACCAACTTTTACTGAACGTAGAGAGAAAATATCATAGAACTGCCATTCACTGACGATGAACTACCAACGTTCATTGAGGGTAGCAAAAAGATAATAAACACCGATGTTCACTGCCGATGGTCTACCAACTTTCAATGAAGGTAGAAAGAAAATATATCATATTTTCCCCAAAATTCTGGCATTGTACCTAGAACGGGTCTCAACTTCTTCTTTAACCAAGGCATTCTGCCTGGAAAGGGTAATATGTAAGTTGTCTCAAATAAAGAGACTTGTTACTTATTATCATGGAGGATTGCAAAAAGAAACGACTTTCTGGGGATAGAAATATGGCTTCCTAGGGAAAGAGGTATGACATCCTGGGGAAAGAGGTATGACTTCCTGGGGAAATGCCACAATATTCTTGCTGAGGAGATAGAGTCTTCTCGTGCAAAATAAATGCACCAACCAAAACTTGAAGTTTTCAAAAATACAAAGTAAATAATATTTTCAGGGGATCACAGATCCAAACCAGAAATAAACTGGAATGAAACAGTCAACCAGAATACATCCTTTGAGAAATAAACTCAAAAGTGGAAACAAGATCCGTCCTAACAAGGAACTGCAGGAAGGCCAGAGCAAAATGTCAATGAATAATGATTTGTCAATTTTAGCCATGCATGATGTATGTATGAATGTATGAGTGCTATCGTGCGTATGCCGGAAAAACAGATATACAATTAGTAGGAACAAACAAACAAAACCTCCTCGGGTACTAATAACACTTGGCTAAACTTCAACAAGAATGATCAATCCAAGAAAGGTAAAGGCCAACTGTGGAAACCAAACCTACTGCCTGCCTTTAACTTTACTAAGGAAGAAACATAATTCGGAGGTAGACAAATCAAAAATATATCGGGATAGAACATCCTTCTTCCGGCTTCAATGGAGAAACCAATTTTTCCGAAAGTAACATGCCTACTGGAGATTGCAAGACCAGCCTCAAATAAAGCAGACTGACGCCGAAACAATCAAACTTCACTGGGGAATTCAGACCTACTTCATTGGTGAGGTTAACATCACATTGAAAAGGGGAAACCAAGATACGTTCTTCGATATTGAGAGTAAGTATTGCACCAACTTCTCTGGGGGAAAAGTATGAAACCTCATGGGGATAATAGCTTGGGGAGTTAAGAAGTCAAACATTATAGCAAGAAATCAATCTTATGGGGATTTTAAATCAAACCCAACACTTGGAGATGGAAAACCCAAAAAGTTGATAACCATCTCAACACTTCTTAAGTAAAACATTGCCCTTGCCTGATTATCGGGCAATCAAACAAAATGCAAGTACTGTCGAAAGGGAGATACTTCGCAAATGAGTCCAACTCAGCATGCACGGGGGGAAAGACTTATATCAAATAAATGAAGCCTTCACTAGGGAATCTTGGATTGAGTCTTCATATCATGCAAACTTATTCCAATAAAAGATGCCCTGAGATAACCTTCTTGAGGAAACAAGAAGTCAACATTACAGAAAGAGGTCAAACTCATGGGGATTTTAAATCAAACCCAGCACTTCACTGGTGAAAACCCAAAGGGTTGACAACTGTCTCGACACTTCTTAGAAAATATACCGCCCTGGTCTAATTGCCTGGGAAATAAATACAAACAATAATGCCAATACTGCAGAAAGAGCGACATCTCAGCACACCAAGGGAATAAAACCTTTCATCATATGATGGAAGATTTCGTTGGGGAATCTGGGACAGAGGCTTCTGACCATGCAAATCCAAAATCAAAAGTGAACCAAGACTTGACTGGGGATAATGGGATCACAAACCCAATACTGCACCTTACACCAATCGGTATCGTCTTTAACTACCTGAGAAACATACAAAGATCATGTGCATACCAGCAAAATGACCTGAGAGAACCTTCATGAGGGAGATAAAACTTCTCAAAACAACTGGAGTTTGTTCACTCCTGGGATCACCATTTTTGTTGTCATTGTTTCATCATAAATCTCAAAGTAAAAGTAAATTGTAAAAATCTCTTTTTTTTTTAAAACCAATTTTGTTTTTTTTAATAATTTTTTTTAATCTTTTTGCTTTGAAAGTTATTATCAATAATAAATGGACTTTTTGCAAGCTAAATAAAATAAGAACACAAAGAATTGAGTAAAAGCTCGAATTTCATTAATAGAATGGTAGTCTGCGAATGGAGAGACTCCATGGATGATTACAAAGTTTAGGAAATGGTAATACATAATGGAAAGGATACATTGAGATACAATGACCACTATCCCCCCTAGAAACTTTTGAAATCCTGAGCAACAGCTTTTGTTGAAGTATGATGGGGATCCGAGAAGATTATTACTTCAACGATTAAGTCTCGTCTGACGTAGTTACTTGCCAAGAAAATCCCTAATTCTTGCCTAAGCTGCCCTTGCGGGTTTTCAAATTAGCGGGAAATTTATTCTATTTATGTCTCTAATTTTTGCCTAGTCCGCCCTTTCGGGTTTCCGGCCTACCGAGACGCTCCTTTTTGCTTAAGCCGCCCTTTCGGGTTTTCAACTTAGCGAGCAGTTCTTTTATTTCTTTAGGCGAAGTATTTCTTGACTACGTCAGCATTCATGGGACGTGGGAACTCCTCGCCATCCATAATTTCAAGAATTAATGCACCACCAGAGAAGGCTTTCTTGACAACATACGGGCCTTCAAAATTGGGAGTCCACTTGCCCGTAGAATCAGTGTTGAAATACATGATCTTCCTGAGCATGAGGTCGCCTTCTCTGAATTCACGAGGTTTGACCTTTTTATCAAAAGCTTTCTTCATTCTTTTCTGATATAACTGTCCATGACACAAAGCGGTCATTCTCTTCTCCTCAATCAAATCTAATTGGTCAAACCTATTCTGGACCCATTTAGCCTCTGTCAATTTGGTTTCCATTATCACATGCAACGAGGGAATCTCTACCTCGACAGGGAGTACAACTTCTATTCCACACACCAGGGAGAACGGAGTTGCTCCTGTTGAATTGCGAACAAATGTTCGATATCCATGCAGAGCAAAAGGGAGCATTTCATGCCAATCCTTATAAGTAACAGCCATTTTCTGGATAATTCTCTTGATATTCTTATTAGCTGCTTCAACAGCCCCATTCATCTTTGGCCTGTATGGAGACGAATTGTGATGGACAATCTTGAATTCTTCACACAGTTCTGTCATCATCTTGTTGTTCAAATTCGAGCCATTGTCAGTGATGATTCTGCTCGGCACACCATATCGGCATATAAGATTATTTCTGATGAAACGCACAACCACCTGCTTGGTAACATTAGCATAAGAAGCAGCCTCTACCCATTTGGTGAAGTAGTCAATTTCTACCAAGATAAAACGGTGTTCGTTCGAAGCTTTGGGTTCTATCATCCCGATCATGTCAATACCCCACATAGATAAAGGCCATGGGGAGGAAATCACATTGAGAAGTGTCGGAGGCACATGGACCTTGTCTTCATAGATCTGGCATTTATGGCACTTCTTTGCAAATTTGTAACAATCAGACTCCATTGTTAGCCAACAATAACCTGCCCTTAGCATCTTTTTAGCCATCGAATGTCCATTAGCATGAGTGCCAAATGAACCTTCATAAATCTCATGCATCAACATGTCCTCTTCGTGCCTATCCATGCATCTGAGCAAGACCATGTCATAATTTCTCTTGTATAACACATTTTAACTGAGGAAGAAACTGCCTGCCAATCTTCTCAATGTCTTTCTATCTTTCCTCGACGCACCAATTGGGTATTCCTGAGTCTGAAGAAAATGTTTGATATCATAATACCAAGGTTTTTCATCTACTACCTTCTCTGTCGTAAACACGTGAGTGGGCCTATCCAGCCGTCGAACTGTAATTCGGGGTATATCATTCCAAGTATTCACTTGGTACATGGAAGCCATAGTTGCCAGAGCATCCGCCATTTTATTTTCATCTCTAGGGATGCGATGGAATTCAACTTTATTGAAGAAGGGTAATAATCTTCTAGCATAATCAAGCCAGGGTGACGAGTGTCCCATTCTCCTTTAATCTGATTTATTACCAAAGCTGAATCACCATACACATCTAGAATTTTGATTCTGAGATCAATAGCTTCCTCAAGACCCATGATGCAAGCCTCATATTCTGCCATATTATTAGTGCAATCAAATGTTAACCTTGCAAAAGGAATGTGCGATCCATGAGGAGTGACAATCACAGCACCAATTCCTTTACCATAAGCATTCACAGCTCCATCAAATATCATACTCCAACGAGATTCAGGGTCAGGGCCTTCCTCAGGAAATGGTTCATCACAATCTTTCACTTTCAGGAACATCACATCCTCATCGGGGAATTCATATTCTGCAGACTGATGATCTTCCACCGGTTGGTGAGCAAGGTAATCTGCCAACACACTACTTTTAATATCCTTTTGAGTGTCGTACTCGATATCATATTCAGATAACAACATTTGCATGCGGGAAACTCTCCCAGTAAGAGCAGGCTTTTCAAAAATGTTCTTGATTGGATCCATTTTGGAGATCAACCAAGTAGTGTGATTCAACATATATTGCCGCGAACGCTTTACCTCCCAGGCCAAAGCATAACATGTCTTTTCCAGCATGCAATACCGCGACTCACAATCAGTGAATTTTGTTTTGAGATAATAATAAATGGCGAACTCCTTCTTCCCTGTTTCATCCTGTTGTCCCAGAATACAACCCATGGATTTATCTAACAATGTTAGATACATAATCAACAGTCTTCCTTCTACGGGAGGGAGCAAGATATGAAGTTCAAGCAGATATTCTTTAATACTCTCGAATGCCCTTTGGCAGTCATCCGTCCATACACAACCTTGATCTTTCTTTAACAACTTAAAGATCGGTTCACATGTTGTAGTCATGTGGGAAATAAATCTGGAAATATAATTCAAACGCCCGAGGAAACCTCTGACTTGCTTTTCAGTTCTTGGTGCTGGCATTTCTTGAATTGCTTTGACTTTATCAGGGTCAACTTCGATTCCTTTCTGGCTAACAATGAAACCCAACAATTTCCTTGATCGAACACCAAAGGTGCATTTATTTGGATTTAAGCGGAGATGATACTTCCTCAAACACTGAAACAACTTCAACAAATCTTCTATATGCCCTTCTTCAGTCTGGGATTTGGCAATCATATCATCAACATATACTTCGATCTCTTTGTGCATCAGATCATGGAATAGGGTTTTCATAGCCCTCGGGTACGTTGCACCAACGTTCTTCAACCCGAAGGGCATCACTCTGTAAAAAAATGTTCCCCAAGGTGTGATAAACGTTGTTTTTTTCCATGTCCTCTGGAGCCATTCTTATTTGATTATACCCGGAAAATCCGTCCATGAACGAGAATACTTCGAATTTTGCTGTGCTATCCACTAACATGTCGTTTTGAGGCAATGGAAAATCATCTTTTGGACTAGCTTTATTTAGATCTCTGTAATCTACGCACGTGCGGAATTTTCCGTCTTTTTTCAGTACTGGGACAATATTGGAAATCCATTGAGGATACACTGACGTCATAAGAAAACCAGCATTAATCTGCTTTAGGACCTCCTCCTTGATCTTTACTTCCATATCTGGGTGGGTTCTTCTCAACTTTTGTTTAACTGGCAGACACTCTGGCTTCAACGGCAAATGATGCTCAACAATATCTGTATCTAGACAGGGCATATCTTGTTAAGACCAAGCAAAAATATCCACATACTCTTTCAATAGCTCAATCAATCTGCTCTTCTCATCGGGATGCAACGATGCTCCAATCTTGACTTCCTTCGGATCTTCTTCTGAACCTAAATTGATCACTTCCAAAGGCTCCTTATATGGCTGAATGGTATTTTCCTCGTGCTCTAGAAACCGTGATACCTCTTCTGGGATCTCATCATAATCTTCTTCTTCGGCCCCAAACACAGGACATTCAAAGTTGGGAGAGAGTTCAGGGCCATTGTATTCAATGGGTTTTTTAATTAATCTACACATATGATTTATGATTGCTTTTAGAAACTGACACATATAACAAGTGATCATGCAGATTGATTTTAAGTTATTATTTATTTTGAAAGGGTTTTTTTATTACCATTTTCCAAGAAAAAGCAGAAAATAAAGACATAATTCGGGAAGCAAAGACAACTTTTATTAATGATCTTAAAATTCACAGCAAACAGATAAGCCCTGCAACATTAATACTTCCACCTTGGGCAGAGTGAAAGCTTTTTTAAGAAAAAAAGAGATTAACAAAACAAATTACTTTGAAACATGTATGCAAGAAGGAACATCAATGGTGACCCAGTTCTGAACCCTGACTCCATGTGTCACATAATTCGGAACTTCCTGTTATGCTTTATCCTCTTCAGCAACATTAATTCCAGAGTCAATTGGATAGAGGTAGCCTCCGCCGCGGAAAACATCATGATAACTGTTCACAGTAGACTTTGGCTTCAAACTTTCTCCTTTTCCATTCTTCGAAGAGAAACCCAAACCAGTTCTATTCTTATTCACGGGTGGATCCACAATTCGTCCCCAAACTGCATTATGAGCATTGCGCACAACCTGCTGCGCGTCCTTTAGAGAAACCACATAATTCTCATTTCTCCTTATGTTGTCAATGGATAGGGCTTGGAATTGGGTTCCAACAACAGCCTCATCTGCTTCTACGATACTGAAAGAGGATAAATGGGATCTCAACAACGCTTGCTCCCCATTTATGATCACCACCTTCCCTTCACGCACAAACTTTATCTTCTGATGTAGAGTTGAAGTGACAGCCCCTACTTCGTGTATCCGTGGCCGTCCTAGCAAACAACTATATGCAGGAATAATGTCCATGACCTGGAAGGTTATCTGGAACAAATATGGTCCTATATGGATGGGTAAGTCCACTTCACCGATGACAGATTTCCTCGACCCATCAAACGCTTTCACAATGATGCCACTCGGGCGCATAGGTGCTCCTTGATACTTTAACTTCATGAGAGTACTCCTCGGTATAACATTCAACGCAGATCCATTATCAATTAGCACATTGGATAGCGAATCATTCTTGCAGTTCATAGATATGTGGAGGGCCAAGTTGTGATTCCTCCCTTCATCTGGTAATTCATCATCGCAGAAACTTAAGTTATTACATGACGTACGCTGCTGAATTGATCTAATGGCATGTCACTCTCCACAAAATCTTGGTCTAGTACTCTCATCAATGATTCTCTATGAGCAGAGGAGTTCATCAATAAAGCTAGGATAGATATCTTTGAAGGAGTCTGCAGTAGCTGATCTACAATTTTGTAGTCGCTCATCTTAATTATCTTCAAAATATCATCCATTTCTTTCTCTAATGTAGTTCCACTAGTCTCTCCTGTAGCCTTCTTAGGTTCATCATTCTCAGCAATTTTCTTTCCAGCAACAACATCTCTTCGTACAACTGGTGCAAACACACGACCGCTATGGGTCACCCTGCTATTTTCAGCTATATTCCCAACATCGGGCATCGGCTGGATGGGAACCTCCACCCCATCTTCTAAGATTGTAGCATTGTATTTATAAGGCACAACCTTATCTGATTTGTAGGGAATATGACCTGGAAAACTAATTACCAATGGGGTAACAACTGGTTTGCTATGGTACTCCACTTCAAGATGAGCGGGTGCACCAAAACAAGGCACAATGACATTTACCCCTTCTTCAACATAATCAGTCATCAATAAGTCATTTCTGGGAAATGAATCTTCGTCTGAAGAGAAAAACTCATCTACGGAGGCATACTCTTCCTCTGACTCTTCTTCCTTTAAGCAAACTTCAACCATATCAATCTCATGATAATCATCCCTCTGACCTGTGATCTTGATAGTTTCGTTGTCTAACAGCAACTAAACACCCTCCCTTACAAGTGAACATCCTCGGGGATCTTGATAGCAAACTAGGCAAGATCCATATTGGTGTTCCACCTGACCAGCAGTATGGCAGAAGGTAGCATGTAACTGCACAAGATCCTCGTTCAAAAACTCCATATCAAAAATTATGAATTCACAAGGACATCCAGAAACCATATTCACCTCCTCTTCATACTCTGCCCTAGGCCTGATTATATGGATTAAGCCCTCATCCATAATCTCCTGTAAATCAACCTTTATCTTCTCGCAACCCTGTATATCTGTACTGCAAATAGCACAACCGGCGTGGTCATGTGTATAGTAGCTGAATTCACAGAGGTCTGCGTGCATTTTCACCAAGTCTCCTCTAACCAGATTAATGTCAAAAATCCGGAAGTCACCTGGAAAACCGACCACCATATTTATAGTATTTACTTCCCCGTGTTTGGGTAGAGGATTATCTTTCACATTAGGTCCCATGTCCTTGAAAGATAGAATTCCAGACTTCACCAACCTTTGCACTTCAGTCTTCAAAGGGTAACAATTCTCAACACTATGCCCTGGTGCTCCCTGATGAAAAGCACATGTTTGGTCTGCCTTGTAATACCAAGGCAATTCTGATGGTACAGCGGGAGGTGGTCGGGTTTAAACCAACTTCTTCTGAATCAACACCGTTAGTAGCTTTGCATAGCTCATGGGAATAGGGTCATAGTTCTCCCTTCTCTGATTATTACCTTGGTTCCCCTGTTGGGACGGTCTTTGATAAGCAACGGTAGTCGGAGCGGCATTCATAATAGGAGTAACTGAGGTGACTTGCTGGTGACGCTGATAATTCCTTCTAGGAGCGTTTACCCTCCTCTCTTGTATAACATCATTTTCATCCCCTTCTTTATTCTTGGTAAACCCATACGATGGCTTCTTCACACCTGCAGATCCTTCACTCTTCGTTAAACAACCTTCTCTTACAGCCTCTTTTAAGCGGATACCCATTCCTACCATCTCAGTAAAGTAACTTGGTGCGCTTTCTACCTTCCTTTCGTAGTAGAAAGCTCCCAGCGTCTTCAGAAAAATCTTAGTCATCTCCTTCTCTTCCATGGGAGGAATCACTTGGGCAGCTACTTCGCGCCATCTCTGCGTATTCTCTTTGAACGATTCCCTGTCTTTCTGAACCATGGCCCTAAGTTGGTCACAGTCGGGCGCCATGTCCATATTGTACTTGTATTGTTTGATGAATGCTTCTCCCAAGTCATTAAAAGTATGGATGTTGGCATTGTCTAAACTCATATACCACTTCAACGCAGCACCAGTCAAACTATCCTGAAAAAAGTGAATCAGCAGACGTTGATCATCAGTGTGGGTAGACATTCTTCTTATGTACATCACCAGGTGAGTATGAGGGCAAGTGTTACCCTTATACTTCTCAAATTCCGGGACCTTGAACTTAGCAGGTATCTTAACATTCGGGACCAAACATATCTCATTCACATTTTGCCCAAATAGCTCTTTTCCCCTAAGAGCCTTCATCTCTCTTTGCATTTTATCAAACTGCTCTTGAAAGTCATCCATTCTGTCATAAAGACCCAAGTCTTCAATTGGTGGAGGGAAAGGACGACACACATCATCATTAACAAACGGAACCATGTTTACCGAAGGAGGTGCAGCAGGAACAGCATGCACCATAGGAGGTGCCGAAGTAACAACTGTCTGAACCACTGGAGTATCTTGAGGACCAAGATTGAAACCTTCAGGTGAAAAATTCTCTAGCATTCCCCATAGATAAACTTGAGGCATGCGATTTTGAACAACAGCCAGAGTAGCCGATACGGGAACAGTCAGAACTTCAATATTTGCCCTTGTTGGTTGATATTGAACACTCGGTGGCTGATTCTGATCAACCACCAGAGCTTCCATCAGAGTAGTCAAATTGGCCAAGCCAACCTTCAAAGCAGAAACTTCTTCATGCAGCTCGCGATTCTCTTGTTCTAAGTTGTCCATCTTCTTTTTGAAATTATCCTGAGTGTTGTAGTGATGAGGCAGCTTGCTGAAAGAAGTAAAGAAGCTTGGTAAGACACCTGGGTATGCATAACAAATGCAAGAAATATGCATAATATGATGCATGATATGCAATGCATATGATTATTTTGTTATTTAATATTTCAAGGGATTTACGGTTTATAGACATATTGCAAACATCAAAATAATAACGCATTTGAAATACTGAAATTTTTTATTATAATAACTTCAAAATGGATTACAAGTTTCAATGGTCCCAAGTACAAGATGAAAATACAATCTAAAATTCAGAGAAAAAGAACTGATGAAGATCAATCTGTACGTTGGCACTTCCTTGTGAGCCTGGCAATCTGAGCCCTCAACCTCTGGTTTTCTTCCACATGTCTGATGGCAACCTCCTTCCAATCATCTGAATTAGGAAGTGAGTAATCAGCACCTGTTTGAGGCTTAATGGAAAATAAATCCCCTTGCCTCTCCATAGACTCCACCGCTCGACTCTCAAGGATCTCAATCAAATCGTCTTTCTCCTTCAATTCTGCTTTATAGGAACTCTCTAAAGTCTGGAACTTATTCTTCCAAGCATCCCTTTCCTATTAGATCCTAACCAAAGTGAGTTGCAGCTCTTCTAGATCATCTAATAAGGGAGGAGTGGTCTTCACAAATGGATCAGGCATGGGTGTCTCCCTAGTATACGGCCTCTTTAACTGAATAGCTCTCAATCGAATCCATTGGAGATATGGCTCCAAAGAAACAACACCCCTAGGTCCCAAATCCTTCCTACTCTTCTTATGAATGTGACGCCAGGCCTTCGCAATTTTCTCCCTAGCTTCCCTATGATCTTCTCCTTCCTTCAGAAAGAAACTACTCAAATGAATACTATTCGGTTTATCCCTCATCGGATAACCAAGTTGTCGCCATGCAAGAACATGGTTATAGTTAATTCCTCCCTTTGTACCAAGAAGTGGTACATTGGGGAAACTACCACAATTGTCAATAATCTCTACATCCTGGTAAGCTCGATGATACCAATCAATATCTGAGTGAGTAAGTTCCATGATCTTAGGAGCCCAATGGGGTTCCTTCTTGACATCCCAAAAAGCATCAGATTGAGGCATATGAGAAATGAACCACGGGTACAACAGAGGCGTGCAACAGATAATCATTTCCCCATGATAAGAATTCTGAAGATGAACAGAGTAATAAGCATCACCCAACAGTGTAGGAACTGGATTTCCAATCATGAAAATCCTGATAGTGTTAATGTCGACAAACTTGTCCACATTAGGAAATAAGAACAATCCGTAAGCAAGTAGAGTAAAGATGGCCTCAAAAGCAACTGTACTCTTCATTCTGGAAAAGTAACGAGATTTCTCCAATAAGAACTGAGCTGGTAATCCTCTAATCCCTCCTTTAGTAGTCATATAGGCTTCCACCTCAAACTTCCCCAGATGAATCAAAGCAGCAATCTCATGTGGTTTTGGCTCACCCTCTAAACCAGTAAAAGGAACACGATCGGTAACAGGTAAATTCAATAGATAAGAATACTCCTCCATTGTAGGCATCAACTGATAATCGGGAAAAGTAAAGCAGTGATACATCGGATCATAGAACTGGACCAAGGTCGAGAGAATACCCTCCTTCATCTTCAACTTCATGAGAGGAATAATGGATCCATACTTCTTTCGAAAGTCTGCAGAACACTCGATTTCTGGAATTAGACTGACCAACTCATCTATCTTGGAATCCTTCAAACTGTATTTCCCGGACTTTCTCTTCCCAGAATCCATGGTTAAAAGTACCTGAGATATTCACAAATAGTCAACCTTTAAATCCCTTGAAATATTGTTTTCTTCAAAAGATGCTTATGAGTGCATGGATGCATGATGCAACGATCACACACAAGATCACACATATAGGGTTCATAGGTTCAACGCCACGAGCATGAGGTCGAAGGTACTACCCATAAGGTGTTGGTCTAAAAAGTTATCACCTGCCGAACAAGGTTCTAGAGGTTCCCAGAGTCTACATCCCTCCTTCGGATATTACCAACTTCCTGATTAACTCGGTAATTAGTAATATTCTCAAGAAAGACTCGTCCGAGCGTAGTATCGCGTGACAACTATTTCGGATTACTCCGTCATAGCTTCCGCACTACACCTAAAAGGCCAAGATGGGTAAGGCATTCTACGGTCCTCAGTTTCAGCAGGCTCCTAGGTCGAAAGCAGTACGTCTTCCTGATTACTCGGTAAACGACACTACAGTCAAAGGGGCCTCCACTGATTGGGGGATCTCATGCCTCCTTTTTTGGGATTACTCCCTCAAAGTAAACATGACTATACCGCCCATCCTATCTTAAAGTTTTCCCAAGTCCGGGTATAGGACTTATAAGTAATCACCAAGCACCCTGAAAACCAGGAAAATCCAGACAAACATATATACAAAATATAACACATAAACAACAATAGCACATACACAGATATAAACAAATATAGGCTCAACCCACTTAGGGATGGACCAGCAAGAGGTCAATTTGTCCCCAGTGAAGTCGCCATTTTTCTATAGCGGTAGAAATGTTCAAGACTGAGCCATTGGATTGACTAGACTTTATACAAATCAAAATAAAAATCGCCACCGCGCTTTATTGTTTCCAAAGGAATGGGAAAAGAGCAAATAACCCAAAAAGAGGGGGAAAGATTCAAGGTAAGGGGGTTGGTTATGCAAAGGGAAGGTATTAGCACCCTAAACATCTACGGTACTCCGCAGGAACCTCTTTGAAAAATATGTATATTTTGGCTATAAAATATGTTGTATATAAAATGGATGGTGGAGGTGAGAAAATAAATATATTTTTTATTATTTTTGCACCCACCGCGGTTGCGAACCTTTAGTGCCTACGTACCACCTTTCGTGCAATAGGGGATCAGGGTACACGTAGTTCCTCTTTTAAAAATTTGAAACACAAGTGTGTTGGTTAATTTTATAAGATAAAACATCATCGTCATTGTCCGTGTTGAAAACACACCTACTACCCACAATTATGAGAAATGAGAATTTGCATCATCTCAAAGTGGAGGATATGGCTTGGATTTCAAAATCAACAATGCCTCACTCAACACCCAAGTGGAAAATATCTCTCTTCACTATATATTGTCGAAGTATAGTTGTTTGCATCACTACAAGGATTGACAAGAGTTTAATCTTTTGAGAAAAGTTTAAAGGTAAAAGCCAAAGTGGCAAAATGGTTTGAAATGAGATTGATTGACTTTTAGTCTTCTCACAAAAAATGTCAAGGTATTATTAAATTGATTGAAGTTTATTTATGAAAATATTTTGAAAATGCATGGACATAAGTCCAAGTTTATTATGAAAGTGGTTCAAGTTTAGAAACAAGAAGATTTTTCAAACAAAAAAAAAAGAGGGAGAATATTTTTGAAATTAAAGAAGATGGGAGGAGAAGAAGGGACTATCCTAAAGAATAAGGTAAAAGCTAAGAAGAAGAACCATCTAACCAACAAGAAGCCAATACTTGACATTATGAGTCAAGATAGAATTCCCATTCTTCGGATTGAAACCAAGAAAGTAAAGATACTAGACCTCTTGAGAGAATCAAACTTCAAGTGTATTAAGTCTTCACAAAAATTAGGCAGAGTAACGGTTGTATACGGGTGAATTCCAGATTACAAACTAAGAGTGTAGTCACAATAACCTGCACACAAAACAAACAAACAACCCAATGTCTTGAGGTAAACCTCAAGAACTCCAGACAAAATAATCAGATAGGATCACAAGGTCTCCAAGATAGGCCAAGGTTTCTAATCCTAAGTCCAAGAAGTCCAACACTTCACCATGCCAAGGATAGTAACCAAATAGTCCAAGTATCATTAAAGATTTTTATGGTTTATGTTGATTATTAGGTATCTTCAAAAAGAAAAGAAAAGCTCAAGTGAGAAAAATAAAAATGACATAAAAGTAAATGCTCAAGTGAGCAAAGATGAAAATAGCATGAAATGTAAATGTTAAAGTAAATAGTAGATAAAGCATAAAATCATAAGGTAGAGAGCATAAAATAAAGTCAATTGTTAGAAATTAGTGGTTAGTTGGATGACCATCTTGAAACTTGCATTTGGAACTCATTAGAGGATTGGTAGAACCAAAGCCTCCACAGAACAAGTTGCATTTGCTTTATGTCAAGTATATCATCCATTTAATAAATTTTCAAGGAAACATTTAATGATCAACGATGTTTAAGTGATCCGCGTTGATCAAAATTGGTGAAGATCCATTAGAGGATTGGTGGAACCAAAGCCTCCACACAATGAGTCTCAAGGTTATTGGATCAAAGGGATCAAATTAATATACTTGGGCTTACAAACATAGTTTTGGGCCATGAATGATCATTTATTTGAATCGGGATAAAATTTAGCGCTATGTTAAGCAATCGTAAGTGGACTTATGTAGAAGTCGCACCTATTTTGAGGACGGTAAATAGCAATCTATGTACTTCATGTTTGGATAAATGATATAGATATCATCACCCTTTAACATGTAGCACAATTGAAAAATAAAGGGATAAGATAAAGAGGGAGGGGAATGATTATCTAATTTGGATCACTACCTTAAATTTCTTTCATCTTTAAATTCAATCACTCATCTAGATGGATTAAAGCACTAAACATATAATTAATCCAAAGCACCAAGAATGAATTAAATAGTTGACTCTTTAATAGATTCGAATTGATGAATATTTATCCAACTTCATCTACACCATAAAGTCCATTGAATTTAAAGAAAAAATGGACATTTAAAATTGTAATCCAAATTATCCATCAACGAGAGTGAGCAGAAAAAATATTTGAGTCAAAACAGCCCCCAAAATAAGGCAGAAAAAGTATTTTTGGCACTGCTATAATCGATTGTGCTTAGACAGAAAACAATTGCATCAGTGCAGTTTTTTTCAAATCAATTTTCTGTGACAATCGATTGCAATGTTACAACAATTGATTGCAACCTGTTAAAATCAGTAGAAAACAGCATTTCAAGGATCAAATTCTTGTTCCAACTTTTTATCAGACACCTTATGATCATGGATCCAATTGAGTATGAAAACTCCATCAAATTATGAGAAAATAGCACTAAGGGAATCATAAAACAATGCTCAATGAATCGAAACCATAAATCCACAAGAGATGATATTGTGAAAGATGATGATCCAACTTACCAAAGGTAGAATTAGAGAATTATCAAACAACTTTCAGAATTTGCTTCAATTCAACCACAAGAATCAATTACCAAAGCTTGGATGTAGAGAATTGATGAAGAAAAAGTGTTTGGATGAAGGTTTAGCTCAAAGATTAGTAAGCTTCAATGCCAAGCTTACTATCTTTTTTTTTGAAAATGGAGCTTTGAGTGAATTTGGTAGATGGAGTGAATTAAGAGATTTTTTAGCAAAATGAGTTTGGCTATCAAAAGCTTATGATTTGAATGAAATGAGGTCTCTATTTATAGAGTTTAGGATTAGGATTAGTGGTAATTTGGTAATTGATTCTTGGAGCCAAAAATTGAATTAATGATATAATTTGCAAATTATGCAGAAAAATTGAAGCCAAAAAGATGACAGTTTTGAAATTGCTGGCTTTTTTTCAAAAATCGCGTGTATTTTGCTGCTATGAGTCGACACAAGAGTCGTATGCGTTGACATATTCTAGTTGTATAACACAGCATGTGTCGATGCAAGCTTCTATGGATCGATACAAGCTGCTATTTCAACATAATACAGAATCCATCCATTTGCATGAGTCGATACATAACATGCATGTGTCGACACATGCTAGTTATACACAACAGGATGAGTCGATACGTAACACGCATGTGTCGACACATGCTAGTTATACACAACAGGATGAGTCGATACATAACATGCATGTGTCGACACATGCTAGTTATACACAACAGGATGAGTCGACACAAGCCTCTATGGGTCGATGCAAGCTGCTATTGTTATCATATTACAGAATTGATTGTCTTGAATGGGTCGACATATAACACGTATGTGTCGACACATACTAAAAATAATTTGATTTTTGAAGGCTAAAATACACTTTTTCAAAGATTGTGCACAATACACTCTGAGCAATCGATTGCACTATGGGAGCAATCGATTGTAAAGGAAAACAAAAATGAAAAATTTTAATTATTATTATTTTTCTTTGCAAATAGAGATTTTAGGGAAATAATATCGGAAAACCTTATTTGCCGGATGCTTTGACTCGGTACCTACAAAACACAAATGCAAAGGAAAAGACAAATATTTTTTGTATTTTGGTTAGAGGTTAATTATCAACGCATATACAAAATACACAACTAAGGTGCTTGGAGATTCCTCAAGAGCAAACTTACAGATAGGAGATAGAAAAAGAGGAAGAACCAACCCTAATGTGATTTTGCTATGATCAAGTTGACATGATATGATAGGGGAATCTTAGGGGCAAAATCTAGGGTACAACTCTTTGTCTGGTTTGGGTTTCTCTTCGAAGAATGGCAAAGGTGAAAGTTTGAAGCCAAAGTCTACTGTGAACAGTTATCATGATGTTTTTTGTAGTGGAGGTTACCTCCATCCAATTGATTCTGGAATTAATGCTGCTGAAGAGGATAAAGCAGAGTAGGAAGTGTCGAATTATGTGACACATGGAGTCAGGGTTCAGAACTGGTTCACCATTGATGTTCCTTCTTACATACATGTTTCAAAGTAATTTGTTTTATTAATATCTTTTTTTCTTAAAAAAACTTTCACACTTCCCAAGGTGGAAGTATTAATGCTACAGGGCTTATCTGTTTGTTGTGACTTTTAAGATCATTAATAAAATTTGTCTTTGCTTCCCGAACCATGTCTTTATTTTCTGCTTTTTCTTATAAAATGGTAATAAAAAAACCCTTTCAAAATAAATAATAACTGAAAATCAATTTGCATGATCACTTGTTATATGTGTCAGTTTCTAAAAGCAATCATAAATCATATGTGCAGATTAATTAAAAAACTCGTTGAATACAATGACCTTGCACCCTCTCCCAACTTTGAATGTCCTGTGTTTGGGGCCAAAGAAGAAGATTATGATGAGATCCCAGAAGAGGTCTCACGGTTGCTAGAGCACGAGGAAAATACCATTCATCCATATAAAGAGCCTTTGGAAGTGATCAATTTGGGTTCAGAAGAAGATCCGAAGGAAGTCAAGATTGGAGCATTGTTGCATCCCAATGAGAAGAGCAGGTTGATTGAGCTGTTGAAAGAGTATGTGGATATTTTTACTTGGTCTTACCAAGATATGTCCGGTCTAGGTACAGATATTATCGAGCACCGTTTGCCGTTGAAGCTAGAGTGTCCGCCAGTTAAACAAAAGTTGAGAAGAACCCACCCAAATATGGCAGTAAAGATCAAGGAGGAGGTCCTAAAGCAGATTAATGTTGGTTTTCTTGTGACGTCAGTGTATCCTCAATGGATTGCCAATATTGTCCCAGTACCAAAAAAAGACAGAAAAGTCTGCATGTGCATAGATTACAGAGATCTAAATAAAGCTAGTCCAAAAGATGATTTTCCATTGCCTCACATCGACATGTTAGTGGATAGCACAGCAAAATTCGAAGTATTCTCATTCATGGACGGATTTTCTGGGTATAATCAAATAATAATGGCTCCAGAGGACATGGAAAAAACAATGTTTATCACACCCTGGGGAACATTCTGTTACAGAGTGATGTTCTTCGGGTTGAAGAACGTTGGTGCAACGTACCAGAGGGCTATGACGACCCTATTCTATGATCTGATGCACAAAGAAATTGAAGTATTTATTGATGATATGATTGCCAATTCCCAGACTGAAGAAAGGCATATAGAAGATTTGTTGAAGTTGTTTCAGCGTTTGAGGAAGTATCATCTCCGCTTAAATCCAAATAAATGCACCTTCGATGTTCGATCGGGGAAATTGTTGGGTTTCATTGTTAGCTAAAAAGGAATCTAAGTTGACCCTGATAAAGTCAAAGCAATTCAAGAAATTCCAGCACCAAGAACTAAAAAGCAAGTTAGAGGTTTCCTCGGGCGTTTGAATTATATTTCCAGATTTATTTCCCACATGACTGTAACATGTGAACCGATCTTTAAGTTGTTAAAGAAAGATCAAGGTTCTGTGTGGACGAATGACCGCCAAAGGGCATTCAAGAGTATTAAAGAATATTTGCTTGAACTTCCTATCTTGCTCCCTCTCGTAGAAGGAAGACCATTGATTATGTATCTAACAGTGTTAGATAAATCCATGGGTTATATTCTGGGACAACAGGATGAAACAGGGAAGAAGGAGTTCGCCATTTATTATCTCAGCAAAAAATTCACTGATTGTGAGTTGCGGTATTCCATGCTGGAAAAGGCATGTTGTGCTTTAGCCTGGGCGGCAAAGCATTTGCGGCAGTATATGTTGAATCATACCACTTGGTTTATCTCCAAAGTGGATTCTATCAAGTACATTTTTGAAAAGCCTGATCTTACCGGGAGAATTGCCCGCTGGAAGATGTTGTTATCTGAATATGATATCGAGTACCGCACTCAAAAGGCTATTAAAAGTAGTGTGTTGGCAGATTACCTTGCTCACCAACCGGTGGAAGATCATCAGTCTGCAGAATATGAATTCCCCGATGAGGATGTGATGTTCCTGAAAGTGAAAGATTGTGATGAACCATTGCCTGAGGAAGGCCCTGACCCTGAATCTCGTTGGAGTATGATATTTGATGGAGCTGTGAATGCTTATGGTAAAGTAATTGGTGTTCTGATTGTCACTCCTCATGGATCGCACATTCCTTTTACTTCAAGGTTAACATTTGATTGCACTAATAATATGGCAGAATATGAGGCTTGCATCATGGGTCGTGAGGAAGCTATTGATCTCAGAATCAAAATTCTTGATGTGTATGGTGATTCAGCTTTGGTAATAAATCAAATTAAAGGATAATGGGACACTCGTCACCCTGGCTTGATCCCTTACAAAGATTATGCTAGAAGATTATTACCCTTCTTCAATAAAGTTGAATTCCATCCCATCCCTAGAGATGAAAATCAAATGGCGGATGCTCTGGCAACTCTGACTTCCATGTACCAAGTGAATACTTTGAATGATATACCCCGAATTACTGTTCGATGGCTGGATAAGCCCACTCACGTGTTTACGACAGAGGAGGTAGTATATGAAAAACCTTGGTATTATGATATCAAGCATTTTCTTCAGACTCAAGAATACCCGATTGGTGCGTCGAGGAAAGATAGAAAGACACTGAGATGATTGGCAGGTAGTTTCTTCCTTAGTGAAAATGTGTTATACAAGAGAAATTATGACATGGTCTTGCTCAGATGCGTGGATAGACACGAAGCAGACATGTTGATGCATGAGATTCATGAAGGTTCATTTGGCACTCATGCTAATGGACATGCGATGGATAAAAAGATGCTAAGGGCGAGTTATTATTGGATAACAATGGAATCTGATTGTTACAAATTTGCAAAGAAGTTCCATAAATGTCAGATCTATGCATACAGGGTCCATGTGCCTCCGACACTTCTCAATGTGATTTCTTCCCCGTTGCCTTTCTCTATGTGGGGTATTGACATGATCAGGATGATAGAACCCAAAGCTTCGAACGAACACCATTTTATCTTGGTAGCAATTGACTACTTCACCAAATGGGTAGAGGCTGCTTCTTATGCTAATGTTACCAAGCAGGTGGTTGTGTGTTTCATCAGAAATAATCTTATATACCGGTATGGTGTGCCGAGCAGAATCATCACTGACAATGGCTCGAATTTGAACAACAAGATGATGACAGAACTGTGTAAAGAATTCAAGATTGTCCATCATAATTTGTCTCCATACAGGCCAAAATGAATGGGGCTGTTGAAGCTGCTAATAAGAATATCAAGAGAATTATCCAGAAAATGGTTGTTACTTATAAGGATTGGCATGAAATGCTCCCTTTTATTCTGCATGGATATCGAACACCTGTTCGCACTTCAACAGGAGCAACTACGTTCTCCCTGGTGTATGGAATGGAAGTTGTACTCCCTGTCGAGGTAGAGATTCCCTCGTTGCGTGTGATAATGGAAACCAAATTGACAGAGGCTGAATGGGTCCAGAATAGGTTTGACCAATTGAATTTGATTGAGGAGAAGAGAATGACAGCTTTGTGTCATGGACAATTATATCATAAAATAATGAAGAAAGCTTTTGATAAAAAGGTAAAACCTCATGAATTCAGATAAGGCGACCTCGTGCTCAAGAAGATCATGTCTTTCAACACTGATTCTAGGGGAAAGTGGACTCCCAATTTTGAAGTCCCGTATGTTTTCAAGAAATCCTTCTCTGGTTGTGCATTAATTCTTGAAACTATGGATGGCGAGGAGTTCCCACGTCCCATGAATGTTGACGCAATCAAGAAATACTTCGCCTAAAGAAATAAAAGAACAACTCGCTAAGTTGAAAACCCGAAAGGGCGGCTTAGGCAAAAAGGAGCATCTCGGTAGGCCGAAAACCCGAAAGGGAGGTCTAGGCAAAAATTAGAGACATAAATAGAATAAATTTCCCGCTAAGTTGAAAACCCACAAGGGCAGCTTAGGCAAAAGTTAGGGATTTTCTTGGCAAGTAACTACGTCAGACGAGACTTGATCGTTGAAGAAACAATCTTCTCGGATCCTCACCATACTTCAAAAAAAGCTGCTGCTTAGGATTTCAAAAGTTGCTAGTGGGGATAGTGGTCATTGTATCTCAATGTATCTTTTCCATTATGTATTACCATTTCCCAAACTTTGTAATCATCCATGGAGTCTCGCCATTCGAAGACTACCATTCAATTAATGAAATTCGAGCTTTTACCCAATTATTTGTGTTCTTATTTTATTTAGCTTGCTCCATTTATTACTGATAATAACTTTCAAAGCAAAAAGATTAAAAAAAACAAAATTGATTTTTCAAAAAAAGATATTTTTACAATTTACTTTTACTTTGAGATTTGTGATGAAACAATGACAACAAAAATGGTGATCCCAGGAGTGAACAAACTTCGGTTGTTTTGAGAAGTTTTATCTCCCTCATTAAGGTTCTCTCAGGTTATTTTGTTTGTATGCGCATGATCTTTGTATGTTTCTCAGGTAGTTAAAGATGATACCAATTGGTGTAAGGTGCAGTATTGGGTTTGTGATCCTATTATCCCCAGTCAAGTCTTGGTTCACTTTTGATTTTGGGTTTGCATGGTCAGAAGCCTTTGTCCCAGATTCCCCAGCGAAATCTTTCCTCATACGATGAAAGGTTATATTCCCTTGGTGTGTTGAGATGTCGCTCTTTCTGCAGTATTGGCATTATTATTGGTATTTATTTCCCAGGAAATTAGACCAAGGCGGAATATTTTCTAAGAAGTGTCGAGACAATTGTCAATCCTTTGGGTTTTCACCTGTGAAGTGCTGGGTTTGATTTAAAATCCCCATGAGTTTGACCTCTTTTTGTAATGTTGACTTCTTGTTTCCTCGGGAAGGCTATCCCAGGGCATCTTTTATTGGAATAAGTTTGCATGATATGAAGACTCAATCCAAGATTCCCCAGTGAAGGCTTTGTTTATTTGATATAAGTCTTTTCCCCTGTGCATGCTGAGTTGGACTCATTTACAAAGTATCTCCCTTTCGGCAGTACTTGCATTTTGTTTGATTGCCCGATAATCAGGCAAGGGCAATGTTTTACTTAAGAAGTGTTGAGATGGTTATCAACTTTTTGGGTTTTCCCTCGCCAAGTGTTGGGTTTGATTTAAAATCCCCATAAGATTGATTTCTTGCTATAATGTTTGACTTCTTAACTCCCCAAGTTATTATCCCCATGAGGTTTCATACTTTTTCCCCAGAGAAGTTGGTGGAATACTTACTCTCAATATTGAAGAACGTATCTTGGTTTCCCCTCTTCAATGTGATGTTAACCTCACCAATGAAGTAGGTCTGAATTCCTCAATGAAGTTTGATTGTTTTGGCGTCAGTCTGCTTTATTTGAGGCTGGTCTTGCAATCTCCAGTAGGCATGTTACTTTCAGAAAAACTGGTTTCTCCATTGAAGCCCGAAGAAGGATGTTCTATCCCGATATCTGTTTGATTTGTCTACCTCCGAATTATGTTTCTCCTTAGTAAAGTTAAAGGCATGCAGTAGGTTTGGTTTCCGCAGTTGGCCTTTACCTTTCTTGGAATGATCATTCTGGTTGAAGTTTAGCCAAGTGTTGTTAGTACCTGAGGAGGTTTTGTTTGTTTGTTCCTACTGATTATGTATCTGTTTTGCCAAGCATGCTCATGATAGCACTCATACATTCATACATACATCATGCATGGCTAAAATTGACAAATCATTGTTCATTGACATTTTGCTCTGGCCTTCCTGCAACGCTCCTTGCTTAGATGGATTCGGTTTTCCCTCTGGAGTTTATTTCTCAAAGGATGTATCTTCGTTGACTGTCTGGCTCTAGTTTATTTCTAGTTTGGATCCGTGGTTACATGACAATATTATTTACTTTGGATTTTTGAAAACTTCAAGCTTTTTGTTGGTGCATTTATTTTGCACAAGAAGGCTTTATCCCATTTGCAGGAATATCGTGGCATTTCCCCAGGAAGTCATACCTCTTTCCCCAGGAAGTCATACCTCTTTCCCCAGGAAGCCATATTTCTATCCCCAGAAAGTCGTTTCTTTTTGCAATCATCCATGATAACAAGCAACGGGTCTCTTTATTTGAGCAACTCGTGCTTCCCTGTACAAGTCGACGTAATTTTTTTTTGTTATTTCCTCTATGAGTGGTTAGTTTGCAGTCCATCGTCAGTTTACGCCAGTGGATGGCAAGACTTTCAAATTCACAGAAACAAGTCGTTGTAAAATCTTTGCAAGTGGGATCAGTGCTGTAATTATCTCTCCCAGGGGTTGTCATACTCCCTTCACTGCCAGACTTTGCTTTGACTGCACCAATAATATGGTTGAGTACGAAGCATGCATCATTAGTTGTTATTGACATGAGAATCAAGTTCTTGAGAGTATATGGGGATTCAACTCTAGTAATCAGTCAAGTTAAGGGAGAATGGGATATGAAACACCCAAATCTCCTTCCATACCGAGAGCATGTGCTGACCTTAATTCCATACTTCGAGGAGATCACTTTTGAGCACATACCAAGAGAAGAGAATCAGTTGGCGGGCGCATTAGCTACCATGCCATCCATGTTCAAGCTCAGATGGGACTATGAGGCTCCCAAAATTACCATTGATAGATTAGATGGACTGGAACATTGTTACAAAATTGATACTGATGGAGTAGAAGAAAAACCTTGGTTTTATGAAGTGAAAAGGTATCTTGAAACCCAAGAATACCCTGAAGGGGCATCAATCAATGACAAGAAATTCCAACAGAGGTTCTCGGCTAAGTTCTTCTTGAGCAATGGGTTTTGTACAAGCGTAATCATGATTAAACTTTGCTTCGCTGTGTAGACAAGAATAAAGCAGGTAAAATTATAGAGGATATGCATGAAGGCATATTTGGTACTCACTCTAGCGGGCATACCATGGCTAAGAAAATCTTGAGAGTGGGTTACTATTGGTCGACTATAGAAACCGACTGTTACCACCACTCGAGAACTTGTCATAAGTGTCAGATCTATGCTGATAAAATTCACGTGCCTCTGGTTCCTCTGAATGTTTTGATTGCTATGTAGCCATTTGTAATGTGGGGCATTGATATGATTGGAGAAATCAAGCATATTGATTCTAACGGACATCGCTTCATTCTCATCGCCATTGACTACTTTACAAAATGGGTTGAAGCATCCTGGTTCGCTTCTGTTACTAATAATGTGGTCTCCTGGTTCATAAAACATAACCTTATATGCCGGTATGGCATCCACGAGAGAATCATCACGGACAATGGTACCAATCTCAACAACACTGTGATCATTAAACTCTACACAAAGTTCAAGATCAAGCACCACAACTCTTCACCGTATCGACCAAAGATGAATGGCGCATTGGAAGCTGCCAATAAGAACATAAAGAAGATTATACAAAAGATGGTTGTGACATACAAAGACTGGTACGAGATGTTACTGTTTTCTCTTCATGGCTATCGCACTTCAGCGCGAACATCAACTGGGGTAACCCCATTCTCTCTGGTGTATGGCATGGAAGTTATCCTACCTGTCGAAGTTCAGATTCCTTCTCTGAGGATTATGAAAGATGCATACTTAGACGAAGATGAGTGGATTCAGACCAGGCTAGACCAGTTGAATCTGATTGACGAAAAAAGGCTTGCGGCTGTCTGTCATGGTCAAATGTATTAGAAACGTATGACTAAGGCATTCAACAGGAATATCAAGCATCGGGTATATCAGACTGGTGACTTGGTAATAAAGCACATCATTCTACCACAAGGTGATCCCAGGGGAAAATAGACTCCCACCTACGAAGGGCCATTTGTTGTCAAGAAAGTATTTTCGGGTGGTGCTATGATACTAACTATTGTACCCCAAAATTTTCCCTTTCATTTCTCAATTAATATCTCACAAGATCTCCTTTGGTTCAAGACTGCACTAAGGTTGATCAGCACAAGACATCTCCTCTAGCACTGATGACTAAAAATTAAGGTCTTGGATCGTATTTTTGCTCAGTCAATTGATCAGATGACCTAAAATCAACCGTATTGGTGAAAAAGTGAATTGTAGCACCAAAAGTCAAACTTTGACTTTTTGGTCAATATTAAGTTTCAAATATCACAATTCATCAAGACATTCAAAAATATCAAGCTTGATCATCAAGAAGTTAAGAAAGTCAAAAGTCAACATGAAAAGTCAAGATTTCCAAGACTTAGAAATTTTCTAAGTATTTTTACACATGATAATTTCACCACTTCATGCCAATTTTTCACCATGATGCAAGATGATTCAAGGAAAACCTCCAACATAAAAGTTGTAGATCTCAATGAGATCTAAAGAATTGTAGAGCAGGATTTTTTCTAGAAATGTTTGGATTTTTAGTTATAAATTCATGACGTCGTGGCATTTTTGAATAAACACTTAGAGAATTTTTCAGCAGGTTTGGACAGGTTTTTATCCTAACTTCTTGGCCAATTTACATTAAGTTCCAGTTTAATTTAACAAAAGTGCTCAACATGAAAGTTATAGAGGATGTTTCAAGCTTTCCAAAACATCCAAGAGCATGAATTTATCATACTTGAGCTAGGAGATTCAAGGGCATGAAGTTGGGCATCCACCCTTGATTTGCAAGTCATTCTATTGAAGAACACACAACAAAACCCTTATGCTATGCTGCATAATCTTATGTTGCAGGCCTTCTTGCTTGCAAATCTCTACATAATTTAATGTTTACACCCACTTTTGAGCTATTACCCAAGTGTTTAAGCCATTGTCCAAAGGATCTTTCCATTTATGGCATAAAGGCACCATTGCTATTTTTAAAAAGCAAGCTTTTTGTATAAAACTTGTCTTGAGCCCATACTTTGTTTGTTTCTGATTTTACTCCACCATAAAACATGGAAATCAACCCCTCTAAACCAGCAACTTTGGTACTTCACCTTAGGACTATGAAGTACTTGACATAGTTTGATTTTTGCATCCCAACCAAACCATAACATGTTGTCTTGTAAACCTATTCAGCCTTTGTTCACAAGTCTTTTGCCTATAAATATAAGAAGAATTTGCAAGACAAAGAGGCTAGAAAAAAAAGAAGGAGAGAGAAGAGGGAAAAAGGGATAAAGAAAACCAGAAGTTTTGTTGACAAACTCTCAAAAAATCTCATAACTGAAAAAGGTCATAACACTCCACAAGGCAACACCTCAAGCTAAAAACATAAATTCTAGCTGCAAGGTAAGTCTCCTGAACTTTAAACTCTTCAGTTCAATCATCATCATTTGGTTCATTTTTTAGGCTAAAATGCAGTGACTTTTAAAGAAAAGGTTTGTAAAAAAATCATGAACAATTGCCAAGATTGAGTGAAAAGTTTTCCATGAAATAGTATCATGAACAGGCAGGTGTAAGGCAGCTATTTTTTAAAACCATACAGTAGGCAATCGATTGCACCCTTCATGCAAATCTATTGCACGGGGTTCCAGTAGCCAGATTTCTAAATATTTTGAGTATGCAATCGATTGCACAACCATGCAAATCGATTGCACGGGGTTCCAGTAGCCAGATTTCCAAATATTTTGAGTGTGCAATCGATTGCACAACCATGCAAATCGATTGCACTGGAAGTCAGTAGCCATGTTTTGAAAAAACTGAAGCATACAATCGATTGCACTAACATGCAAATCGATTGCACTCAAATGAAAATTGAATTTTTGCTTTAAAAAAACTTGAATAAAGAGTTAGACAATATAAAATGTTTCTTTTTGACCATTGAGCATCTATATCTTAAGTTCAAGGTAGGTATTATCATTATACCTTGAAATTTTCTAAGGGATTGAACCAAAGACTTCATCCAAAGAGGCTTTTAGCTTGATCAATAATTTTTGCCTTCTTTATCAATCATGATTTGTCTTCATCAAAAATAAAGTGCATTCGAGAAGCTTGATTTTACGGCATGTGTCGACACATAATGATCCAAAATGTTTTCTTTTCCTTTCATTTTTTCTTTATTTTTACATGCTTCATATATTTTCTTCATGGCTATTCAATATGGTTGTAATAGATAATTAGGACTTTAATTTCTTGCAATCCCCATTTGTAAATTTGTACACCCCCTCCCCAAATGATTGTAATAGCGTAGGATATTTACTTTCGGCAATTTATCGCTTTATATATAACATGTTAATAATCAGGGTTTGTATGGCAAGATAAAACCAATCAAATAGAAAACCCTAATTCAAGACAAAATCAAGCATGAAAATGACACACTTCCACACAAACACCCCTAGGGTTACTCCACTTGGTTGCCTTGAAAAAATGGCCATATTACGCATGTAAGGTATCTTAGCAAAACAAACAAAAAAACAAGATCATAGTCCCTCGATGACGCTATTCAAAGTTGCCTTACAAAAATGATCTTAGTCCCTCAAAATGCTAAGATACTTTGCAACATTGCTAATCATGGTCATACGATGACCCACGCCCGTCCCGTTTACATCCAAAGATAGGGTTGCTTACAAAATCAATGGTAAGACAACAATATCAAAGGAAAAGAAAATGAACAAGAAAGACATTTGAGTAGGTAGATTACTTTTAGCTACTTGCTCCATTTCAAACAAATATCCTTACTATTTTAAAAAATAAACACACACATTTCAAAACATCTTACAAACTTGAAAACATTTTCAAAAAGACAAACATCTTTGTATACATTCTTACGAAGAAGAATCATTACAAAGATTGACTAAACAATGGCCTCTTTTACAAAATACTTTCAAAACCACACAAAGCATAATTTCAAACAAAAGCAAGTGATCTAGCAAGTAACTAAGAGCCCATGGAAAACCATGGATGAAAAGGGTGCTAATACCTTCCCTTTTCATAATCTACCTCCCGAACTCAAGAAACAATATCAGAGGTCTTTCCTGTGCTTTTTTACCTTTCCTTTTGGATAAAAGAAAAGTCGATGGCGACTCTTGCTAACCGTAACATTTGCGATAAAACGCAAAACCTTCAAGTCAGTTCTCCCACCGTATCACAGAACTGGCGACTCTGCTGGGGACGATTCTAAAAGTGGGGTTACCTTAGGGATAGATCACATTTACTTGCTTACATTTTTTATTTGTATGCTTTACATTATGGTTCTTTGTTTGGGTTTGAATCCTCTACCCGAATTTGGGATACATTATAGGTAAGTAGCAATACATTGTGGAATCTGTGCGGGGTATACCGACATGGTCTAAGAAATAGCTACGTTAGTGCGACATATTTGTGGGTACCAGTAACCTTTGAGTTAATCAAAGAGAATATGAGGCCGCTGAGTGATCTCATGAAGCACTAATGAACTTCTAGAACCTTTACTTGACCAACTTGGCCTTTTAGGATGTAGTGAGATGACCGGTTTTGGTACAGTCTGAAGTTGGTAGATACTCTATACTACACTCATTGAGGTTTGGTTTCTTGGGATATTTCGGTCGCCATTAAAGATGCTTGAGCTAAAACAATGACCAAGGAAAAAATCCAGTGATATTGAGCTCCTTAGAACCCGGTTACTATTGCTAGGACAGGTTGAAGCCAACTAAACTTCAAGAGGGTACTTACCTATAAAACTCCATACAAACATAAACCTAAGGACTTGTTTGCTTTGCTTATATATGCATATTTGTACATAACATCATGGACATCATGAACATCATATGCATCCACTAACCATTTCAAGGATTTTTGGATTCATCTTTGTTCTTATTTTGTAGGACATGGATTCACTTCGTAGGAAAACTATTCAAGTCAACCTTGTGAGAATCCCTCTACAACTTAAGGAGCTAGTTTCATGGATTCCTGAAAACTCTCCATTCACCGAGAGACATGGTCGTCTACTCAACTTGGTCACCTTTAACACAGATGAGGATATGATGAAGGTGCTCTTTCAGTTCTTTGATCCTTTGCACCATTGCTTCATATTTCCCGACTATCAACTTGTGCCTAGTTTGGAAGAATTCTCCCAACTCTTGAGGATTCCCATTCTCAATCAACTACCTTTCAACGGTATGGAAAGAGACCCAAATCCAGAAGAGATTTCTCAAACTCTACACTTGCACTCATCTGATGTCACAACCCTTTGCGAAACAAGGAGTGGTGTCAAAGGTTTCTTAGCGAAGTTCCTATTTGAGAAAGCCCAAAGTTGTTGGAATTCCTTGGACTTGCAAGCCTTTGAGGAAATTGTGGCTCTCCTAATCTATGTGATGGTTTTGTTTCCAAATCCTGACCAACTCATAGATATCAACACCGTCAAAATCTTCATATCATGCAACCCAGTGCCTACATTGCTAGGAGATATCCTACACTCTTTTCACACTTGCACAATGAGGAAAAGAGGTGTCCTTATGTGTTGCACTCCTCTCTTGGCAAGATGGTTTATTTATCATCTTCCCCAATCTGTATTAAAGAATGAGAAAGGTTCAAGATGGTCATAAAGGTTGATGACGCTCAAACATTCAGACATTCATTGGTGCTCTCGGTCCAAAGAGAATGTTGTCATTATCGACCATTGTGGAGAATTTCCTAATGTCCCTTTACTTGGAATTATGGGAGGTATCACCTACAACCCTTGCTTAGCCTTAAGACAGTTTGGTTACGCCCGAAGGGATTGTAATTGCAAGCTTCTCAAGTCATACTTAAAGCATTTGTTTTGATGAAGACAACATGGATATCAACATTCAAAGGATGTGAAAAAAGCTTATCAACATCATATAAAAGTCTTGAAGATTATAGAAGAATTATTGAAGAATCATCAAATGTCAAAATGGTATAAATAATTCTTAATCTTGAATATACATGTTCACAAAAATATGCATTCATCAACATATACATATCCCATACTTTTAACATCAAGAAAAACTGTGTTTGAAATATTTTTCAAAAAGTATTTTTGAAAATAACCCTTTAGGAACCGGTTCCTCCCTAACAAGGAACCGGGTTCCAGACTTACTCAAAAAACTTGTCCCTGGTTTTTGTACCAGGAATCGGGTTGTACCAATAGGGGAACCGGTTCCTACGTAATATTTTTTGAAATCTGACTTATAACGTTCACTAAGAACCGGGTTTTGTCAGTGTCGGAACCGGTTCCTAGCGAACCAGTGCAGTTTTTCTTTTGGTTTTTGAACATTTTTCAAGTGGTATCTTTTCATGAATACATTGCAACTTTTCATATGAATTGGCATGAATGAAGAGGTTCTTATAACTTTATAAAATGCATATTTTCAGTTTTGAACAATAAGAACACAATAACATTTTCATACAACAAAAAACCTTCTTCAATAAACAATTTTCTCATTCATTCAAATTTGCACTTAAACTTTCATGTGTTCATAAATTTTGTGAAACTTGCCATATAACTTTCATTAAATCATTACAAGTTTCATACATTGTGAACATTTATATACATTGCTTGAGAATTGTTTTTATCTTGAAGAAGAAGATCAACTGAAGATTGATAAAGCTCTCCATATATTTCAAATCAATCATTGTATTACTTAAAGAAATTATTCCCTTACTATCCAGGATTGTTGGAAGTAAGTGTTGTGATTTGAAGAGGATTGTTCTTCATTCACATTAGTGTTTGTTTGGTCTTAAAGGTGTTAAGAACCTTTGATCACCCTATAGGTTAGATAGTAAGCATAGGCTGTACAATCATTCTAACTATAGTGAAATCTCTTTCGTGTTGGAAAGGGGACTGGAGTACTCTCGGATTGTGAAGGGAACCAGGATATATCACCGTGTTCTTTACTTTTCCGCATTTATCGCTTTCATCACCATAATCAGGAAAAGATAAAGATATAATCAAAAACTTCAAACACTTAACCAAAAAGTTCTACAAATATTCTCATAAAACCGAATAAATTTTATAAGACCTAATTCACCCCCCCCCCCTCTTAGGCACTGAGACTTACAATTGGCATCAGAGCAAGTTATAGGTAACTTGTTCCTAAAGATCCAGAATGGCTTCCGCAAATCCAAATCAAAATTCGGTTTTCAAAGATGGTGGTAGTAACAACAAGCCTCCATTGTTTTATGGTGAATACTTTGACTTTTGGAAAATTCGCATGAAGGCTCATCTTGAAGCGCAAGGAGAAGAAATATGGAATGCTTTTGAGAATGGTCCATTTACTCTGGTGTGTGTTGTCAATGGTGTTGGGTCATCAAAGCCTAAAGCATCATGGGATGACGATGACAAGAAAAAAGTTCTCTTTGACAAAAAGGCAATCAATATTCTCCAAAGTGCTCTTAGTATGGATGAATTTTTCCGAGTATCGGCATGTACAATGACAAAGGAAATTTGGGACACTCTTGTAGAAACTCATGAAGGAACCGCCGAAGTAAAAAGGTCTAGATTGAACACTTTGAGTCAAGAATATGAATTATTCAGAATGCTGCCCGGAGAATCCATCCTTGACTTGCAAAAGAGATTCGTTCACTTGACAAACCATTTGAAGGAACTTGGTAAGACTTTAACAAACGATGAATTAAATCTTAAAGTGCTTAGATCTTTAACAAGGGAATGGCAACCAAAAGTGACGGCAATATCCGAAAAGAAAAGCCTAGCAACAATGACTTCCACAACACTTTTTGGAAAGCTTCAAGAATATGAGACGGAACTTGGAAGACTTGAAAAACATGAGAATCATGAGAAGAAATCCAAAGGCATTGCTTTGAAAGTTGATTCAAAATAAAGTCAAGATAAAGATGCATCAGAGGAAGATGAAAATCTCTTGCTTCTTGTAAAAAGGTTAGGAAAATTTTTTGGTCATAAAAATAATCTTCATAATGCTAACTTTGTCAAAAGAAAGAAATTCTATAAGCATAAAGACAAAGAAGCCTCCACATCAACACAAGATGTCACATGCTATGAATGTGGAAAGCAAGGTCACATAAAGCCGGATTGTCCAAAACTCTCCAAGAAAAATGGATTCAAAGGAAAAAAGGAGTTCAAGAACAAAAAGGCTTATGTTGCATGGGAAGATAATGAGATAAGTTCTTCATCCGATTCGGAAAGTGACGAATGTGCAAATCTAGCATTGATGGCTTCACATCACTCCGACGATGAAGAAGAGGTTAGTAATGAATTTAATCTTTTTGATGATGATGTTCAAGGTGCTATTGATGAACTCTTAGGAGAATGCAAAAATTTATACAAAAAGCTGTCAAATCAAGAAAAAGAACTTCTAATTTGTCTAGAAAAAATTGACACCATGACTAAAGATTTTGATCTTCAAAAACAAAATTTTATTAAAGAAAAAGAAAAATTTGCATGCTCCAAGTGTGAATCAAATGTATTTCAAATTGTTCAATTGAAAAGAGTCATTGAACGATATGAAAAAGGACAAATAGGATTGGAAGGATTACTAAGCCAACAACGTTATCCAAATGATAAAAGAGGTCTTGGTTATGTGAATGCTAAGAAACCAAGTAACAATCCCACTATTTTTGTAAAGGCTAGTAATAGTTCCAATCCCAAGAAAGTAGAAAAGAAGCAAGTTGTTCATAATCATCAAAAGAAAAAGGCTAATGTATCGAAAAAGAAAACATTTCCTAAAACGAAATCTTATCCTTCTAGATATAGAAGTAACTTTGAACCTACTTGTTTTTATTGTGGTATTAAAGGCCATACACCTAATGCTTGCTATGTTAGAAACTTTAGTATAGCAAGTGGGCATTATGTGTGGGTGAAAAAGGGAACTAACTATGAAGGAACCAAGGCAACTTGGGTACCTAACAAAGAATAATTTGTTTTTGTAGGTATGCTTGAAATCCACATAAAATGTATGGTATCTTGATAGTGGATGTTCAAAGCATATGACAGGAGATGTACACCAATTTTCATATCTAGTACATAAAGCCAAAGGGTATGTCACCTATGGAGACAACACCAAAGGAAATATTCTTGGCGTTGGAATAGTTGGCACACCTCCATCCATTCAAATTGAGGATGTTCTCTATGTTGAAGGATTAAAGCACAATCTTCTTAGCATAAGTCAACTTTGCGATAGAGGGTTCAAGATCAAATTCAACAAAGATGAATGCCTTATTATGGATGAGGCAACCAATGAGGTAAAACTCAAAGGTATAAGAACTAACAATATTTTTATGATTACGCTAGATGATTTGTCTATGAAGGTACAATGTCTTATGGTAAACAACAATGACGCTTGGTTATGGCACAAGAGGATTGCTCACATTCACATGGAGCACTTGAAAAAATTGATTAAGCATGACTTAGTTATTGGTCTACCAAAGATGAAGTTCATCAAAGACAAATTATGTAGCGCTTGCCAAAAGGGCAAACAGACCAAAACAACTTTCAAATCTAAGAATGTGGTGTCTACTACAAGGCCACTACAATTGTTACACATGGATCTCTTTGGTCCATCAAGAACAAAAAGCTTCGGAGGTAATGTATACGCATTGGTTATTATTGATGATTTTTCTAGATATTCTTGGACTTTGTTTCTTGTGCAGAAAAGTGATGCTTTTAAAGCTTTTAAGAAGTATGCTAAGCAAATCCAAAATGAAAAATCACTAAAGATTGTATCCATAAGAAGTGATCATGGTGGAGAATTCCAAAATGCACAATTTGAAGAATTTTGTGAAGAACATGGTATCTCTCATAATTTTTCAGCACCAAGAACTCCACAACAAAATGGAGTAGTTGAAAGAAAGAATAGGTTTCTAGTGGAACTTGCAAGAACAATGCTTAGTGATGCAAACCTTCCTAAATATTTTTGGGCGGATGCAGTTAGTACGGCTTGTTATGTTGGAGATCGAGTTATCATTAGACCTATAATAAAGAAGACTCCATATGAACTCTTCAAAGGAAGAAAGCCAAACATTGCTCACTTTCACATTTTTGGATGCAAGTGCTTTGTTCTTAACAATGACAAAGACAATCTCGGTAAGTTTAACGAGAAATCCGACGAAGGTATATTTCTTGGTTATTCGCTTTCTAGTAAAGCATATAGAATTTATAATAAAAGAACTTTAACTATTGAAGAATCTATGCATGTATCTTTTGATGAAACTAACCCCTCCAAGGAGGAAGTAGTTGTTTGTGATGATGATGATCCTATAGATTTACCCCCGGAAGATCTTTCAAATGATCAAGTTGTGAAATCACCGGAAAATCAAGAAAACATTGTACAACAAGATTCAAACATCAATGATCTACCAAAAGAATGGAGAACTCATAGAGACCATCCTATTGACAAAATTATTGGTGACATTAGCCAAGGAGTATCAACAAGATTGAATCTAAAAGATGCTTGCTTAAACATGGCGTTTGTTTCTCAAATTGAACCTACCAAAGTTGATGAAGCCTTAGGAGATGATCAATGGATTATTGATATGCAAGAAGAATTAAATTAATTCGAGAGAAATCAAGTTTGGGAGCTTGTTCCTAGACCTAGTGGTAAACACATCATAGGTACCCGATGGGTGTTTAAGAACAAACTTGATGAGAATGGTCTAATTGTTCGAAACAAAGCAAGGTTGGTTGCCCAAGGTTACAATCAAGAGGAAGGAATCGAATTTGAAGAAACATTTGCTCTGGTTGCAAGGTTAGAAGCTATACGTCTTTTACTTGCTTATGCTTGTTCATTAAATTTTCAGCTTTTTCAAATGGACGTCAAAAGCGCATTCTTGAATGGATACATCAATGAAGAAGTCTATGTCAAACAACCTCCGAGATTTGAAGACTTCAAACATCCTACACATGTCTTTAAGTTGAGAAAGGCTCTTTATGGCTTAAAGCAAGCACCAAGAGCATGGTATGATAGACTTAGCAATTTTTTGTGTGAAAAAGGTTTCGAAAAGGGTAAAGTTGATAAAACTTTGTTCATTAAGAAAATCCAAAGTAACACTTTATTGGTTCAAGTATATGTTGATGATATCATTTTTGGATCGACTAACAAAGAAATGTGTGAGGAATTCTCATTGATGATGCAAGGAGAATTCGAGATGTCTATGATGGGAAAGATGAACTACTTTCTTGGACTACAAACTAAGCAACTAGAAGATGGAATCTTCATTAATCAATCTAAGTATTGCAAAGAACTATTGAAAAAGTTTGATATGGAACATTGTAAAGAAATGCATACTCCAATGGGCTCTGGTACATATGTTGATCAAGATGAATCCGGTACTCCAATTGATATTACAAAGTACAGAGGAATGATTGGTTCTTTATTGTATTTGACGGCAAGTCGTCCTGACATCATGTTTAGTGTTTGTCTTTGCGCTCGCTTTCAAGCAAATCCAAAGGAATCACACCTCATGGCAATTAAAAGGATCATGAAGTATCTAAAAGGAACAACCAATGTCGGCTTATGGTATCCGAAAGGTAGTATTTGCACTTTAATTGGTTATTCTGGCGCGGATTATGCAGGTTGTAAAACTGATCGTAAAAGCACAAGTGGCACTTGTCACATTATTGGAAATGCATTAGTATCATGGGCTTGTAAAAAGCAAGCATGTGTTGCTCTTATCACGGTCGAAGAAGAATACATAGCAGCGGGTAGTTGTTGTGCACAAATTCTTTGGCTCAAGCAACAACTCCGTGATTACGGACTTGATCTCGGATGCATTCCTCTTCGATGTGACAATACCAGTGCTATCAATATTACAAAGAATCCGGTCATGCATTCAAGAACCAAACATATAGATATTCGACATCATTTTCTCCGTGATCATGTTCTTAAAGGAGATGTCGAAGTCACTTTTGTGGATACTCATAACCAACTCGCAGATATCTTCACAAAACCGCTTGCTCGAGAACCTTTCTTCAAAATCCGAAGAGAACTTGGTATTTTGGATGAAAGTGATATCTAAAGGTTTCTCATAAGGTGCACGTCTTAATTCTTCAACAAGAATTTTTATGTTTCAGTACACTCTGCTTCTACTCCTTCTTTTATATGTTTTTATCGTCTTATTTTTTAAATATGTATTTGTTTCACTCTTTTTCCCCATCCTTTTTGATGTTAACAAAGGGGGAGAAGAATATGCATATGTGTTGTTTTGTTTTCAAAGAAATTGCAGGCCCAAATATCTATTATACTCACTCCAAAATTCAAGGAATCATGGACTTAGGGGGAGCATACAATTTAGGGGGAGCCTTGCATTTGCTCAACATGTTTGCTACTCAAAACAACATAAACAATTCAAGAATCATTTTCAAGACTTGGTTGTCATCATCAAAAAGGGGGAGAATGTAATTGCAAGCTTCTCAAGTCATACTTAAAGCATTTGTTTTGATGAAGACAACATGGATATCAACATTCAAAGGATGTGCAAAAAGCTTATCAACATCATATAAAAGTCTTGAAGATTATAGAAGAATTATTGAAGAATCATCAAATGTCAAAATGGTATAAATAATTCTTAATCTTGAATATAATTGTTCACAAAAATATGCATTCATCAACATATACATATCCCATAATTTTAACATCAAGAAAAACTGTGTTTGAAATATTTTTCAAAAAGTATTTTTGAAAATAACCCTTTAGGAACCGGTTCCTCCCTAACAGGGAACCGGGTTCCAGACTTACTCAAAAAACTTGTCCCTGGTTTTTGTACCAGGAACCGGGTTGTACCAATAGGGGAACTGGTTCCTGCGTAATATTTTTTGAAATCTGACTTATAACGTTCACTAAGAACCGGGTTCTGTCAGTGTCGGAACCAGTTCCTAGCGAACCAGTGTAGTTTTTCTTTTGGTTTTTGAACATTTTTCAAGTGGTATCTTTTCATGAATGCATTGCAACTTTTCATATGAATTGGCATGAATGAAGAGGTTCTTATAACTTTATAAAATGCAGATTTTCAGTTTTGAACAATAAGAACACAATAACATTTTCATAGAACAAAAAACCTTCTTCAATAAAATTTTTTCTCATTCATTCAAATTTGCACTTAAACTTTCATGTGTTCATAAATTTTGTGAAACTTGCCATATACACTTTCATTAAATCATTACAAGTTTCATACATTGTGAACATTTATATACATTGTTTGAGAATTGTTTTTATCTTGAAGAAGAAGATCAACTGAAGATTGATAAAGCTCTCCATATATTTCAAATCAATCATTGTATTACTTAAAGAAATTATTCCCTTACTATCCAGGATTGTTGGAAGTAAGTGTTGTGATTTGAAGAGGATTGTTCTTCATTCACATTAGTGTTTGTTTGGTCTTAAAGGTGTTAAGAACCTTTGATCACCCTATAGGTTAGATAGTAAGCATAGGCTGTACAATCATTCTAACTATAGTGAAATCTCTTTCGTGTTGGAAAGGGGACTGGAGTACTCTCGGATTGTAAGGGGAACCAGGATATATCACCGTGTTCTTTACTTTTCCGCATTTATCGCTTTCATCACCATAATCAGGAAAAGATAAAGATATAATCAAAACCTTCAAACACTTAACCAAAAAGTTTTACAAATATTCTCATAAAACCGAATAAATTTTATAAGACCTAATTCACCCCCCCCCCCCCCCTCTTAGGCACTCTGAGACTTACAGGGATGGCCTGCACGAGATGCTGATTCAAGGTTTGGTATTCAACTACGACAACGACGATCAAGGTCTTCGCCAGAAATCTATCCGAGCTTGGAGGATACTAAACAAGGTGGATAGCAAGACTTTGGGGCACAAGAATTCCATCCCTCTTGAGCCTTACCTAAAATGGGTACGAACTCGCACTCAAAGTCTTATGATGCCTTATCCCTCCATTCTCCCGGTAATTATTGAGCTTGTCATGGAGGGAGATATTCCATACACTATCCTAAATCCTAACATGCCCACATCTCTTGAAGACCTACAAAGGGATTGGATACAACTCAAGGGAGAGCGAGATACGTTCGAAGCCCAATTCTACGCAAGCGAGAAGAAGGTTTTTGAACTCACTAGGCTAATTCATGAGGAGCAGACTCTGAATGCCTACATTGCACCAAAGAGGATGCACACTACTTTTCTATCTTAGAGTTTTGTATTATTTTGCCCAAGGGGCATTGATGTACTCAAACTTTATCTTATTGATATAATGTGTGTTTCTTTTTTGTCCAAAACAAAGTTGAATTTTTGAAATCTTTGAAAACATTGCATATGCATATATTATGCATCATAACATAAGCAGGTCTTTTGCAACAAGTCTCCTCATCTCTCTATTGTTTATTTCAGCAAGATGGATCTTGAGAAAACAATGAAGGATCTTCAAGCTCAGAATACATAGTTTCAACAGTTGCTCATGACCCTAGCCAAGGGGCAAGAAGAAGTGAAAGCTCACCTCACAAGGGGCGTGGTCATAGGGAATCCGGAGGGCACCAAGGATGATCAGTTGGAATGACTACAAACCGAGATAGCCATAATGAAGGTCCAAATGATGGGACAACTGGTGGGCCAGATGGCTCTTATCCAAAATCTGGCTCAAGGACAAGAAGAGATGAAAGTTCTTGTCAACCAACTTCGTCAAGACAGTTGCAACCGTATGGGGCAAACAACCAGAATTGGAAATCAAGTCACTGCTCAGCCTCCCATAAGACAAGAAGCTGGAAGACCTTCCCAATCTACTGCCACATCACGAGCCCAACAATGACTTCGTCAACATCTACCAGAAAATCAGCAAAGGAAAAGCGATCCCAAAAGACAATTTACCAACATCAACATACAACTGTCTCAAGCTTTGCAGCACATGCTGAGGGTGAACCTGATTACACCAATAAGACCTTATCCAAATCCCAAAACCTTTTCTCCCAACTACGATCCCGATGCCAGGTGTGCCTATCATTCTGATAGTCCTGGGCATAATACAAACAATTGTTGGGCGCTGAAATACAAAATTCAAAACCTGGTCGACGAAGGAATGCTAGAGTTCACACAAGATGGCCAAACTGAATTCTTCTGCCGTCCCTCAAAGGCTCACCACCTAAAGTGACAAGTTCAGACAAAGAGGCTTATGTTCATTTGAATCTTCAATTGTAATCTCTTTTGTTATTCAAACAATTATCTATTAATGTCAAACTTTATTTCATTAATGGATTAAATATGTTTGTCTTGAATTAATCCATTCAATTTCATTCTATTTAAATTATACTGTTTATGATATTCAACTCTTGCTAAAAGTTACAAGCCTTTAGAGGGAGGATGACGAAAACGATACCATAAATCCCATATAGTATGCTTTTGAACAGACCTTGCTGACAATGTACAGGCATCCCTTCAAATCCTAAACACTAGAGTTATAAGGAAGATAATCCCTAGTCAACCCCTTTGAGCCAAAGAAGTAGAAGTTTTATTTTTTACACAAATTGAAACCTTTAATCAAAACCTGGGGCAGGGTAGTCTCTCAGTTGATTCAAACGCACGTTTAGCCGCAAACTTTCATTTTGTAATACAACGAATGACATCAAAACTTTTTTCTGGAATCAAAAGATAGTGATGGTTCCCTACCAAATAGGCAGTCATCTTCTCTCAAAAGGAAAAGCCCACTAAGTCAAAACCTACAAAGGAGGCTTAAGAAAAAACGGGGGCATCCCGCTGACCGTAATCTCAAAACAAGAACAGTTAGGAAAAAATTAGGGATAACAAATCAAAAAAAGAGGCCACTACAAATCCTCAACAACATGAAAAAATGTTGCAAAAATGACTGCCTTCCAACAAACTTAACTTGTCTGAACCATCACCAAAATGTCTTTCCAGACTCAACTGGAGTTCAAACGCACAATTAGCTGAGTTTGGGACTGGAGAACATCACGAAGAGAGGGTGGGTACAAATACACTTTGAGACTTTATCTTTGTTTCTTAAACCGTGAACCAAGCCATGCTACAACCTTTCAAAAGTCCTAATTGAAGCATGGGTTAGTTCGAAAGCATACTGTTACAAAATGTATCCTGACTCCTGTAAGGCTTTATTCTAAATCATGAGTTGAATTTTTCTTACAAAATCTCTTTACTTGCTAAAACGCATTTTCAAAATTTCAAGACAAGCATAAACTTCGCATTATTTGAATATCGTTGTTTTCATATGGCTATTTGTTTGACAGCGGAGAAATTCACACAAAGAATATCCAGTGAACGAAATCTCTCTCAGTGAATAAAATCACTTCGAGTGGGATGACACTTACAATGATAAATCTCCTATCAACAAGGGGGCATGACATGTCACTATCCAAGAACACCTGGGGCAGTCCAGTCAAGATTCCATGAAATATCTCAAGAAGTACAGAATAACCAGGGGCAGGTCTCCATCTCCATTACTTGGGGCATTGAACGCAAATCCCAATAAAGGGTTACGTACAGTCAATTAGTTCTTGGCGGTGCCACAAGAACTTGCTACTAGGGGAAGTGACAAATCTCCCCAAAATCCTTCTCATAGGATGATTCCCCAGCCAGATTTTCAATCTCTGAAAAACCTCTTCCCAACTGAGTCGACTTCAAGAATCCTCGAGGATTTCTTCCAGTGAAGTCTCCGCCTCTCCAACAGAGTAAGCAACAAGTTTTATTCCCCCAACAAATGGCGGGATTCCCCATCTTGAGGTGGCCTCTCCGATTACTACAAATCAAAGGACCACAACTCCTCTTCCCCAGTAGACTACTCTACAATCCCCAGCAAGTTACTATGAAACTTGGACCCGACCAGATATCAATTCAACTTTGACTGCCCAATAGAGCAACGGACGACTAAGACTCCTGAACTCTTTTTCCCCAAGAAGGAATCAACACTCTATACAGAGCTTTCAACATTCCCCATCGGAGTTCTCCTCAAACAATAAAACAGGAATCCTCAGTGGAAACATTCTAAGCAAAGTTTGAAGACACGCCTACTCTTCAACAGCAATCCATGATTTAATAACTCCCCAACACTTGTCAAGGATTTATTCTCCAACACAAAATTACATTTCAACAACATTCATAGCATATGCATACAAAATACATATAACGCAAATCTCATTTATTTTGAGAACATTATTACACAATGCATACATCATGACATTGCATACAACTAACTCTTTACTTTTTCAGGAAAGATCAATCAACAGACAAAGGTCATCATCTTTTGAAGTAGTAATCGTCCCAGATTCCTTCATCATCCTACTGAGGTAGTAATCATCCAAGATTCCTTCATCATCCTGTTGAGTTCAGATACACACCAAATACGGATGCCATCCTGATACTCATTCAAAGCCAGCTTTCAGATATAGTTCAGATACGTACCAAATACGGATACCATCCTGATACTCATTCAAAGACAGCTTTCAGATACAGTTCCGATACGCAACAAATACAGATGCCATCCTGATACTCATTCAAAGCCAGCTTTCAGATATAGTTCAGATACGCACCAAATACGGATGCCATCCTGATACTCATTCAAAGACAGCTTTCAGATACAGTTCAGATACGCAACAAATACGGATGCCATCCTGATACTCATTCAAAGCCAGCTTTCAGATATAGTTCAGATACACTCCAAATACGGATGCCATCTTGATACTCATTTAAAGGCAGCTTCTAGATACAGTTCAGATACGCTCCAAATACGGATGCCATCCTGATACTCATTCAAAGACAGCTTCTAGATACAGTTCAGATACGCACCAAATACCGATGCCATCCTGATACTCATTCAAAGACAGCTTCTAGATACAGTTCAGATACGCACCAAATACGAATTCCATCCTGATACTCATTCAAAGCCAGCTTTCAGATACAGTTCAGATACGCAGCAAATACGGATGCCATCCTGATACTCATTCAAAGCCAGCTTTCAGATACAGTTTAGATACGCACCAAATACGGATGCGATCCTGATACTCATTTAAAGCCAACTTTCAAATACAGTTCAGATACGCACCAAATACGGATGCCATCTTGATACTCATTCAAAGACAACTTTCAGATACAGTTCAGATACGCTCCAAATACGGATTCCATCCTGATACTCATTCAAAGACAGCTTTCTAGATACAGTTCAGATACACTCCAGACACGAATGCCATTCTGATACTCATTCAGATTCAACTTTCAAATACAGTTCAGATACGCTCTAAACACGGATGCCATTCTGATACTCATTTAGATTCAAGCTCTAGATACATCTCAGATACACTCTAGACGCGGACGCCATTCTGATACTCACTCAGTTTCAACTTTCAGATACAACCCAGCAATCATTTCTAGATGGCATCTACAAGCCCATCTCCAACAACTCTCTATCATCCCTCCAAATGGCATCTTTAAGCCCATTTCCTCTACCATCACATCACCGAGTGCAAATTTGTGGGCACTCTAGTCTCCAATCATCTTCCACCTTCAGATCACGAATAACAAAACTCGCCAATCTAACTCTTCAGGCTTAAGAAGATTGAACAGGGGCAGTTGTTGTACACCAAAATTTGCCCTCTCATTTCTCAACTAATATCTCACAAGATCTCCTTTAGTTCAAGAATGCACTAAGGTTGATCAGTTCAATACATCTCCTCTAGCACTGATGACTGAAAATTAAGGTCTTGGATCGCATTTTTGCTCAGTCAATTGATCAGATGACCTAAAATCAGTCGTATTGGTGAAAAAGTCAACTATAGCACCAAAAGTCAAACTTTGACTTTTTGGTCAACATTAAGTTTCAAATATCACAATTCATCAAGACATTCAAAAATATCAAGTTTGATCATCAAGAAGTTAAGAAAGTCAAAAGTCAACTTGAAAAGTCAAGATTTCCAAGACTTAGAAATTTTCTAAGTATTTTTACACATGATAATTTCACCACTTCATGCCAATTTTTCACCATGATGCAAGATGATTCAAGGAAAACCTCCAACATAAAAGTTGTAGATCTCAATGAGATCTAAAGCATGTAGAGCAGGACTTTTTCTAGAAATGTTTGGATTTTGAGTTATAAATTCATGAAGTCATGGCATTTTTGAATAAACACTTAGAGAATTTTTCAGCAGGTTTGGACAGGTTTTTATCCTAACTTCTTGGCCAATTTCTATCAAGTTCCAGTTTGATTTAATAAAAGTGGTCAACATGAAAGTTATAGAGGATGTTTCAATCTTTCCAAAACATCCAAGAGCATGAATTTATCATACTTGAGCTTGGAGATTCAAGGGCATGAAGTTGGGCATCCACCCTTGATTTGCAAGTCATTCTATTGAAGAACACACAACAAAACCCTTATGCTATGCTGCATAATCTTATGTTGCAGGCCTTCTTGCTTGCAAATCTCTACATAATTTAATGTTTACACCCAGTTTTGAGCTATTACCCAAGTGTTTAAGCCATTGTCCAAAGGATCTTTCCATTTATGGCATAAAGGCGCCATTGCTATTTTTGAAAAGCAAGCTTTTTGTACAAAACTTGTCTTGAGCCCATACTTTGTTTGTTTCTGATTTTAGTCCACCATAAAACATGGAAATAAACCCCTATGAACCAGCAACTTTAGTACTTCACCTTGGGACTATGGAGTACTTGACATAGTTTGATTTTTGCATCCCAACCAAACCATAACATGTTATCTTGTAAACCTATTCAGCCTTTGTTCACAAGTCCTTTGCCTATAAATAGAAGAAGCATTTGCAAGACAAAGAGGTTAGAAAAAAAGACGGAGAGAGAAGAGGGAAAAAGGGAGAAAGAAAACCAGAAGTTTTATTGACAAACTCTCAAAAAATCTCATAACTAAAAAAGGTCATAATAGTCCACAAGGCAACACCTCAAGCTCAAAACATAAATTCTAGCTGCAAGGTAAGTCTCCTTAACTTTAAACTCTTCATTTCAATCATCATCATTTGGTTCATTTTTTAGGCTAAAATGCAGTGACCTTTGAAGAAAAGGTTTGTAAAAAAATCATGAACAATTGCCAAGATTGAGTGAAAAGTTTTCCATGAAATAGTATCATGAACAGGCAGGTGTAAGGCAGCTGTTTTTCAAAACCATACAGCAGGCAATCGATTGCACCCTTCATGCAAATCGATTGCACTGGGTTCTAGTAGCCATATGTCCAAATATTTTGAGTATGCAATTGATTTCACAACCATGCAAATCGATTTCACGGGGTTCGAGTAGCCAGATTTCCAAATATTTTGAGTGTGCAATCGATTGCACAACCATGCAAATCGATTGCACTAGAAGTCAGTAGCCATATTTTGAAAAAATTGAAGCATGCAATCGATTGCACTAACATGCAAATCGATTGCACTCAAATGAAAATTGAATTTTTGCTTTAAAAAAACTTGAATAAAGAGTTGGACAATATAAAATGTTTTTTTTGACCATTGAGCATCTATATCTTAAGTTCAAGGTAAGTATTATCATTATACCTTGAAATTTGATAAGGGCTTGAACCAAAGACTTCATCTAAAGAGGCTTTTAGCTTGATCAATAATTGTTTCCTTCTTTATCAATCATGATTTGTCTTCATCAAAACAAAAGTGCATTCGAGAAGCTTGATTTTACGGCATGTATCGACACATAATGATCCAAAATGTTTTCTTTTCCTTTCATTTTTTCTTTATTTTTACATGCTTCATATATTTTCTTCATGGCTATTCAATATGGTTGTAATAGATAATTAGGACTTTAATTTCTTGCAATCCCCATTTGTAAATTTGTACACCCCATCCCCAAATGATTGTAATAGCGTAGGATATTTACTTTCGGCAATTTATCGCTTTATATATAACATGTTAATAATTAGGGTTTGTATGGCAAGATAAAACCAATCAAATAGAAAACCCTAATTCAAGACAAAATCAAGCATGAAAATGACACACTTGCACACAAACACCCCTAGGGTTACTCCACTTGGTTGCCTTGAACAAAATGGCCATATTACACATGTAAGGTGTCTTAGCAAAACAAATAAAAAAACAAGATCATAGTCCCTCGATGACGCTATTCAAAGTTGCCTTACAAAAATGATCTTAGTCCCTCAAAATGCTAAGATACTTTGCAACATTGCTAATCATGGTCATCCGATGACCCACGCCCGTCCCGTTTACATCCAAAGATAGGGTTTATTACCAAATCAATGGTAAGACAACAATGTCAAAGTGAAAGAAAATGAACAAGAAATACATTTGAGTAGGTAGATTAATTTTAGTTACTTGCTCCATTTCAAACAAATATCCTTGCTATTTTCAAAAACAAACACACACATTTCAAAACATCTTACAAACTTGAAAACATTTTCAAAAAGATAAACATCTTTGTATACATTCTTACGAACAAGAATCATTACAAAGATTGCCTAAACAATTGCCTCTTTTACAAAATACTTTCAAAACCACACAAAGCACAATTTCAAACAAAAGCAAGTGATCTAGCAAGTAACTAAGAGCCCATGGAAAACCATGGATGAAAATGGTGCTAATACCTTCCCTTTTCATAATCTACCCCCCGAACTCAAGAAATAATCTCAAAGGTCTTTCCTGTGCTTTTCTACCTTTCCTTTTGGATAAAAGAAAAGTCGGTGGCGACTCTTGCTAACCGCAACATTTGCGATAAAATGCAAAACCTTCAAGTCATTTCTCCCACTGTATCACACTAACCATCCTGGATGGTGAAGATTTCCCGCATCCTGTGAACGTGGGCATAGTTAAAAGATACTACGCATGAAAACGACCCTCTAGGTTGAATGGCCTAAGCAAAAATAAGCGCATCCCAGTGAACCAAAAGAGTTCGGGCAAAAATTAGGGATATATATATATATATATATATATATATATATATATATATATATATATATATATATATATATATATATATATATATATATATATATATATATATATATATATATATATATATATATATATATATATATATATATATATATATATATATATATATATATATATATATATATATATATATATATATATATATATATATATATATATATATATATATATATATATATATATATATAATATTGTACACCCGGCAAGTCAAAAACTTGAAAAGGCGGCTTGGGAAAAAAATGGTATCCTGGTGGACTGAAAACCCGAAAGGGTGGTCCAGGGAAAAATTAAGGATTAAAGCGTACGATTGTGTCCCGTTGGATCACTTAGTGCAAGATTTATTACCAAAATCAAAAATTCAAATGGTACAGATCAGTTCAATCAACTTCGACAGCAAGGGATGAGATGTTCGAAGACATAGGGGCAATGGCGGAGTTGGAACCTAATGAGATCATTTCCACATAGCTATATGATTTGTTTTCACTTTGTACTCTTTTAATTTCACGAAAATTTCCTATTACTAGGATTTATGTCTCTTTGTACAAAATCGCTTGTTTATAGGCAAACTATCAATACAAATACACCCTAAAATTCAAACTTTTTGTTTTTTATGTTTTGTTTGCAAAAATGTCCAATAACTAAAATTGAATGAACATATGAATATGAACACAATTAACTGTTAACAAATATGTGCATAATAACAGGAGTAAACATTTACTCAAGACTCTAGGAGTTGGGATAACGTCCAATCCGTCCATAAATCCCTACAGAGCCACTTCCATGAGGTTATCCCCACAGAGTAATCTTCACAAATTCATCTTCAATAAAGATACATTCCCCACAATTTCCTTGGCATATCTCCCCAGCGAATAAAAGAATATGATTTTTTTCCCAATAGTATCACCCACCTACGGAGTTCCAATCAGTACAATTCATGGAAGTTCTCTTCCTCAGCTGAGTTTATTCCTCTAAAACTGTAAAAACCCCTGCATATTTCTGCTCTCCAACAGAGTTCATTTCCTCAACAAAGATGTTTCCTGAGCAGAGTATTTCTCCTTCAACAGGGTTTATTTCCCCAACAGGTTTTATTTCCCTAACTTGAGTCTATTCCTCATATGGCTACGAATCACCAGCAAAATTCCTCTCCCCAGTGAAGTCGCCATTATCCCCAGAGAGTTTCTACAGAACCTGGAATCGGACCAGATATTTGTCAACTTTATCCTCCCCAGACGATTCAGAAGGTTATCCATCTCTTTTATCCCCAATCAGGGTATATAAGAATTATCCTCCCCAGACGAGTCAGAAGGTTATCCATCTCTTTTATCCCCAGACAAGGTATATAAGAAATGAAACTCCCTAGTAGATCGATGAACAACCAATGTTCTTGAACTCTTCTCCCCAAATAAAAGTCACATTCCCTAGTGGAGTTTCCTCAAACAGCAAGCAGGAATCCCCATCAGATGCATTCTAGACAAGGTTAAAGATTACACATGTTCTTCATCCCCAGCAACAGTCGGGGATTTATTTTCCCAGACAAAGATACTGCACGGGTTTACAAATACACTTCAACAACATTTCACATCCATAGATCATTTACCAATATCATAGCATATGCATACGAAACGCATATAACAAACTCATTTATTTTGAGAACATCATTACGCAATGCATTTCATACATCATGACATTGCATACAACTAACTCTTTACCTTTTCAGGAAAGATCAATCAACAGATGAACATCATCAACTACTTATATGACTCGATAGTCTTCTCCAAGACTACATGATGACAAAGGGATATTTTAGCAATTTCCTCAGAGGACCATTCTCAAAAAAGACATCTTCTGGTTCTGATTAAATCGAATATAGATTTATTCTGACACTTCTTGCAGTAGACATTTTCTGGTTCAGATTAAATCAACCATAGATTTATTCTGATACTTCTTTCAGTTAAAGAAGGACGTAGATATTTTCTGGCTCAGATTAAATCAACCATAGATTTATTCTGATACTTCTTCCAGTTAAATACAAAAATACCTCTTCTTGCTCAGATTAAATCGAGTGTAGATTTTTTATGATACTTCTTCCAATTAAAGACAGGCGTAGACATCTTCTGGCTCAGATTAAATCAAGCGTAGATTTATCCTGATACTTCTTCCAATAGACATTTTCTGGCTCAGATTAAATTGACCATATATTTATTCTGATACTTATTCCATTAAACATTTTCTGGCTCAGATTAAATTAACCATAGATTTATTCTGATACTTCTTCCAATTAAAGACAAGCGTAGACATCTTCTGGCTCAGATTGAATCAAGCATAGATTTATTATGATAATTCTTCCAGTAGACACTTTCTGGCTTAGATTAAATCGACCATAGATTTATTATGATACTTCTTCCAGTAAACAGCTTCTGGCTCAGATTAAATCGAGCGTAGATTTCTGATACTACTTCCAGTTGAAGTCGAGCGTAGAATTAGTCTAAATTATATCAACAATTACTTTGGATGGAATCTATAAGCCCATCTCTGATGACTCATCATTACCTCTCCAAATGGAATATTTAAGCCCATTCCCAGTATAATCAACCAACAGCGTTACTTCATGCACTGGCGAGTGCAAATTTCTGGGCACTTAGGTGTTCAATCATCTTCTACCTCAAGTCACGAGTGGAGGACATGCCTATCTAACTCTTCAGGTTTAAGAAGATTGAACAGGGGCAGCTATTGTACCCCAAAATTTTCCCTCCCATTTTCTTCAAAAAAACATGCTCAGAAAAAGTCTCAAATACTCAAAGCTACTCAAGAGTTGATTGGTCAAACCTCCTCCTAAGAAAGGGTCTACACCTAGGGTTTTGTGTTTCTAAAAGAATATTGGTTTGAAAGGGTCTCAAATGAATTTCATGGTTCATCATAGGTCCTCAATAATGCTTATGTCATGTTTTAAGTCTTGCATCACATGATTGCTCAGCCAATGGCTCGGAAGATAGAAAATCAATTGTATTGAGTAAAAAGTCAACTATGGTCAACATACAGTGAAACTTCAAGATTTTTTGTCAACATCAACATTTTGATGTGATATTCATAATTTTATCAAGGGTTGATCATGATTCCTTAAGGAAAGCCCTCAAATCATCAAAGGTCAAAAATTGCAAAATTAGGGTTTTGGTTGAAGATGACCCATCATTGACTTTTGGTCTAATGCATGACAAATTGCTTAAAGCATGATCTCAAGGGATCAAACACGGCATATTTACCTAATTACATGGCTCAAGACATGTCCAAAGATACAAGTGATTGATAGTTGAAGAATTGAATCAATTGATGAAAAGTCAACAGTCACACAAAAGTTAATATTTGACTTTTGGTCAACATTGGAATTCAAAAATCAAGAATCATCAAAACATTCAAAACATTCAAAACTATCAAACTTTATCATCAAGAATCAAAAAAAGTCAACAAACGTCAAAAGTTGGAAAATTTTCCAACACTTAGAAAAATTTTAAGTTGTTTTTTTCTTAACAAAGTCACTACTTCATGGCCATTTTTCACTAATATCCAAGTTGATTCAAAGAAAACATTCAACATAAAAGTTTTAGGGATTGATAAATTCCACAACTTTGTTAATGTGGGATGATCCTCAAAAAGTGCTTAATTTAAGAGATATGAGCCCATTAATGGCACAAAGTTAACACTTCCATTTTGGAAAAGCATGCTTTATGCAATTGTCAACTCTCCTTAAGCCTCTAATTTGTTGCCTCTGCATACACTCAACCTAACAAATCAGAATAAACATGTTTAAAGTGTTCAACCACTCTAGAAGGCATGGTACTATACATTGGGTCTTTGATTTCACAAGAAACTTCAAGTTACATTTCAACCAAGCCATAACTCCATAACTTGCAAACCTGATCAGCCTGTGTCCCTCAAACCTTTTCTCTATAAATAGAGAGGCCATTTTCAAGCCAAGACATGAATTGGGCAACTCCAAAAAACCTCTCATATACTCTCAAAGTCATAATTGCCATAAAACTCCATTTTTGAGCTTTGAAGTCCATTTCTTCGAATCCCTCAAACCTTGCAATATATGTGCAAACCAACCATCCATACACCTTACATACATCACATATAACACATACAAACACCTAACACTATCTTCATCATCCTCTAAACTCCATATTTGAAGCTTACACATTGACTTGGTTGGATTGATTCAACAACTTTCAAAGCAAAGTAGTTATCCCTTTAGTTCAAGGAAGGTCCAAGCAAGCTTAATCCATCATCACATTGCTTCTGGAAATCGTGTAAAGGGCATTAGATTTTTCTTCAAGAGGTGATTTTTCTCAAACTGTGATATCCTTATCCATGCATCATTTGCATTCGATTTTAAAAGATAAAATGTAGATATCAATGTCCCGAATCTAACCATGTAACTAATTTTCATTGATTTTGCCTGTGGGGTGAGAATCGTGTCTCTGAAAATAATTTAGGGTTTGTTTGGTACTGATGAAATTCATACTCATCTCTGATTTATAACTTTTGAAATTAACATCATTGGATACCTTATTAAATTTCAAGCAACTTTCATGTTTAAAATTTTTCAAATGGTTGAGAATTGAAGGAGTTAGAAATTTGAAAAAGGTGATAATGGTTGTTTCCTGGCGCGAGGAAGAAGATAAAGCTTCATATTCAAATTTTCAGAAGCGGGTTTAAAATATATTTAGTGGTTGTTGTATAATGATCGGATGTAACAGCCACCCTCACTGGATCCAACGCAGACCTGGGCTTTGTCCAGTTTGGGCCTGATATTTTTGTTGTTTCCACACCCCAATTCCTTTTGCACATCAGGCCCATTCAATTTTATTTTCTTGTTTTAATTAATTATTTCTTTTTAATCATTTTATTTTTTAATCAACAAAAATCATAAAATCATTAAAAAAAGTTAGATTTAGGTTTTTTTATTAATTTATTTATTTTTTGATAAATAAAAATTAATTTAATTTAATCACTTTGATTTTATTTAATTAATTAGAATTAGGGTTTATAATATTAAATATTTTTCTAAATAAAACATCAAAAATATTTTCTAAATACTTAGAATTTTTTAGGTTTTAGATATCTTTCCCTTTTCATCACCTTCGCGCAGTTTACTTTTGCATTAGTATTTTCCAATATTGTAACTGCTAACGGTCTGTAATAGATAATTAGGTTTACTTTAATTTTCATCCTTATTCATAAACATGTATCCCCATTCCCGAAGCATTGTAATAGCGTAGGACATTTAATTTCCACAATTTATTGTTTTCCTTATTATTGTTAGTTTAATAGGATTGTATGGCAAGATTTAAAAAAAACGCTGGATAACCATAAATCCAAGGCAAAATTAACCGAAACCAATCACTATTCACACACGCACCTCTAGGGTACCCTCACTTGTTGCCTCGGATAAAAACAATCATGTCCCTCGAACGTGGGATGCATTAGCAAAGACTCTTGGTTAAAAGACCATAGTCCCTTGATGACCCTTCAATGTTGGCTTCGGTAAACGATCTTAGTCCCTTACGAAAATTGCTAAAGCGTCCTACAAGTTACCTTCTATGACTGTACGATGAACAACGTTTCTCCCTCACATTCAACGATAGGGATTCCTACTAACTAATGGTAGGATAGCACTATCTAAAGGAAAAAAGGAAAAGAACAAATACTTTTTGAGTAGGTAGATCGCTCGTAATTGCTTGCTCATAAACTAAAATAATTTTCATACCTCACACTTTAAAAAAACAACACTTCCTTTCAACAAATATTTTCAAAATAAACATTTTGTATACATTAACAAAGATACGAGAATCATTACAAAAATGCCGCACTTAGACATTTCCAAAATATTTTCAAACATACACAAGCACAAAGCATTTTCAAAAATGAGCTAGCAATTAAGAGCTCGTAGAAAACTAAGGATGAAAAGGGTGCTAACACCTTCCCTATTCATAAACTACCCCCTTTACACATAAAATTCTTAAAGGTCTTTCCGGTTCTTTTCACCCTTTCTTTTATTGGATAAAAGAAAAGTCGATTGCGACTCTTGCTATCCGCAACATTTACGATAAACTACAAAACCAAAAGGCAGTTCTCCCACCATATTACAGGTAGGACTCTTGAATGCTTGCTCACAAACAAAACATTTTCTCACATCACACTTTCAAAATAATAAATATTTTACGAAACACTTTGTATACATTTGTAATACGGTGGGAGAACTGACTTGGATGTTTTGCGTTTTATCGTAAATGTTGCAGATAGCAAGAGTCGCCACCGACTTTTCTTTTATCCAATAAAGGAAAGGGTGAAAATAATAGGAAAGACCTTTTGAGAATTTTTTCTTGAGTTCGTGGGGTAGGTTATGAAAAGGGAAGGTGTTATAACCCTTTTCATCCGTAGTTATCTATGGGCTCTTAATTGCTAGCTCACTTTGAAATGCTTTGTGTTTGTGTAAGTTGAAAAGATGTTTTGAAGATGTTTTGAAAATGGTAATTTTGTAATGATTCTTGTATCATTGAAAATGTAAATGTTTCTTTGGAAATACTTTGAAAACTCCTTAGTACGGAAAAATTTGTAATGACTCTCGTATCATTGAGAATGTATACAAAGTGTTTGTTTTGAAAATATTTGTTTGGAAAGAGAGTGTATGAAAAGATGTTTGTTTGAAAGTGTGAGATGTGGAAATGGTTTTAGTTTGTGAGAAAGCAATTACAATCAATCTACCTACTCAAAAAGTCTTTGTTCTTATCCCTCTCCTTTAGATAGTGTTATTTCACCATTTATTGATAGAGAGCCATATCATTGGATGTGAGGGACAGTCGTGGGTCATGGTATAGTCATAGAAGGCAACTTGTAAATGTTTTAGAAATTGTCGTAAGGGACTAAGATCGTTTATTGAGGGCAACATCAAAGGGTCATTGAGGGACTATGATCTTGTAATCGAGGGTCTTTGCTAAAACGTCTCATGTTTGAGGGACGTGACTGTTTATATTCGTGGTAACAAGTGTGGGTTACCCTAGAGGTACATGTCTGCAAAATGCTTTGTTTTCATGTATTTTATCTTGAATTAGGCTTTTCTAATGCTTGATTTTAAGTCTTGTCATGCAAACTCTAATTACTAACAATAATAAGGAAAGCGATAAATTGTGGAATTTAAATGTCCTACGCTATTACAACACTTTGGGAATGGGGGTACAATTTTGTGAATAGTGGGAAGAAAGAAATAAACCCTAATTACTATTACAAATCATTGAATGTGAATAATAATAATAATATAATGTACAAAAATGCAAGGATGAAGAGGAAAAAGAAAAAAAAAATTTAGGGTTTTTTGATAGAAATGTTTAAAGATTAACCTAATTTAAACTAGTCAATTTTATTCACAAGAGAAACTAATTGATTTGTTTTAAACAAAACCTAAAAACTAAGTTAATTAAAATAAAGCCTAAGTCTAATTTAATTTGTTTAGAAAATAATTTGAATGTTAACACTAATTTGTAAAAGAAATAATAAAAATTAATTCAATTAAAAAATACAATAAAGTGCTAAAAAATATTTTAATCTAATTATTTAAGAAAAATATTTTTTTTGTATTTTGTTTTAAATAAAATAAATATATAAATAAAAATAATGAAAAGAATTAAAATAAATGGGTTCGGTGTTAAAAAGTAAGGCGGGGTTTAAAAAGAAAAATGGGGCGCTGGGCCCAAAACAGTTTTTGTTGGAAATCAGAAAATATATATATATATATATATATATATATATATATATATATATATATATATATATATATATATATATATATATATATATATATATATATATATATATATATATATATATATATATATATATATATATATATATATATATATATATATATATATATATATATATATATATATATATATATATATATATATATATATATATATATATATATATATGGGCTTGGTTGCTGAAAGTAGTATAGAGGGTGTATGAAATCAAAAACAATAAAATCCCAAACATCTCCAGCCCAATGCCTATTTTGATCATGTGCTGCTGATTTCTTGAGGTGCACCATGAGCTTGCATCATGGATCGTGGGATGAGACTTTATGATGATCCTATGGTGAAGGGATGAGGGTCCATGATAGTCTCAAGGAAGCCAAGCATGATGAATCTGCAAGGAAAACATAAAAAAAATATAAAAGGGTACCACTGGGGCTCGAACCCAGGTACCTATATGGTAATGCCTTACGCACGCTTCAGGGCTATGATGTCTACATTTTTTATTCACAAAGTAACCATTAATGATGTTTGTAGAGAGAGTTCAAAGTTGAGAAAACTTACCTCAAAACTAGAAATCGTGTATGGAGTTTGAGCACCCCTGGAAGTGTTGTGATGATTTGGATAGCTTCACTGCAGTCTTAGGAAGCTAATGCAATTCTTACTTTGTGCTGAAAGTGTCTGAATCGTGCTAGAGAAGTCAATGTGCAGAGTTCTGTTTTTGAGTTTGGAAGATGAGGAACATGATGTTACAGTTGTGAAACAGGGGTGGTGAAACGACCTGGCGGAACCGTCGTCTCTGTAATGAGACATCAATGAAGTCGCCACCGAGCGTCGTTTATCCCGCCGAGAGGGAAAGGTAAACATTGAGAAAACCTGAAGAGGGAGAAATCACGGTCTTTCGACCGAGAGATCGGGTAAGGGAGTCTATTACGCAAGGGGAAGGTATTAGCACCCCACACGCCCGTAGTACTCTATGGTATCCACTCTTGTTGTCTAATCTAATGGGTGTTGTCAAAACCTATGTCTATGGCTTAAAGCTAAAAAGGGAATGCATGCGAAAGAAAAAAAAAGAAAAAAAACAATGTAGGGAAAATAAAAGTTATGCTCGGTTGGGCCCTACCCCTTTACTTACGTATCCCTTTTAAGGAATCAGAGCAGTCGTAGTTCGGGTCATATATTATGGTTGGTTTGTGTTTTTAAGTTAAGACAACAAAAATAGTCAAGATGGCAAAACATCAAATAAAACAACAGACAAATGAGATGGTAAAACATCGGCTAAATAATAACAAAGTAACGTGTCAAGGATGGCGAAACACCAAATGATAAAACATCATACCTAACAATGACATTGAGAGTCAAAGTAGGATAACCAACATGTGCGATGGCGAAACATCGACTTCAAACAAATGTGCGATGGCGAAACATCGACTATAAGATAACAAGTTATCATGGCAAAGATGGCGAAACATCAATGAACTGGATGACAAAACATCACACCTAACAATGATATTGAGAATCAAAGTAGGATAACAAACATGTGCGATGGCGAAACATCGGCTTCAAAAAAATGTACGATGGCAAAACATCGGCTAAAAGGTAGTAAAGTATCATGGAAAAGATGGTGAAACATCAATAAACCGGATTATAAAAAATCACACCTAACAATGATATTGAGAATCAAAGTAGGATAACAAACATGTGCGATGGCGAAACATCAGCTTTAAACAAATGTGCGATGGTGAAACATCGGCTATAAGATAACAAGGGATCATGGCAAGGATAGCAAAACATCAATAAACCTGGTTGACAAACAAAGCCAAGAGGTGCACAAACAAATAAGATTGATTTGTATCTTTTACCTTGAAGAAGGGTTTGAGTTTATTAGAGATGTTTTATGATTTGCCAAGAAAAAACAATTTTTGTCTTAAGATGAAAAATGCAAAGGAAGGAAAAACAACTAAAGGGAAACTAGCCTAGCACTATCCCTAGTGTTATCATATAATGATTGACCCTAAGGTTAAGGATAAAGGAAAATCCTACCCTATGCTAGCATACATGGATTCCTACCTTAATCAACATGTCAAAGGAAGCTTAACAAAACTATCATATGGGGAACAGGAAATGAGAGCGAAGTCGTGATCTCAATTTCTAAATTGAGTGACTCATCGATCAACATTTAAAGAAAAAACAATAAACATCCTATAGGGAACATGCACTGAGAGCGAAGTCGTGATCTCAATTTCTAAATTGAGTGACTCATTGATCAACAATTAAAGAAACAATAAACATCCTATAGGGAACATGCACTGAGAGCGTAGTCGTGATATCAATTTCTAAATTGAGTGACTCATCGATCAACAATTAAAGAAACAAACACAAACACAACACATGTATTAAACAAAACAGAGGGCCTCCTGACATATATCAGCAACAAAGGTCCCATCATGCAACATAGAACTATGAAAATAGAAGAAAGGAAATAATGCAATACCAAACGGATAACTATCCGTAGCAACTGAGCAAGAATAAAAAGAAACCGAGAGAACTTCAAGCAAGCTGGCATCAGCAGACAAATCAAGTCAGAAATTACGCCATCAGGATGTAAGTATTGAGATTTTCATATATGAACAGATCCCATGGGCAATGTATAGCATTCATAATCACATATATATATATATATATATATATATATATATATATATATATATATATATATATATATATATATATATATATATATATATATATATATATATATATATATATATATATATATATATATATATATATATATATATATATATATATATATATATATATATATATATATATATATCCTGCATAGACTATCAAATATGCCAAGCACAAGAGTAGTACCAATATAATAAATTGTGTTCCACAAATAAAGTGAAACACAGTAGCCTCAAGTCAAAAATGAAAAACTTTTCTCAGAGTACCTCGCACATTCAACAGCCAAGTTAGTATTCCCATAAATAGAATGATGACTCACATAAGGGATGGACGATGACACCATAATGAAGTGAGAAGACATGATAGAAAATATCAAAACATTAGACATGATAAAAAAGAAGCAGGTATATGCACAATTTTGTCAAAAGTTAGAGGAATGTTGCTCCTTTCTATCACCATATTGAATTGACAATTGAATATCAATCAAGGATCATGGGAGCTTGAGAAGAATACAGTCAAAGACCATAAAGGTCAGTAGCAACCACAATTCAATCATACTCAATTACTTCAACACAGCTCACAAGCATAATAGGAGAGGAATCCCACACAATGCATCAAAGACATAGATTTCAAGCTAACCATGGAAGAAAGTCAAACAAGGACAAAATTAGAGAGTTGTAACAATCAAAGATTTAAGTAAAGCTTCCAAAACATGATTAAGACATGATCAAAAGTTTAAAATGTTGGTTCTATAACATGCTACACAAGTGAATTCAAAATGCCTCAAAGATTCAACAAGGATAAAAGAAATAAGCCAAACTCCATTAATGATTAGAACAAACTTAAGTAATAGGGATCAATTACTCTCAAGTCCTCATGATACTATCATTGAAGTATCATTTCCCTTCATGTTATCATTGGCCATCTAATGACCTCAAACTCAAATTGAAAGCTCAAGTTTCAAAGTGAAGATCAACAAGAAAGCAAAAAGTCATAAAACATGCACCAAAAGGTTCATTCATTCAAACATGGGGCATTAAGTGAAATGACTTGAGTTTATGTGGATAAACAGAACAAACATGATCATTAGGTGCCCAATTATATGACTCACTCAAGTTCATTAGCCATCAAGCAAATTGCAACAAGATATGCAACATTAATTGGGTACCTTCACTTTAAAAATACATCAAAAATAGAAAAGGATTTCAATAATTCAAACCAAAATTTCCATAACATATTTGAGATGTGTAGGTCAGAAAACAAGTTTGAAGTTCATGGATAGTAGAGGAGAGGATCTAATGAGGCCCAAAGATCAAAGCTAGTTGGCAAAACTACCAAACTAGACAAGCTTTCAAAATAATTTGTGGAAAAATATCCAAACAAGTCAAATAATTCAAGAAGAATGGTTTTCAGATCCTCAATACATCCATGAACCTCAAACAAGATCCAAATTCCAATGGAAACCCAAGGCAAATTGGTTTTGAAATTGAAACTTGCAATGTAATCTACAAAACCCTAATTGTTTGAATTTTAATCTTAATATTAATTAGGTAAGATCAAAATTCAAACAATTCAAACCAAGATCATGCAAATCACAAGGAAATCCTAACATCAGGATACATATTTTTTCACATTTTTAGGATTAAAGAAAAGTAAAAAATAAAATCAAAATTCAAACCATTAATCAATTAAACAAATAATCACATCTCAAAATAAAATTCCAATCAAAAATCAGAAAAATATCCAACCAAAATTATATTCAAATATTAGAATTAAAAACACACATCTCTGATTTTTTGTGAATTTTTTGAATTAGAGGAAATATTAAAATAAAATCAAACAAACAATTAAACAATTTAAACTATTATTTAATGACAAAAATGCAAACCCTAGCCAAAATTCATAAAAAGGTCAAAACAAAAATAATTCAGAAACTATGATTAGAAACAAACCTATGTGATTTTTTTGAGGATTTTTGAAATAAAGGAAATAATAAAACAAAAATTATGAAGCAAATATTTCAAATAAACTTCTCAAATTAAATTTCTAATAAAAAATAGAAAAAATGCTAAACCAAAATCAGAATCAATTTCTAAATTATTTCAAGAGTCTAAAACATTTTTTGTGTAATTTTTAGATCAAAAGAACTATTAAAATAAAAATAATCATTGAGTAAACAATTAATGAAATTTAATGAAATTTTTGAACCAATCAAAAAATTTTTAAAAATTCCAAAAATAATATGACAAATATTAGAAATTATTATTAGTCTATGGTAATTTTTTCATGATTTTTGAAGATGTTTTGATCACAAATAAAATCAGAAAAATCAATTGAAATCAAAATATAAACTAAATATTCAAAAACTCAAATGGACCGTTCAGATGATGACACCTCATCATCCCTAACCTCCAGCCAAACCAGAAAACGCGCGCGCCCATCTGTTTGCACCCCAACTTCAGTCCCTCCAAACAAACTCGTTTCTCAACCATTTCTCATCAAATCAAGTGCAAATTAAAGCTAACATGGCAAGGAATTAAACACAATTCAAATCACATCAAATAGACGGCCATGGATCTAGAAATCTCAGCATGAAATCACCAAAAAATCACTGAAACCTAGAGTTGCAGAGATCTCAAGCAAGCATTATATACCAAATGAAACCTCAAATTGCTTCAGAATCATTCATATAAAATCCACCAACAGATATTCATGCTTAATTTCAACAATAAACGGCTACATTTCAAAAATCAAAGTTGAATGAACCTACCTCAATTCAAAATCCGAATGCTTGATTCTCTCACTCCAGATGCGATTCAAAGCTTGCTTTAGCTTCCTTAGCACTTGAGGATGAAGAAGCAAGAAGAAAAACTCCAAATGCACCACTGAAACTTGAAATTCGAAGAAAAGTGCAGCTATGGTAATTCTGATTTCAGATCTGGAATATGGAAGTTATGAGCTCTCTCCCTCGCCTTCAGTGCTTTCTTCTCATTATACATGACATGTAGAATAGGTTTTTCAAGAGAAATGGGCTTCAAAATGAGTGCATTGCCCAATTGGAATTTTTGCTATGTTGAAAAGTGAAATTCTGACCATGCAAATGCCTCATGCGTTTTTCCTCATTTCAGTTGCTTTTGAGGCCTTTCTTACTCATATTTTGGTCCACCAAATCTTGGCCCTTGATTCCTCATGATGAGATCATGCTAGTGTTTTTGCAAATTTGGCAAGTTTTGTCAATTTTGGAGTCATGGTGGTACAGCTGCACATGGGGCACGATTTTGCTTCTATTATGGGCTTCCTCAAATCACAAATGTGTCATGGGCCTGATTAAAAGTGAAGAGAATGGCTGAAAATGAAGTTCTCAAGAAATTGCATTTTGCTTACTTGGTCAAAATTCAATGAAATGCCTTAAAAATCCAAAGCTCATAACTTGCTCATATTTTTGAATTTGGACACAAATGAGTACAATTTGGAAAGGTATTGAAAAGCTCTACAACCCCTTAGTTTTGAGTTTTTGCAATTGAATTCATTAAGGCCCTCAAAATTTGACATGAAATTCACTGATTTTGAAAAATGACCTATAATTTTTACTTGAGGCATGAACTTCCAAAGACCATAACTCTTGACTCTTTGCCAATTTGGACATGAGACCAAAAGGAGATGAAATATTACCCTCTTATATTTCAAAGCATACTTCATTTTCATTTTTTTTGATCAAAGGTGAATAAAATATGAATTGTTGAAGTTAAGTCCTCATTTTCCAAAATTAGAAACTTTTAGGGTTTCTTCATGAACAAGTTTCAACCCAAACCTCAATCTTTTTGATCCAATGATCAAATTGGACTTGAAATATGAAAATTACACCCTTGAATTGATGGTTGACCAAAAGTTCACTTGGTCAACCTTGACTTTGACTGATTTTGACCAAAATGACCATTTTGCCCCTTTGAGTTAATCGATCCACTTTCCTTCAAAATTGATGATCAAGACTTCAAACATGTGATCTTCCAAATATATAGAGGCCATGTACAAAGTTTCACTTCAAAATTCTCAAGAAACCCTGATAAAATCCCAAACCCTAATTTTGGTTAACACCTTAGGAGACTGATGAATCATCTTCAAAACTCCAAATCCTCTGATGATTTTGGCTAATTTCTTACACAAAGATATCTCCAATGTAAATGAGGTGTTGTAGCTTCCAAATCAAGACTTGTACATTGATCAATAGCCGTGATCAAGCAAAACCCTAATTTTGACTGGTGAATCAAAAGAGTGATTCTTCTTATAATCAATCACAAACTTCAATCCTCTGCTGATCCAAAGAGATGGATAAAATATCTTGAGATATGCAATAACTTTTGAGCTTGAAAGATCCAGAGGTTTAGATGATAAGATTATATTTGAGCAACTTGGCAATGCAATCAATCTTCAAAGCTTGAGGAGGACTTGATAACCAAAGTATTTTGATCCCATCACAATGTATGAATGCAATGCAATATGATATTCATGATGAAACATAAGCCTAAATCAAGAGGGTAAATTTTGGGGTGCAACAGCTGCCCCTATTCAAATATCTTCAATATGATCAGTGAGAAAAGTGACAACTTTCGAGCGTTCAGAGTTGAAGATGATTGAATACAAAAGAACTCAAAAATTTACACTCTTGAAGAAGAAAGAAGAAGAAGTAGAAAACCCCCAAGACATGCGTCAGAATGAAGCTGTAACACAGGTTAAAACAGAACAAAAACAAAAGAAGATTATACGCAACTAAACTTCTGGACAAATGTGCCAGGGTAAAACTGTGCTTCAAAAAGAGGAGGTGAGATAAAACTCAAACCACAGAGTATAGGCGAAACTATGCTCTGGAAAAGAAAACGTACGCGGGTGAGGAGACGAAACTCTGAGCTCGACCCAAAGCAAAATGGCTAGAGTGCGTGATTCTAGGAGCACTTGATAATCTCAAACTAAGATAGATAGTATGAAGGAACTGAAAGAATCCTAGGAATGAGGAACAAAAGCGAGACGAAACTCAACTCAAAAACCAGTTAGACGAAACTAAACTAGCTGAGTACCAGGACGAAACTGGATTTCACGCACGGGTAACGAGGCGAAACTCGACCCATAGAAAAGCGATGAGAGTGCATGTTTCTCAGATCACCTGCTATTCTCAGATCAATGGATAAACAGTGACGAAAACTGATAGAAGAATCCAAGGAACAAGAGAGACTGATTTCAAACCAGGGACGCGGTACGAACACTGCACTTGTTAAATGAACATCGTCAAAGGGTCCAAGGTACAAAAGCAAAAACGAGATGAAACTTGACTCAACAACTAGTTAGGCAAAACTAAACTAGATGAGTATCAGGACGAAACTGGATTTCATGCACGGGTAACGAGGCGAAACTCGACCCAAAGCGAGGAGATTAGGGCGTACACCTAAAAACCTGCTGAAAGCGAATATCAGGACAGAACTGGTATTTGAAAGGTACACCGATAGACATTGGAATGAACCAGAGAGGGTAGTGAAGACTAAACCCGAGAAGACCGCGCCAGGGCGAAACTGAACTATAGTCAAGAGTAGACACTCAAACAAACAAATGATTGACGCCAAACGGATATTGGTATGGGGAGGAAATTGAGATAATGAGGTCAAAGACCTCGCTGGGGATTTAATCTGAAGTAATAGCAAATTCATTGGGGACAACAGAAACAAAAATAGCTTATGTTCAGATGCATGTTTGAATTCTTTCTATATAGCGCAATGTTCCATATATTGGAAATGCTACGCGTTTTGGTAGATGCAATGTAATGATGCATGTTTAAAAGTTTCACCGGGGAATGGCCAATTGAGAAGCCAATAACCAAGAAGTCAGAATCTGACGTGACTTGCAAAAATAAATTGCAAAATCCAAAGGAGAGGAGAAAATATGGGGAACCAATAGAGAGGGAACCTCGGAGAGATGAAGCTTCGCAGGGAATAACAACCGAGCAACCAGTAGAAACGGGCCATAAACATTGAGAGGAGCCGCAAAAATAAATTGCAAACTCCTAGAGAAGATCATACTGACACTGTAGCTTCTGGGGAGGGACGCCATCTGAAGATTGGACAATGAGGGAGAAGATCAGGGCAAGACTGTAATCTCTGGAAAAGACAGCGCGCTGCCGTGTTGAGGATGACACCAAGATAACAAACCCAACTTGAGGGGTGGAAACCTTTGCTGGGGGAACAAAGCTCTACTGAGGAAACGGGACTTCACCGGGGATACAGAACTTTGTTGAAGATTTTTGTTGGAGCGATTTTTTCTTTTGGAATGCAACCATTGGATGGATCATGCAGATAGTCACTCAGTATCGACCTTATTGGGGATAAGGAAAGATCTTAACATAAGGACTCCCCAATCAACAGACCGGATGGGAAATGAGAGGTCATGACGAGGGGTCTTTGTTGGCAATTCCGTTGGGGATATGCGACATCGTCAAATCCGGAGTCTCAGAATGAAGCCTTTAAAAGAATATTCCTGGGGCAACAAAACTTTGCTGCGGAAACAAAACTTCACTGGGGATAGGTAAAGTCCTATTCATACATGGGCTCCGTCTAACAGAAGAAAACTAAATATTCCCTTCCTAGCAATCATTAAGCTCTTTACAGGTGTTCAACGTATAAACTCTTTTTTTGATGTCAAACAAAAGTTTTGCATGCAGAAAGATGTTTATTTTGGGAATGACAGATCTGATGCAATGATTATTTAAGCCTTGAAGTTGAAAAACTTTAACAAAGTGTCGCATCTCTGTTGTGAATGAATCACTGGCTAGAGTTCAAAAATTTCAAAACTTTTCTTCCCCTCTTTTTTTTTTCAAAAAACAAGTCAAGATGCGGGTGATAAGATACCAACATGAATATGCAACACACATTTGGGAGTTTAGGAAACGTTATCCTGTTGTAGTATGCTTTCGAGTTAAACCCTTGTTCCAGTTAGGACTTTTAGAGGTTGTAACGTGGCCTGGTTCGAGGTTTTTAGAAAAATGTTTTTCAAGGCTCAAGTTATTTGGTGCCCACCCCCTTCGTGATATTCTCCTGTCCTAAGTTCAGCTGACTTATCACAAGCATTCGTCTTTCAAAAGGATTTATAATGGTTGAGTGATCACGACAAATTCTCCAACATGATTGTCACTTAACTTCTGCTTCTTTTGTTTTTGATATTATTGTTCCTCTTCTTTTGATGAAAATTTTATTGGATAATCTTTTTTTTCGGCCTTTTAGGCTCTTTTTTCCCTAACTTTTGCCTGGACAAAAATCTTTTGAATTTCAATTTTGGGAGTCCAGCGGGACGCCCTAACTTTTGCCTAAGCGACTTGTTTTCAAGTTTCGACTTAGCGAGGCTTTTTGTTTCTTTCTTATTCATACTTTCCTATTCGAACAAGTCAATATGACTTTAGGTCTTTGAACTTTTTTTCTTTCTTTCTCTCTTTTTTTTTGAAGAAAACAAATGCCTCATTCCTTGGTCGGTGAGGGATAGCCATTATTGTATCGATTCGATCTCGACCTCAGGAATTTGTGAGGAAATGAACATCGTGGTTTAGACATTTTTCCTGATCTCATGATGTGAAAGATAAAATTTGGTGATCCTCAGATGGGACATTCCTTCTGAAATTTGAATGCTTGGTCAAATTAACTGAACATATACCCTACCCCTGGTTTAAAAAAAGGTTTTTTTTTAACGGAAAAGAAACTCCTACTTCGAAGTCTTAGAGGGGTTAACGAGGGTCTAACTCCCTTATATCTTCTATGTTTGGGGATTGAAAAAATTCATGTACATCGTCAACAGGTTTCTACTCAAAAGCATACCACTACAGTCACCATTTTTAGCCAAACTCCTTCCTCCAAACTCTTGGCTAAGCAAAAGAATTGGCACAGTTGGTATCAAAATGCCTGAAAAATCGATTAAAGAGTGATACTGGATGGATTAAGTAAAATGAAACAATTTCTTCAAGGCAAAAATATTCAACGCATCAAGATTGACATTCGGCCATAAACAAAATCCTATATGCAGACAATGCTAAAACAATCAATCAAGATAACACATGAAAGTGCGGCAAAGAACGTAATAAAATCCATTATGGGGAAGAATATTTCCAACTAGGTTCGCCGATCTTTCCGATCTGTCGTAATCTTGACATTACCCTGACCCATGACCTTTACTAACAGCACGGAGCTATGAAACAAAATGGAAAGGCGTCCACCAGTAAAGTGAATGAGAATCCTATCAATCATAGAACTAAACATGCCCCCTGCACAGTAGTAGTTATGTTTGTTATCCGTATTTCAAGCGATCAATTAACCATGACTTAGATTACCATTTCCGTGTAAGGCCCATGAAGTTTATATGCACATGCTTATCAAAATATTGGACATTTTTGCAAACAAAATAGTAAAAAGGGAGAAAAGAAACGTATACGTGTACTTGAAAGAAGATATTCTATTGATTTTGAGAAATCAGCCTGTGAAAAAGGCATTTACATTTGGAAGCTAGTGATTACAAAATCAAAGCAAACAAGTGTTTACAAATGGCAATGTGAATGTGAATATCCATCAAGTCCCGACTCTGCTATGACTCATATGACTCTTACGCTTTCATCTTCCTGCTTTCAGACTGATCATTCTTGGATTAGCTGCGAGCTTATGCCAGGTGACGGAACAAAGGAAAGAAACAAAGGATCTCATGCCGAGCGTAGTCATTTGCTTTAAGTCCCTAACTTTCGCCTGAATCGCCCTTTTGGGTTTTCGATTCACCAGGACACCCTCTTTTTGCCTAAACCGCCCATTCGGGTTTTTAGTTTAGCGGGTTTTTTTATGCAAAGTATTTTTTAACTACGTCAGCATTCACAGGGAGAGGGAAGTACTCTCCATCCATAGTCGTGAGCATCATTTATCCTCTAGATAAAAAATTTCTTACCACAAAAGGACCTTCATAAGTCGGAGCCCACTTGCCCCTGGGATCTCCCTGGGGGAGAATTATCCTTTTTAGCACAAGGTCACCTGGCTTGTAACATTGAGGTCGTACGCTCTTATCAAAAGCTTTCCTCATCCTTTGTTGATATACCTGACCATGGCATACAACCGTCAACCTCTTCTCGTCAATAAGTTCCAACTGATTCAGCCAATTATGTACCCATTCACTTTCATCCAGCTTAACATCCCTCATGATCCTAAGAGAAAGAATCTTGACTTCTACCGGCAATACTGCTTCCATGCCGTAAACCAATGAAAATGGGGTTGCCCCAGTCAAAGTACGCACAGTGGTGCGATAACCATGCAAAGCGAAAGGCAGCATATCATGCCAATCTTTATAGGTTACCACCATCTTTTGTACGATCTTTTTGATATTCTTATTGGTCGCTTCGACAACACCGTTCATCCTTGGTCGGTATGGGAAAGAGTTATGATGCTTGATTTTGAAGGACTCACAAAGCTCCTTCATCATTTTGTTGTTCAAATTAGACCCATTATCGATAATGATCTTTTCAGGCACTCCGTAGCGACAGATAATATTGTGCTTAATGAACCGAGTTACCACCTGCTTAGTGACATTGGCATAGGATGCAACATCGACCCATTTTGTAAAATAATTGATGGCAACCAGAATGAAACGGTGCCCATTGGACGTAGTCGGTTCAATTTTGCCGATCATATCAATTCCCCACATTGCAAACGGCCAAGGGGAAGTCGAGACATTCAAAGGTATGGGAGGCACATGCGCCTTATCAGCATAGACTTGACATTTGTGGCAAACCCATGCATAATTGTAACAGTCAGTCTCCATGGTGGACCAATAATAACCTGCTCGCAAAATCCTTTTAGCCATGGTATGCCCACTGGAATGGGTCCCGAAATCACCTTCATGTATATCTTCAATGATTATAGCTGCTTCTTTCTTGTCAACACATCTGAGCAGTAAACCGTCATGATGCCTTCTATACAACACACCACTACTGAGAAAGAACTTGGCAGAAAATCTTCTCAAGAACTTCTTATTTGTAACGGATGCCTCTTCAGGGTACTCTTGTGTTTCAAGATATTGCTTAACATCATAAAACCAAGGATTACCATCTAATTCCAAACTAGCCTCAAAACAGAAAGCTGGCTCACTCAAACTTCTGATGGTAATGGAAGGTGCCTCATTAGCCCACTTAACCTTGAACATGGAGGACAAAGTTTCCAGTGCATCAGCTAGATTGTTTTCTTCTCTGGGAATGTGTTCAAACGTGATCTCTTCGAAGTACGGGATCAGCTTCATAACATGCTCACGATAGGGAATTAGGTTCTGATGGCGAGTCTCCCAATCTCCATTAATCTGGCTGATAACAAGATTGGAATCCCCGTAAACTTTCAAAAATTTGATGCGCAGGTTGATCGCCGCTTCAATGCCATAAATGCAAGCCTCATATTCGCCCATGTTATTAGTGCAATCGAAACAAATAGGAGCCGTGAAAGGAATGTGGTATCCCTCAGGGGAAGTGATAATAGCTCCGACGCTGTTGCCCATGGCATTGGAGGCACCATCAAAAACAAGTGTCCAGCGCGATCCTGGCTCGGGTCCTTCGTCTGGGTCTAGCATATTACAATCCCGAATATACACAATTTCCTCATCTGGAAAATCAAACTTCATCGGTTCATAATCGTTCATGGGCTGATGAGCAAGATGGTCGGCCAGTACACTACCCTTAATTGCTTTCTGAGTAGTGTATTGGATATCATATTCGGTGAGTATCATCTGCCAACGGGCTACCCTGCCTGTAAGAGCTGGCTTCTCAAAAATGTACTTGATTGGATCATTTTTGGATATCAAGTAGGTGGTGTGAGTTAACATGTACTGCCTCAAGCGTTTGGCGGCCCAGACAAGCGCACAACAAGTCTTTTCCAGCAATGAGTACCTCGACTCACATTCCGTAAAATTCTTACTCAAGTAGTAAATAGCCTGCTCTTTCTTCCATGTCTCGTCGTGCTGACCAAGGACACAACCCATTGAGCTCTCCAACATAGTTAGATACATGATTAGTGTCCTTCCTTCCACTGGAGGCATGAGTATCGGAGGTTCCTGCAAATACTCCTTTATTTTGTCAAAGGCCTTTTGACAATCCTCATTCCATTTCACTGTCTGACTTTTCTTCAACAACTTGAACAAAGGTTCACAGGTGGCTGTGAGATGAGAAATAAATCTAGAAATGTAGTCTAACCTTCCCAAGAAACCACGTACTTCCTTCTCTGTTCTTGGTTCTGGCATTTCCTGTATCGCTTTTACCTTGGCTGGGTCCACCTCGATACCTTTTTCACTTACAATAAAACCCAACAGCTTACCGGATCTCACCCCGAAGGTGCACTTATTCAGATTCAACCTTAGCAAGAACTACCTCAGTCTCTCGAACAATTTTTTCAGATGAACAAGATGTTCCTCTTCCGTTTCAGACTTAGAAATCATATCGTCCACATATACCTCAATCTCTTTGTGAATCAAATCATGAAAGAGAGTGACCATGGTGCGCTGATATGTTGCCCGGGTATTTTTCAAACCAAACGGCATTACTTTATAACAGAAAGTTCCCCAAGGCGTGATAAATGTTGTCTTCTCCATATCCTCCGGAGCCATCTTAATTTGATTGTAACCCGAAAAACCATCCATGAACGAAAACACTTTGGAATGGGAAGTATTATCGACCAACACATCAATATGCGGAAGAGGAAAATCATCTTTAGGGCTGGCCCTGTTCAAATCCCTATAATCCACGCACATCCTGACTTTACCATCCTTCTTGGGTACAGGCACAATATTTGCAATCCATGGCGGATAATTGATGACCTTTAAGAAATTTGCGTCCAACTGCTTCTGGACCTCTTCCTTGATCTTCTTGGACATCTCAGGATGAGTTCTTCGGAGCTTCTTCTTGACAGGAGAACAACCTTCTTTGAGCGGTAGTCGATGCACCACTATGTCTGTATCCAACCCAGGCATATCCTCATAAGACCAAGCGAAGATATCAGAATACTCACGGAGTAGCTCAATCAATATGACTTTTATACTTTCTTCGAGATCTGCCCCTATCTTGACTTCTCTTCTTACCTCTTCCGTGCCAATATTCACCGCCTCAATCGAATCCTGATTCGGATGGATAACCTTCTCCTCTTGTTCTAACAATCTTGCTAATTCCTCAAGAAGATCACAATCCTCATATGCTTCTTCTTCAGCTTGATAAATAGGAGTATCGAAGTCATAATGAGCCATAGCAGAGTCGTTATCAATATAATCGGTGGTGGAAGTGCATCTGCATGAATGACATTTTGGCGTTTTTTAGTGATAGTGTATGGAAAGAGAAACATTGCCATTCAAATAAATAGAAATGGAGCAAAATTTTGAATGCAAAAACGTCCTTTATTTCATGATAAACTTTTTGAAAATAAACATGGTGGCCCTACACAAATGATCCACTACGCCTTGGGCAGAGCTTAGGAATTATGATATGATAATAAAATAAAACAAGAAAATTACTCCTCAGCGCTTGAAACTTGGATAACATCCACAGAAGTCCAATTATTGAGTGTCTGGCCTGGAATACTCAAACGAATCCAATCTTTGATATTGTAGCCATCAACCCTATCATCACCAACTGCATTGACGTGCCCTTCTTGAGTAGCACAAGGACGGGAAAACGTCACAGGAGTAGATAAACTAGATGCTCTGGGAGTTGCACTCTACTGACCTGGGCTAAACCCAAGACCAAATTTATTAAATTTTGGGGTAACGTCCAACACCTGACCCCAACCTTCAGGGTTACCACTTTCCACCACAGCTCTCGCATCCTTGAGAGAAGACATAACAGTTCCAGGTTTCCTTTTCTGCTCTGGAGGAGGAAAATTGACAACATGAACTGTCTCAAATGCCTGAAATGGAGTCTCATGTATCTCACCTTCAACTTCAACATAGCGGAATGATGTCAAATGACTCACAATGTACTCTTCCTCTCCACACACAGTTATCACCTTTCCCTCTGCAGGATACTTGAGTTTCTGATGAATAGTAGAAGTGACTGCCCCTGCTTTATGAATCCACGGCTGCCCCAACAAACAACAATACGTTGGTTGTATATCCATCACAAAAAATGTAGCCGTGAAGGTGCGAGGACCAACTTTGATTGGTAACTCCACCTCCCCAAACACTGACCTTCGAGACCCATCAAACGCCTTCACCATCAAATCACTAGGGCGCAGTTCCAGTCCAGAATAGTCAATTTTCATCAATGCTGACTTAGGCAATACATTCAAAGACGACCCTGTATCCACCAAAACTCGGGATAAAGTACTGCCCCTGCACTCCATTGAAATATGCAACTCTTTGTTATGGTCTCGCCCCTCTGGAGGAAGATCGAAATCTGTGAAACCCAGACCGTTCCGGGCAGATATGTTAGCACAAACATTCTCACACTGATTGACTGTTATCTCATGTGGCACAAACGCGTTCTTTAACAACTTCATCAAAGCATTTATATGAGGTTCTGAATAAATCAACAGAGACAAGATAGACACCTTAGAAGGAGTATGGCTCAGATGATCAATTATGCTATTGTTGTACCCCAAAATTTGCCCTCCCATTTTTCCCAAAACATTGCAAGAAAGATCTCCAAGTTGCTCAAGGTAGTCCAAGGGTTGGCCAGACAAGCTCTCTCCTAAGACAGTCTACCTCAAATTAGGGTTTCATGTTGCATCAAGATCCTTGAGTCAAAGTGATCCAAGGTGCTCACCAATGTCCTAATATGTTCTCAAGATCATCCATGTCAAATTTCAATCCTTGCAGAGGAAGTTTGCTCAGTCAATTGCTCAAAGGCCTGAAAATCGATTATGCTAGGGCGAAAGTCAACTGTAGCCTGCATACAGTTAAACTTCAAGATTTTTGGTCAACATTCTCATTTTGAAGTATATTTCATCATTTGATCAAGGGTTGATCATGATTCATCAAGGATTGCTCATAATTCATCAAGACTCAAAAGTTGCTAAATTAGGGTTTTGTAGGGAAAGTCAACCCAACTTTGACCAAGCATAACTTTCTCATACTTTATGATAAATGACCCATACAAAGCTCATTTTTAATAGGATGCAATTACCTATAATCCATCTTCAGCTCCCAAGTTCAAAATATGCACACACAAGAAGTTATGAATCTGGACATTATAGGTCATTTTGAAAAGTCAACAAAAACACCTTTTTTGTCAAAGCTTAATACATGAACATGGAATATCAAAATGAGATGAGACCAAAAGGGTTGTTTATAGGACATCTCAAGCTTCCTAAAAAGTCAAATAATACCTCCAAAGAGTCAAAATTGAGGAAGTTAAGCATTGTTGAAGTTGACCTTTTTTGCAAAATTGTCAAAAGTCAACTATCCCCAAAACTTCAAATTTTGCCAAATGGGGCCAATCTTTTTCACTTGTTTTGAGTTGGAAACCTAGCCAGCGTGCTATAGCCTTTGCCACTTGTCCATATCTTATTTTTATTATTTATTTTGATTTTTATTTGAATTAATTGGATTTAAATGAAATAAATTCCAAAATCATTTATAACAAGGATTTTGTGATCATTTCAGGTCTTAAATCACAACTAGCCATCATTCAAATTCGCATCAAAGCTTGTGTGCACAAAAAGATTCAAAATAAGCCATGTTTGGAAAGATCTTCAAAGTGTATCAAATCAAATCCAAAATCATTGAAAGAAGAAGATTTGAACCAGTTTTGCAACCCTAATCCCTTCACTAATACATAAGGAGTGGGTGCAGATCAAAAGAGAGGTTGGAAATCAGGCGCAGAGCAAGAACAGAATTTGAAAAAATGAGCAAAAAGTGTGAGATCGAATTGGTGGTTAGAGGCATCCTCAAGGCTTGGTATCTGTCCCAATCGCTTCCTGGCACTCTCAGCAAGCCAAACCTATCAATAACAAGTCCGTTCCGGTCCCAGAACACGATGTAAGTCGCTCACAACTTCGCCCTGTTCTTGAATTCGAATCTCATATTATAGGCATTGTTAGATGGAATTAATCATACATTCTTGATCTATGAAGCATTCGCAAACTTTCAGTATCATTCAATTGCGTTTATATGGTCTGTAACGAAATCCACCATTGTTAGGGTTTCAGACTTTGGTTTAGGGCTTTTTATTTCAGGAACAATTAGCCTTCATAATAGGTATGGTTGTGATCAGGATGACGAGACGAATCAAACCATGGTGTTAGATTCCATTTATGTGGCCTGTAGAAGATTTTGGAAACGTACATGTCTTTAGCAACAGACTTCGTCCGTATGTATAGGTGGTTTAACTTTTAGCCACGGCACAAGAATAGGGATGAAGGTGTGTCACTCCTCTACTGGCCTGTTCAAACATTGGCGCGTGTTTTTCTGAATTTGTCCACTAACATTTGTTTTTGTATATTATTATTATTTTGTATTATGATAACAATCAAAAGCAAATAGCCCAGTGGTTGCCACATGAGTATTCAAGGCGTTAGAGGCTGGAGGTCAGGGGTTCGATCCCTGCCTCCAGCATTTGTTATTTTTCCTATATTATTTCAGGTGATTCAGTGCAAGCGAAGCCAGGATGTCCACCATACTCCTTCCTCGTCAGCGCGCCAGATGGCCAGATCTGGTGGCCACCATTGCAAGCACACCATAAGCCAAGTCAAAGATGTCACACAGGATCAAAAAAGTCAACGTGGACCTCCACAAACGGGCCCAGATTATTGCTTTTGACACCCCTAATTTCAGGCCGATCTCTCATCTTTTTTATTTTATTTATTCTATTTAATTTATTTGCTATTTATTTTATTAACCAAAAATAATTTTATTTTTTTATCAAAAATCACCAAAAAATATTTTATGTCCAAATTAAATTTTAGATATTTATTTTTTTTTAGTAAAAAAATCAATTAATTAATTAGGTTAATTTTTTTAGATAACTTTAATTTATTTTGCAAATAATTAAAATTAATTAGAATCAATAGGTTTTTATTACTAACTTAATTATTTTATTTCTTTCCTAAAATAACAAAAAAAATCAAAAATAGGTCTTGTAATTATTTTTCATTAATTAATTTAATAACTAATTAATTTAGCATTTAATTTTAGGACTTAACTTCCTTTCTTAAAAAAAATATTAAAAACAACAAAAACATTTTCTTTTAATTAGGAGGGTCAAAACCCTAGTTTTCGCATTCGATTTAATTTGCTCGCGCGCTTTATTGTCTATCCAATTATTGTATCTGCTCCCGGTTTGTAATAATTTAAATTAGGATATTTATTTATTTTTTACCGCTTTTAATTTCAAGGGTTTGTTTTTGGCTATGTAAATACCTGAAGCCTTGTAATAGTTTAGTTTACTTTCCGCATTTTAATTCTGCAAAGTATTTAACTGTTAGATGTTTGATAATAGGGCTTGCATGACAAGAATGTATGACTAATTTTAAACAGTTAGATCACCCTAAATGTGCAAAGATAAATAACTGAAATCAAAACACTCACACATGCGCACTCCTAGGGTACACTCTCACTTGGTTGCCTTTGTTAAAATGGTCATTGAGTATAGTTTCTTTTAGAGGTCGTCCTCTTGTCTAAAAGATCATAAGTTGCCTCGGAAAGGTTACCTCGGATATCGTTGTCTCGGATAATTAATCTAAGACATTAGGGTTATTACTAAGACGTCCTAACATTGCTTTAGTGATCGTGCGTCCCTTTCGAATTGACCCTCAAACTCCAACGACGGTGCTACCTACTAGTGGGATAGCGTTGTCTAAAGGAAACGAATACAAAATGATTCTTTTTTCGAGTAGGTAGATTAGTTCTTAGATACTTGCTCATCCGAAACAAAACTTTTTTTCACACTTACACTCCTTTTCAAACAAAGTTTTCAAAAACACTTCATTACACTCTTGAAGACAGAAGCAAGAGTTAAATCGAAGTTGAAACAAAAACTTTTCAAAACCCACAAACACAAAGAAAAACAATTTTGAAAATGATGAGCAAGTACCTAAGAGCCCGTAGATAACTACGGATAGAAAGGGTGCTAATACCTTCCCTTTCTATAAATCTACCCCCCGTACTCAGAAATATCTCGAAAAAGGAATTTTTCTGTGTTTTTTTTCCTTTCCTTGTTAGATAAAATAAAAGTCGGTGGCGACTCTTGCTTACCGCGACATTTTGCGAAAACAAATGCAAAACGCAAACCATCATTCTAAAAACAGTCAGTTCTTCCACCGTATCACAACTATAATCACTCTTTCTGATTATTCGCTTTAACTCTTCAACCTCGTCAGGAACTGAAGAAGCTTCTGGTATCAGAATTGGTTGAGTTACATTGGCTGGCGTAACCCTTGGATTACCAATCATCGCCTGTTGTTTTCCTTTTTCTCTTGCAGAAGCATCTGCCGCATCTTGCACATTGGAAGGACCAAATACTCTCCCGCTTCTAGTCATTCGACCCACACCAGAAAAATTATGAACTTCCCCTTCATTATCTTCAGCACGTTCTTCCTCAGACAAACGGGTACTTACTTCCTGCTTCACCCCATGGTAATAAACATCAGCACCGTAATGTCATGGGATGGCCTTCTCACTGGTATACGACATGGGACCAGGTACCGTAATCATCAAAGGAGGCGCCCTAGATGGGGTAGGAATACGCACAAAGGTGTAAGGAATAGATACCACATCAACATCTTCTTCGGTAACCTTACGGTAGCTCGGTTTTCTATCAAACTGCAGGGAACCCTCCTTTATCATCAACTGGATACCGGATTTTAAATCATCACATCCCTTCGGTTGCTCTCTACACGTGGCACACTCTGAAGTACAACCTGGAAAAATAGAATTGTCAAGCAAATACCTCTTAACATACCACAACGGAGTAGTTACTTGTTCCACATTCATGATTAAATTCAACACTTTACCATTATCATCAATCATATTAACAACACCCCCTCCATGCCTAGGCTTTGGGTTCTGAGTAACATTAGGACCAGTCACTGGAGTAAACTCGATTGCCTTAGCATCTAACAAGTCTTGTATTTTTCACTTCAACGCAAAGCAATTGTCAGTAGAATGACCAACTTCGCCTGAATGGAATTCACATCTTGCGTTAGCATCATAGTTAGGAGGAAGTCTTGTGGGGGGTGGTGGCATATTTCTCAAACCGATCAACTTCAAATCAAGAAAATGGTGGAGTGCTTCAGTAAGAGATACCGGCAAGGGGTCGAATTTTCTCAATTGTATCTGTTGTTGATTATTATACTGTCGGGGAGCATCTTGCTATCTTTGTTGTTGAGGCACTGTATTCGGTCTCTGCTGCAGAGGAGCATTAACAGGAATAGAAACAACATTGATTTGTTAGTGTTGACGATCCTCTCTTCTTCCTCTATGAGAGTAAACCACACTTGCGTCGCCTTCCTTTTTCTTAGGGTAAGTGTTGAATGGTTTCTTACTGCCCCCTGATGAGCCACTATAACCTCCAATCTGAATTTTCCCCAATTTTAAACCTACCTCAATTCTTTCACCAGCCATAACCAAGTTTGCAAATCCTACCGAAGTACTTCCTATCATGTGCTCATAGAATGGCCCTTGCAGGGTACTCATAAACATATTAATGAGTTCTCTCTCCATGAGTGGAGGTTGAACCCTCGCAGCCAACTCACGCCACCTCTGAGCGTATTCCTTGAAAGACTCTATTGGTCCTTGTGACAAATTCTGTAACTGAGTGCGATTAGGCGCCATATCCACATTGTACTGATAATGTTTGATAAAAGCCCGAGCAAGATCATTCCAGCAACGAATATGAGTTTTCTCCAACTTCATGTACCACTCCAAGGATTCCCCGGATAGGATATCCTGGAAAAAGTGAATCAAAAGCCCCTGATCCTCAGTATGCACCGACATCTTTCGGAAATAAGAAGTTGTATGAGTAACAGGGCATGACGTTTTGTTGTACTTTTCAAATGTAGGAGGCTTGAACTTTGGAGGAACTTTCACCCCAGACACCAACCCGAGATCATTAGCATCCATACCAAGGGCTCTTTGCCCTTCCACGACCTTCAAACGTTCTTCCAACAACCGATACTTCATATCCTCAACCAGAACTTTTGGCTCTGAACACCGAACAGAAAACTGATCTTCATCCTGGTCAAAGTCATAATCCTGCTCCTGATAGTTCCTTACACCGCCCTGATTATCTCTTCTGTTCCCCACAGGACGAGGTTCCGAAGACGGGGGAAACTGCCCTATGTTGCGCACGAAGGGGTTTCCGGGCATCCCGTGAAAATTTCCAACAGGCTGATGTTGCACATCCCCCAATCCTACAGAAATGTCTTGATAGAGCCCTTGATTTCCACCATCCCCTGGATAGCAGTGCTGGTTGTTGACAATGGCATCCAGTTCCTCCTGTCGGCGATTCACATTGGTGATGACCTCCATGAACTGGGTCATCTGAGTAGCCATTTGGGCCCTTATTTCAGCGAGTTCAACTTGAACTTGTTCCATCTGTCTTGGCAAATTGTTTCTTGTGGAATACCGATGAGTAGTCGTCTTGAATTCTGAATAAGAAAAGCAGAAGAATAAGAATATCGTCTTGAGATAACCTGTAATGTTATGAAATGCATGATGTGCATGATATGTTTGTCATTTCTGGGTATTCAAGAGTCCTTTTATTCATCAGTCACGGTGCGTAACCAATAATCAAGCATACAATTAAAGGAAAAAAAGAACAACAAGACAAATACTTCAATTATTTACAAACAAAAGAAACGATGTTCAAGTGACTTCGGACATTTAAGAGTGTAATGATAAACAACAAGATACGTGTTTCAAAGTAAACTTAACAAAAACTGAATAATAAAAACAAACAATGGTCCCTTCCAACAATCATGGGGGTGAACAAATACACCAAAGGTAAGTAACAAAACTAAATCTCCAGGATAAGAAACGCTTCAAGGTGTTGACAATATTCTTCAAGCCTGGCTTTCTCCTTCAAAAGTTGTGATGCGACTACTTTACTTTCTTGAAACTGATCCTCTATGACACGCCTCTGGGATACTTCCTTCCTAAGCTGAGCATCTTTGCCTTTGAGCTGTTTCTCCAAGTTTTGAATCTTCTTCCTGTAGCTATTCTCATATGCCTGAAGCTTCTGGCACTCTTGCTGGGTTTTACTCAACTCTTCTTCCATTTCAGCATGAGACATCTTCCTAAAACTGGTTGCATCAGAAGTTTCCCCTTGAGGTTCTTTGAGTTTGCGAGCTAAGTCGGCCCTTTCTTGATCTACCCAATAAAGTTCCATCCCTGCCTTACGGTCTTTTGCACGAAGTTGAATGTTCTCAACATGAACCTGGGTGAACACCTCGGTAGGCACCATGTTACTCATAATCGTAGGAGGTTGCTCACATATAAGAGCCGACCTTGCAAATGGTAACCGTAAAATCTTTAACATGTCTTTAATCCATTCCAAGTAAGCAACCCTAGCAATAGGAACCTTCTTGCCCAAAGTAGTTTTATCCTTCTTGTGAATTCCCTTCCAAGCACTTGTCACTCTTTTAAACATCACAGGATCACTTCCTTTAACAAAATACACCGATTCAGACACCTCTCCAACCTTTGGCGGTCCATCCATTGCATATCCCAATTGACGATAAGCAAGCACAGGATTATAGTTGATACACCCCTTAGTTCCTATGAGGGGAACATTAGGGAAATCTCCGCAACTAGTGATAATACTTCATACTTCCCCCATGTCATAATTCCACCGGATATCAAATGAAGTAAGGTTGACAAGTCTTGATAACCATCGGAGAGAATGTCTGGTATCCACGAAAGGGCCACTTACCGGTAGGTGCAACTTAAACCATTGATACAACATCGAATGACATAAACTTACATTACCTCATTTTCCATGCCTGAAATGAATGGTGTAAAGAGTATCTGCCAAGAGTGTCTGTACCGGGTTCTTATTTCTAAAAACACAAATAGCCATCAAATCCACAAAATTTCTCTTGTGAGGAAAGAGGATGATCCCGTATATCATGAGAGCAAACAGAGAGCTGAAGTCACTCCAATTCCCTTTCTTTGCCCAGTCTTCAGCTTTCTTCACTAAGAAATCCAAATAAAATCTTGTAGTATCCTCACTTGATTTCCAATTGTCTCTCACCTCTTTCCAACTCAAATGAAGAATTTCAGCAATAACTTCGAACTTCAGCTTCTCCGGCATTTGGACAAAAGGAACTTCATTGGACAACTTGATATTAAGTAGGTACGGGTACTCTTCTAGTGTGGGAACCAGTTGATAATCTTGAAAAGTAAAACACCATAATTCCTTGTCATAGAACTGGAAGAGGGTGATCAAAGCCATTGGGTCAACTGGAGTGTTAAGGATTAATAACAAATTGCCATAATTTTTGTTGACATTATTCAGAACATCATTCTTCAGATAAGAACTCAACTTCTTCAATTCGGACACATCAATAGTAGGAATCTGATAAGCGAATGTATGCTTGTTGGGCTCTTTAACATGAACTGAATCAAACTCATCTGACGGGAGGCCAGTCATTTCTGATGGAAAGAAGTCTCTTGAATGTCCCTGGAAGATGACATGCGCGTGCTAGTTATTTTTTATACATCATTTTTTTAGAAATAAATATGCTATGATGCAACATGACAGGATCAAAGTTTCACACTAGATAATGGTTGGACCATTACAGAACAACACCACTCAAGATCAAAAGAAAATCCCAAAGCTTCAAAACTATCATGGGAACCTGAGTCACCTTCGCAACACAAAGTCACCAACAGTACCTGTACCTGTAAGAAAAGTTTTCCCGCCCCTCTCAAGGGTGTAGTCTAGGTCAAGGTAAGGTTAAAATCCAAATCATAATACAAGAGCTCGACTGTCGGTATCATCATACGATAACACCTATCCGAACTACCTCTAAAGTCATGGGTCTCATGGTCAGGTCTACAAAGCATCCGCCTCATAGCTGCCATGGCCACTCTATTCCTAGTTCCTATGGAATTCACTTATAGTCTGGGTATGAGGCATTTTACCTCATGGAACAACCCACCCACCAAGAAATCTAAAATCCAAACAGTCCAGCCAAATCCAGTATGAAAAAAGTAAAGCGCGCATAGGATGCAATGCAAACAAATAAATATGCAAAGCGGTAAAATAAACACCCAAAAAGAAAACAAACAAGAGTTAGGATCGACTCCGGGATGGACCAGCAAGAGGTCAATCTTTCCCCAGTGAAGTCGCCAGCTGAAACGACCTGGCGGAACCATCGTCTCCGTAATGAGACATTAATGAAGTCGCCACCGAACGTCTTTTATCCCTCCGAGAGGGAAAGGTAAACATCGAGAAAACCTGAAGAGGGAGAAATCACGGTCTTTCGACCGAGAGATCGGGTAAGGGATTCTGTTACGCGAGGGGAAGGTATTAGCACCCCACACGCCCGTAGTACTCTACGGTATCCACTCTTGTTGTCTAATCTAATGGGTGTGGTCAAAACCTATGTCTATGGCTTAAAGCTGAAAAGGGAATGCATGCGAAAGAAAAAAAAAAGAAAAAAAACAATGTAGGGAAAATAAAAGTTGTGCTCGGTTGGGCCCTACCCCTTTGCCTACGTATCCCTTTTAAGGAATCAGAGCAGTCGTAGTTCGGCTCATATATTATGGTTGGTTTGTGTTTTTTAGTTAAGACAACAAAAATAGTCAAGATGGCAAAACATCAAATAAAACAACAAACAAATGAGATGGTAAAACATCGGCTAAATAATAAAAAAGTAACATGTCAAGGATGGCGAAACACCAAATGATAAAACATCACACCTAACAATGACATTGAGAGTCAAAGTAGGATAACCAACATGTACAATGGCGAAACATCGACTTCAAACAAATGTGCAATGGCGAAACATCATCTATAAGATAACAAGGTATCATGGCAATAATGGAGAAACATCAATGAACCCGATGACAAAACATCACACCTAACAATGATATTGAGAATCAAAGTAGGATAACAAACATGTGCGATGGCGAAACATCATCTTCAAACAAATGTGCGATGGCGAAAAATCAGCTAAAAGGTAGTAAAGTATCATGGCAAAGATGGAGAAACATCAATAAACCGGATTACAAAACATCACACCTAACAATGATATTAAGAATCAAAGTAGGATAACAAACATGTGCGATGGTGAAACATCGGCTTCAAACAAATGTGCGATGGCTAAACATCGGCTATAAGATAACAAGGGATCATGGCAAGGATGGAGAAACATCAATAAACCAGGTTGACAAACAAAGCCAAGAGGCGCACAAACAAATAAGATTGATTTGTATCTTTTACCTTGAAGAAGGGTTTGAGTTTATTAGAGGTGTTTTATGATTTGCAAAGAAAAAACAATTTTTGTCTTAAGATGCAAAATGCAAAGGAAGGAAAAACAACTAAAGGGAAACTAGCCTAGCACTATCCCTAGTGTTATCATATAATGATTGACCCTAAGGTTGAGGATAAAGGAAAATCCTACCCTATGCTAGCATGCATGGATTCCTACCTTAATCAACATGTCAAAGGAAGCTTAACAAAACTATCCTATAGGGAACAGGAAATGAGAGCGAAGTCGTGATCTCAATTTCTAAATTGAGTGACTCATCGATCAACATTTAAAGAAAAAACAATAAACATCCTATAGGGAACATGCACTGAGAGCGAAGTAGTGATCTCAATTTCTAAATTGAGTGACTCATCGATCAACAATTAAAGAAACAATAAACATCCTATAGGGAACATGCACTGAGAGCGAAGTTCTGATCTCAATTTCTAAATTGAGTGACTCATTGATCAACAATTAAAGAAATAAACACAAACACAGCACATGTATTAAACAAAACAGAGGGCCTCCTGACATATATCAGCAACAGAGGTCCCATCATGCAACATAGAACTATGAAAATAGAAGAAAGGAAATAGTGCAATACCAAACGGATAACTATCTGTAGCAACTGAGCAAGAATAGAAAGAAACCCAGAGAACTTTAAGCAAGCTGGCATCAACAGACAAATCAAGTCAGAAATTACGCCATCAGGATTTAAGTATTAAGATTGTCAGATATGAACATATCCCATGGGAAATTTATAGCATTCATAATCACACACACACACACACACACACACACACACACACACACACACACACACACACACACACACACACACACATATATATATATATATATATATATATATATATATATATATATATATATATATATATATATATATATATATATATATATATATATCCTGTATAGACTATAAAATATGCCAAGCACAAGAGTAGTGCCAATATAATAAATTGTGTTCCACAAATAAAGTGAAACACAGTAGTCTCAAGTCAAAAACGGAAAACTTTTCTCAGAGTACCTCGCACATTCAACAACCAAGTTAGTATTCCCATAAATAGAATGATGACTCACATAAGGGATGGATGATGACACCATAATGAAGTGAGAAGACATGATAGCAAATATCAAAACATTAGACATGATAAAAAAGAAGCTGGCATATGCACAATTTGGTCAAAAGTTAGAGGAATGTTGCTCCTTTCTATCACCATATTGAATTGACAATTGAATATCAATCAAGGATCATGGGAGCTTGAGAATAATACAATCAAAGACCATAAAGGTCAGTAACAACCACAATTCAATCATACTCAATTACTTCAACACAACTCACAAGCATAATAGGAGAGGAATCCCACACAATGCATCAAAGACTTAGATTTCAAGCTAACCATGGAAGAAAGTCAAACAAGGACAAAATTAGAGAGTTGTAACAATCAAAGATTGAAGTAAAGCTTCCAAAACAGGATTAGGACATGATCAAAAGGTTAAAATGTTAATTCTATAACATGCTACACAAGTGCATTCAAAATGCCTCAAAGATTCAATAAGGATAAAAGAAATAAGCCAAACGCCATTCATGATTAGAACAAACTTAAGTAATAGGGATCAATTACTCTCAAGTCCTCATGAGACTATAATTTAAGTATCATTTCCCTTCATGTTATCATTGACCATCTAATGACCTCAAACTCAAATTGAAAGCTCAAGTTTCAAAGTGAAGATCAACAAGAAAGCAAAAAGTCATAAAACATGCACCAAAAGGTTCAATCATTCAAACATGGGGCATTAAGTGATATTACTTGAGTTTATATGGATAAAAGGAACCAACATGATCATTAGGTGCCCAATTATAGGCCTCACTCAAGTTCATTGTCCATCAAGCAAATTGCAACAAGATATGCAACATTAATTGGGTACCTTCACTTCAAAAATACATCAAAAATAGAAAAGGATTTCAATAATTCAAACCAAAATTTCCATAACATATTTGAGATGTGTATAGGTCATAAAACAAGTTTGAAGTTCATGGATAGTATAGGAGAGGATCTAATGAGGCCCAAAGATCAAAACCAGTTGGCAAAACTACCAAACTAGACAAGCTTTCAAAATAATTTGTGAAACAATATCCAAACAAGTCAAATAATTCAAGAAAAACGGTTTTCAGATCCTAAATACATCCATGAACCTCAAACAAGATTCAAATTCCAATGGAAACCCAGGGCAAATTGGTTTTGAAATTGAAACTTGCAATGTAATCTACAAAACCCTAATTGTTTGAATTTTAATCCTAAATATTAATTAGGTAAGATAAAAATTCGAACAATTCAAACCAAGATCATGCAAATCACAAGGAAACCCTAAACATCATAATACATATTTTTTCATATTTTTAGGATTAAAGAAAAGTCAAAAATAAAATCAAAATTCAAACCATTAATCAATTAAACAAATAATCACATCTCAAAATAAAATTCCAATCAAAAATAAGAAAAATATCCAACCAAAATTATATTCAAATATTAGAATTAAAAACACACATCTCTGATTTTTTATGAATTTTTTTTTAATTAAAGCAAATATTAAAATAAAATCAAACAAACAATTAAACAATTTAAACTATTATTTAATGACAAAAATGCAAACCCTAGCCAAAAGTAATAAAAAAGTCAAAACAAAAATATATTCAGACACTATGATTAAAAACAAACCTATATGATTTTTTGAGGATTTTTAAATTAAAGGAAATAATAAAACAAAAATTATGAAGCAAATACTTCAAATAAACTTCTCAAATTAAATTTCTAATCAAAAATAGAAAAAATTCTAAACCAAAATCAGAATCAATTTTTAAATTATTTCAAGAGTCTAAAACATTTTTTGTGGAATTTTTAGATCAAAAAAACTATTAAAATAAAAATAATCATTGTATAAACAATTAATTAAACTTAATGAAATTTTTGAACCAATCATAACATTTTTAAAAATTCCAAAACAAATATGACAAATACTAGAAATTATTATTTGCCTATGGTAATTTTTTCATGATTTTTAAAGATGTTTTGATCACAAAAATAAAATCATAAAAATCAATTGAAATTAAAATATAAACTAAATGTTCAAAAATTCAAATGGAACGTTCAGATGATGACACCTCATTATCCCTAACCTCCAGCCAAACCAGAAAACGTGCGCGCCCATCAGTTTGCACCCCAACTTCAGTCCCTCCAAACAAACTCGTTTCTCAACCATTTCTCATCAAATCAAGTGCAAATTAAAGCTAACATGGCAAGGAATTAAACCCAATTCAAATCACATCAAATAGACGGCCATGGATCTAGAAATCTTAGCATGAAATCACCAAAAACTCATTGAAACCTAGATTTACAGAGATCTCAAACAAGCATTATATACCAAATGAAACCTCAAATTGCTTCAGAATAATTCATATAACATCCACCAACAGATATTCATGCTAAATTTCAACAACAAACGGCTACATTTCAAAAATCAAAGTTGAATGAACCTACCTCAATTCCAAATCCAAATGCTTGATTCTCTCACTCCATATGCGATTCAAAGCTTGCTTTAGCTTCCTTAGCACTTGAGGATGAAGAAGCAAGAAGAAAAACTCCATATGCACCACTGAAACTTGAAATTCGAAGAAAAGTGCAGCTATGGTAATTCTGATTTCAGATCTGGAATATGGAAGTTATGAGCTCTCTCCCTCGCCTCCAGTGCTTGCTTCTCATTATATATGACATGTAGAATAGGTTTTTCAAGAGAAATGGGCTTCAAAATGAGTGCATTGCCCAATTGGAATTTTTGCTAGGTTGAAAAGTGAAATTCTGACCATGCCAATGCCTCGTGCATTTTTCCTCATTTCAGTTGCTTTTGAGGCCTTTCTTACTCATATTTTGGTCCACCAAATCTTGGCCCTTGATTCCTCATGATGAGATCATGCTAGTGTTTTTGCAAATTTGGCAAGTTTTGTCAATTTTGGAGTCGTGGTGGTAAAGCTGCACATGGGGCACGATTTTGCTGCCATTATGGGCTTCCTCAAATCACAAATGTGTCATGGGCCTGATTAGAAGTGAATAGAATGTCTGAAAATGAAGTTCTCAAGAAATTGCATTTTGCTTACTTGGTCAAAATTCAATAAAATGCCTTAAAAACACAAAGCTCATTACTTGCTCATATTTTTGAATTTGGACACAAATGAGTACAATTTGGAAAGGTATTGAAAAGATATACAACCCCTTAGTTTTGAGTTTTTGCAATTGAATCAATTAAGGCCCTCAAAATTTGACATGAAATTCACTAATTTTGGAAAATGACCTATAATTTTTACTTGAGGCATGAACTTCCAAAGACCATAACTCCTGACTCTTTGCCAATTTGGACATGAGACCAAAAGGATATGAAATATCACCCTATTATCTTTCCAAGCATACTTCATTTGCATTTATTTGATCAAAGGTGAATAAAATATGAATTTTTGAAGTTAAGTCCTCATTTTCCAAAATTTGAAACTTTTAGGGTTTCTTCATGAACAAGTTTCAACCCAACCCTCAATCTTTTTGATACAATGATAAAAATGGACTTTAAATATTAAAATTACACCCTTGAATTGATGGTTGACCAAAAGTTCACTTGGTCAACCTTGACTTTGACTGATTTTGACCAAAATGACCATTTTGCCCCTTTGAGTTAATTGATCCACTTTCTTTTAAAATTGATGATCAAGACTTCAAACATATGATCTTCCAAATATATAAAGGCCATGTACAAAGTTTCACTTCAAAATTCTCAAGAAACCCTGATCAAATCCCAAACCCTAATTTTGGTTAACACCTTAGGAGACTGATGAATCATCTTCAAAACTCCAAATCCTCTGATGATTTTGGCCAATTTCTTACACAAAGATATCTCCAATGTAAATGAGGTGTTGTAGCTTCCAAATCAAGACTTGTACATTGATCAATAGCCTTGATCAAGAAAAACCCTAATTTTGACTGGTGAATCAAAAGAGTGATTCTTCTTATAATCAATCACAAACTTCAATCCTCTGATGATCCAAAGAGATGGATAAAATATCTTGAGATATGCAATAACTTTTGAGCTTGAAAGATCCAGAGGTTTAGATGATAAGATTCTATTTGAGAAACTTGGCAATGCAGTCAATCTTCAAAGCTTGAGGGGGACTTGATAACTAAATTATTTTGATCCCATCACAATGTATGAATGCAATGAAATATGATATTCATGATGAAACATAAGCCTAAATCAAGAGGGTAAATTTTAGGGTGCAACAGGTGGGGATGAGTTTTTTATGATGTATAGATGCTTTGTAAATGATTAGAAGTGAAAACGCACGAGGGATTTAAGTGTTTGAAGTTTTTGGTCAGAAATGCCTACAATGGAGATTTGTGTGCAATTTTGAGTTTTAGGGAGTTTGAGTGAGTTTGAGGGCTGTTGAATGCCTGTCTTGGCTTACAAATAGTGTCTCTTTTTATATAGAAGAGGTTTGGAATTCTCAAGTTGATCAGAATTAAAAATCACATGTTAAGCTCAACATGTGATTTTCTTGAAAAACCAAGTTTCAATGCCTTGTACCTTTGATCATAGAGTGGTTAAACACTTTAATCACAATGCTTTTGACCTTGTAGATGGAGTGCGATCAGAGGGAACAAGTGAGAGGCTCAACAATTAACTTTGTGCATAAAGCTTGCTTTTCAAGAATGACAATGTTAACTTTCTCCCCAAAATGGCAAATTGACTTGGACAATGCCTAAACCACTTGGATCATAACTCAAAAATTTATGTAATCCATTAATTATGGGTAGATACACAAGTTATAAGGCCTGCAAAGCAATATTATGCAACATAGAATTGAGATTGGATTATGTGTTCATCAAGAAAATGACTTGTAATTCAAGAATGGATGCCCAACTTCTTCTCTTCAATTCTCTTAGCTCAAGAATGATCTCTTGAAGTTCACTGACATTTTGGAAAGATTGAAAAATTATCTACAACCTTCATGTTGATCACTTTGTCTAAATCATCTCGGAGCTTGGTGATAATTGGCCAAGAAGTTAGGACAAAAATTTGCCTGAACTTGCTAAAATTTTCACAAAGTGTTTTATGAAAAATGTCATGATTATGAGCTTATATCTTCAAATCTAAGAAATTTTTAGACATCAACCCTAAGGTGAAAAGTTGTAGAATTCATTAAGATCTACAACTTTCATGTTGAAGTTTTTCCTTGAATCATCTTGCATCATGGTGAAAAATTGTGATGAAGTATTGAAATTATCAAGGTTAAAAACACTTAGAATTTTTCTGTCTTTGAAATCTTGACTTTTTTGTTGACTTTTTGACTTTCTTGATTCTTGATGATCAAGTTTGATATTTTTGAATGTCTTAATGAATTTTGGTCTTTGAAATTTAATGTTGACCAAAAAGTCAAAGTTTGACTTTTTATGTATCGGTTGACTTTTCATCAGTTGATCAAATTTCAACTATTAATCCATTGATCTTGAGAAATGATTTGGGTCATGAAATTAGGTCAACATGTTGTGTTTGAGTCCTTGAGATCAAGTTTCAAGCCATTAGTTCATGTACTAGGTCAAAAGTCACTGATCAGTCATTCTCAATTAAAACCCAAATTTTGACAATTTTGTCCCTTTGATGATTTGAGTGCTTTTCTTGAGGAATTGTGATCAATCCTTAGTCAATTGATGAATATGACTTCAAATTATTTATGTTGGCCAAAAATCATGAAGTTTGACTGTATATTGACCATAATTGACTTTTTACCCAATACATTTGATTTTCAATCATCTGAGCCATTGACTGGGCAAATTTGTGGTGCAAGACTTTAAACTTGGTATGAGTAATCTTGGAGACCTATAATGAACCATGAAAGTCATTTGAGGCATCAAAAGTCTAATTGTCCTTGAGGAAACCAAAACCCTAATTTTGTATCCAGTGCTTAGGAGGTGAACTTGTTTGATGAATCCTTGAGCATTTGAAATCTTTGGTGAGAAATGTCTTGAGAAAAGAGAGGGAAAATTTTGGGGTACAACAACATTCTTGAGGACTGATACAAAAATTATTACAAAGTTTCCTTATATTGGCATTTCAAAATATTTTCAAACAATTCACACATAAAAAGCAAGTGAGCTAAGCAATTAAGAGCCTGTAGATAACTACGGATGTAAAGGGTGCTAACACCTTCCCTTTACATAATTTATCCCCCGAACACAAAATCTTTCAAAGGTCTTTCCTGTTCTTTTCACCTTTCCAAAATATTAGATAAAAGAAAACTCGGTGGTGACTCTTGCTAACTGCACATTTGCGATGACACTAAAAAAAGTCAGTTCTCCCACCATATTACAAGGGTGTTGGATCAAGCTTCTGTTGAAAGGGATATTCTTTGGATTAGTTCAGCGGTGTTGTGGGGAATATTACGTCTTGTAACAATTTGAGTTTTTGTGATGAGGAATTGTCTGATGAAGGAAGAAACCATAACCTGGCTCTGCATATATCTATGAATTGTAAGAATGACTCTTTGTCCAATGTGTTGATAGATAATGGATCTGATTTGAATGCCATACTGAGAATTAATCTCATGAAGCTTAAGTACCAAGGAACTCCTATGCGCCTGTGATCGGTGGATCTGGAACTGACTGTTTAACGCTGGTTCGCGAAATGTCGCGGAAGCAAGAGTCGCCACCGTCTTTTATTTTCTCCAAATGGAAAGGACAAAAGCACAGAAAAATTCCTTATAGAGATTGCTCTCGGTTCGGGAGGTAGGTTATAGAAAGGGAAGGTGTTAGCACCCTTTCTATCCATGGTTATCCATGGGCTCTTAGATACTTGCTCATTTGTGTTTTCAAAAATGGTTTGTTTGCTTTTCAATGTGGGTTTTAAAAAGTTTCTTTGAAAATTCCAGTTCGATTCTTGTATCGGTCCTCAAGAATGTTTGAAAAATTGCTTTCGAAAGCTTTTTGAAAATGTGTTGGTGTGAAAAGTATTTTGATTTTTTTGTTTTGAAATTAGAGCAAGTATCTACGAGAACCTACCTATCCTAAGGAATTCGTCTGTGTAGATGTCCTTTAAAGTAGTGTCATCCCACCATTGAGAGGTAGGTAGCACCACCGTTGGAGGTGTTCGGGTCAATTCGAGGTTCGGGACATGGCGATCACCAGAGCAATGGGAAGACACCTTAGAAGCTACCCTCATGCCAGGTTCCCGGATCATGAGGACTTACTAAGACATCCTCTACTCGACGATCACCTTTCGAAGGCAAGGCAACAGTGAGGCGTACCCTAGGGGTGGTGTGTGATTTTGTGTGTCTTTTTCAGATATTTTATCTTGTCATGGTATAGGTGATCTAGCGTTTGTTTTTATTTTTGTCCATTCATTCTTGCATGCCTTGATTAACAGTTTAAAAGTGCGAGAAAAGTAAAGTTCTAAAGCTATTACAAAAGGCGCGGGTCCACATCGCCAAAATTTCTTGAACCCGATTTGACAGGAAAATAAAGAAGTAAAGGAAAGTAAAGTGCAAGAAATTAATTTATAAGACCTTGGGAGAGATACATAAATATTAAAAGAAATAAAATAAATATGCGAATTAAATAAGAATGAAAACGAGGGCGTTGGGCCCTTTTTGCAAAATTAAATTAAATGATTGAAATTAATTAATTAAAAAAGAAAAGAAATTGTTTTTGGTATTTTTTTTGGTATTTTATGATTTTTTAATGGAAAGAATTAAATGCTAACCCTAATTCTAATTGTTTTTAATTTATTAAGAAAATATGTTAAAGTTTAACCTATAATTAACCCTAATTAATTTACATGCAATTTAATTATAAAAATAAGTAATAGTAAATATTTAATTATTTATGAAAGAAGAAAAAAAAAGGATAAAAAATTAATTAAACCCTAATTCTACCAATTTTAAATTAATTAAGAAAATATTAAGGTTTTCTCCTAAATTAAAACTAATCAATTAAAGTTATTTATTTACAAAAATACTAAAATAAAAATATTTGTTATTTTTTCTCTTTTCTGATTTTTTTGGTGTTTTTTATATATTATGGAAATATTAAATTGATAAAAAAAAAACAATAATGAAAAAAAAACAAAGAATAATAAAAAACTAGCAAACCTAGGGGGTCTGCCCCTAATATGGAGGTTTTCTTTTAGCAATCTGGGCCCATCAACCTTGGCCTCTTTGACTTTTTCCACTAGGATGCATACGCGTTGACTAGAGTGCATCATGTTCTCCAAATCTGGATCCTTGAATTGTTGAGATTGAACGCGTGGCAGGTTTGATTTGGGAGACGTATGGTGTGCTTTAGTATTGAAGCTGCATGGAAACATTAAATGCAAAATAATATGAAAGAGGGGTGGGGACCTGGGATCGAACCCAGGTCCTGAACGTTACCACTACAATGCCCTGCGAACTGATCCAAGCGCGTTTTCTGTATATTGACTAACAAACAAATATTATAAAATAAAACAAACGCGTTAGTGCTCCTTGCGCGCGAAATTTTAAACGCTCCAATCGTTCCTTGCCACCTAGTCATCTTCCTCATTGTTTTATTTTTCCCTGAAAATATAAAAACATTGGCAACGGTTTTTCTAGCGTTCCCTTAGGCCAGTTTCTGAAAAATAGCGATTAGCCCAGGGATGCTCATAAATTGAGCGCGAGGGTGGCTTTCTCTTCGTCCAAGCGCATTGAGTTGGATGGTCTAGGTTTCAAGCTCCAATTTTTCCTTAAACGAAAACCCCCAATTCGAAAACCTAAGAACCCTAAAAAGCAATAATGGTAGATTCGCGTACAACGCTCAAAAACACAATTAATTTACATGGTTAGCATTAGAAGAGTCTCATTAGTACAAATCCATGAACAAAATGCAATGAGAATGCTGGGAATTTGAAATACGATTATAGAAAAAACATGAACAAGTTTGATTTCTGTATACCGTTTCAAGGTGTTAGAATTGATGCTTTTGATCCAGGAATGTGATAGAATCGTTGTTTCGCCTTGAAAAGCACTGGAATATGGTTTTTAGTTTTTGAGTTTTCAAGAGAAATTTCAAATGTTCATGTGCTTTTTCTGCGCAGCTTAGAGTCAGTGAGCACAAGGGTTTCTTTGCTTGTATATGTATGAATGATTTAGGGTTGAAAACTTGATCAAAATCCATGCATTGATGTGAAAAAAAGATTTGATTTGCAAACCATAATTTTTCAATCTTTTTCCATGCTTTTTAGTTCTCAATCATATCCAATCAATTCCAATTCTTCCCTAATTTGATTTGCACGAAATATTGAAGATATTATATGCACAAAAAGATTTGAAATAGTAGGTTTAGTATTTTTCATGTATTTATTTTAATTTAAATGAATTATTAATAATAAAAATCCAAATAAATAAATAAAAATGAAGAAAAACTTCCCTTTGGGCCAAGTGGTCGTGCACATGCCTTGGATGATGAATTGTGGAAGAAAAATAGGCCCATTAGCAATTTTAGGTCATTTGAAGCAATGTTGACTTTTCAAAATATCCAAATATTTCCCAACTTCCACAAGGCATAACTTGCTCCATTTTTAAGCTTTGCTCATGTTCTTGGACATTTCGGAAAGGTCTTTGAGTCCTCTAACCAATGCCTTTGGTCCCATGTCATTTTGATTTACCAATCTCAAGTTATGGCCTTTGACTTAAAGTCCCTTTTTGTTGACTTTTGAAAATAACCTATAATGTTGAAATTGATAACTTTTTGTGAGAGCATTTCTTGGACTTGAAGTATGAAGAGGAGTTGTAGGAAATGTCTTTCTCTTCAAAATGAGCTTTGGATGGAATTTTTCTGATAATCCATGTGAAAGTTATGCCCTGGTCAATTTACAGTTGACTTTTCAGCTGTCCAAATAAGGAAACTTTTGCATCTTGATGATTTTTGAGCCAAGCTTTGAGAATCATGATCAAGCATTGATCAAATGATGTTTGTGGCTTCAAAATGAGATGTTGATAAAAAATTTGAACTTTTGACTGTCAAATGACCATTTTGCCCCTATAGTTGACTGTAGTGCAATTAGGGTTTTTGACTGTGCAATTTTGTGCTGAAAGTCTTGGAACTTTGTATGAGGATGCTTGACCATGTTTGTAGGAATATGAGACTTGATTGGACCCTTGGAAATTTCATTTTCTTGATCAGAACCAAAACCCTAATTTTGCCTGTTTATGAGGCTTTTGGACTGTGCAACCCTTGGGGAGATTTTGAAGCTTGACTTGGCAATTTCTTAAAGAATATGGGAGGGCAAATTTTGGGGTACAACAGTTGCCCCTGTTCAATCTTCTTAGACCTGAGGATACAGATTGGCTGACGTGCCTTTCGTAATCCGAAGGTGGAAGATGATTGAACACTAGAGTGCCCAGAAGTTTGCGCTCACATAGTAGCAGTGTGATGGAAATGGGCTTATAGATGCCATTTAGAGATTGATGAATAGGATGATGGGCTTATAGATTCCATCTGGATGTTGATCGCGTAAGAGATTTCTTAGCGAGAACTTGCGTACCTGCAAAAGAAAAATGAGTACCTGACATGGTGCAGGATCTGGTTTTCAGATGCTTTGTGTAGATATGTCCTGACTGGTTACAGGAATCGGATCTTCGAATTCTTCAGACATGCCCTGGCGAGATACAGGAATCGAGTCTGGTAATGTTAGTCTTCAACGGATACACCCTGGCAAGATTCAGGTATCGGATCCTCGAACTCTTCAGACACACCCTGGTAAGATACAGGAATCGGATCTGGTAATGCTAGTCTTCAACGGATACACCCTGGCAAGATTCAGGTATCGGATCCTCGAACTCTTCAGACACACCCTGGCAAGATACAGGAATCGGATCTGGTAATGCTAGTCTTCAACGGATACACCCTGGCAAGATTCAGGTATCGGATCCTCGAACTCTTCAGACACACCCTGGCAAGATACAGGAATCGGATCTGGTAATGTTAGTCTTCAACGGATACACCCTGGCAAGATTCAGGTATCGGATCCTCGAACTCTTCAGACACACCCTGGCAAGATACAGGAATCGGATCTGGTAATGCTAGTCTTCAACGGATACACCCTGGCAAGATTCAGGTATCAGATCCTCGAACTCTTCAGACACACCCTGGCAAGATACAGGAATCGGATCTAGAATCAATCGTCAACAGATACACCCCGGCCAGATACAGGAATCGGATCTGGTAATGTTGCGACCGTTGAGGGTAGTCAATTTTTGTACTTTTGTCCTGAAAAGACAAGCGTTAGTTGTATGCGATGTCATGTTGTATGACATGCGAGATGCTCTCTGAATACGTGAGATTGTATGTTCATGATGCGTATATGCATGCTATAGTGTATGAAGATGTTTATGAATGTATTTTTTTTTCGTCTAGGAAAGTAAATCCTTGACGGGTGCCGGGAAGTTAAATCCTGGGCTGATGCTGAATAGATCTTTGTTTCTGCTGGGGATGATTGTTGCAAGAATACCGGTAGGAGAAGATAACTCCGTTGGGGAATAAACTTGGCGAATGGAATAACTCTGCGGGGAGGCAAGTACTCTAACGATCTTGCTGGGAAGCAATACTCTGTGGGGAGAGAGATACTTTGCTGGAATGTTGATAATAACTTGCTGGGGATACCCTTGTTGTATCGGAAGTGTTAATAGACTTCGCTGGGGATAAGAAGACTGTGTCGACGACGACCTTTTCGTGGCTCTTGGCTGAGGATAACCCAGTTATATCCTAGTAAGGAAATAACTCTTTGAATAAAGCTGGGCGACGCGTTCGTGCTCTGCGAGGATAAGCTTCCAGAATCTACTGGGGAAAAGCTTACTGCTTGGGGAGATGAATTCCAACTTCCCTGGGGGAAACTAGATTAGACTCTCTTGGGGAAGTTTTGAGCTGCGGGGGAAGTGATTCCTTTGAATGTTGATATGCCGCCGGGGAACAATCTTTAGACCAAGACTGCTGGGGATGCTTGTTAAGAATACATATGCTGCTGGGGAGATGTTGAGATCCACTGGAGGATACTCAACTTCCTCAAGATTTGATAACTGCTGGGAGAAGAGTGCACTGCTTGCTGGATCACTCTCTGGGGAATTGAGATATGCCGGTTATGTTCTTTAGTTGAACCTACCTTGGTACCTTGGAGGACAGAACAATTAGATTGCTTAGACAACTCTTTATTGCCCCTGTTTCTAACGTTACCTGTAATTAATCCTTTGTTTCGTATGCAAATATTCATGAGTTAGCAAATTATTGTCAACGCATATATCACGAATTGAACCTTGGACGTTCTTCGCATAACAAAACAGAAAAAGAAAAACAATTGGCACTTTTAACTGAAAAATATATTTGTATTGATTTTGAATGGCCTGTAAATAGGCGTTTTGTGTACAAGAGGCTGACGTCCTAGTAAGAGAACGCCGCCGAACAAAAGAGTTTATACAAATTTTGTACAAAAGAAAATAAAACAGCTGTGTGAAATGAATGATCCCACTGGGTTTCAACTCTGCTATCGCCTTTATATCCCCGAGCGTCTCATCACTTGATGACCTAAACGAAGAATGAAGCTGACTGATCGATGCCGTCTGAACTTGATGTAGATACCGGATTCTGGATGCAAAGTGATCCAATGAGACATAGTATTACGCTTTTATCCCTAACTTTTGCCTGGACCGCCCTTTCGGGTTTTCAGTCCACCGGGATACCCATTTTTGCCCAAGCCGCCTTTTCAGGTTTTCGACTTGCCGGGTGTACAGATTTTTTTCATTTCATCCCTTCATTTTGCCCGAACCCTTTTGGTTCGCCGGGAAGCCCTAATTTTTGCCTAGGCATGTCAGCCTAGCGGGTCTTTTTTATGCGTAGTATCTTTTTACTATGTCTGCATTGGCGGGGTGAGGAAGGTCGTCACCATCCATATTGGTTAGAATCATGGCTCCTCCTGAGAACACATGTTTAACCACAAACGGCCCTTCGTACGTAGGGGTCCATTTGCCCCTTGGATCACTCTGAGGAAGGATGATTCGCTTGATTACCAGATCCCCAACTTGATATTCCTGTGGTCTGACCTTTTTGTTAAATGCCCTGATCATCCGTTTCTGATACGTCTGACCATGACAGATAGCAGCAAGTCTCTTTTCATCAATGAGGTTTAGCTGATCAAGTCGTGTCTGGATCCAATCATCTTCGTTCAGATTTGCATCCTTCATTATCCGGAGAGAGGGTATTTGCACTTCGATCGGTAAGACTGCCTCCATGCCGTAGACCAAGGAGAAAGGAGTTGCCCCGGTTGACGTCCTAGATGAGGTACGGTACCCATGTAGAGCGAACGGTAACATCTCATGCCAATCTTTATAAGTCACTGTCATCTTCTGCACGATTTTCTTGATATTTTTATTTGCTGCTTCTACAGCCCCATTCATCTTCGGTCTGTAAGGAGAAGAATTGTGGTGCTGTATTTTGAACTGCTCGCAGAGCTCAGTGATCATCTTATTATTCAGATTGGTACCGTTGTCTGTAATAATTCTCTCAGGGACGCCGTACTGACAGATCAGGTTATGCCGAATGAACCGTGCCACAACAATCTTGGTTACCGTAGCATAGGATGCTGCTTCGACCCACTTCGTGAAATAATCAATCGCCACTAGGATGAAGCGATGCCCATTAGATGCCGTAGGTTTAATCTCACCAATCATGTTTATGCCCCACATTGCAAACGGCCAAGGCGCAGTCAGAACATTCAGGGGAACTGGAGGAACATGCACCTTGTCTGCATAAATCTGGCACTTATGGCATGTCCTGGAATGTTGATAGCAGTCAGCTTCCATTGTGGACCAGTAGTACCCTGCCCGAAGGATCTTTTTAGCCATAGTGTGTCCACTGGAATGTGTACCAAAGGTCCCTTCATGTAGCTCTTCCATGATCCTTTCTGCTTCAGTCTTATCCACACAACGCAGTAGGGTCAAATCATGGTTTCGCTTGTACAAGATGTCGTTGCTAAGGAAGAACTTTGCTGCGAACCTTCTCAGGAACTTCTTATCGTTGACAGATGTACCTTCAGGGTATTCCTGAGCTTCCAGATATCTCTTCACCTCATGGTACCAAGGCTTCTCAGTCACCAATTCAGTCTCGAGATCACAACAGTATGCCGGTTCGTCCAGTTTCCAGATGATGATCAGGGGAGCCTCATTATCCCATTTGACCTTGAACATAGAAGACATTGTAGCTAACGCGTCTGCCAGCTGATTCTCTTCTCTTGGAAAGTGTTCAAAGGTTATTTCTGTGAAGTGGGGGATCAAGGTCAACACACATTCTCTGTAAGGGATAAGATTCGGATGTTTTGTATCCCACTCTCCTTTGATCTGATTGATCACGAGAGCGGAATCTCCGAAGACCCTCAGAAACTTAATCCTTAGGTCGATCGCAGCTTGAAGACCCATGATGCATGCCTCATACTCTGCCATGTTGTTGGTACAATTGAAACATAGCCGGGCAGTGAGCGGAGTATGAGTGCCTTGAGGTGATATGATTATGGCGCCGATACCGTTTCCCAAAACGTTGGAGGCTCCGTCAAAGTGCATAGACCATCGGGATCCTTCCTCAGGTCCTTCATCCGGTCCAGGTACTTCACAATCAGTCACTATCATGATGCTTTCATCCGGAAACTCGAAGTTCATTGACTGATAGTCATCTACGGCCTGATGTGCCAAGTGGTCTGCCAATACACTTCCCTTGATGGCTTTCTGGGTCGTGTACTGAATGTCGTATTCCGTCAAGATCATTTGCCATCTTGCAATTCTCCCAGACAGAGCAGGCTTTTCGAATATGTACTTTATCGGATCCATCTTTGAGATCAACAAGGTAGTGTGAGTCAGCATATACTGTCTCAGCCGACGAGCAGCCCATACCAAAGCGCAGTAAGTTTTCTCAAGCAGTGAGTATCGGGTCTCACAGTCGGTAAACTTTTTGCTAAGGTAATAAATGGCATGCTCTTTTCGGCCAGACTCGTCATGCTGCCCCAGCACGCACCCCATTGAGTTGTCAAGTACTGTCAGGTATAATATCAGAGGTCTCCCTTCAACCGGTGGCATAAGGATAGGTGGTTCTTGGAGATACTCTTTGATTCTGTCAAAAGCAGCCTGACATTCATCGTTCCAACATACTACCTGATCTTTCTTCAGCAGCTTGAAGATTGGCTCACAGGTAGCAGTCAGATGCGAGATGAACCGAGCGATGTAATTCAGACGTCCTAAAAAGCCTCTGACTTCCTTCTCTGTCCTAGGAACTGGCATCTCTTGAATAGCTTTAACTTTAGCAGGGTCCACTTGAATACCCTTATCACTTACCATAAAGCCTAGCAATTTTCCAGATCTTACCCCGAAGGTGCACTTGTTCGGGTTCAACCTCAGCTTGTACAGTTTCAACCGATCGAACAACTTCTGTAGATGATCTAGGTGCTCTTCCTCAGCCTGGGACCTTGCGATCATGTCGTCAACATACACTTCTATCTCATGATGGATCATGTCATGAAATAAAGCAACCATGGCACGTTGGTAGGTTGCCCCAGCGTTCTTCAACCCGAAAGGCATGACCTTGTAGCAGAAGGTGCCCCACTGAGTAACAAAGGTAGTCTTCTCCATGTCTTCAGGTGCCATCTTGATCTGATTGTAACCTGAGAAACCATCCATGAAAGAGAACACCTTATGCTGAGCTGTATTATCAACAAGGACATCAATGTGAGGTAGGGGAAGTCATCTTTGGGGCTGGCCCTGTTCAGATCCCTGTAGTCGACACACATTCTGACCTTACCGTCTTTCTTTGGTACCGGCACCACATTAGCAACCCACTGAGGGTAAGAAGTCACTGCAAGGAACCCAGCATCAAACTGTTTCATAACCTCGGCTTTAATCTTCTCAGACATCTCTGGACGCATACGGCGGACCTTTTGCTTAACCGGAGGGCAATCTTCCTTAGTTGGCAAGTGATGGACCACAATATCGGTATCCAACCCGGGCATGTCTTCGTAGGACCAGGCAAAGATCTCCATATAATCATGCAGCATTTTAGTCAACCGTTGCTTCACGCTGAGTTCTAGGTTGGCACCAATCTTTACCTCTTTCCTGTCTGCCTCAGTACCCAGGTTTATTGTTTCCACTGGCTCTTCATGGGGTTGAATTGCCCTCTCTTCCTGAAGTAACAGTCTTGCAAGCTCGCCGGGCACTTCGCAATCATCTTCACCTTCGTCTTCGGCTAAGTTGATCGGATTTTCGAAGTCATAACTGGCAGTAGCAGAGTCGTTATCAGTGAGATCCAGAGTGGATTGAAACCTGTATGAGTGAGTGTGTGTGTAAATACAGCTGTTTTGAAATATATGTAAAGGAAAGAAAAACAGAAAAGGAGCATAAGATTTGCGATGCGAGAAAACGTCCAAGATTTTCATTTATGATATATGAAATGACAATTTATATGCCCTCACAAATAAAACCACGGTGCCTCGGGTAAGACACTGGGCCATAGAGTTCAATTAATTGTTTATTACAAATAACAAAACAAAGAAGTTTATTACTGCGTAACAAAAGTAACAGGAGTATGGTCCTTGGCAATCCAATTAGTCAATCCGCCTTCAGTCGTTGGATAGATCCAGCTATTGAACTCAGCTTCGTCCACTTCATTGTCTTCCCCAACAGCATTTACCCCTGGATTTGTAATGAGCACAGGAGGTCTTCTAGTCTTCGCCTTCCGCATAGCTTTCTGACCCTCTGCAGTAAAACCCAGCCCAAATTTGTCAGTTTTCTGTGTAAAGTCTGGAAGCCTGCCCCAGTTAGCACAGTCACCTTTTTGAACCACAGCTCGGGCATCCTTCAGGGAAGCCATCTTCAAGGGAACGTCCTCTCCGACCGCTGTTTCTGCTGCTGCTGAAATTGGAAGCACCTCCTCGAAATGCTGAAAGGGGGTTTCAATAAACTCCCCGTCCATCTCAATGTATCTGAAGGAGTTCAGGTGGCTTACCATATACTCCTCCTCTCCTTGCACAGTGACGATCTTCCCTCTGACAGGGTACTTCAGCTTCTGGTGCAAAGTAGAGGTCACTGCCCCAGCCTTATGTATCCAAGGTCGACCCAGTAGACAAGAGTACGATGGACGGATATCCATCACATAAAAAGTAGAGTCAAACACCTGAGAGCCCACACGAATAGGAATGTCGACCTCTCCATGAACCATCCTTTTTGAACCGTCAAAGGCCCTGACGATGATATTGCTGGGTTTCAGTTCCAGGCCTTCACAATCCAGACGATCTAAAGCCTTTTTTGGTAGAACATTCAAGGAAGAACCAGTATCCACTAATACATGTGCTAGAGTAGTGCCCCTGCATTCGATAGAGACATGCAGGGCATCATTGTGGTCTCTTCCTTTTGCAGTCAGGTCAGCATCTGAGAAACCCAAGCCATTGTCCGCTGTTAGATTTGCTACGCAATCAGTGAACTCGACTGCAGATGTTTCCTGTGGCACATGGGCCGTCTTGAGAAATGAGATTAAGGCCTTAGCATGGGCCTCGGAGCACAGCAATAAAGAGAGCATGGAGATTTTGGAGGGCGTGTGCCCCAGTTGTTCCACAACATTGAAGTCACTCTTATTTATAATTTTCAAGATTTCCTCCATCTCTTGTTGGGAGGCCTCAGTAGTTATAGGTATAGGTGCCTCCATCTGGGCAGGCTCAACTTCAATTCCTTTGCCCCGAGCATTGGATGACTCGGCAGCAGGAGAAACAACTTGATCAGCAACAGGAACAGGTACACTTGTAGGAGTTATAAGGAGTGGTCTTCGAGCAGCAGGCGGTGCAATGTCAGGCGAGAAGAGCCTGCCACTGCGGGTAACCTTGGCTGGGCCAGTGATATCACAGATGCTGGCGCCAGTGTTGAATTCTTGTTTGATCCCATTCACATACACATCTGCCCCGTAGTGCCAGGGGACAGCTTTATCAGATACGTAGGGAAGAGGCCCCGGAACAGTGATAACAACAGGTGCAACAGTCATGATTGGGACAGGCTTCTTCGGGAGAGCCTTGATTGGATTATTGAAGATGGTAATCACAGAAACTTCTTCTATCGGAACCAACTGAACAGCAGACTTCTTAAACAGAATCTCCTTGCTATCCATTAGGCTTTGGATGCCTAACTTCAGCAAGGGACAACCAGATAGGGAAACAGCACAGAACAGGCAACCCTCACTGCAACCCGGAAATAAACCGGCCAGCAGCAGGTTCTTCTTGACGGTCATTAAAGGAGTAGCCAGATCATCCACAGAAACAGCGTACACTTCTTCATCAACAGCATTTACCCCATGCTGAGGCATAGGAGCAGTAACCACATTCGGCCTCTCAGGCGCTTTGAACTGTATCTCCTTTGCGTCGATAAGGTCTTGCACCTTATTCCTTAATGCCCAACAGTCATCAGTGGAATGCCCCGGGCTATCAGAATGGTACGCACAGCGGGCATTCGGGTTGTACTTAGGAGATGTAGTATTTGCAAACTTCGGAGCCTCTCTAACGGTTACTAAGTTGGTTGAGAGCAACTGTGGTAAGATCTGCGACAAGGGCATACTCAAACGGGTGAATTCCCTTCTGGGTCTCTCAGCCCTTGGTTGCTTAGCTTGCCGAGGAGCAGCTGCAGGCTTCGCAATCACCAATGCGTTAACAGATTGGCGGCGCTCTGGTTTATCTTGCCTTCTAGGCTCATACACCACACTGGCCTCTTTTTTAAAGGGTTTCTTCTCTGAACCTGTAGATGCGCCCTTTGGAATCTTACCAGACTTCAACCCAGCCTCGATTCTCTCTCCAGTCAGAATCAGATCAGTGAACCCTGCAGATGAATTCCCGATAAGATGGTTGAAAAATGGCCCAGATAGGGTCCCCAAGAACATGTCTACCAACTCCCGATCAGTCAATGGAGGATGCACTCTGCCAGCCAGATCCCTCCACTTCTGAGCGTACTCTTTAAAACCTTCACTTGAACCTAACGACATACCCTGGAGTTGGGTACGTGTAGGGGCAAGGTCGGCATTATATTGATACTGCTTATAGAAAGCAGTAGCCAGCTCCTCCCAGTTACGAACCTTGGTCCCGTCTAGCTGATAGAACCATTCGAGATGAGTCCCTGAAAGACTCTCCTGGAAGAAGTGGATCCACAAATTCTTATCTGCTGAGTACGGTTGAATCTTTCGAACATAGGACCTGAGATGTAGCTTGGGACAAGACGCCCCGTCGTACTTAGTGAAAGATGGTGCTTTGAACTTATGAGGAATGATTACACCAGTTGACAAACCCAAATCTCCAAAATCCAGCCCAGGAACCTGTTGTATCTCCATAGCATTCAGCCTGTCCTCCAACTGCTTGTAACGGTCTTCTGCGGAGGATATTGCTCTTCATCAAAATCAGTCTCGTTGTCGGAGACCACCGGACTAGGAACCCTTGCCTCTTGAGGAGTACTCTTGCCAACAGAAGAACCAACCTCTTCATTCTATAGAGTATTGCCAAACCTTCGGCCCGAGCTGAACAGAACAGTTCTTCTCTTCTTCTTCTTCTCCTTCTTCAAGAGCAGAGCCTTCAGCTCTTCTTGGCCTTGAGCCAAACCCTTGATTAATTCCTGAAATTGCGCATTCTGCGCCTGAAGAGCTTTGATGGATGTCTCAGTTGATGATGAGTCAGGATTCATGATGCTGAAATAAACAGCGAAGAACGGTAAGCAACCTGAAAAGAAGAAAACCTGCTATGCACATGATGAATGAGATGCGTATGAATTATGTTTTCAAAGACAATCGGGAATCAACTTTGTAAACAAAAAGGAACACACTTCATTAGATTCAACTTTGAAACTGAAATTATTCAACAGGTTGCCCTTAGGCGTTTCATGAAAGGAAATACTGAAAAGGGAAATAAAATTGTAAAAGAACATTCGGAGCTCCTTATTGATCCCATGGTCTCCTCTTCTCAGTGCGGATATAGGCATTCAGAGTTCGCTCATTTTCCAACTGCTTTGTCAGCTTCTGGATCTTTAATTTCTGCTCGTTGAACTTTTCCCGGTAAGAATCCCGCTCTTCTCGCAGTTGCGACCAAGATCTCTTCAATGTCTCATAATCAGTAGGTATCTGAGGAGGAAGGACAGTTGGAGGAACACCATCTTCGTCAGGACACTCAAGAATGACGGGTCTGACGGCTTCATACGGCATACCTAACTTCTGAGCACGGATGCGAACCCATTTGTAGTAGGCTTCCATAGGTAAAGAAGTCTTTGGCCCCAACTCTTGTGGGTCAGCTTTATGAACTTTGTCCCAAGCCTTGATGAACCTACGACGCAGCTCGTCACTATCCACCTGAAACTCGAAACTGATGTGAGGCACCAACATCTCATGGGGACCTGCTCTTCTGGCTCTTCCAAACTGACGGAGCGCTAGACATGGATTGTAAGAGATCCCTCCTTGGGTACCAATCAGAGGAACATTAGGGTATTCCCCGCATCGATCAATGACAGCTATCTCATCCAAACCTCTGCAAGTCCAAATGATGTCTTTGTTGGTGAGAGACATTAACCTATGAGCCCAACCTCTTCCTTCTTGGTTCTTCAGTACGAACTTAGGGAGGTGCGAAATAAACCACCTCACCAACAAAGGGATACAACACCATAGGGTTCCTCGTCTTCGGGTGGTACGAGCATGAAGTTGTTGCAAGATGTCACCCAAGAGAGTGGGTACAGGATTCTGAGACATAAAGATCCTTATAGCAGTGACATTGATGAAGTTGTCAGGATTAGGAAACAAAACTAACCCATAGATTAGGAGAGCCAAGATGTCTTCATATGCCCTAAAGTCCAGGTCATTCCAGAAACTGTTAGCTTTACCAATCAGAAACTTAGCCAGGAAACCCTTAACTCCGCTTCTAGTCACCCAGTTGTCTGTTACCTCTTGATGGGTCAAAGGAAGAACTGCATCAACATCCTCAAGCCTGAGGGTCTTTTCCCAACCAGTAAAGGGAGTCTGATCCAAGATAGGGATACTAAGCAAATCAGAGAACTCTTCCAGGGTAGGGACCAGCTGGAAGTCTTGAAAGGTGAAGCACTGGTACAGGGGGGTCATAGAACTGGGTCAGAACACTCATCAACTGTTGATCCCGCTTTGCAGTGACTAAACTGAGAAGAGAACCATGCCTCTGAATGAAGGAAGTGGTATTTGGAATTCTGCTAACCAACTCATCAAGCAACTCAGGTGAACGAACAAAGTTGAACCGGATAGTATTCCTTCGCACAGGCATCATGATGTCCTACAAAACAGAGCAAAGGTGAAACCCTCTTGTCTTTGAAATGGTCAGTCCTTATGCAGGATGCATGCAATGCTCATGATGTTATGATGTTATGATAAAGCACACCACAAATAGATACAAAGGCAAACATGGTAAGGCACACAAGTCACACAAAGCAAGCCCCTAAAGTTTAGGCCAGCATGAGGTCTAGGTACTACCCTCTTTCAGTTTGTTGGTTCATACCTGTCCTATCAAAGTAACCGGGTTCTTAGAGGATCCCAATATCATTGACTACCCTCAATCGGTCATAACTCCAGCATCGCAATCTTTTCTTGCGGCCAGAACCATCACGAGAGTTTAGCCTCAATGGGCGTAGCATACTGCTACTGTTCTAATGGCCAAGTTGTGTCATTTAAGGTTCTAAGGTTGTTGGTGCTTAATGACTCCTCAGAAGACCCATATTCTCCTCGTTACGACACAAGGGATATCGGTACAGACCAAGGTGCCACACCAACGTAGCCACTGTTTCACCTGTGTCGGTCTACGCCGGACAGGTCCCTCACAGCTTATGCTACCTAAACAGGGTATCCCCAGATCCGGGTTAGGATCTATGTAACTCCCATGCAACCCATAATAATAAAGCAAACAAGCACAATAATTGAAAACACAAGTGATCTTAGTCCTAAGGTACACCTCACTTTATAAAATCATCCCCAGCAGAGTCGCCAGTTCTGTGATCGGTGGATCTGGAACTGACTGTTTAACGCTGGTTCGCGAAATGTCGCGGAAGCAAGAGTCGCCACCGTCTTTTATTTTCTCCAAATGGAAAGGACAAAAGCACAGAAAAAATCCTTATAGAGATTGCTCTCGGTTCGGGAGGTAGGTTATAGAAAGGGAAGGTGTTAGCACCCTTTCTATCCATGGTTATCCATGGGCTCTTAGATACTTGCTCATTTGTGTTTTCAAAAATGGTTTGTTTGCTTTTCAATGTGGGTTTTAAAAAGTTTCTTTGAAAATTCCAGTTCGATTCTTGTATCGGTCCTCAAGAATGTTTGAAAAATTGCTTTCGAAAGCTTTTTGAAAATGTGTTGGTGTGAAAAGTATTTTGATTTTTTTGTTTTGAAATTAGAGCAAGTATCTACGAGAACCTACCTATCCTAAGGAATTCGTCTGTGTAGATGTCCTTTAAAGTAGTGCCATCCCACCATTGAGAGGTAGGTAGCACCACCGTTGGAGGTGTTCGGGTCAATTCGAGGTTCGGGACATGGCGATCACCAGAGCAATGGGAATACACCTTAGAAGCTACCCTCATGCCAGGTTCCCGGATCATGAGGACTTACTAAGACATCCTCTACTCGACGATCACCTTTCGAAGGCAAGGCAACAGTGAGGCGTACCCTAGGGGTGGTGTGTGATTTTGTGTGTCTTTTTCAGATATTTTATCTTGTCATGGTATAGGTGATCTAGCGTTTGTTTTTATTTTTGTCCATTCATTCATGCATGCCTTGATTAACAGTTTAAAAGTGCGAGAAAAGTAAAGTTCTAAAGCTATTACAAAAGGCGCGGGTCCACATCGCCAAAATTTCTTGAACCCGATTTGACAGGAAAATAAAGAAGTAAAGGAAAGTAAAGTGCAAGAAATTAATTTACAAGGCCTTGGGAGAGATACATAAATATTAAAAGAAATAAAATAAATATGCGAATTAAATAAGAATGAAAACGAGGGCGTTGGGCCCTTTTTGCAAAATTAAATTAAATGATTGAAATTAATTAATTAAAAAAGAAAAGAAATTGTTTTTGGTATTTTTTTTGGTATTTTATGATTTTTTAATGGAAAGAATTAAATGCTAACCCTAATTCTAATTGTTTTTAATTTATTAAGAAAATATGTTAAAGTTTAACCTATAATTAACCCTAATTAATTTACATGCAATTTAATTATAAAAATAAGTAATAGTAAATATTTAATTATTTATGAAAGAAGAAAAAAAAGGATAAAAAATTAATTAAACCCTAATTCTACCAATTTTAAATTAATTAAGAAAATATTAAGGTTTTCTCCTAAATTAAAACTAATCAATTAAAGTTATTTATTTACAAAAATACTAAAATAAAAATATTTGTTATTTTTTCTCTTTTCTGATTTTTTTTTGGTGTTTTTTATATATTATGGAAATATTAAATTGATAAAAAAAACAATAATGAAAAAAAAACAAAGAATAATAAAAAAAACTAGCAAACCTAGGGGGTCTGCCCCTAATATGGAGGTTTTCTTTTAGCAATCTGGGCCCATCAACCTTGGCCTCTTTGACTTTTTCCACTAGGATGCATACGCGTTGACTAGAGTGCATCATGTTCTCCAAATCTGGATCCTTGAATTGTTGAGATTGAACGCGTGGCAGGTTTGATTTGGGAGACGTATGGTGTGCTTTAGTATTGAAGCTGCATGGAAACATTAAATGCAAAATAATATGAAAGAGGGGTGGGGACCTGGGATCGAACCCAGGTCCTGAACGTTACCACTACAATGCCCTGCCAACTGATCCAAGCGCGTTTTCTGTATATTGACTAACAAACAAATATTATAAAATAAAACAAACGCGTTAGTGCTCCTTGCGCGCGAAATTTTAAACGCTCCAATCGTTCCTTGCCACCTAGTCATCTTCCTCATTGTTTTATTTTTCCCTGAAAATATAAAAACATTGGCAACGGTTTTTCTAGCGTTCCCTTAGGCCAGTTTCTGAAAAATAGTGATTAGCCCAGGGATGCTCATAAATTGAGCGCGAGGGTGGCTTTCTCTTCGTCCAAGCACATTGAGTTGGATGGTCTAGGTTTCAAGCTCCAATTTTTCCTTAAACGAAAACCCTCAATTCGAAAACCTAAGAACCCTAAAAAGCAATAATGGTAGATTCGCGTACAACGCTCAAAAACACAATTAATTTACATGGTTAACATTAGAAGAGTCTCATTAGTACAAATCCATGAACAAAATGCAATGAGAATGCTGGGAATTTGAAATACGATTATAGAAAAAACATGAACAAGTTTGATTTCTGTATACCGTTTCAAGGTGTTAGAATTGATGCTTTTGATCCAGGAAGGTTCTTTAATGTCCCAGGAATGTGATAGAATCGTTGTTTCGCCTTGAAAAGCACTGGAATATGGTTTTTAGTTTTTGAGTTTTCAAGAGAAATTTCAAATGTTCATGTGCTTTTTCTGCGCAGCTTAGAGTCAGTGAGCACAAGGGTTTCTTTGCTTGTATATGTATGAATGATTTAGGGTTGAAAACTTGATCAAAATCCATGCATTGATGTGAAAAAAAGATTTGATTTGCAAACCATAATTTTTCAATCTTTTTCCATGCTTTTTAGTTCTCAATCATATCCAATCAATTCCAATTCTTCCCTAATTTGATTTGCACGAAATATTGAAGATATTATATGCACAAAAAGATTTGAAATAGTAGGTTTAGTATTTTTCATGTATTTATTTTAATTTAAATGAATTATTAATAATAAAAATCCAAATAAATAAATAAAAATGAAGAAAAACTTCCCTTTGGGCCAAGTGGTCGTGCACATGCCTTGGATGATGAATTGCGGAAGAAAAATAGGCCCATTAGCAATTTTAGGTCATTTGAAGCAATGTTGACTTTTCAAAATATCCAAAAATTTCCCAACTTCCACAAGGCATAACTTGCTCAATTTTTAAGCTTTGCTCATGTTCTTGGACATTTTGGAAAGGTCTTTGAGTCCTCTAACCAATGCCTTTTGTCCAATGTCATTTTGATTTACCAATCTCAAGTTATGTCCTTTGACTTAAAGTCCCTTTTTGTTGACTTTTGAAAATGACCTATAATGTTGAAATTGATAACTTTTTGTGAGAGCATTTATTGGACTTGAAGTATGAAGAGGAGTTGTAGGAAATGTCTTTCTCTTCAAAATGAGCTTTGGATGGAATTTTTATGATAATCCATGTGAAAGTTATGCCCTGGTCAATTTACAGTTGACTTTTCAGCTGTCCAAATAAGGAAACTTTTGCATCTTGATGATTTTTGAGCCAAGCTTTGAGAATCATGATCAAGCATTTATCAAATGATGTTTGTGGCTTCAAAATGAGATTTTGATCAAAAATTTGAACTTTTGACTGTCAAATGACCATTTTGCCCCTACAGTTGACTGTAGTGCAATTAGGGTTTTTGACTGTGCAATTTTGTGCTGAAAGTCTTGAAACTTTGTATGAGGATGCTTGACCATGTTTGTAGGCATATGAGACTTGATTGGACCCTTGGAAATTTCATTTTCTTGATCAGAACCAAAACCCTAATTTTGCCTATTTAGGAGGCTTTTGGACTGTGCAACCCTTGGGGAGATTTTGAAGCTTGACTTGGCAATTTCTTGAAGAATATGGGAGGGCAAATTTTGGGGTACAACAGAGCCCTAGTGGCATTATAGTGAAAGCTTTTGATGGTTCGAGAAAGTATGTCATCGGAGAAGTGGATTTGCCTATTCACATAGGTCCGCACCTATTCCAAATCACCTTTCAGGTTATGGATATTGTCCCCGCCTATAGTTGTTTATTAGGATGACCATGGATCCATGAAGCAGGAGCTGTTACTTCATCCTTGCATCAGAAGTTGAAATGTGTTCGTGAAGGAAAGGTAGTCATTGTGAACGGTGATCAAGCTCTGTTGATATCTCATTTGTCTTCCTTTAGCATTGTAGAAGTTGATGAAGTCATTATTGGAACTCAGTTCCAAGCTTTGTCTATTGATAATATAAGAAAGAATGAAGATTATATCACCTCATTTAAGGATGTGCAACAGGTAGTGCAAAAAGGCCCTAGCTATGTGGGGGGGCAAGTTATTAATCCACCTGTGAACATGAATGGGACTGGTTTGGGTTTCTCCATGAAGAAGGAAGATTTGAAGGTAAATTATGCTTTGAGTAAATACTAAGACATATTTCATAATGCGAGATATCTTCATCCGACTACACCAAAGATCAACGTTATTCTCAAAGATGAGCTAGAGCAAGAGATGTCGAACTTTGTGACACATGGAGTCAGAATCCAGAATTGGATCACTGTTGATGTAACTTCTTGCATTTACCTTTCAATGTAATTTGTTTTTTGTTTGTCTTTTCAAAAGTCTTTCACTCTGCCCAAGGTGAAAGTGATGTTGTATGGGTGTGTCTGTTGTTTTAAATTTAAAAATCATTAATAAAAGTTGTTTTTTATTTCTAAAAATCGTGTCTTTACTTTTTACTTTTTATTGGAAAATGGTGATCAGAAAAAATATTTCAAAATAAATAATAACTAAAAATAAATCTGCATAATCACTTGTTACATGTGTCAATTTCTAAAATCAATCATAAATCATATGTGCAGATTGATTAAAAAACTCGTTAAGTGCAACAACCCTGCATCCTCTACCAACTTTTAATATCTTGTGTATGTGGCTAAAGAAGAGGAATATGATGAAATCCCAGAAGAGGTTTCACGGTTGCTTGAGCATGAGGAAAATACCATTCATTCATATAAAGATCCGTTGGAGACGATTAACTTGGGTTTAGAGGAAGATCTGAAAGAAGTCGAGATTGGGGCACTTCTTCATCCCAATGTGAAGAGAAGGTTAATTGAGATGCTGAAAGAGTATGTGGATATCTTTGCTTGGTCTTATCAAGATATGATTGGTTTGGATACTGATATTGTGGAACATTGTTTGCCGCAAAGCCAGAATGTCCACCAATTAAGCAAAAGCTTCGAAGAACTCATCCTGACATGGAGTGGAGATTAAAGAAGAGGTTTTGAAGTAGATTGATGCTGGTTTTCTTGTGACATCAATGTAACCTCAATGGATTGCCAATATTGTTCCAATACCAAAGAAAGATGAAAAAGTCTTCATGTGCGTCGATTATAGAGATTTAAATAAAGCAAGTCCGGAAGATGATTTCCCATTACCACATATTAATATGTTGGTAGATAGTACAGAAAAATTCAAAGTGTTCTCGTTCATGGATTGATTTTCCGAATACAATCAAATTAGGATGGCTCCTGAGGACATGGAAAAAACAACGATTATCACATCCTGGGGAACATTCTATTACAGAGTGATGCCATTTGGGTTGAAGAACATTGGTGTAAGTGTTTGTTGGCAGCAATTTTGTAAAACACTGACTTGATAATGTTTTGCTAAATGTCTTGACATTTGAAACAAACTGGTTTTGAATGATGACAAAGCAGATGTCTTGACATCTGCCTCTTGATCTGAACGTGACTTCGTATTTGTTTCCAATACTCTATTTCCTATTTTTTTGCGCACCATTATTCAGGATTTGTGACTCATAGTTTGCGAAAAATATGGAGGAATATTTTTCTATTTGCATTATCCTTATGGATTAAATCTTGGCCTGTTTTCATGGAAATATTCAAGGGATTGGAATATTTGTTTTTCAGCCCAAGCCCACTGTTGCGCCTTTATAAGGACTTGTATCCTTATTCGTTTGATTGCAACTTTTGAAGAAGAATATATTACTTCTGTTTAAGAAGTCTGAGTCTTTTAATTGTAATACACTCTAGTATTGATTTAATACTTGAGTTGTTATTTCAGTTGTTAATTATGGAACATTCATAAGCTTTTAAGTATTGAATGATTGAAGTCTTTATAAATTAATAATTTTTTTGTTTTCCACTGTTAGTGATTGAAGGGATTTGAGGAGGGCTTCATACCTAGGTGTGTCTTAGGTAGAATTATAGCACGGGTAGTGATTAAGTGATTAGATTGTAAACTGGTTATTTACTGAGGTTCTATGAAATGATACTATTTAGTGGACTTATCCTTGGCCTGGTAGACCCTAGAGTAGGTGTTGTTGTACACTGAACTGGGTTAACAATCCTTTGTGTTTTTACTTCTTTTATTATTGTTGCACTTTACATTGTCCTCAGATATGTGTGTCGTGACATCTCCTTCGATATCACATATCTGATACCGGAATTTCAATTGGTATTAGAGCGGGCATCCTGCTCTATATCTAGGTGAGATCTATGGAAGATGTTTTCTGGTACTATGGACAAGGAAGGGGGATTTGTGAGCAGACCACCCATTCTAGATGGAAGCAATTATGAGTATTGGAAACCACGTATGGTGGCCTTCCTAAAGTCTCTGGGAAACAGGGCTTGGCAATTTGTCTTAAAAGGATGGAAACACCCTGTCAAATTGGGAGAAAATGGATAACCTACTTCTTAGTTAAATCCAGAAGAAGATTGGTCTAAAGAAGAGGATGAAATTTCTCTTGGAAATTATAAAGCCTTGAATGTTATATTCAATGGAATTGACAAGAACATTTTTAGACTAGTGAACACATGTGAAGTAGCTAAGGATGCTTAGGGGATTCTTCAATCTACCCATGAAGGCACATCCAAAGTGAAGATGTAAAGACTTCAGTTGCTCACCACCAGATTTGAAAATCTGAGAATGAAGGATGATGAAAGCATTAATGACTTCCATATGAAAATCCTTGAGATTGAAAATGCTACCAGTGCTTTAGGAGAAAAAATTCCAGAAGACAAATTAGTAAGAAAGATGCTTAGGTATCTTCCCAAGAGATTTGATATGAAAGTGAATGCCATAGAAAAAGCACAATACATTAACAAGATGAAAGTGGATGAACTTGTTGGATCATTTTAGACATTTGAATTAAGCATCAATGAAAGATATGAAAAGAAGAACAAAAGCATAGTTGTTGTAACAAATATTGAAGATGGAGAGAAGGATTGTGATCTGGATACAAATGAAGGAATATATAATGCCTTAGTTATGCTTGGAAGACACTTTAACAAAGTGATAAAAATTATGGATAGGAATCCAAGATCAAATGTCAAGAACATCTCATCTGACATCCTTAAGTAAAATGAGTTTGGAAGAAAAAGGGCTGAAGAAAAATCTACTCAAGGGAAGGAAATACAGTGTCATGGATGTGAAGGTTTTGGTCACATTAGAGCTAAATGTCCTACATATCTTAAGAAACAGAAGAAGAATCTATATGTTACTTGGTTTGAAGAGGATTCTGATCTTGAATAGGAATCTGCAAAGTATGTTAAAGAATTGACAAGCAAATATGTGTCTGATGTAGATTCTAGTGATGGTGAACTAACCTTTGATGAGCTAGCTACCTCGTACAAAGAACTGTGTCTCAGAAGTGCAGAAGTTTTCCTGAAAGGGGAGAATCAGAAAGCACTCATAACCTAGCTAAAGGCAGAAAGGAAAGAGCACTTGAAAACTATTTCTAATCTGGAAAGTGAAGTGACTTCTCTGAATTCAAATCTTGATAGAGTGGTCAAATCTCTTAAGATTCTGAACAATGGGTCTCACACATTAGATGAAATTCTTTAAGTGGGGAAAGTGACAGGAGAGAAGAGTGGTCTAGGGTTTAATGAGAAAAAGGAACCTATTTCAGAAGAATCTTCATCAAATTCCACTCATGCCAAGTCTAAACCAAAGATGTCGAATCAAATGTCTGAACATCATGGCAAAAATCATGGCAAGAAAAGACATCATGGTAAACATCATGGTAAGAAAAAATTTACTCACACCAGAAAGAAATCCCAGACCTGGAGGTGTCATCACTGTGGAAGGCTTGGTAACATAAGACCTTTTTGTTTCAAGTTGTATGGGTATCATAAAGCTACTCCTCTTCCCAAAACTGATCAGATTCCCCAAAATAGCAAAAATAAGAAACAGTGGGTTCCCAAGTCTAATGTTGCTAGTTTCATAGCTCATACCTCTCTCAGAGTATCAACCAAAGATGACTGGTACTTTTACAGTGGTTGTTCTAGACACATGACAGGTGTCAAGAATCTGTTGGTAGATATCAAATCTCATTCCACTAGTTATGTGACTTTTGGTGATGGAGCCAAAGGTGAAATCAAAGGAGTTGGCAAGCTGGAATGTCCAAGAGTCCCTAAGCTTTATGATGTGTTACTTTTTAAAGGGTTAACAGCTAACCTGATAAGTATAAGCCAATTGTGTGATCAAGGATTCAAAGTTAACTTCACCAAGGAAGAATGTCTTGTTTGCAATGAAAAAAATGAAGTTATTATGAAAGGAATCAGATCTAAAGACAATTGTTATTTATGGGTTTCCCAAGAGTCAAACTTCTCCTCAACATGTGTTTTATCCAAAGAAAATGAAGTTAAACTCTGGCATAAAAAATTGGGACACTTGCATCTGAAAGGAATGAAAAGAATTATATCTGAAGAAGCTGTGAGAGGGATTCCTAAGCTCAAGATAGAAGAAGGAAGAGTATGTGGTGACTGCCATATTGGAAATCAAACTAAGATGTCACATCAGAAGATCCAACATCTTACTACATCAAAAAATTTGGAACTTCTTCACATGGACTTGATGGGGCCAATGCAGGTTGAAAGTCTTGGTGGAAAAAATATGCTTATGTTGTTGTAGATGACTTCTCTAGGTACACATGGATAAGTTTTATCAGAGAAAAATCAGAAACTTTTGAAGTGTTTAAAGATCTTTGTCAAAAACTTCAAAGGGAAAAATATAGTCATGTCATCAAAATCAGAAGTGATCATGGAAAGGAATTTGAGAACAATAAATTTGCTGATTTTTGCTCTTCTGAAGGAATCAGTCATGAATTTTCCTCTCCTATTAATCCTCGGCAAAATGGGATTGTGGAACACAAAAATAGAACCATTCAAGAATCTTCCAGAGCTATGGTTCATGCTAAGAAGTTACCCTACCATAACAGAGTCACTCTAAGGAAAGGCACCTCAGGCACATTGTATGAAATATGGAAGGGAAGAAAACCTACTGTCAAATACTTTCATGTGTTTGGAAGTAAATGTTACATCTTAGCAGGCCATGAACAGAGAAGGAAGATGGATCCCAAGAGCGGTGAATGAATATTCCTGGGTTACTCTACAAATAGCAGAGCTTACAAAGTCTTTAACTCCAAAACCAAGGTGATGATGGAATCCATAAATGTTATTATTGATGATAGATGATGGAATGATGAGGAAGATGTATTAGAAGATGGTTTAACATCTTTGTCTGATATTCCAACAAAATCTAATGACAGAAGTATTGATTCTAATCCACCTCAAGATGATCCTGAGCCTAGTTATCTCAATAAAGGGCCTTTAATTAGAACTCAGAAAGATCACCCTAAGGAGCTTATCATAGGAGATCTAAATAAAGAAGTTACTACTAGATCAAGAGAAGGGATATCAAACTCTTTATTTGTTTCAAAAATTGAGCCTAAGTGTTGTACCCCAAAATTTGCCCTCCCATATTCTTCAAGAAATTGCCAAGTCAAGCTTCAAAATTTCCCAAGGGTTGCACAGTGTATGAGCCTCCTAAGCAGTCAAAATTAGGGTTTGTGTTCTGATCAAGAAAATGAAGTTTCCAAAGGTCCAATCAAGTCTCACATGCTTACAAATATGGTCAAGCATCCTCATATCAAGTTTCAAGGCTTTCAGCACAAAATTGCACAGTCAAAAACCCTAATTGCACTACAGTCAACTGTAGGGGCAAAATGGTCATTTGACAGTCAAAAGTTCAAATTTTTGATCAACATATCATTTTGAAGCCACAGACATCATTTGATCAATGCTTGATCATGATTCTCAAAGTTTGGCTCAAAAATCATCAAGATGCAAAAGTTTCCTTATTTGGACAGTTGAAAAAGTCAACTGTAAATTGACCAGGGCATAACTTTCACATGGATTATCATAAAAATTCCATCCAAGGCTCATTTTGAATAGAAAGACATTTCCTACAACTCATCTTCATACTTCAAGTCCAAGAAATGCTCTCACAAAAAGTTATCAATTTCAACATTATAGGTCATTTTCAAAAGTCAACAAAAAGGGACTTTAAGTCAAAAGCCATAACTTGAGATTGGTAAATCAAAATGACATGGGACCAAAGGCATTGGTTAGAGGACTAAAAGACCTTTCCAAAATGTCCAAGAACATGAGAAAAGCTTAAAAATTGAGCAAGTTATGCCTTGTGGAAGTTGGGAAATTTTTGGATATTTTGAAAAGTCAACATTGATTCAAATGACCTAAAATTGCTAATGGGCCTATTTTTCTTCCACAATTCATCATGCCAAGCATATGCACGACCACTTGGCCCAAAGGGAATTATTTCTTCATTTTTTATTTATTTATTTGAATTTTTATTTATAATAATTCATTTAAATCAAATTAAATATATGAAAAATATTTAACTTAACCTAACAAATCTTTTTGCACATGTAATCTACTCAATAATTCGTGTATAATTCAATATGGAAAGATTTGGATTGATTGGATCATGATTGGTACAAAATTGCATGAAAAAGATTGGAAAAAATATGATTGAAAATCAAATCTCAAAACCATGAATGCAATTGATTTGTTTTGTTTTTGTTGACCTAATTGATTCAGTACATAAGCCTAAAGGAAAACCTAATGCAGGGACCAGAAAAGCTGCGCTAGAAACCATTATCAAACTTGGAATTTTTTGCAAAAAAACTCAATACTGAAAACTAATTTGTAGGTGGTTTCAAGCCAGGATTTCCATCTCATTAGCTTCCTCAAGCATTATAGGACGTATTTCAATCAAAAACACTCATCAAAACGCCCAGAATTGGTACCATGGATTCAAACTTTTTCATGAAAAATGCATAATCGTGTTTCATATTTTAGGCATTTTCATTGTGTTTTCTTGATGCATTCACACTAATTAACTTGTTCTGAAACTAACCATATGCCTGGATTGGATTATTACATGCTATATGTGATTTCACCATTATTGAATTTTAGGGTTTACAGGACTTTAGATTGGGGTTTTTCACATAAGAAAAAATTGGCGTTCAAGACCTAGCCTACTGAAATAAGCATGGTTGGACGATTATAAGGCTACCCTCGCGCCTAATTTATAGAGCCCCTGGGGCTAGTCGCTATTTTCCCTAATATGGCCTAAGGGAACGGTGTAAAAACCGTTGCCTATGTTTGTTCTGTTTTCAGGAAAAACAAAGATGCGAGGAAGATGATGATGTGTGGAGTAATGGTTGGAGTATTAAAAAATTCGCGCGCAGAAGGCATTAATGAATTGTTTTATATTATAATGTTTGTTTATTATGTGATGTACAACAAACGCGCGTGGATCAACTGGCAAAGCTTACTATTGGTAACATTCAGGACCTGGGTTCGAGCCCCAGGTCCTCACCCCCCTTCATATTATTTTCCATTTGATATTCTTATGCAATTTCAGCCTGGAGGAACACCATACACCCATCACATCTGGCCATCCACGTGCCCCTGGAGATCCAACCAAAGGTCACAATCTGAAGCGCATCATAAGCTTGGGTCAATGAATCCACATGCCAGCGTGAAAGGTCAACAAAAGGCCAAGCTCATTGGGCCTGAATTACTAAGGCCAAACCACCTATTTGGGGTCTGAACCCCCTAGGTTTGCAATTCCTTCTACTTTTTTTTATTATTTTATTTTTCTATTTTCCTTTTAACTATTGTTTTGTTTAATTAATTAATTATTTTTTACAAAAAAACATAAAACACATAAAAAATCAGAAAAGAGCAAAAATATAGTAAATATTTTATTTTAAGTATTTTCATAGATAAATTGTATATAAATAAAATTAGTTTTAAATTAGGGTTTAATTTAATATTTTCATAATAAAATCTAAAAAATGTAGAATTAGGGTTTAATTAATTTTTATCCTTTTTATTTTTATTTCATAATAATTAAATAATTAAATATTTATTTTTATAATTAAATTTGCATGTAAATAAATTAGGGTTAATATTGGGTTTTAATTTTCTTTTCTTAATAAATTAAAAATAAAATAGAATTAGGGTTAGCATTTAATTTCAATTAATTCTTTTTTTTAAATCCTAAAATACCAAAAAAATACCAAAAAACAAGTTCTTTCTTTCTTCTAATTTTAATTAATTCCATTTAATTTAATTTAGTCAAAAAGGGTCCAACGCCCTCGCTTCGATTTAATTATTCGCATATTTATTTTATTTCTTTATAATATTCATGTATCTCTCCCAAGGCCGTGTAAATATTTATCTTTCGCACTTTATTTATTTTCTGTCAAATCGGGTCCTGGACTTTAATTTTGGCGATGTGGACCCGCGCCTTTGTAATAGTTTAGAACTTTTAATTTCTCGCAATTTTTAACTGCTAAATAAATGCATGCAAGAATGAATGACAAAAAATAAAAACGAACGCGTAGACCACTTTGACATGACAAGATAAATGCAAATGAACATGACACACAAATCACACACCACCCCTAGGGTACGCCTCACTGTTGCCTTGCCTCGAAAGGTGATCGTCGAGTAGAGGATGTCTTAGTAAGTCCTCATGATCCGGGAACCTGGCATGAGGGTAGCTTCTAAGGTGTCTTCCCATTGCTCTGGTGATCACCATGTCCCGAACCTCGAATTGACCCGAACACCTCCAACGGTGGTGCTACCTACCTCTCAATGGTGGGATGGCACTACTTTAAAGGACATTTACACAGACGAATTCCTTAGGGTAGGTAGACGACTCTAAATACTTGCTTTAATTTCAAAACAAATTCAAAAAATACTTTTCACACCAACACATTTTCAAAAAGCTTTCGAAAGCAATTTTTCAAACACTCTTGAGGACCGATACAAGAGTCGAACTGAAATTTTCAAAGAAACTTTTTAAAACCCACAGTTGAAAAGCAAACAAACCATTTTTGAAAACACAAATGAGCAAGTATCTAAGAGCCCATGGATAACCATGGATAGAAAGGGTGCTAACACCTTCCCTTTCTATAACCTACCTCCCGAACCGAGAGCAATCTCTATAAGGAATTTTTCTGTGCTTTTGTCCTTTCCATTTGGAGAAAATAAAAGACGGTGGCGACTCTTGCTTCCGCGACATTTCGCGAACCAGCGTTAAACAGTCAGTTCCAGATCCACCGATCACAGAACTGGCGACTCTGCTGGGGATATTTTTAAAGTGAGGTGTACCTTAGGGTTAGTTCATAACTGTGTTTTCCATTGTATTGACTTGTCTGCTTTAAATTTGTGGGTTGCATGGGAGTTACATAGATCCTAACCCGGATCTGGGGATACCCTATTTAGGTAGCATAAGCTGTAAGAGACCTGTCCGGCGTATACCGACATGGGTGAAGCAGTGGCTACGTTGGTGTGGCGCCTTGGTCTGTACCGATATCCCTCGTGTTGAAACGGGGAGAATATGGGTCTTCCAAGGAGTCATTAAGCACCAACAGACCTTAGAACCTTAAATGACCCAACTTGGCCATTAGAACAGTAGCAGTATGCTACGCCCATTGAGGCTAAACTCTCGTGATGGTTCTGGCCGCAAGAAAAGATTGCGATGCTGGAGTTATGACCGATTGAGGGTAGTCAATGATATTGGGATCCTCTAAGAACCCGGTTACTTTGATAGGACAGGTATGAACCAACAAACTGAAAGAGGGTAGTACCTAGACCTCATGCTTGCCTTAAACCCTAAGGATTTGTCTTGTGTGACTTGTGTGCCTTCCAACTTGACTATTTGCACGCTTGTTATCTGACACTTGAGTTTCCCTTGCAGGTTTTGTTTATAGTCCTTAAGAGGGACTCATAACAGGGTATACTAAGTTTCTTACAGGTTTTGTTTTTAGTCCTTAACTGGGACTCATGACAGGTTTTACTTGAGTTTCTTGCAGGTTTCTGTTTGCAGTCCTTAATTGGGACTCATAGCAGGGTTACTCACATTACCCCATGCATACCATAACATCATACCATTGCATACATCCTAACCCATTTCAAGGATCTCAAGGGCTTGTGATGCAGGTCATGATGAACCAACTGTCCAGCAAGGGGCAAAGGGGATTTATTTTCCTCTAGACGAGGTCGTCAGGGGCTATGACCCACTGGATATGGTGAGCCTTTGATCCTTGAAGAAGGACTCTCAACAACATGAAGTACCTTCAATCAAGTTACCAGTTTCCAACTCTAACAATTTGTTTACCCCTCGAGGTCCTTGAAATCATTGCATGCATATCATACATATCATTGCATAACAGGTACCCTTTCTCTGCAGGTTGCTTACCTTCTTCGCTGTTTATTTCAGCAGCCTCGTCATGAATCCTGAATCCTCAACCGAGCACACTATCAAGGCCCTCCAGGCTCAGAACGCCCAGTTCCAAGGGCTGATCATGAATTTGACCCAGGGGCAACAAGATCTGAAGGCTCTGCTCTTGAAGAAGGAAAAGAAGAAGAAGAGGACTGTTTTGTTTAGCCCTCGACGCAGATCTGGGAACACCCTGCAGGATGAAGCTGAGAGGACAACTCCATCTGTGGGGAAAGGCAGTCATCAAGAGGAAAGGATTCCCAGCCCAGTGGTCTCTGACAATGAGACAGATTTCAATAACGAACAGTACCCTCCGGCTGAGGATAGGTACAAACAGTTGGAAGACCGGCTAAGTGCTATGGAGATACAAAAAGTGCCTGGCCTGGACTTCGAGGATCTAGGTCTGTCTTCTGGGTTAGTGATCCCACACAAATTCAAGGCACCTGCCTTTGCAAAGTACGACGGGGCATCATGTCCAAAGCTGCATCTCAGGTCATACATGAGGAGGATCCAGCCCTACACGGCCGACAGGAACTTATGGATCCACTTTTTTCAGGAGAGTCTTTCAGGGACTCAGCTTGACTGGTTCTATCAACTGAATGGAGCCAACATCCATACCTGGGAAGACTTAGCCACTGCATTCTACAAGCAGTACCAGTACAATGCCGACCTCGCTCCCACGCACACTCAGCTTCAGGGGATGTCTATGGGTACGGGTGAAGGTTTCAAAGAATATGCCCAAAAATGGAGGGACCTTGCTGGAAGGGTACAACCACCTCTGACTGACCGCGAGCTCGTCGACATGTTCTTGGGGACCCTATCTGGGCCATTTTTCAACCACCTGATTGGGAATTCTGCTGCTGGGTTTACAGATCTGATCTTGACCGGGGAAAGAATAGAAGCTGGCATCAAGTCAGGGAAAATACAGAATGGTGACTCCTCGAACACTGAGAAGAAACAATCCAAAAGAGAATCTAGTGTTGTCAACGCAGTAACTATTGCAAAGCCGGCCGGTACTCCTCAGCGTCACCACCAACAAAGGGAAGAAAGACCTAAGAGGCAATTTACTCCCCTCGGCATGACCTTGTCACAGATATTGCCACAGCTGCTGGAAACCAAGTTGGTAACTCTCATGGATCCCCCGAAGAATCCTAACAGGACACCTTCAAGGTACAATCCCAATGTTCGCTGCGCCTACCATTCTGACAGCTCGGGGCATGCTACAGATGATTGTTGGACTTTGAGGAATAGGGTTCAAGATCTGATTGATGCAAAGGAAGTCCAACTTGACTCTCCAGAGACCCCCAATGTGACAACTGCTCCCTTGCCCAGACATGGCTAGGATTGGATTTTTTTGTTCATTCGAATGTTCAATTTGTAATCTTCTTTCAATGGTTCAAACATTTTGTTTCATGTCAAACATTGTTATTTCATTAATGCACTACACATGTCTGTTTTGAAGTAATTATTTCGTATTCACTATGTGCAAATTCTTTTCATATTTTTTTTCTGATGTCAACTCTCGATTAATAATTCTAAGCCTCTTGAGGGAGGATGACGAAAACGATACCACGATCCTTACAGTATGCTTTTGAACAGACCCCGCTGATGAGGTACAGGCATTGTTTCAATCCCTAAACACTGGAGTTATAAGGAAGATAATCCCTAGTCAACCCCTCTGAGCCAAAGAAGTAGGAGTTTTTCTTTTCGAAAATTAAAACCCTTTATCATAACCTGGGGCAGGGTAGTTCTCTCAGTTGATCCAAGTGCATAACAAATGGCACCAAAGAGGTCCTTACAAAAAAAAAAGACAATGATGATTCCGCATAATCATAAGGATAGGCAGTCATTATATCTCAAAAATAAAAACCCAATAAGTCAAAACCTATGAAGGAGACTTACAAAACTGGGGCATCCCGCTGACTGTAATCACAAAAGAAACAGTTCAGGCAAAATTTAGGGATAGCGAAATCAAAAAGGAAGAGGTCATACAAACCCTCAACAAAAACAAAAAATGACTGCCTATTCAGAATAAATCATCAATATCTGAACCATCATAGGAACATCAGGACAAAGACTCAAACGAGGTCTAACGCACGATCAACTGAGCTTAGGTTTGAAGAACATCACGAAGAACGGGTGGGTACAAATAATTTGAGCCTTTATCCTTTGTTTCTTAAACCGTGAACCAGGCCACGTTATAACCCTTAAAAAGTCCTAGCTGAAGCATGGGTCAGTTCGAAAGCATATTGTTACAAAAGGTATCCTGACTCCTTAAGGCTTGCGGTAAAATAACGAGTTGACATCGCAGTTTACAAAATTTGCTTGTTTTACCAAAAGATGCATTTTCAAAAACTTCGAAACAGACGTAAGCTTTGCATTCTTGATATAATACTGTTTGCGTATGACTATTTGTTCGAACAGCAGAGAAATTCGCACAAAGAATATCTAGTGAACAAGAGTATCTCCAAGCAAGGGGCATGGCATGAGCATTGTCCACCATCTGGGGCAGTCCAGTCAATATTCAGAGAATCTCTCAGGAGGCCAAACAGCCAGGGGCAAATCTCCGCCTGAGTCACTTTGGGGCATTCCCAACAACGAATCTTGCCTGATCAGATACCTTGTGGTGGCACGATAAAATACTTCTAACAGGGGCAACTCCCTACATTCTGAGAGCGTGGACCTAGTCGGAAAAAAATACTACGCAAAATCAAAGACCCGCTAGGCTGACGTGCCTAGGCAAAAATTAGGGATTCCCGGCGAACCAAAAGGGTTCGGGCAAAAATAAGGGATGAAATGGGAAAAATCTGTACACCCGGCAAGTCGAAAACCTGAAAAGGCGGCTTGGGCAAAAATGGGTATCCCGGTGGACCGAAAACCCGAAAGGGCGGTCCAGGCAAAAGTTAGGGATCAAAGCGTACGACTATGTCCTATCATCTTGTCACCTGTCTACCAGAAGAAGGTTTGTCCATCAGCAACTATCAGCACCTCATAGGTCTTCCTCTCCCACTGAAACAGGGGTAATAATGAGTTGTCTAAGCAATCTGATTGTTCTGTCCTCCAAGGTATCAAGGTAGGTTCGGTGGAAGAACATAACCAGCACATCTTAATTCCCCAGAAAGTGAGCCAGCAAGTCAGTGCACTCTCCCCGAGCAAAGCTACTATCAAATCTTAAGGAAGTTGAGTATCCTCCAGCAGATATCAACCTTCTCCAGCAGCATACATGTATTCATAACAAGCATCCCCGGCAGTCTTGGTCTAAAGATTGTTCCCCGGCGGCATACCAAATATTCAAAAGGAATCACTTCCCCCGCAGTTCAAAACCTCCCCAGGAGAGTCCAATCCAGTTTCCCCAGGAAAGTTGGAATCCATCTCCCCAAGCAGTAAGCTTATCCCCAGTAGATTCTGGAAGCTTATCCCCACAAGAGCACGAGCGCGTCTCCCGGCTTTATTTAAAGAGTTATTTCCCTACCAGGATATAACTGGGTTATCCTCAGCCAAAAGCCACGGAAAGATCGTCCTCGACACAGTCTTCTTATCCCCAGCAAAGTCTATCAACACTTCCAACACAGCAAAGATATCCCCAGCAAACTATTATCAACAACTCAGCAAAGCATCTCTATCCCCACAGAGTATCGCTCCCCAGCATGGTCGCTAGAGTACTTTTCTCCCCGCAGAGTTATTCCATTCACCAAGTCTATTCCCCCACGGAGTTATCTTCTTCTATCGGTATTCTTGCAACTATCATCCCCAGCGGAAGCAAAATCTATCCTTCAACATCAGCCCAGGAGTGACTTCCCGGCATCCGTCAAGGATCTATTTTCCTAGACGCAGATACATTCATAAACATCACATTTTCATACATCATGATACCTGCATATACGCGTCATGTCATACAATCTCATTTATGTCGTTGCTTGATCCATATCGTGTACTGCATATGATTGACCTTTACCTTTCAGGAAGGATACAGTTAAATGATCAGCTATGTCAAAGTAGACAAATTCAGTCAAAGTAGACAAATTCAGTCAAAATAGACAAATTCAGTCAAAATAGACAAATCCAGTCAAAAGAAGACAAGTCCAGTTAAAATTACTTCCACTCGTCGTTATAGACACTCGTCGTGATAGACACTCGTCGTGATAGACAGTCGTCGTGATAGACACTCGTCGTTATAGACACTCGTCGTGATAGACACTCGTCGTTATAGACACTCGTCGTGATAGACACTCGTCGTTATAGACACTCGTCGTAATAGACACTCGTCGTTATAGACACTCGTCGTTATAGACACTCGTCGTGATAGACACTCGTCGTGATAGACACTCGTCGTTATAGACACTCGTCGTTATAGACACTCGTCGTGATAAGACACTCGTCGTTATAGACACTCGTCGTTATAGACCACCCGTCCGTGGAAATAACCTGTCAGTAGAGACAACTCACCAACCTTACTAATTCCCTTTTAGGTTATAATTTCCTATGGTCCTCTCCCCGACGGTGCGTGAGATGTAATTCCCTTTCAGATTATAATTTCCTTTGGTTCTCTTCCTGATACTGCGAAGATGATAATTCCCACCAAGATTTTCTCAACGAGCATTGTTGAGGTTAAAGTCACCCAAGGTTCTCTTACCATTCATGCTAAGGTAGTAACCATCCCTGGTTCATTCATCATCTTTTGAAGCTCCAGACTCAGCTCCTGTAATCAGTCAGGACACATCTATACCAAGCATCCGAAAATCAACTCCTGCAACGTGTCAGGTACTCATTTTTTTTTCTTTTGCAGGTATGCAGGTTCTCGCTAAGGAATCTCTTACGCGATCAACATCCAGATGGCATCTATAAGCCCATCATCCTATCCATCAACCTCTAAATGGCATCTATAAGCCCATCTCCATCACACTGCTACTATGTGAGCGCAAATTTCTGGGCACTCTAGTGTTCAATCATCTTCTACCCTCGGATTACGAAAGGCACATCAGCCAATCTGCATCCTCAGGTCTAAGAAGATTGAACAGGGGCAACTGTTGTACCCCAAAATTTGCCCTCCCATATTCTTCAAGAAATTTCCAAGTCAAGCTTCAAAATTCCCCAAGGGTTGCACAGTGTATGAGCCTCCTAAGCAGTCAAAATTAGGGTTTGTGTTCTGATCAAGAAAATGAAGTTTCCAAAGGTCCAATCAAGTCTCACATGCTTACAAATATGGTCAAGCATCCTCATATCAAGTTTCAAGGCTTTCAGCACAAAATTTCACAGTCAAAAACCCTAATTGCACTACAGTCAACTGTAGGGGCAAAATGGTCATTTGACAGTCAAAAGTTCAAATTTTTGATCAACATATCATTTTGAAGCCACAAACATCATTTGATCAATGCTTGATCATGATTCTCAAAGTTTGGCTCAAAAATCATCAAGATGCAAAAGTTTCCTTATTTGGACAGTTGAAAAAGTCAACTGTAAATTGACCAGGGCATAACTTTCACATGGATTATCAGAAAAATTCCATCCAAGGCTCATTTTGAAGAGAAAGACATTTCCTACAACTCATCTTCATACTTCAAGTCCAAGAAATGCTCTCACAAAAAAGTTATCAATTTCAACATTATAGGTCATTTTCAAAAGTCAACAAAAAGGGACTTTAAGTCAAAGGCCATAACTTGAGATTGGTAAATCAAAATGACATGGGACCAAAGGCATTGGTTAGAGGACTCAAAGACCTTTCCAAAATGTCCCAGAACATGAGAAAAGCTTAAAAATTGAGCAAGTTATGCCTTGTGGAAGTTGGGAAATTTTTGGATATTTTGAAAAGTCAACATTGATTCAAATGACCTAAAATTGCTAATGGGCCTATTTTTCTTCCACAATTCATCATGCCAAGCATATGCACGACAACTTGGCCCAAAGGGAAGTATTTCTTCATTTTTTATTTATTTATTTGAATTTTTATTTATAATAATTCATTTAAATCAAATTAAATATATGAAAAATATTTAACTTAACCTAACAAATCTTTTTGCACATGTAATCTACTCAATAATTCGTGTATAATTCAATATGGAAAGATTTGGATTGATTGGATCATGATTGGTACAAAATTGCATGAAAAAGATTGGAAAAAATATGATTGAAAATCAAATCTCAAAACCATGAATGCAATTGATTTGTTTTGTTTTTGTTGACCTAATTGATTCAGTACATAAGCCTAAAGGAAAACCTAATGCAGGGACCAGAAAAGCTGCGCTAGAAACCATTATCAAACTTGGAATTTTTTGCAAAAAAACTCAATACTGAAAACTAATTTGTAGGTGGTTTCAAGCCAGGATTTCCATCTCATTAGCTTCCTCAAGCATTATAGGACGTATTCCAATCAAAAACACTCATCAAAACGCCCAGAATTGGTACCATGGATTCAAACTTTTTCATGAAAAATGCATAATCGTGTTTCATATTTTAGGCATTTTCATTGTGTTTTCTTGATGCATTCACACTAATTAACTTGTTCTGAAACTAACCATATGCCTGGATTGGATTATTACATGCTATATGTGATTTCACCATTATTGAATTTTAGGGTTTACAGGACTTTAGATTGGGGTTTTTCACATAAGAAAAAATTGGCGTTCAAGACCTAGCCTACTGAAATAAGCATGGTTGGACGATTATAAGGCTACCCTCGCGCCTAATTTATAGAGCCCCTGGGGCTAGTCGCTATTTTCCCTAATATGGCCTAAGGGAACGGTGTAAAAACCGTTGCCTATGTTTGTTCTGTTTTCAGGAAAAACAAAGATGCGAGGAAGATGATGACGTATGGAGTAATGGTTGGAGTATTCAAAAATTCGCGCGCAGAAGGCATTAATGAATTGTTTTATATTATAATGTTTGTTTATTATGTGATGTACAACAAACGCGCGTGGATCAACTCGCAAAGCTTACTATTGGTAACATTCAGGACCTGGGTTCGAGCCCCAGGTCCTCACCCCCCTTCATATTATTTTCCATTTGATATTCTTATGCAATTTCAGCCTGGAGGAACACCATACACCCGTCACATCTGGCCATCCACGTGCCCCTGGAGATCCAACCAAAGGTCACAATCTGAAGCGCATCATAAGCTTGGGTCAATGAATCCACATGCCAGCGTGAAAGGTCAACAAAAGGCCAAGCTCATTGGGCCTGAATTACTAAGGCCAAACCTCCTATTTGGGGTCTGAACCCCCTAGGTTTGCACATCCTTCTACTTTTTTTTATTATTTTATTTTTCTATTTTCCTTTTAACTATTATTTTGTTAAATTAATTAATTATTTTTTACAAAAAAACATAAAACACATAAAAAATCAGAAAAGAGCAAAAATATAGTAAATATTTTATTTTAAGTATTTTCATAGATAAATTGTATATAAATAAAATTAGTTTTAAATTAGGGTTTAATTTAATATTTTCATAATAAAATCTAAAAAATGTAGAATTAGGGTTTAATTAATTTTTATCCTTTTTATTTTTATTTCATAATAATTAAATAATTAAATATTTATTTTTATAATTAAATTTGCATGTAAATAAATTAGGGTTAATATTAGGTTTTAATTTTCTTTTCTTAATAAATTAAAAATAAAATAGAATTAGGGTTAGCATTTAATTTCAATTAATTCTTTTTTTTAAATCCTAAAATACCAAAAAAATACCAAAAAACAAGTTCTTTCTTTCTTCTAATTTTAATTAATTCCATTTAATTTAATTTAGTCAAAAAGGGTCCAACGCCCTCGCTTCGATTTAATTATTCGCATATTTATTTTATTTCTTTATAATATTCATGTATCTCTCCCAAGGCTGTGTAAATATTTATCTTTCGCACTTTATTTATTTTCTGTCAAATCGGGTCCTGGACTTTAATTTTGGCGATGTGGACCCGCGCCTTTGTAATAGTTTAGAACTTTTAATTTCTCGCAATTTTTAACTGCTAAATAAATGCATGCAAGAATGAATGACAAAAAATAAAAACGAACGCGTAGACCACTTTGACATGACAAGATAAATGCAAATGAACATGACACACAAATCACACACCACCCCTAGGGTACGCCTCACTGTTGCCTTGCCTCGAAAGGTGATCGTCGAGTAGAGGATGTCTTAGTAAGTCCTCATGATCCGGGAACCTGGCATGAGGGTAGCTTCTAAGGTGTCTTCCCATTGCTCTGGTGATCACCATGTCCCGAACCTCGAATTGACCCGAACACCTCCAACGGTGGTGCTACCTACCTCTCAATGGTGGGATGGCACTACTTTAAAGGACATTTACACAGACGAATTCCTTAGGGTAGGTAGACGACTCTAGATACTTGCTCTAATTTCAAAACAAATTCAAAAAATACTTTTCACACCAACACATTTTCAAAAAGCTTTCGAAAGCAATTTTTCAAACACTCTTGAGGACCGATACAAGAGTCGAACTGAAATTTTCAAAGAAACTTTTTAAAACCCACAGTTGAAAAGCAAACAAACCATTTTTGAAAACACAAATGAGCAAGTATCTAAGAGCCCATGGATAACCATGGATAGAAAGGGTGCTAACACCTTCCCTTTCTATAACCTACCTCCCGAACCGAGAGCAATCTCTATAAGGAATTTTTCTGTGCTTTTGTCCTTTCCATTTGGAGAAAATAAAAGACGGTGGCGACTCTTGCTTCCGCGACATTTCGCGAACCAGCGTTAAACAGTCAGTTCTAGATCCACCGATCACACTAAGAATGTCAAAGAATCCTTAATTGATGAGTTCTAGATTAATTCTATGCAAGAAGAGCTAGAATAATTTGGTAGAAATGAAGTTTGGGATCTGGTTCCAAGGCCTGAAGGGAAAAATGTGATTGGCACTAAATGGGTGTACAAGAATAAATCTTATGAAAATGGGGTGGTTACTAGAAATAAGGCAAGGTTATTTGCACAGGGATACACTCAAATTGAAGGAGTTAATTTTGATGAAACCTTTGCTTTAGTGGCCAGACTTGAATCAATCAGACTACTCTTGGGGGTTGCTTGCATTCTGAAATTTAAATTGTTTCAAATGGATGTAAAGAGTGCCTTCTTAAATGGCTATCTGAATGAGGAAGTCTATGTAGAACAACCTAAAGGATTTGTTGATCCAATCCTTCCTAACCATGTGTACAAACTGAAGAAAGCTTTGTATGGATTAAAGCAGGCTCCAAGAGGTTGATATGAGAGATTGACAAAATTTCTTGGTGAGAATGGATATAGGAAAGGTGGCATAGACAAGACTCTTTTTGTCAAGGAAGAAGAAGGGAAGATCATGATTTCACATATTTATGTTGATGATATTGTGTTTGGTGGGATGTCAAATGAGATGGTTCAACATTTTGTCAAGCAAATGCAGTCAGAATTTGAGATGAGCCTTGTTGGTGAATTAACCTACTTTCTTGGTCTGCAAGTGAAACAAATGGAAGATTCCATATTCTTATCTCAGAGCAAGTATGCGAAGAATATAGTAAAGAAGTTTGGGATGGAAAATGCCAGTCACAAAATAACACTTGCTCCTACACATCTGAAGTTGTCTAAAGATGAAAGAGGAGTAAGTGTGGATCAAAGTCTTTACAAAAGTATGATAGGTAGTCTTCTATACCTCACAGCTAGTAAACCTAACATTTCCTTTTTCTGTAAGGGTGTGTGCTAGACATCAAGATGATCCTAAAGTTAGCCACGCCAACCATGTGAAGAGAATTATTAAATATGTGAATGGGATAAGTGACTTTGGTATGCTATATTCTCATGGATCTAGCTCTCCTTAATTGGTTATTGTGATGCTGATTGGGCAGGAAATGCTGATGATAGAAAAAGTACATCAGGAGGATGTTTATTTCTGGGAAATAATCTCATATCTTGGTTCAGTAAGAAGCAAAATTGTGTGTCTCTACCCACTGCTGAGGCTGAGTATATTGCTGCAGGAAGCAGTTGTTCTCAGTTAGTTTGGATGAAACAAATGTTAAAAGAATATAATGTCAAACAAGATGTCATGGCATTATTCTGTTACAATCTAAGTGCCATAAATATATCAAAAAATCATATTCAACACAGCAGGACTAAACACATTGATATTTGTCATCACTTCATAAGAGAGCTTGTGGAAGAAAAGATTGTTTCCTTAGAACATGTAGCTACCGAATTACAACTGGCTGACATTTTCACTAAGGCTTTGGATGCAAATCAGTTTGAGAATTTAAGAGAAAAATTAGGGATTTGCATATGAGGGTTTGTAGCAATTAAGGGCGTGTGGGAATATCATTAAAGTGATATTATATTATTTATATTTTCAACAAATCAAATTTCGAAAGCAATCATTTCAAGACTGTCTCAAAGTTTTTCCCACACGCTACAAAGTCACTTCCTTCTATTTTCACAAACTCTTCGTTTTCCTTTACAGAAAAAGAACCCTCGTCATTCTTCATCTCCTTGCTCAAAAATATTCAAAGATGTCTCAACATCATGCATCGTCTCCCTCAAAATATGTGAACCATCCTGAGGAGCTCTCCCTTGACAGAGTACTTGACGTTACTCCTCTAGCAACAATTCCACCTCTTAATAAGAAGGTCAAGAAACCCAGATCGTCTTCTGCAAATAAATCCAAAGACAAGTTTGACACTTTTAAAGGTAATGCTTCTACTGCTACTGATGATAGGACAAAAGAAGACATTGTTAATATTGATAGAAGTATTAGAAGGCTGGTAGATAGGGTGTTAAATGAAGGTTTTGATGTGCCTGGAATTTCAAATCCTCTTGCTCAAGTTCCTGCTCCGGCTGACAAAGGAAATGATCCTAAAAATGTTGTTGAATCATCCACCTTCAAGAAAGATGCTGCTGAAAGTGAACTTGGTAAGCTTGTTACTTCTGTTCTAGAAGAAGTGGAAGCAAATGTTGAGAAAGATGTTGATACATCATCTACTGAGAAGGACTCTCCTACTAAGGAAGATGACGTTGGCTCCAAAGTTGCAAAGAATAAAAAATTTGAGAATATGGTTAATGTTGATGAGATTTCTAATGTGGTGTCCGGAATTGCTAAAAGGCTTAAGACTAGAAAAATAAAGACTGTGGATGTAACACCCTCTACCAAGATCATCAAGAAGAAGACTATGTATGGTCCCCCAAAGCCCTGGAGTAAAGTGGTTCCTCCCTCTAACAAAAGAAAATCTAGACCTAATAGCTCCACAGATGATGATGATGATGATGTCCAGAACATCTCACTTGTGAAGTGATCTAGAAGTAAGAAGAAAGTTGCATTAGTAGAAGAATCTGAATCTGATTATGATGTCGAGGAAGATGTCCAGGACATATCTCCTGTGAAGAAATCTTCAAGCAAGAAGCTTTCATTTAGGGTGTCTGATGCTCCTCTTGACAACATTTCCTTCCATTCTGTTGGAAATGCTAAAAAGTGGAAATATGTATTTCAAAGAAGAATTGTCCTTGAAAGAGAGTTAGGAGCTGATGTACTGGAGTGCAAAGAGATTATGGAGCTGATTTCTTTTGCTGGATTGATGAAGACTGTCACCAGATTTGCAAAATGTTATGAGACTCTTGTTAAGGAATTTATTATTAATATTCCTATTGACTGTGCTGATCATAAAAGTAAGGAGTATAAGGAGGTGTTTATTAGAGGTAGGTGTGTAGAATTTTCCCCTACTATCATCAATAGATTTCGGGATAGGTCTGAAGATGATTATTATGAGCTGGAAGTAACTGATAGTCAAGTGTGCAAAGCCATCGCTGCAAACCAAGTGAGTGAGTGGCCCATGAAGAATAAACTTCCTGTTAGCAAGCTAAGTGTGAAATATGCTATCTTGCATAGAATTGGAGCTGCTAACTGGGTTCCTACCAATCATACCTCAACCATCACTATTGGCTTAGGAAAGTTTATTTATTTTGTTGGAAACAAGAAATTGTTTGATTAGGGTACTTACATTTTTTATCAGACTGTTAAGCATGCAGGAAAATATTCCATCAAGATGCATATTGCCTTTCCATCCCTTATTTGTGGAATTATTCTTAATCAACATCCTGGAATTCTGAGCGGTAATGATGTAGTTTGAAAGAGAGAGTCTGCTCTGACCCTTCACTTTAAGTTGTTCTCAGGAAAACATGTCCCAGACATTGTTTTAACATCTGCATCTTCTGAAAACAAGACCTCAACCAAGGATGACATGATTACTGAATTAAGGGAAGCCTACAAAGAACACGATGATGTGATCAGAGTTAGCTCAACAAGAAAGCTAATTTTTGAAAAAATGATCAAAGAGCTGCAGAAGTACAACATTTTTAATGATAGACTAAGCGTTGAAGGAGGAAATTCTGATGATGAAGGAAGTTCTGACTCTGCCAAGCCTACTGGTCCCGAAGACAGTTAGACCACTTGCTTTTATTTGTTTTGACCCCTTTGTTCCTTTTTGGCACTTGTATGTGCTTGACTCTTGGATTCTATGGTCTGTACTTATTTGGCATATTTTATTACTGCTATGCATGTTTTATTTGGCATATTATGTCTAAAAAGGGGGAGAGAAACTGACTGACCTCTGACTGACTGACCACTGACTGAGGGGGGGCTTAATGTTTGAAGGGGAGCCTCATGTCTCTGAAGATGTTCTGACATCTTCCTCTGCTAATAGCTAACTTAGTTACTTTTGCTAATTGCTAATTGAGTTTTGTTTTTGCTTGTGTTGTTGCTCTGATAATGTGCTCAAATAATGTTTTAGCCAAAATTTGTCAAAGGGGGAGTTTGTAAGTGTTTGTTGACAACAATTTTGGTAAAACACTGACTTGATAATATTTTGCTAAATGTCTTGACATTTGAAGCAAACTGGTTTTGAATGATGTCAAAGAAGATGTCTTGACATCTGCCTCCTGATTTGAACGTGACTTCATATTTATTTCCAATACTATGTTTCCTGTTTTTATGCACACCATTATTCATGATTTGTGACTCATAGTTTGCGAAAAATATGAAGGAACATTTTTCTATTTACACTATCCTTATGGATTAAATCTTGGCATGTTTTCATGGAAATATTCAAGGGATTGGAATATTTGTTTTTTCAGCCCAAGCCGACTATTGTGCCTTTATAAGTGCTTGTATCCTTATTCGTTTGACTGCAACTTTCGAAGAAGAATATATTCCTTCTGTTTTAGAAGTCTAAGTCTTTTAATTATAATACACTCTAGTATTGATTTAATACTTGAGTTTTTATTTGAGTTGTTAATTGTGGATCATTCATAAGATTTTAAGTATTGAATAATTGAAGTCTTTATAAATTAATAATTTTGTTGTTCTTCACTGTTAGTGATTGAAGGAATTTGAGGAGGGCCTCATACCTAGGTGTGTCTTAGGTAAAAGTATAGCACGGGTAGTGATTAAGTGATTAGATCGTAACTGGTTGTTTACTGAAGGTATATGAATTGATACTATTTAGTGGACTTGTCTCTGGCTTGGTAGCCCCCAAAGTAGGTGTTGTTGTACACTGAACTAGGTTAATAATCCTTTGTGTTTTACTGTTTTTATTGTTGCACTTAACATTGTCCTCAGATATTTGTTATGTGACATCTCCTTCGACGTCACATATCTGATACCAGAATTTCAATTGGTGCAACTTACGAGAGGGCTATGACAACCTTATTCCATGATCTAATGCATAAGGAAATTGAGGTATGTGCTGATGATATGATTGCCAAATATCAGACTGAGGAAGGGCATATAGAAGACTTGTAGAATTTATTTCAGCGTTTGAGGAAGTATCGTCTCCGGTTGAATCCAAATAAGTGTACTTTTGGTGTTCATTCAGGAAAATTTCTAGGTTTCATTGTCAGCCAAAAAGGAATTGAAGTTGATCCTGATAAAGTTAAGGCAATTTAAGAAATGCCTGCACCAAGAACTGAAAAGCAAGTTACAGGCTTCCTTGGATATTCGAATTACATTCCCAGATTTATTTTCCATATGACTGCAACATGTGAACCAATCTTCAAGTTGTTGAAAAAAGATCAAGGTTGTGTGCGGATGAATGATTGCCAAAGGGCATTTAAAAGTATTAAAGAGTATTTGCTTGAGCATGCTATCTTGCTCCCTCCTGTTGAAGGAAAACCATTGATTATGTATCTGATTGTGTTTTATAACTCCATGGGCTGTATTTTGGGACAACAAAGATGAAACGGAAAGAAAAGAATATGCCATTTATTATCTGAGGAAGAAGTTCACTGACTATGAGTCACGGTATTCTATGCTAGAAAAAACATGTTGTGCTTTGGCCTGGGCGGAAAAGCAATTGCAGAAATATATGTTGAATCATACTACTTGGTTGATTTCCAAAATAGATCCAATTAAGTATATTTTTGAAAAGTCTGCTCTTACTGGAAGAATTGCCCACTAGCAGATGCTGTTATTTGAATATGATATTGAATATCTTACTCATAAGGCTATTAAAGGTAGTATGTTGGCAGACTACCTTGCTCACCAACCAGTGGACATTTATCAGTCTATTAAGTATGATTTCCCTGATGAGGATGTGATGTTTTTGAAAGTAAAAGATTGTGATGAGCCTTTCATGGAGGAGGTCCTGATCCCGAATCCCGGTGGGGTATGATGTTTGATGGAGCTGTAAATGCTTATGAAAAAGGAATTGGTGTTGTGATTATCACTCCCCATAGGTCACACATCCCTTTTACTACAAGGTTGGAATTTGATTGTATCGATAACATGGCAGAATATGAAGCTTGTATCATAGGTCTTGAAGAGGCTATAGATCTCAGAATCAAAGTTCTTGATGTATATGGTGATTCAACTTTGGTAATAAATCAGATCAAAGGAGAATGGGAGACTCGTCACATTGGCTTGATTACCTACAAAGATTATGGAAGAATATTATTACCTTTCTTCAATAAGGTTGAATTTTATCATATTCCCAGAGATGAGAATCAGATGGAAGATGCTTTAGCCACTTTGGCTTCCATGTACCAAGTAAATGTTTGGAACGATGTACCCCAGATTACAGATCGACGTCTTGATAGACCAACTCATGTGTTTGCTACAGAGGTAACGTCAAATGAAAAACCTTGGTATTATGATATCAAACATTTCCTCCAGACTCAAGAATACCTAGTTGGTGCATCGAACAAAGATAGAAAGACATTGAGAAGATTGACAGATAGCTTTTTCCTCAATGAAGATGTGTTATACAAGAGAAATTATGACATGGTCTTACTCAGATGCGTGGATAGACACGAAGCGGACATGTTAATGCATGACATCCATGAAGGTTACTTTGGTACCCATATCAATGAACATTCGATGGCAAAGAAGATGCTTAGGACAGGTTACTATTGGCTGACAATAGAATTTGACTGTTATAAATTTACGAAGAAGTAACACAAATGTCAGATTTATACTGACAAGATTCATGTGCCTCTAACGCTTATCAATGTTATTTCTCCCTCGTGGCCTTTTTCTATGTGGGATAATGATATGATTGGAATGATTGAACCCAAGGCGTCGAATGAACATCGTTTCATCTTAGTGGAAATTGACTACTTCACCAAGTGGGTGGAAGCGGCTTCTTATGCTAATGTCACCAAGCAAGTAATAGTACGCTTTATCAAGAACAATCTTATATATCGGTGTGGTGTGCCGAGCAAGATTATCACTGACAACGCTCAAATTTGAATAAAAAAATGATGACTGAACTTTGTGAAGAATTCAAGATTGTTCATCATAATTCGTCTCCTTACGGGCCTAAGATGAATGAGATTGTTAAAGCTGCTAATAAAAACATTGCTTAATTGCAACTTTAGTCTCTTTATTTAGTCTTTTTCTTGATTTTGATTCCGCATTTTAAAAACCACTATTTTAGTCTATTTTTTAAGTTTTCTATTCAATTTTCGCCTCACTTTAAACTTAATTGTATTTGTATATGACGTGGTGATATTTTTGCTTATGTGTCAATGTCACGTCATTTTAATTTTAATATAATCCTTTTTTTATTTCATATAGTTAGCCATTATTTTAGTATTAAATATTAAAATTCAAAAACAAAGATTTCTCAAAATATATGTCTCACTTGAGACTCGAACTTATTAAAATTCAAAAATAAAAATTTCTCAAAATATATGCCTCACTTGAGACTCGAATTTGTTAAAATTCAAAAATAAAAATTTCTCAAAATATATGCCTCACTTGAGACTCAGACTTGCAACCTTCTCCTTCCACTGTAAGCACCCTGACCACTAAGCTATGCATATTTTGTTGTTAAAATTACGCATGTTTTTTATATATAGTATATATTTTGAATAAACTGAAATTAATTTAATAAATAAATCCAATACAGTATAAATGTGGAAATTGTTATAATTAGATTTTGAAATTAAATTTTATTATATAACAATAAACTGAAATTTATTTTTACTATATAACAATAAATTGAAATTAATTTATAATATATAGCATATATTTAAATAAATAAACAAAAATTAGTTTTTAACATATTAAAATAAACTGAAAATTTTATTTACAACATACATCAAATATAAAAAATAACTAATATTTACACAAATTAATTTCATATAATTTATATAAATATTAGTTATGAAATTTATTTGAATTAATATGTAGTAATATAGTATATATACAAGATATATGAAAGTAGTTTGTATAAATATTAATTATTTGTTATATTTGATGTATGATGTAAATAAAATTCAATTTATTATAATATGTTAAAAATTAATTTTAATTTATTTATTCAAATATATGCTATATATTATAAATTAATTTCAGTTTATTATTATATAGTAGTAAATTGAAATAAAGTAAAATAAAAAAATTAGATAAATTTCATAACTAATATTTATGTAAATTAAATCAAATATATAGAAATTTTTATTAAATGTAGTAATATACTACATATACAATTTATTATATGTTATATATTATAAATTAATTCCAATTTATTAGTCAAATATATAGTAAAAATTATTAATTCCAATTTATTATTCAAATATGTAGTAATATATAGTACATATACAGTTTATTATATGCTATATATTATAATGTATGCTATATATTATAATTTAATTCCAGATTATTAAATCAAATATGTAGTAATATATGAAAATTATTATTTATTCAAATATATGTTATATATTATAAATTAATTTCAGTTTATTATTATATAATAAAAATTAATTTTAGTTTATTATTATACAGTAAAATTTAATTTTAAAATTGATGTGCTATATTACTACATATATACTATATTACCACATATTATAACAACTTCCACATTTATTATGTATTTGATTTATTTATTAAATTAATTTCAATTTATTCAAAATATATACTATATATAGAGTACGTGTATAAATTCAACAATAGAATATGCATAGCTTAGTGGTTAGGTCACTTGTAGCAGGAGGTGAAGGTATTGAGTTCAAGTCTTAATTAAGGTATATATTTTGAGAAATTGTATATATTTTGAGAAATTTTTGTTTTTGAATTTTAATATTTAATATCAAAATAATAAAGAATAATTATATGAAATAAAAAAGGATTATATTAAAATTAAAATAACGTGGCATTGACACATAAGCAAAAATATCACCATGTCATACACAAAAGAAACCAAATTTAAAGGGGGCGAAAATTGAATTGAAAACTTAAAAAATAGACTAAAATAATAATTTTTAAAATGGGGGAATCAAAATCAAGAAAAAGACTAAATTTAAAGAATTATAATATCAAAATAATAAAGGATAATTATATGAAATAAAAAAGGATTATATTAAAATTAAAATAACGTGGCATTGACACATAAGCAAAAATATCACCATGTCATACACAAATACAATCAAATTTAAAGGGGGCGAAAATTGAATTGAAAACTTAAAAAATGGACTAAAATAATGGTTTTTAAAATGGGGGAATCAAAATCAAGAAAAAGACTAAATTTAAAGGATTATAATATCAAAATAATAAAGGATAATTATATGAAATAAAAAAGGATTATATTAAAATTAAAATAACGTGGCATTGACACATAAGCAAAAATATCACCATGTCATACACAAATACAATCAAATTTAAAGGGGGCGAAAATTGAATAGAAAACTTAAAAAATGGACTAAAATAATGGTTTTTAAAATGGGGGAATCAAAATCAAGAAAAAGACTAAATTTAAAGGATTATAATATCAAAATAATAAAGGATAATTATATGAAATAAAAAAGGATTATATTAAAATTAAAATAACGTGGCATTGACACATAAGCAAAAATATCACCATGTCATACACAAATACAACCAAATTTAAAGGGGGCGAAAATTGAATAGAAAACTTAAAAAATGGACTAAAATAATGGTTTTTAAAATGGGGGAATCAAAATCAAGAAAAAGACTAAATTTAAAGGATTATAATATCAAAATAATAAAGGATAATTATATAAAATAAAAAAGGATTATATTAAAATTAAAATAACGTGGCATTGACACATAAGCAAAAATATCACCATGTCATACACAAATACAACCAAATTTAAAGGGGGCGAAAATTGAATAGAAAACTTATAAAATGGACTAAAATAATGGTTTTTAAAATGGGGGAATCAAAATCAAGAAAAAGACTAAATAAAGGGACTAAATTGGAATTAAGCCTAAAAATATTAAGAAGATCATTCAGAAGATGGTTGTTACCTATAAAGATTGGCATGAGATGCTCCATTTTGCTTTGCATGGGTATCGTGCATCCGTCAGCACTTCAACAGGGGGAAACCCCGTTCTCTCTTGTGTATGGTATGGATGCAGTGCTCCCCGTTAAGGTTGAGATTTTCTCTTTGCATGTAATAATGGAAACTGAGTTGTCAGATGTTGAATGGGCCCAAAACAGGTTTGACCAGTTGAATTTGATTGAAGAAAAGAGAATGACGGCCTTGTGTCATGGTCAGCTATATCAGAAAATAATGAAGAAAGCTTTTGATAAGAAGGTCAAGCCTCGTGAATTCAGAGAAGACGGCATCGTGCTCAGAAAGACCATGTCTTTTAACGATGATTCTTAGGGCAAGTGGACTCCCAATTATGAAGGACCATATGTTATCAAGAAAGCCTTCTCTGGCGGTGCATTGATTCTTAAAACTATGGATGGTGAGGAGTTCCCACGTCTCATGAATGTTGACGCAATCAAGAAATACTCCGCCTAAATAAATAAAGAACAACCCGCTAAGTTGAAAAACCAAAAGGGAGGCTTAGGCAAAAAAAGAGCGTCTCAGTAGGCTGAAAACCCGAAAGGGCGGTCTAGGAAAAAGTTAGAGACACACACAGAATAAATTTTCCCGGTAGGTTGAAAACCCACAAGGGAAACCTAGGCAAAAGGTAGGGATTTCCTGGAAAGTAATTGCGTCAGACAAGATCACTAATAGTTGAGAAAGACTACAAGTCTCCTTGAAAGACCTTTGGATTTTAGGGTTTGACTTCCAATGATCATAACTTGGTCAATTTTTATCTCCTTGAGCCCATTCTTTTTCCAAAATAATCTTTGGGATGTCTATTACAACTTTGTTTTTATGTGAAAGACTTGAGGATTCTTGGAGAGAGATTGAAGATTTGAAAAGATTATAGGTCTTTTGTGAATTTCCCCAAATTTGTTTATCATATTCCAAAGACCATAACTTCTTAAATTTTTATGATTTTTGAGTGATCTCAATTCCACACTTCAATTTAAGAGGTATACTTCATGTCATCTTCAGATATCAAGATCAAATTTTAAGTTAAAAGTCATGTAATTTTGAAGAATATTATAGGTCATTTTGAAGTTCAACACATAATTTTTCTAAGTACAAAATATTTGTGTGTTTTTCACAAATTCAAATGGGCATAACTTTTAGCTCAATTATCCAAATGGATTCTTTCTTGGCACATTGTAAAGATTGTGACTTTATCTTTCAAATGCTTCAAGAATTTTTCCCTAAAGCCTCTTGAGCTGTGTGCAACATGGATTCAAAGAGCTAAAGTTTCATTTATTGTACGATTGCAAATTGATTAATTTGACCTCTAAACACAATTTTGTCACGCGTTTGATGTTTAAACTTGATTAACTAAGTTTCATGGAAGGTTTAGCACATCAAAACGTAAGGCACAATTGAGTTTTGATAACTTGCAAGTCACACTTTGCTCATGATGCAGGTGTGCCCGATTTCAACTCAAATTACATCATCCACCCCTCCTATAGATTCCATTCACTTCTCCTATAAATAGAGACCTCCTCTACTTCATTTTGCAAGCTTTAGAGAGACAAAGAACCTCCGTTGAACTCCCTTCATACCTCTCAATTCTGTAACTTCAAATTTGGTTTTAAAGCATCTTTTAATCCAATTTCTTTGTTGATTCTTCATACTTGAACTTTCCTGAAGCTAACAGAAGAAGAACCAAGCCTTGAGGTAGTAATTGGCATTAATTCTTCTAACTCAAGTTACTGGAATGGTCTATGATGTTTTTTAATGGTTTAATTTTGATCAATCAATGCATTTGATGCATCTGTTTTCGATTTCAATTTTTTTTAAAACTCTCTGGTTTTTCTCAAATCGACTGAGCTACAAGTTAAATAAATTTTTCGCGAAGGTACAATTGTCTTCGTCTTGATGAGATGAATATAATGGCATTGGTCTGAACCTCTAATTTTTTCATTTGAAGAATCACAATTTCTCTGGTTTTTCCTGAAGGTTGGAGGTTAAAGATGATGACATGTTTTGTCTCAACCAATCAGAGCGTGCCAATTGTTTTATTTTAATTGGTACGGATTTGTTTGATTTTGTGTGTTTATCAATAAGGTCCATAACATGTCCAACACGCCAGGTCCCTTGGAATTGCTTACTAACGCGTTTGACATTGATCTGATGGTCCATATTATTTTGGTTTTAATTTTATTTTCTGATTTTATATTTTAATTGTTTTAAACTTCAAAAATTCATAAAAAAATCATTTCAACTTCTAAAATTCTGAAAAAATTCTCAAAAATACTTTTGATTTTTCTCTTTTTGATATTTATTTTTTTACAATTTTATTTTGTGATTTGATATTTTTTATGATTTTTCACTTTATTTAACTTGTTTTAATGGTTTAAAAATACTTTTCTTGATTTTTAAATTCTGAAATATGGAAGGACCCAATGACCTCTTGACAAATATTGGTGACCTCATTTTATTTTTATTTCTGATTTTACTATTTTTTTTACAATTTTTGGTTTATTTTGCTTATTTCTTTGAATTTTAAAAAATAGTTTCAGGCTTTAAAAAATTCTGAAAATTTTTGTCAACACTTATTTACTCATGTTTGACTTCTGATTTTTTTTAGAATTTTTATTTTGTATTTTAACATACTTTGTATATTTTACTAATTATTTCCCTTTTATTAATCATTTTAAATATTGTTTTATTAAGTATTATTTTTGTTTGGTCCGGGTTTGGGTGTTATTTTGGGACAAGTTCCTCAACCTCATTGGATCTTGGGTGTTGATAGGTTTAAAAACCAAATCCACCAAAATGAATGAATGATGTTGATGATAATTGAAGAATGATCTACATATTATTTCTCTAACATGTGGTACATAGATTGCTATTGACCAGCCTCAAAATAGGTGTGACTTCTATGTAAGCCCGCTTACAATTGCTTAACAAAGTGCTAAATTTGTCCCGATTCAAAATATGATCATTTGTGACCCAAACCTATAATTACAAGCCCAAGTATGTTTAATTTGAAACCTTTGATTCAATAACTTTGAGGTTCACTATTAGGAGACTTTGATCTTATCAATCCTCTAATGAACTTCATGAACTTTGGTCTAAGTGAATCATTTGAATATCGTTGGTCATATGAAGTTGCCTTGAATACTTGAAATGAATGATATACTTAACAAAAAGCAAATGAGACTTGTTATTGAAAAGCTTTAATTTTATCAATCTTCTAATAAGTTTTCAAATGCAAGTTTCAAGATGGTCATTCAACTAACCTCTAACTTCTAATTCGATAACAATTGACTTTACTTTATGTTTTTACTTTGTGTTTTTACTTTGTGCTTTTATTTTAGGCCATTTATTTTATACCTTTACTTTTATTCACCATTTACTTTAGCATTTACATTTCATGTTAATTTCATCTTTGCTCACTTGAGCATTTATCTTTATGTCACTCTCATTTTTCTCACTTTAGCTTTCATTTTCTTTTTGAAGATACTTAATAATCAACTTGAACATTAAAAAACTTTGAGGTTACTTGGACTATTTGGTGACTATCCTTGGCATTGTGGAGTTATGGACCTCTCTAACTTAGGAATAGAAGCTTTGATACCCTTGGGATTTTGTGACTCTGTTGTTATTTTGTCTGAAGTTCTTGGGGTTTACTCCAAGATATTGGGTTGATTGTATTTGTGTGCAGATTATTCTGATTATATGCTTTGTCTGTGATTGAGAATTCTTCTATATATAATTGTTACTCTGCCCAATTTTTGTGAAGACTTAATGCATCTGAAGCTTGGTATTCTTGAGAGGTTTAATATATTTGCTTGCTTGGTTTCAATCCAAAGGATGAGAATTCAACATTGACTTCTTTATGTCAAGTTTTGGGTTCTTGTTGGTTAGATGGTTCTTTTCCTTAGCTTTTACTTTATATTGTAGAATAGTCCCTTCATCTTCCCTCGTCTTCTTTAATTTCAAAAAATTTCTTCCTCCTTTTCAAAACTTTTCTTGTTTTCTAACTTGAACCGCTTTCATAATAAACTTGGACTTTGTTCCATGCATTTTTAAAAATCTTTTCCTAATCAAACTTTAACTAACCTAATAATACTTTAACTTTTTTTGTGAGAAGACTAAAAGTTAATCAAACTCATTTAAACCATTTTTCCACTTTGTCTTTTTACTTTAAAACTTTTTCTCAAAAAGATTAGACTCTTATCGATTCTTGTAGTGACGCGAGCTACTATACTTCTACGGTATATAGTGAAGTAAGATATTTTCCACTTGGGTTTTGAGTGAGGCTTTGTTGATTTTAAAATTCAAGCTATATCATCCATTTTGAGATGATGCAAATTCTCCTTTCTCATAATCATGGGTGTTGTACCCCAATTTTTACCCCTAAGATTCCTCTATCATCTCATGTCAACTCAATCATATCAAGATCACACTAGGGTTTGGTTCTTCTCTCTATCTTTAGTTTTGCTCATGAGTTATCACCAAGCATTTTGAATTGTATATTGTGATCATGTATGTTTTTTATTTATTAACTTTTAAATAAAAAATACAATGAATGTTTCCTCTAAATGATGTTACCATAGGTGAGGGCACAACACATTTCATCAGGTTGATTTATAGGTTCCTGAGTTTATTTCCATACCTTCTTCAGCAAAGCTTCATTGAGATTCAAGCTTCATCATTGAATATTCTTTAAATTGATATCATTACAATGTCTACTATGATTAATCATGCCTCAATTTGTCAAAGAAAATCAAAAGATGCAAAGATTGATTGAAGAAGTTTGACCTAATTGGACAAGTTTTGGATCTCTTGATCACAATTGTATAACTCTTTCAATTCTTAATATTAGGAAGTGTTTATTTTTTCCATGGTTTCTTATTATCATCCAAAACAACTTCTATCCACATATAAAAAGTGATCGTGCAAGAAATATTTTCAACATTGAAAGGGGTTTCCAAGTCATTTTGGTGCTTTAGGAGCTAGGGTTTTGAATTTCTAAGGGCCATATCTTTTTCATATTTTGAGATTTTTGAGTGATTCTAAATATTTCATTCTCTTTAAAGGGTTATCAACTAATCACTTCAATAGTTTCAAGAAAATTTTGTGTGGAAGATTCCTAATGATGAAGAAAGATTACAAGTCCTCTAGATAGGCCATCAAATTCCCTTATGTGACTTCAAAAGATAATAAATTCGTCAATTTTTATCTCCTTGAGCCTATTATTTTTCCATATTGATCTTAAGGATGTGATCTCTAACTTTTCTTTTGGGTGAAAATCTTGAAAGTGAGTGGAAGATGCCCTAAGAACTCAAAATATTATAGGCCACCTCATGAATTTTCACCAATTTTACAAGGCCATAATTTTTTCAATACTTGGTATTTTTGAGTGATTCAGGTTTCACAATGCTCTTTTGGAAGTATACTTCAAGCTAGCATCATTGATTAAAGCTCAATTTTGGAGGAAGGCCTTGTTTGAACTCAAAAGATTATAGATCACTTTTGAGGAGAAAACTTAGAATTTTTCTAAGTATGAAAAGTCAGCATCTTTTTCTCAACTTTGACTCATCACAACTCTTAGCTCAAGCATCCATTTGATCTCATTCTTGGCACATTGCAAAGATGTTGACCTTATATTTCAAATGCTTCAAGAATTATGCCCTAAGATCCCTTGAGCTATGGAAACCATGGATTCAAAGTTGGCACCTTGAAATTGAAGTTTTCTCCAAAGTCAGGATTTGAAATCCATATTGTGCCCTCCAAACACGAAGTTTTCACGCGTATTTGCTTCTAATCATGTTTAGAAACTTTACAAAAGCATTTAGAATCATAAAATGCAGGATTTGGCTGAGTTTTGATGCTAAACAAGTCACACATTATTCATGTTGCAGATTCACACAAATTCACTCAATTACTCTCTCATTTGCACACTTAAGCATTGCCTCATCCTCTCCTACAAATAAGATGCATATTCCATCTAATTTCACAAGCTTTTGATATCCAATTGATCCTTTTTCACATCCCACACAAACTCTGGATTTGAATTTCTGATTTCTTTCATTCTCACTCCAAAACACCAAAAGCTCCATTCAGTTAGCTTCATTGAACTTCTCTGAAGCTAACCATACTCTTACCTTCAAGAATTATGACCTATATTGATCTACAGAAGTCCAGTTTCAAAGTCACTTTTTTCTACTTTGTTCAGGTATATTTTTTTGGTCAAATCAATCCAAATAAAAGACTAATCTACTCTCTTCATCCTTTAGATTCTCATGCTTTTTACAATTTGTGATTTCATTGATATTTGAGTGAGATATTACAGAATTTCATGCTCGCTATTATTTCTATTTTTTCTCAATTCAAGCCTTGCTCATTTTATATAAATTTGGCGTGAGGGAACCATTAGAATCGTCTTGAAGAGACGAATCTAATGGTATCGGTCTGGTTCTCTAATTTTACAGTTTGAGGAACCCCAATCTAGGGCGTCTAGAGGTTGGAGACGACCTACGTGTCATGCTTCAACCAATGAAGGCGTGACATGTATTTTTTTTGAATTCAATCCAATTTGTTTGCTTTATCTTACACGCGCTTTGAGAGTCATTGGATCTGATTACTTCCATTAGTCAGACTTCATTCAACGCGCCAGAATTTTAGTTGTTTTTAAATATTAAAAGGTGATCTAGTACAATTTCCAAAGCTAACCATGATATGCACAGCGTGCCTAATCCTTTGGATCTGATTACTAACGCGTTTTGACTCTCATCCAATGGTCCACATTTTTTTAAACTTTATTTTATTTTCTGTTTTTTACACCAAACTTCAAAAAAATCATAGAAAATTCATTTGACTCAAAAATTATGAAAAAATTCACAAAATTATTTTCAAATATTCTCTTTCTGATTTTTATTTTTTCATGATTTTAATTTCAGATGTGATATTTTTTATAATTTTTCCTTTATTTTGACTTGTTTCTAATTATTTAAAAACACTTCTTGGTAATTTTAAATTCTAAAAAATTTTATAAAAATCATTTTCCCTATTTCTGACTTTCTAAAATTTTTCTAGAATTTTATTTTGACTTCTATTATTTTTGATCTTTTTTTCACTTATTTGAGTGACTTTAATTAGTTTAAAAATGTTTTTTTTTTATCTTAAAAAATTACCAAAAAATTTATAAAAATATTTGAGATAACTTATGATTTTTCTATGGTCTCTTTTAATTTTTCTTTGATACTTTGAATATAGTTTATTATTTTCCCTTTTATTTTCATTTTAAAAACAATTTAAAATCATTTTCCCTTATTACTTTGTTCATTAAATGCAATTAATTTTTTAATATATTCTAGCTATGTGATTTTTGATCATGAGCTTCATTAACATTATTGGATCTTAGGTGTTGATTATAACTCCACTAAAATGGATGGATGATTTTAATGATAGTTTGATTAAAATCTTTGATTCAAATATTTGCCCTCCCTCTTCATCTTATCCCCTTCTCATTTGTGCTACATGTTGTTAGAGGATGTTCTATATATCATCTCTCCAAACATATGGCACATAGATTGCTATTGACCGGATTCAAAATAGGTGTGACTTCTACATAAGTCCACTATGATTGTTTAACATAGTGCTAAATTTTGTCCCGATTCGAGAAATGATCTTTCATGGCCCAAACTTATGTTTGCAAGCCCAAGTATGTTTAATGTGAAACTTTTAATCTAATAACCTTGAGTTTCATTGTTAGGGGGATTTGGTCTTATCAATCATCTAATGAATTTTCATAAATTTTGGACTAAGTGAATCATTTAAACATCGTTGATCAGTTGTTGTTGCCTTGAGATTTTGAAATGAATGATATATTTGACAAAAAGCAAATGAAACTTGTTGTTGAGAGGCTTTGATTTTATCAATCTTCTAATTAGTTTTCAAATGCAAGATTCAAGATGGTCATTCAACTAACCTATAATTTCTAACCCATTAACAATTGATTTTTATTTTCATGCTTTTACTTTATGCCTTTATTTTTATGTACCATTTATTTTAACATTTATATTCCATGCTATTTTCATCTTTGCTCACTTGAGCATTTATCTTTATGTCATTTTTATTTTGCTCACTTGAGCTTTTCATTTTCTTTTTTAAAGATACCTAATAACTAACTTGAACAATTAAAAACTTTAATGTTACTTGAACTATTCAGTTACTATCCTTGGCATTTTGGAGTTATGGACTTATTGGACTTAGGAATAGAGACCTTGACCACCCTTGAGACCTTGTGACTTCTATTGTTATTTTTTCTGGAGTTCTTGGGGCTTACCTCGAGACATTGGGTTTTTTGTTTCTTTGTGTGCAGGTTCTTCTGATTATATGTTTTGTATGTGATTGGGAATTCATCTGTATACAGCCGTTACTCTGCCTAATTTTTGTGAAGACTTAATGCATTTGAAGCTTGGTTTTCTTAAGAGGTTTATTATCTTTGCTTGTTTGGTTTCAATCCTAAGGATGAGAATTCTACATTGACTCATTATGTCAAGTGTTGGCTTCTTGTTTGTTAGACAGTTCTTTTCCCTAGCTCTTACCTTATGCTTTAGGATAGTCCCTTCAACTCCTCCCATCTTCTTTAATTTCAAAAGTCTTATCCCTCCTTTCGAAAACTATTCTTGTTTTTAAACTTAAATCGCTTTCATAATAAACTTGGGCTTAGGTCCATGCATTTTCAAAAATATTTTATTAATCAAACTTTAACCAACTTAATCATACTTTAACATTTTTTGTGAGAAGACTAAAAGCCAATCAATTTCATTCAAACCATTTTTTTCCACTTTGGCTTTTTACTTTAAAATTTTCTCAAAAGATTAGACTCTTGTCAATCCTTGTAATGATGCAAACTACTATACTTTTATGATAGGTAGTGAAGTGATATATTTTCCACTTGGGTGTTGAGTGAGGCTTTGTTGATTTTAAAATCCAAGCCATATCCTCCACTTTGAGATAACGCAAATTCTCCTTTCTTATAACCATGGGTTGTAAGTATGTTTTCCACTCAGATGCGATGATGATGTCTCATCTCTTAAAATTAACCAACACATTTGTGTTTTTTTTAATTTTTAAAGGTGAACTACGAGTATCCTGATCCCCTATTACACGGAAGGTGGTATGTATACACTAAAGATTCGCAACCGCGACGAGTGAAAAAATTGTAAAAAAATACTTCTTTTCTCATCCCCACCATCTATTTTTGTATACAACACTTATAGCCAAAATACACAAATTTACAAAGAGGTTCCTGCGGAGTGCCATAGATGTTTAGGATGCTAATACCTTCCCTTTGCATAACTAACCCCCGAACTTAGATTCTCTCCCTCTCTTTTTGGGTTATTCGCTCTTTTCTCATTCCTCTGGAAACAATAAAGCGTGGTGGCGATTTTTATTTTGATCTGTACGAGTCAAGTCAATCCAATGGTTTAGTCTCAACATTTCTACCGCTACAAAAAAAATGGCGACTTCAATGGGGAAAGATCGACCAATTTATGGTCCATCCCTAAGTAGGTTGAGCCTATCTTTGTTTATTTGTGTATGTGCTATTATTTTTTGTATATTATATGTTGTATATATGTTTGTCTGGATTTTTCTAGTTTTCAGGATGCTTGGTGATTTCTCATAAGTCCTCTACTCGGACTTGGGAAAACTTAAGATAGGACGGGCAGTATATTCATGTTAACATTGTGGGAGTAATCCCCAAAAAGGAGACATGAGATCCCCCACTTAGTGGAGGCCCCTTTGAATGTAGTGTAGTTTACCGAGTAATTGGGAAGACGTGTTGCTTTCGACCTGGGAGCCTGCTGAAGTTGAGGACCGTAGAACCCTTAACCCATCTTGGCATTTTAGGTGTAGTGCATATATTATGACGGAGTAATATGGAAATGGTTTTCACGCGATGCTACACTAAGATGAGTTTTTTCCTGAGAATATTACTAATTACCGAGTCAATCGGGACATTGGTAATATCCGAAGGAAGGATATAGACTCTAGGAACCTCTTAGAACCTTGTTCGGCAGGTGATAAACTTTTAGTCCATACCTTGTGGGTAATACCTTTGACCTCATGCTCGTAACGTCAAACCTATTAACCCCCAATGTTTGTGATCTTGTGTGTGATTGTTGCATCATGCATTCATGCACCCATGAGCATCCTTTAAAACATTTGTTTCTAGGGACTTAAAGTTGACTTTTTGCGAATATCTCAGGTACTTTTGACCATGGATTTTGGAAAAATAAATACTCAGAAGTACAGTTTTAAGGATCCTAAGATATATGATTTGATGAGTCTGATTCCTGAGATCGAGAGTTCTACAGATTTTCAGAATAAGTATGGATCCATTGTATCTCTTATGAAGCTCATGATGAAGGAGGGTATTCTCTCGACTTTGGTCCAGTTCTATGATCTGATGTACCGATGTTTTACTTTCCCTGATTATCACTTAATGCCTACATTAGAGGAGTATTCTTACCTATTGGGTTTACCAGTTACCGATCGTGTTCCTTTCACCGGTTTGAAGGGGGAGCCCAAGACTCGGAAGATTGCTATTATGATTCATTTAGGGAAGTCTGAGATTGAGACCCACATAACTATAAAAGGAGGAGTCAGAGGATTATCCTCTCATTTTTTATTGGAGAAAGCTCATTACTTTTCTAGGATGAAGAGTACAGCTGCTTTTGAGGTCATCTTTGCTCTACTTACATATGGGTTGTTCTTATTTCCGAACATCGACAAATTTGTTGATATCAACACCATCACGATCTTTTTGATTGGGAATAAAGTTCCTACATTATTAGGAGATGCTTATTTTTCCATTCACCTTCGGGATTCTTATCATGGAGGGATGATCATTTGTTGCATGCCTTTGTTGTATCAGTGGTTTATTTCTCATTTACCTCGATCTGATGCATTCTGGGATATCAAGAAGGAACCTTATTGGACTTCGAAGATTATGGCCCTCACTCATTTCAACATTATTTGGTATCGTCGGGCTTACTATGATATGGAGATTGTCGATAGTTGTGGTAGTTTCCCCAATGTACCTCTTCTCGGTACAAAGAGAGGAATTAACTACAATCTCGTTCTTGCACGCTGTCAGCTTGGATATCGATGAGAGACAAGCCAAATAGTATTCATCTGAGTCCTTTTTTTCTCAAAGAAGGAGAGGATCATAAGGAAGCTAAGGAGGAAATTGCAAAGGCTTGGCGCCATATTCACAAGAAGAGTAGAAAATACTTTGGACCTAGAGAAGCTGTTTCTTTGGAGCCTTATCTCTGGTGGGTACAGGTAAGCGAAATTCAGTTGAAGATGCCATATTCCCGTGAAGAACCCATGCCTGATATGTTTGTGAAGACCACTCCTCCCCTTTTAGATGATGTGGAAGAGCTTCAGCCTGCCCTAGTTAGGATGCAGCAGGAGAAGGAGGCTTGGAAGAATAAATGTTAGACTTTAGAGATGTCCTACCAAGAAGACCTAAAAGAGAAGGATAACCTGATTGATATTCTTGAGAGTCGTGCTGTAGAGATGATAGAGAGGAAAAAGGATTTATTTTCCTCTAAATCTCAATCAAGACTTAGTTACTCACTTCCCGACTCTAGTGATTGCAAAGAGGTTGCCGACAGGTATACAGAAGAGAACAAGCAGTTGAAGGCTCAGATTGCAAGACTCACGAGAAAGCGTCAGTGTATGGAGATATCTTCATCAGCTTTACCTTCTTAGGGTTTTAGATTTTATCTTCTCTTGTACTTAGGATTATTGAAACTTGTACTAAACGTTATAATCCATTTTGAAGTTATTATAATGAGATTTTCAGTATTTCAAAATGTGTTAGTATTTTAGTATTTGTGAATCGTCTATAAATCTTTGAGTCCCTTGAAATTTTTTTTTTTAAAAAGATAAATAAATCATGTATTGCATATCATACATCATCTTGCACATATTTCTTGCATTTCTGTTCATATCCAGGTGTCTTACTGTGTTTCTCTACTTCGTCCAGCAAGTTGTCTCACAGGTACAATACTCGGGATGATTCTAGGAAGAAAATGGAGAATCTTGAACAAGAGAATCGCGAGCTGCACGAAGAGGTGACTGCTTTGAAGGCCGGTATGGCCAATCCGAATGATTTTATGGAATCATTGGTGGTTGCTCAGAATCAGCCACCACCTCCTCCTCCTTTTGTTCAACCACAACAAACAACAGTTGCTTTTGAAGGTCCATCAGTTCTCGTTTATGTTATTCCAGTTACTGCTGCACAAAATCGTATGCCTCAGGGTTACCCGTGGGGAATGCCTGAAAATTTCATACCAGAAGGTTACAATCTTGATGCTCTAGTTATTCAAGCTGCTGCTACTCCCGCACCTCATATGGTGCATGTTACTCCTATGGCTAGAAATGAGATTCATTATATTGCACCTCCTTCGGTGAATACTATTCTGTTTGCTAATGATGAAGTGTATCATCTTGTTCCTCCACCAAGTGAAAGTATGGGTTTCTATGACTGTTTGGATGACTTTCAAGACCAGTTCGATGAGATGCTGAAGGAAATGAAGACCCTTCAAGGAAAAGAATTATTTGGATAAAACGCCAGTGAACTTTTCCTAGTTCCCAATGTGAAGGTTCCAGCGAAGTTTAAAGTGTCGTAATTTGAGAGGTACAAGGGCAACTCTTGTCCCCGTGACCACCTGGTTATGTATATCAGAAAAATGTCTACCCATATTGATGATCAGCATTTGCTTATTCATTTCTTCCAAGATAGTTTGACTGGTGTCGATCTGAAGTGGTATATAAGTTTGGACAGTAGCAGTATCCGTACCTTTAATGATCTGGGGGAAGCCTTTATCAAGCAGTATAAGTATAATATGTTCATGGTGCCTGACTGTGACCAATTGAGGACAATGGCTTAGAGAGACAAGGAGTCATTCAAAGAATATGTGCAACGTTGGAGCGATATAGCTGCCCAGGTGGTGCCACCTGTGGGAGAACAAGAACTGGCCAAGGTCTTCCTGAAAACCTTTGGATCATTTTATTATGAAAAGATGGTTGCCAGTGCGCCGAGTGATTTCACTGAGATGGTGAGTGTGATACGGTGGTAGAACCGACTATTTAATACTGGTTTGCGTTTTTTATTCGCAAATATGCGGTAAGTAAGAGTCGCCACCTAGTTTTATTTCATCCAACAAAGGAAAGGGAAAAGAACAGAAAAAACCTTTTTTCGAGAGTTTTTGAGTACGGGGGGTAGATTATAGAAAGAGAAGGTGTTAGCACCCTTTCTATCCGTGGTTTTCCACGGGCTCTTAGGTACTTGCTCATTTTTGAAATTGCTTGTATGTGTTTTGCAAAAGTTTTGTTTTAACTTCGTGATAACCCTTGTATCTGTCCTCAAGAGTGTGAAGAAGTTGTTTTGAAAACTGTTTTGAAAAGTGTTTGTGTGAAAGAGTTTTTGTTTTGAGAAAGTACCTAGGAACTATCTACCTACTCGAAAAAAGTCTATTTGTTCCCCTTTAGACAATGATATCCTACTATTAAGGAGTAGGTAGCTCCATCGCTGGAATTTTAAGGGACGTTCGAAAGGGACGAGTACGATCACATAAGCAATGTTTAGGAAACTTTAGTAATTACCCTAAAATCCTAAAGATCTTTCTGAGGCAACATTCGAACGGGTCATTTTTTATCTTTTGGGACTAAAGGGCAACCACTAAAATTCCTTGTGCTTCATGACCGTTTACTGAAGGCAACCGAAGTGGGGAAAACCCTAGGAGTGAGCACGTGTAAGTGTTTGATTTCAGTTTCATTTATCTTGCGCATTTAGGGTTATCTACCGTTTTAAATTGTTATCTTACCAATCAATCCTATTATCAATACATTTAGGCAGTTTATAATTGCGGAAAGTAAAGTGCGAGAAATTAAAACCCTAGCTATTACAAAGCTTTGGGGAGGGGGATTACATAATCAAAAACCGGGGAAAATAATAAATGCAAAATAGTAAACCTAATTAACTATTACAAACTCGGAGCAGTTACAATAATTAAAATATGGGAAAAAGAATGCGCGCGACAAAATTAAATACGGGGAATTAATGTCAAGTTTAAAAACAATTAATTTACGAATAAAGAAAAGATATTTTTTTGGAACTTTTGTGAAAAAAATAATTAACTTTGCAAATTAACCTAATTTCTATTAAATTCTAATTATGAAAAAAAGTATTTAAGTTAACCTAATTTCTATTAAATTTTAATTACAAAAAAAGTATTTAAGTTAACCTAATTAAACTAATTAATTAATGCAAATAAATATTTTATGAAAAAAAACTAAACCTAATATTTTTTTGTAATATTCTGATTTTATGATTTAATAAAAAAATTATTTTGTAAAAAAAATAATTAAGACAAATAATAAAATAAAAGAAATAAAAGAGTTAGAATTGGGCCTGATTGTGAGAAGCAATTTGGGGGTGTGCTGCCTGAATGTGAAAAGGCCCAGTTTGTTGGCCCAAATGTCCTGCGCCTGATCCCATGGGATTTCCTTCTGATAGTTCATAGTGGTGGACCCTTAAGGCTGGGGCGTTGGATCTACATGATGATGGATCCCAAGGATGAGATTTGGGGCGTATGGTGGACACCGGATGCTGAAACCTATAGAACCTGCAAAGTATTTGAAAGAAAAATGAAAAATGTTTGAGGCAGGGGTCGAACCCCTGACCTCTCATATATAACGCCTTATCAACCTTCCTGCACGCCACTGGGCCATTTGGCCTTTTGTTAACATAAATAAACAAAATATAATATAATAAAAAAACGCATTATGCCCAGAACGAAAATGCGCTAATATTCAAATGGTCTAATAGGATATTGCCACGCTGTCTTATTCTTCCTCAGCACCGTCGTATTACATAAAGGCTTTTACCTACGGTTCAATGCCTGTAACTAAAACATGTTCATCTCAAAAAATCTCAAATAAACAAGATAAATGAAATCCAAGTATACCAATCAACCAGGCTTGATCTCGTGAGTATGATGATACCCATCTTTTCCCCTGATTTTACCTGTATCAAAAAGCCCTAAAACGCAAGCTTAAACCCTAACAATGGCAGATGTCCATACATGTGCCAAAACTCATAATTAATCATACTAATGCATTCTAAATGATGATACAAACATTAAGGTATGCTTAAAAATCATTGATCATGCGCGTATAGTCAGAACCAAAATAAAAAATAATGTCAAATCGTGATGTATATGGAACGTGATTCTTGATGTTTCAGAGCGTGGAAAGGATTGGAAAAGCTTCTGGAGATGTCCAGGAACGTATTGCAATCCTTAAATATCCTTGAGGATGGCTGTAATATGGAATTTGATTTGAGATTTTTTGGCAAAAAGTTGCGACTTGGTTTGGCTGTTTCACGTGATCAACCCTTGTCCTTGTGCGTTGGAATTGTTATGTATATGTAGTAGACTGAATTAGGCCAACAAAAAGCATTCATATCTTTGCAAATTATCAAGATTTGATTTGATTTCCTATTTGCATTATTTATTTCTAAATCAAGCCAAATCACGCCATTCTCATCCCAATCACCCTTGGCACGATTTGATTTTGTTTGACAACATAATTGGATTGTGATTCTATTCAAAATCATATCAAAAACAAATCTTTACTAATTTATATCATTTACTTGATTTAATTTGATTTTTAAATGATTAAAATCAAAATAAATTAAATAAATAAAGCCAATAATATATGAGAGAGTGTTTCGATCATGGACCATGTTATAAGTAAGATTCAATCATAAAAAGTTAGGCCCATTTGGAAAAAAAATGCAATTTTGGGTATTGTTGACTTTTGACAATTTTCCAAAAATGGCCAACTTTGACAATGCATACCTCCTTCAATTTTGATCCTAAGAGGGTTTTCTTTGACTTTTTAGAAATCTTAGTATGTCCCCTAAACAATCGTTTTTGTTTCATCTCAATTGGATCCTCCATGTTCGTGTAAGAAGCTTTGACCCAAAAGGTGTTTTGTTGACTTTTGAAAAGGACCCATAATGTATGAATTTATACCTTTTCATGAGTGAATTTATTGAACTTGAGGGATGAATATGGGTTGTAGGTAATTGTATTCTCTTCAAAATGAGCCTTGGATGAGAAATTACTGATAAAGTATGAGAAAGTTATGCTTGGTCAAAGTTTGGTTGACTTTTCCTAAGAAACCCTAATTTAGCAACTTTTGAGTTTTGATGAATTAGGAGCATTTCTTGGGGAATCATGATCAACCCTTGATCAAATGATGGGTATTACTTCAAAATGTTGATGTTAACCAAAAATCTTGAAGTTTGACTGTATGTGAGTCATAGTTGACTTTTGACCTATCACAGTTGATTTTCAGGCATTTGAGTAGTTGATTGAGCAAACTTCTTGTGCAAGGCATGAAACTTGGCATGGATGATATTTAGAACATATTAGGACCATGTAAAAGGTTTGAGACCTTTGGAGTTCACCCATCTTAATGAAAATGGAAACCCTAGTTTGAGGTTCATTGTCTTAGGAGAGTATTTGCCTGATCAATCCTTGGGCAAGTTGAGGATTTCAATGAACATATGTTGAGTAAAATGGGAGGGAAAATTTTGGGGTACAACAATTAGCATGGGTGTTTGTTTAGAAGAGGATGTCAGAGAGGGGCGCTTGACAAAAGATGAAGGGATAAATAAGTCATCATACAGGTTCTCTCGAAAGAAAGAAAGTGAAGTGAATGCTGTTATCGAGGAAAGGAAGATTAGACCACCTAGAAGGCATCATCTGTACCAGCAACAGGTTGCTTTTGTGACTCCAATTGTCAACGTAGCTCCAATAATTATTGCCTATCAGAGACCGTCTCCTCAGGGGAATCAAGGGCAAAATCATAAGAGATGGTCTTTTGACTTTATTCCAATGAGCTATGCAGAGTTATTCCCGGCTTTGATTCAGAAGAAGTTGGTTCAAACATGGCCTCCCCTGCTATACCTTCACCTTTACCCTGGTATTATAAGGCATACCAGACATGCACTTTTCATCAAGGAGCCCCAGGGCACAACATCGAGAACTATTATCCTTTGAAATTTGAAGTACAAAAGATGGTGAGATTTGGCCTCCTATCCTTTAAAGATGTTAGCCCTAATGTGAAAGATAATCCTTTTCCTAAGCATGGATGGGAAATGTTGTAAACATGGTTGTTGGTTGTCCTGGGGACTTCCGAATTTTTGATATCAACCTGGTTAGAGGGGATCTAGTGAAGATGCATGTTGACCTCTGCGAATTCAGCTATTACACACACGACCATGCTGGTTTTAGTATTTGCAGTACAAATATCTAGGGATGTGATAAGATAAAGGCCGATCTTTAGGAAATGATGGACGAAGGCCTCATTCATATAATTTGGCCTAGGGAAGAGTACAAAGAAGATGTGAACATGGTCTATGGATGTCCCGGTGAATCCTGTATTTTTGACGTGAATCATATGAATGATGATTTGGTGCAATTACATGCTACCTTCTATCATACGGATGATCAAGAAGAACACCAATATGGGTCTTTCCAGATTTTTTGTAGAGATTCTCGGGGTTGTCCCATTGTGAGAAGGGGTGTTCAGTTTTTATTAGATAATTGTACTATTAAAGTTTCGGGAAATAGAGATGATTACAATGGAATTAACGTGATTGAAGACTGCACAGTCGAAATTGTGTCAGATGATGAGTATGCTTCTGCAGATGAGTTCTTTTGTTCTGATGAAGATATATCCTCCAACAATGATTATGTGATGTCTAAGTATTATAAAAAGGGGTGAATGTTATTATGAATTGTTTTGGTGTTCCCGCCCCTATAGAGATTGAGTACCATAGCAAGCCAGTTGTTGCTCCAATGGTTATTTACCTGCCAGGCCCTGTACGTACAAATTAGACAAGGCCGTGCCATATAAATACAATGCGACAATCTTGGAGGATGGTATGGAAATTCCCATCCAACCATTTTCTGATGTCAAGAATATTGTTGAAGCCATCCGAGTGACCCGCACTGACCGTGTTTTTGCACCTATCATTCGAGGGAATGTTAATGCTGATAAAAAGGTTGTTGAAAGTAGTGAACCTAAGAAAGCAGTGGGGGAATCTAGTGGTACTACTCTGGAAAAATATGTGGACGACCTTTTGAATATTATCAAGATGAGTGACTACAAGATCGTAGATCAATTGTTGTAGACTCCATCTAAGATATCTATTCTAGCCTTGCTAATGAACTCTTCTGCCCACAGGGAATCTTTGATGAGAGTATTGGATCAAGCTTTTATGGAAAGTGACATGTCTCTGGACCAATTCAGTAGTATTGTAGGTAATATTACATCCTGTAATAACTTGAGTTTTTGTGATGACGAATTTCCCGATGAAGGAATGAATCATAACCTGGCTCTCCATATCTCCATGAATTGTAAGAATGACTCGTTGTCTAACATGCTGGTTGATAATGGGTTTGCTTTAAATGTCATACCAAGGAGCACACTTATGAAGCTGAAGTACCAGGAACTCCCATGCGCCCAAGTGGCATAATTGTGAAAGCTTTTGATGGATTGAGGAAGTCTGTCATCGGAGAAGTAAATTTGCCTATTCTTATAGGCCCACACTTATTTCAGATTACTTTCCAGGTTATGGATATTGTTCTCGCTTACATATGTTTACTGGGACGACCATGGATCCACAAGGTAGGGGTTGTTACTTCAAATTTGCACCAGAAGCTGAAGTTTGTTCGTGAAGGAAAGGTGGTTATAAAAAATGGGGAGCAGGCTTTGTTAATATCTCATTTATCCTATTTCAGTGTTGTGGAAGCGGATGAAGCTACTGTTGGAACTCAGTTCGAAGATTCATCCATTGATAATGTGAGGAAAAATGAGGATTCTATAGCCTCGCTTAAAGATGCTCAACAGGTAGTGCATAATGGCCTTAGCAAGGCGTGGGGCCAGGTTGTTGATCCGCCTGTGAATAAGAATAAAGCTGGTTAGGATTCTCCGTGAAGAATAATAAAGGTGATATTATGAAGTTAAATTCTACTTTGGGAAAATATCAAGACATTTTTCATAGAGGAGGTTACCTTCATCTAATTATTCCTAGGATCAATGTTATTCTGGAAGATGAATCAAAGCAAGAGATGCCGAACTATATGACGCATGGAGTCAAAGTCTAAAATTGGATCACTGTTGATGTTCCATCTTGCATTCATATTTCAAACTAATTTGTTTTTTGTTAATATTTTCAAAAATCTTGCACTCTACCCAAGGTGAAAGTATTAATATTTTATGGGCATATCAGTTGTTTTGATCTTTAAAATCAATAATAAAAGTTGTCTTTGATTCCCAAATTATGTATTTTTCTCTACTTTTTCTTGGAAAATGGTAATCAGAAAAATCCTTTTAAAATAAATAATAATTGTAATTAAATCTGCATAATCACTTGCTATGTGTGTCATTTTCTAAATGCAATCATAAATCATATGTGCAGATTAATTAAAAACCCGTTGAGTACAATGACCCTGCATCCTCTCCCAACTTTTAATATCATGTGTATGTGGCCAAAGAAGAAGAATATGATAAAATCCCATAAGAGGTTTCACGGTTGCTTGAGTGCGAGGAAAGTACCATTCAGCCGTATAAAGAGCCATTGGAGACAATTAATTTGGGTAAAGAGGAAGATCTAAAAGAAGTCAAGATTGCAACATTGCTTCATCCCGACGTGAAGTGCATGTTGATTGAATTGTTGAAAGAGTATGTAGAAATATTTGCTTGGTCTTGCCAAGACATGACGGGGTTGGACATTGATATTGTGGAACATCATTTGCCGCTAAAGCTAGAATGTCCACCAATCAAGCAGAAATTGTGAAGAACTCACCCTGATATGATCGTGAAAATTAAAGAAGAAGTTTAAAGCAGATTAATGCCGGGTTTCTTGTGATATCAGTGTACCCTCAGTGGATTACCAATATTGTCACAGTACCAAAGAAATACGAAAAAGTTTGCATGTGCGTTGATTATAGAGATTTAAACAAAGCTAGTCCAAAAGATGACTTTCCTTTGCCACATATTGATATGTTGGTTGACAGTACAACAAAATTCAAAGTATTCTCGTTCAAGGATGAATTTTCCGGATATAATCAAATCAAAATGGCTCCTGAGGACATGGAAAAAACAACATTTATCGTACCCTGGGGAATATTCTGTTACAGAGTGATGCTCTTCGGGTTGAAGAATGCTGGTGCAATGTACCAGAGGGCTATGACAACCCTATTCCATGATCTGATGCATAAGGAAATTGAGGTATATGTTGATGATATGATTGCCAAATCCCAGACTGAAGAAGGGCATATAGAATATTTGTTGAAATTGTTTCAGCGTTTGAGGAAGTATTATCTCCGCTTGAATCCAAATAAATGCACCTTTGGTGTTCGATCAAGAAAATTGTTAGGTTTTATTGTCAGCCAAAAAGGAATTAAAGTTGATCCTGATAAAGTTAAGGCGATTCAAGAAATTCCTGCATCAAGAACTGAAAAGAAAGTTAGAGGCTTCCTTTGGCATTTAAATTACATTTCCAAATTTATTTCCCATATGACTGCAACGTGTGAACCGATCTTTAAGTTGTTAAAGAAAGATCAAGGTTGTGTCTGGACAGATGATTGCCAAAGGGAATTTGAAAGCATTAAAGAGTATCCGCTTATACCTCCTATCTTGCTCCCTCCTGTTGAAGGAAGACTGTTGATTATGTATCTGACTGTGTTAGATAATTCTATGGGTTGTATTTTGGGACAATAAGATGAAACAGGAAGAAAAGAATATGCCATTTATTATCTCAGTAAGAAGTTCACTAGTTGTGAGTCACGGTATTCTGTGCTGGAAAAAACATGTTGTGCTTTGGCCTGGGAGGCAAAGCGGCTGCGGAAAATATATGTTGAATCATACTACTTGGTTGATTTCCAAAATGGATCCAATTAAGTATATTTTTGAAAATCCTACTCTTACTGGAAGAATTGAAAAGCGGATGTTGTTGTCTGAACATGATATTAAATACCGTACTAAAAAAGTTATAAAAAGTAGTGTGTTGGCAGATTATCTTGCTCACCAACCAGTTGATGATTATCATTCTTTTAAATATGATTTCCTTGATGAGGATGTGATGTTTTTGAAAGTAAAAGATTGTGATGAAACGTTGCTTGGGGAAGGTTCTGATCCTGAATCCCGATGGTGCATGGTGTTTGATGGAGCTGTGAATGCTTATGGGAGAGGAATTGGTGTTGAGATTATCACTCCTCATGGATCACATATCCCTTTTACTGCAAGATTAGCATTTGATTGTACCAATAACATGACAAAGTATGAAGCTTGTATCATGGGTCTCGAAGAGGCTATAGATCTCAGAATCAAAATTCTGGATGTATATGGAGATTCAGCTTTGGTAATAGATCAGATTAAAGGAGAATGGGATACTCGTCACGTTGGCTTGATTCTATACAAAGACTATGCTAGAAGATTATTACCCTTATTTAATAAAGTTGAATTCCATCATATTCCCAGAGGTGAGAATCAGATGGAAGATGCTTTAGCCACTTTGGCTTCTATATATCAAGTAAATACTTGGAACAATGTGCCTCATATCACAGTTCGACATTTGCATAGACCAGCTCATGTGTTTGCAACAGAGGTAACATCAGATGAAAAACCTTGGTATTATGATATCAAGAATTTTATCCAAACTCAGGAATGCCCGCCTAGTGCGTCAAACAAAGATAGAAAGACATTGAGAAGGTTGACAGACGGCTTTTTCCTCAATGAAGATGTGTTATACAAAAGAAATTATGACATGGTCTTGCTTAGATGCGTGGATAGACACGAAGCAGGCATATTGATGCATGAAATCCATGAAGGTTCCTTTGGTACTCATGCTAATGGGCATTCGATGGAAAAAAAGATGCTTAGGGAAGGTTACTATTGGCTGACAATGGAATCTGACTGTTACAAATTGTCAAAGAAGTGCCATAAGTGCCAGATTTATGCTAACAAAATTCATGTGCCTCCGACGCTTCTCAATGTTATTTCTTCCCTGTGGCCTTTCTCTATGTGGGGTATTGACATGATTGGAATGATTGAACCCAAGGCGTCGAATGGACATCATTTCATCTTGGTGGCAATTGACTACTTCACCAAATGGGTGGAAGCAGCTTCATATGCTAATGTTACTAAGTAGGTGGTAGTACACTTTATCAAGAATAATCTTATATGTCGGTATGGTGTGCCAAGCAGGATTACCACCGACAATGGCTCAAATCTGAATAACAATATGATGATAGAACTTTGTGAAGAATTCAAGATTGTCCATCACAATTCATCTCCTTACAGGCTAAAAATGAATGGGGCTGTTGAAGCTGCTAATAAAAACATCAAGAAGATCATTCAGAAAATGGTTGTTACCTATAAAGATTGGCATGAGATGCTCCCTTTTGCTTTGCATGGATATAGACATCTGTCTGCACTTCAACATGAGCAACCTCATTATCTCTTGTGTATGGTATGGAAGCAGTGCTCCCCGTTGATGTTGAGATTCCCTCTTTACGTGTGATAATGGAAGCCAAGTTGTCAGAGGATGAATGGGTCCAAAATAGGTTTGACCAATTGAATTTTATTGAAGAAAAGAGAATGACTGCCTTATGTCATGGTCAGTTATACCAGAAGAGAATGAAAAAGTCTTTTGATAAGAAGGTCAAACCTCGTGAATTCAGAGAAGGCGACCTCGTGCTCAGAAAGATCATGTCTTTTAACACTGATTTTAGGGGCAAGTGGACTCCCAATTTTAAAGGCCCATATGTTGTCAATAAAGCCTTCTCTGGCGGTGCATTGATTCTTGAAACTATGGATGGCGAGGAGGTCTCACGTCCTATGAATGCTGATGCAGTTAAGAAATACTTCGCCTAAATAAATAAAAGAACAACTCGCTAAGTCGAAAACTCTAAAGGGCGGTTTAGGCAAAAAGAGCATCACGGTAGGCTGAAAACCTAAAAGGGAGGTCTAGGCAAAAATAAGAGACACAAACAGAATAAATTCTTCCCGCTAGGATGAAAACCCGCAAGGTCAACCTAGGAAAAAGTTCGGGATTTCTTGGAAAGTAACTACGTTAGACAAGACTTGATCATTGAAGCAACAATCTTCTCGGATCCTCACCACACTTCAATGGAAGTCGCTGCTCAGGAATTCAAAGTTGTTAGGGAGAATAGTGGTCATTGTTTTTTAGTGTATCTTTTCCAACATATTACCATTTTCCAAACTTTGTAATCATCTATGGGGTCTCGCCATTCGCAGACTACCATTCTATTAATAAAGTTTGAGCTTTTATCCAATTCTTTGTAATTCTTATTTTATTCTGTTAGCAAAGATTCCATTTATTATTGATAGTAATTTAAAAAAAAAAAATATTAAACAACAAAATTAATTTTGAAAAGAATTTACAAATTACTTTTTGCTTTAGACTTTTGTGGTTCAAGAAAAACAAAAAATAGTGATTCCAAGGATGAACAGACTCTGAAATTTTGGAAGTATATATTCCCCAGGAAAGTTCTCTTAGGTCACTCTTGCTGATATGCACATGATCTCTTTGTGTTCTCTAATAGTTGGAGTTGATACCAATTGATGTATGGTGCAATGTGGGATTTGTAATCCCATTTTCCCCAATCAAATCATGGTTCATTTGTTTTCCTCAAAGATGATTATTTTGATTTCGAGTTCTGCATGGTCTAAAGCCTCTATCCCAGATTCACCAGTAAGATCTTCGCGCATGTGAAGAAAGACCCTTGGTGTGCTAAGGTGGAATAATTTGCAAGACATCACCCTTTGTAGTAATAACATTATTGTTGTTGTTTGTTTCCCAGGAAACTAGACAAGGGAGGTATCTTTTCTAACAAGTGTTGAAACAGTTGTCAACTTTTTGGGTTTTCTCCCGCCAAGTGCTGGATTCGATTTAAAATCCCCATAATTTTGATTTCTTGTTGTATTTGTTTGCTTATTGAATCCACAAGTAAAGCTGAGGTAATGTTTCTCTCTGAAAGTTATTGTCCCCGCGTGGTTTCATAATTTCTCCCCAAGGAAGTTTGTGTAATCTTCAATCTTGGTATTGAAGAATGTATTTTGGGCTCCTCTCGACGATGTGATATTTTCCTCCCTATTGAAGTCAGCACAAGATCCCCAGTTGATATCTCGATGATGTGGTTTTCATTTGACCTAATGAAGTCAATATTATTATCTCCAGTGGAAATCTAGAGTTTGAAACTTTGTTTTCCCCATTGAAGTCTATGTGAGTGTTCCCCGATGAAGTCTGGAGGAGGATGGTATATCCCTGTATCTGTTTTGATTTACTGTTTTGACTTGATTACTTTCGGATTATGTTTCTTCCTGGAGGAATTAAGCCGTGAAACAGAAATTTGTTTCCTCAGTTGGTGCTTACTTTCTTATGAAATTTTCCTCCTGGATGTGATTTAGTTGAGTATTGACTTTACCCAAGCTGGTTTTGTCTGGTTATTCCCAGTGTTGTATGTCTGTTTTGTCAGCATATACGTGATAACATTCATACATTCATACATACATCATGCATATCTGAATTTAAAATTCTTTGCTCATATGCATTCATTAATGTTTTTGTTGGCATATTACCCTATTTTGCAGAGTTATGTTACCCTTTCTCCAATAGAGTGTCAACCTTAAGCAGAAAGTGTATATTCTTTCAATTTCCCCACTGAGTTATTCCTCGTGGAAAAAAATTTCTTTATCCTTCCTATTCGGCTTATTATCTGGTTAGATCGTTTTTTCCCTTTTGAGTTTATTTCTCATTAGGTGCTATCTGGGTTGACTATTTCACTCCGATTTATTTTTGGTTTGAATTCGTGGTTCCCTGTGTGATATGGTGGCCAGAACCGGACTGTTTTAGGAAAATGCTGGTTTGCATTTTGCATTTGTATTTGCAAAATGTCGCGGTAAGCAAGAGTTGCCACCGACTTTCATTTTATCCAACTAGAAAGGAAAAAAGCACAGAAAAATTCCTTTTTCGAGATTTTGAGTACGTGGGGTAGATTATAGAAAGGGAAGGTATTAGTACCCTTTCTAACCGTGGTTTTCCACGGGCTCTTAGGTACTTGCTCATCATTTTCAAAATTTTCTTGTGTGTGTTTGATTTGAAAAAGTTTTTGACTTCGATTTAACCCTTGCTTCTGTCTTCAAGAGTGTTACGAAGTGTTTTTGAAAGCTTTGTTAGAAAAGAGTGTAAGTGTGGAAAAAGTTTGTTTGTTTGAGCAAGTACTTAAGAACTAATCTACCTACTTGAAAAAAGAATTGTTCTGTGTTTGTTTCCTTTAGACAGTGCTATCCTACTATTAGCGAGTAGGTAGCACCATCGTCGGAAGAAACAATTATTTTTTTGTTGTTTTTGTGAATTTTTAAGAAAAAGAATTAAGTTTTTTTAAATTAAATACATAATTAATTAGTAATTAAATTAATTAAAGAAAATGACTAAATTTAACCTATTTTTGTGTTTTTGGTTATTTTAAGAAAAACAAGAAAATATAATTAAGTTAGAGACAAAAAAACCTAATTGTTCTAATTGTTTTTTTAAAACTTATTTACAAAAAAATTTAATTTACCCTAGAAATTAAATAATCTAATTAAAATAAAAATTTTTTTGACAAAAAATAAACCTAAATCTAATTGGATGAAAATATTATTTTTGTGATTTTTTGATAAAAAGAAAAAATTAATTTGTGTTAGTAAATATAAATAAATTAATTAATTAAAAGAAATATAAAGAGAAAAAGAAAGGAAATTTGGGCCTGAAATAGCAATTTGAGGGAGTGTGGATAGCAATTTTCTGGGCTCAAAACAGGCTGGTCCACGTTGACTTCCATGCTCCCATGCGCTGCATTGACTGGGTCACATGATGGTCCTTCATGTGATGGCCTTTAGATTTGGCCATCTGGAGATATAATGGCTGGATCCTGAGGGCACATGGTGATCCCTTGGCTTGTGTGCACGCTGGATTACCTGAAGGAAAATAACAAGAAATAATAGGGGGGACCTGGGATTCGAACCCAGGCCCCAAAGCATTTTCCAACTACTCCACTACCAACTGCGTTGCATGCTTTTGTTGTATATAGAATAAAAAATAATCATAATATTATAAACAAGCGAAATAAAAATAAATTCGCACGGAAATTCAAATGGACGAGTAGGGTGATGCCACACCATCATCCTTGTCCTCTCTCCATGGCTAAAAGGTTTGTAGACCTTTACCTACGGACAACGTCCGTCACTATAAACCCTGTAATTTCTCAAAATCAAGCACAAGCAAGATAAATAAAATCTAAGGCCATGAATTGATTCGTCTTGGCCTGCTGAGTACGATGGTGACCTTCTTGAGGGATATTTTCACTTGTACACAAAAATCCCAAATCGAGCCAACAAAACCTAGCAATGGTGAATCTTGATACAGTCCACAAAAACGAAATTAAATGGTATAGATAGCTTGCAAATGTCTTAACGAACAAGAATATACTATTAAAACATGATGAATGTGAAAGAATAACAAGATTCAGTTTTGGAAATATGGGCAAACCGTGGGAGTCGTGGGGATGAATTCTGGGCACTAGCATGCTTGTTCTTGATTGGTACAGCTTGCTTGTACTCCCAAGAAGTGAATGAGATGGTCAGGAAGCCTTGTAATTGCCTGGAAGTGTGAAATCGAGTATGCACTTTTTTGTGATTTTTCCAAGTTTTGTTCTCTCTTTTGCGCCTCCAAAAACTTGTGACTTTTGTCTGCAAATGTTCCCTATATACTGAGGATTGGATTAGGGTTGCAAACATGATCTCAATCTTTGTCAATTATTGATTTTGATCTTGATTTGATTCACTTAAAAATCCTTCCAAAAATAGGCTAAAACCAATCTTTTTATGCACACAAAGGCCTTGCACGAATTCAATCTTTTGCTAGCTGGATATAGGACCTGAAACATGTACAAGATCTTGAGATTTCAATGTTTTGGATTTTTCCATGATTTGTTTTGATTTAAATTGATTTAATTCAAATAAAAATCAAAATAAATATAAAAAAATAAGATAATGACAAGTGGAAAGAGCTAGGGCTCGTGGACCATGCTACCAACTTAAAACAAATGCAAAAGATTAGGCCCATTTAGCAAAAATTGCAATTTGAGGCATAGTTGACTTTTGACAATTTTGCAAAAAAGGTCAACTTCACCAATGCATAACTTCCTCAATTTTGACTCTTTGAAGGTGTTTGTTATACCCAAAAATTTTCCCTCCCATATTCCTCAAGACATGTCAAGAATAATCTTCAATTTGCTCAAGTTGGCTCAAGGGTTGGACAGTCAAATCACCTCCTAAGGCAGTCAAGTGAAAATTAGGGTTTTGCAGGAAAAGTAAACTCAACTTTGACCAAGAATACCTTTCTCATACTTTATAAGAAATGACCCATCCAAAGCTCATTTTGAAGAGGATGCAATTTCATACAATCCATCTTCACACCCCAAGATCAAGAAATGCTCTCACAAAAAGTCACTAATTTGGACATTATAGGTCATTTTTGAAAGTCTACAAAAACACCTTTTTTTGCCAAAGCTTATAACTTGAGCATGGAAAATCAAAATGAGATTAGACCAAAAGGGTTGATTATAGGACATCTCAAGGTTTCTAAAAAGTCAAAGAACACCTCAAAAAGTTCAAAATTGAAGAAGTTATGAATTGTTGAAGTTGGGCATTTTTCTAAATTTGCCAAAAGTCAACTATCCTCAAAACTCCAATTTTTTACAAAAGGGCCCACTTGTTTCCACTTGATATGGTCTTGTCATGCCACACACGTGTCCCATATTTGATTTCATGGCCATTCATTTATTTTTCTATTTTATTTAATTTTTATTGATTTAATTCATTTTTAATCAATATTAAATCAAATAAAATCTAAAAATTGATGAAATCATATCTTTGTGATTGGTACAACTTTCAATTGGCATGATTCATCAAATCAATTCGTATCAAGGCTCATTCATGCACAAAAAATCAGATTTGGCCTATTTTTGGAAGTTTGATAATGGTGATCAAAATCAAATCATGAATCTTCAATGCACTTGGATTCAGACCAAAAGATCAAACCTAATTCATTCTATAACACTCGCACAAGCCATGCAGACCAAGAACACGCACAAAACACTGTTGAAACGGCCAGAAGAACTTTGGAAAAAAGCTTGGAAACTTGGAATTTGAAATCCATCTTGGAGCTCGATACAAAGCAAAAGCTTGACATAGCTCTCTTCCCTGACATCCAGTGAAGCGATACCAATCAAACCCAAGCCTTTTCATTGCCTAAAACTCACTGTAAGTCTCCACGAACCTTGCTCTGAACATGGAATCGTGAATCGTCTCTCTTGCATCCTTTTGCCATTTTATTTGTACCATCCTGCTTAACATTCAAATTCTAAAAAATATGCATTATCAAATTTGATTTTCATAGCCTATATAACGATGCCCGAATATAGGGTTTACATGTGTTGTTTTTAGGCGTTTGAGTTACAGGGAAAATTGGATCAAACAATGGTTATAGGGATACTCAGGAGGCAGAGACGAACACATCCATGTTCTTGGATGGTATTTTCATGGCCTGGGAGAGATTTTTGAAATATCCTATGAATCTTCCTGCGGATAAAAATCCGCAGGTAAACGAATCAGGGATGCGTTGGGGAAGACGATTACGTGGCTTAGCGTCATTGGCCTGTTTAAATTGTTAGCGCGTTTTTTTATTTTTTAGGGCATAATTAATTGTTTTGAATATAATGTTTGTTGTACATTCCACTAATAAAGAAGCAGCGCAGTAGAGTTGGCAAGGCAGGTGTGTTATTGAGCACTGGGACCTGGGTTCGAATCCAAGGTCCCCCAATACTTTGTTTAATTTTTTCTCCAGGTATTCACATGTAGCATTCAAGGCGTGGACCATCATGTTCTGCCAAGATCTCAAACGCCAGGTGGTTACAAAGCATATCCAATGGCCTAGAATGGGAGACTATCATGGTCTTAAGTCAATGGACATGTGGACAATCCAAAAGGTCAAATAGGCTGGAGCGTTAATGGGCCAAGAATTGGTGATTTCACACCCAAATTAAGCCCAGCACCCCCTGGGTTATTTCTTTTTCCCTTCCTATTTTCATTTATTTATTTTATTCTAATTATTTATTTTATTATTAATTAATTAACCAATTAACTTTTTTTCATAAAAAACCAGAAAAACCAGAAAACCCAAAATAAAAATAATATTTTTATTAATTTCACTATTTTATTATTTTGTAAATAAATTTTAGTCAATTAATTTAGTTTTTTTAATTAGGTACAATTTTAATATCTTTTGCATTAAATTAAAATTAATATAGAATTAGGGTTTTTAATATCTTTTAATCATTCTTATTTTATTTCCTTAAGTATAAAAAAAAACAAAAATATTTTCATTTAATTAATTAATTCAATTATTAATTTAATTTAACTTAATTCAAAATAACAAAAAAATATGCTTTATTTAATAAAAGGGGTCAAAACCCTAAAAAGCACTCCGATTTAATTTTCTCACGCGCGAATTATTTTTGATCCATATTTCAATATTGTAACTGCTTCGGGAATGTAATAGTTTTTAACTTAGGATTTTATTTCTTTATTTATCACTTTTATTTACTTTTCGCAATTTAATTTTAAAAGGGTTTGTCTTTGGCGATGTAAATACCCGACGCCTTGTAATAGCTTAGATTAATTTCCTGCAATTTAAATTCCGCACAATATTAACTGTTAGATGTTTGATAAATAGGCAATGCATGACAAGATAAATCTTTAACCTAAAATCAACAGTAGCTCACTATTAACATGTACAAAGATAATATAACTGAAAAACAATACACTCGCACATGCGCACTCTTAGGGTATACCTCACTTGGTTTCCTCGAACATGGTCATTGAGTATAGGAAGTTTTAGAGGTCGCCCTCTTGTCCAAAGATCATAAATTGCCTCGAAACGGTTGCCTCAGATAAAATGATATAAGACATTAGGGTTACCGCTAAGGCGTCCTAACATTGCTTTAGTGACCACACGTCCCTTAATCGAATTGACCCGAAAACTCCAACGACGGTGCTACCTGCTCCTCAATAGTGGGATAGCATTGTCTAAAGGACACTTGCACAGTTTAATTCCTTTTTGAGTAGGTAGATGGTTCTTAAGTACTTGCTCCTTTTAAAACAAAACAAAACTTTTCGCACTTACACTCCTTTCAAACAAAAACTCTTTTCAAACCCACAAACACAAAGAAAAGCAAACTTTTGAAAACACAATGAGCAAGTACCTAAGAGCCCGTGGATAACCACGGATAGAAAGGGTGCTAACACCTTCCCTTTCTATAATCTACCTCCCGAACCCGAGAAATATCTCAAAAAGGAATTTTTCTGTGCTTTTGTCCTTTCCTTGTTGGATAAAATAAAAGACGGTGGCGACTCTTGCTTACCGCGACATTTTGCAAAAACAAACGCAAAACGCGAACCAACATTCAAAAACAGTCAGTTCTCATTCCCAACGATCACAGAACTGGCGACTCTGCTAGGGATATTTTTAAGTGAGGTGTACTTTAGGATTAGATCATTGTGTTTTCAATTGTATCCTTTGTATGATTTATCTTTGTGGGCTTGTATCAGAGTTCTATAGATCCTAACCCGGATCTGGGGATACCCTTTAGGTAAGTAGCAATAAACTGTGAGGGATTTGTCTGGCGTAGACCGACACGGATGAAGCAGTAGCTACATTGGTGTGGCACTTTAGTCTGTACTGATATCCCTTGTGTTGGAACAAGGAGAATATGGGTCTTCTAAGGGGTCATTAAGCACCAACTGACCTTAGAACCTTAAATTGACCAACTTGGCCATAGAACAATAGCAGTATGCTACACTCATTGAGACTAAACTCTTGCGATGATTCCGGCTGCAAGAAAAGGTTGCTAAATTGGAATTATGACCGATTGAGGGTAGTCAGTGATATTGAGATCCTCTAGAACCCGGTTACTATTTTTAGGACAGGTTTAAACCGACTGAACTGAAAGAGGGTAGTACCTAAGCTCCATGCCAGCCTGAAATCTAAGGGCTCTTTTGTGTGACTTGTGTGCCTTTACCATGTTTGCCTTTTGTGGATACTTGTGGTGTGCCTTTACCATGACATCATGACATCATAACATTGCATACATTTTGCATAAGGACTGACCTATTTCAAAGGCAAGAGGGTTTCATCTTTGCTCTGTTTTGTAGGTCATCATGATGCCCATGCGTAGGAATACTATCCGGATCAACTTTGTCCAAGTACCTACCCTGCTTAAAGAGTTGGTTGTCAGGATTCCAGACACTACTTCCTTCATCAGAAGGCATGGTTCTCTCCTCAGTTTGGTCACCTAAAAATTGGATGAACAAATGATGAATGTTTGTGTCCAATTCTATGATCCGCTGTACCATTGTTTTACTTTCCAAGACTTCTAGCTGGTTCCTACCCTAGAAGAGTTCTCTGAGCTGCTCGGTATCTCTGTCCTGGAACATACTCCGTTTACTGGTTGGGAAAAGACTCTTAAGCCCGAAGAAATTGTTACAGCCCTTCACTTGACCAAGGAGGAGGTAATGGCTAACTGGGAGACTAGAAGTGGAGCTAAGGGTTTTCTGACTAAGTTTTTGGTTGACAAAGCTAATTACTTCTGGGATAGCCTAGACTTCAAGGCTTTCGAGGATATTCTGGCTTTCTTAATTTATGGCTTGGTATTGTTTCCGAATCCTGACACTTTTGTTGATATTAATGCCATAAAGATCTTCATCTCTCAGAACCCTATACCCACTCTCTTGGGTGACATCCTTCATCAGCTCTATGCTCGTACTGCCCGAAAGCGGGGAACTTTGATGTGCCGTGCTCCTTTATTGTCGAGGTGGTTTATTTCGCACCTCCCGAAGTCAGTGCTGAAAAACAAAGAAGGAATGGGTTGGGCTTATAGGGTGATGTCTCTTTCTAATAATGACATTATCTGGACTCTTAAAGGTATGGATGAGGTGACCATCATTGATCGTTGTGGAGAGTATCCTAATGTTCCATTGACCATAACCCATGGAGGGATTTCTTACAACCCATACTTAGCTCTCCGTCAGTTTGGAAGAGCCAGAAGAGAAGGGCCTCAAGAGATGTTAATGCCTCATATCATCTTTGATTTTCAGGGAGATAGCGACGAGCTGCGTCGTAGATTCATAAGGGATTGGGACAGAGTTCACCAATCTGATCCACATGAGTTGGGTCCAAAGACTTCTCTGCCAATGGAGCCATATCTCATATGGGTCCGCATCCGTGCCCAGAAGCTAGGTATGCCATATGAAGCTGTCAGGCCTGTTACTCTTGAAGTTGCTAATGAGGAGGGGGTTCTTCCAACTATTCTTCACCCTTAGATGCCCACTGATATTGGGACACTGAAGAGGTCCTGGATGCAATTAAGGGAGGAACGGGATTCGTACTGGGAGAAGTTCAATGAACAAGAGCAGAAGATCTAGAAGCTGACTAGGCAACTAGAGAACGAGCGGATCCTGAATGATTATGTCCCACTGAGAAGAAGAGACCATGGGAGCATTGATGGACCTTTGATGATTTCTTTTAAAGTTTTTATTTACTTTTTAGTATTTCCATTCTTGTAATGCCTAAGGGCAGTTTGTTGAACAATTTAAATTTTGAAGTTTAAATCTAATAAAGTGTGTTTCCTTTCTTGTTTACAAATTTGAATCCCGATTGTCTTTGAAATCATAAATCATACGCATTTCATCCCATGCACTTCATAAACAGGTACCCTTTTTACAGGTCTCTTATCTTCTTCGCTGTTTATTTCAGCAATTATCATGTCTGCTGAACCTTCAACAGAGCAAGCTATCAAGGCCCTCCAGGCCCAGAATGCCCAATTTCAAGAGTTGTTCATGAATCTAGCTAAGGGTCAGCAGGACCTGAAGACCTTGATTCTGAAAGAAGAAGAAGAAGAAGAAGAAGAAGAAGAGGACCATCCTGTTCAATACTGGACGCAGGTTTGGAAACGGGTTGCAGAATGAAGTTGATCTGACCACCTCATCTGGAGGGAAAGATAGTCCACAAGAAAGGATGGCTCCTAACCCTATGGTCTCCGACAACGAGACATACTATGATGAAGAACAGTATCCTCCTGCTGAGGATAAGTACAAACAGCTGGAAGACCGTTTGATCGCTATGGAGATACAGAAGGTGCCCGTTCTGGATTTCAGAGATCTAGGTCTATCGTCTGGGGTGGTGATTCCCCACAAATTCAAGGAACCTGCCTTTGCCAAGTATGACGGAGCTTCCTGTCCAAAGCTGCACCTCCGGTCATATATGAGGAAGATCCAGCCTTACACTGTTGATAAGAACTTATGGATCCATTTCTTTCAAGACAATCTCTTAGGGACTCAGCTTGAGTGGTTCTATCAGTTGGATGGAGCCAGTATCCGCAACTAGGAAGATTTGGCCACTGCATTTTACAGGCAGTATCAGTACAACTCCGACCTCGCTCCTACGCGTACCAAACTCCAGGGTATGTCAATAGGAACGGGTGAAGGATTTAAAGAGTATGCTCAGAAATGGAGAGACCTTGCCGAAAGGGTGCAACCACCTTTGGCTGATCGTGAGCTTGTTGACATGTTTTTGGGGACCCTGTCTGGTCCGTTCTTTAACCATCTGATTGGAAGCTCTTCAACTGGGTTTACAGATCTTATTTTGACTGGTGAGAGGATTGAAGTTGGTATTAAGGCTGGAAAGATACAGAAGGGTGCCTCGTCAAGCACTAAGAAGAAGCCGTTTAAGAAAGAGTCTAGTGATGTCTACAGTTCGAGAAGACAGAATAAACCTAAACACCTCCAAGCTGTCAACGCGGTTGTTATTTCAAAACCTGCTGGTGCTCCTCAGCATCACAATCAACAAAAGGACGAGAGACCTCGAAGGTAATTCACTCGTCTCAGCATGACTTTGTCTCAGATTCTGCCACAGTTGCTGAAGACCAATCTGGTAATTCTGAAAGAAGCTCCGAAGAATCCAAGTACCACATCACCAAGGTATAACCCTAATTCCCGCCGCGCTTTTCACTCTGATAGCCCGGGGCATAATACAAATGATTGTTGGGTTTTGAGGAACAGGGTGCAAGACCTAATTGATGCGAATGAGATTGAGTTTGAGGCGCCCGAGAGGCCCAATGTTGTAACTGCTCCCATTCCCAAGCATGGAGTGAATGCTCTAAAAGAGGACTTGTTTGTAGTTTATGTGGATGACATTGTTACCCCTCTGATGACTGTCAAGAAGAACTTATTGCTAGCCGGTTTAGTTCTGGGCCGTGGCGAAGGTTGCCATATGTGTTCCATTTTACCTACTGGTTTCCCATTCCTGAAGTCAGGTATCCAAAACCTGATGGATAGTAAAGAGATCCTTTTTGAAAAGGATGTTTTTCCATCCGTTCCTACTGAAGAAGTTGCCATCATTACCATTTTCGACAATTCTTCCAAGGCTCCCTCGAGGAAGCCTGTTAGAATTACATCTACTCCGAAGATCGCACCTGTGATTATCACTGTTCCGGGGCCCATCCCCTACACCTCTGACAAAGCTGTCCCTTGGCACTATGGGGCAGATGTTTATGTTCTAGGAGTTAAGCAAGAGTTGGATGCTGATATCAGCGTCAGCAACATTACTGGACCTGCTAAAGTCACTCGCAACGGTATACTTTTCTCACCTGATATTGCTCCACCAACTGTCCGAAGACCTGTTGTCATTACACCTGCAAGTGTACCTACTTCCATTCCTGATCAAGTTCTTAGTCCTACCCCTGTCACCGAGTCATCTAACGCTCGGGGCAAAGGGATCACCACTGATGTGCCTGCCCAGACGGAGGCACCGAAGACCATTACTGTTGAAGCTTCCAAACAGGAGATGGAAGAGATTTTGAAGATTATTTAGAAGAGTGATTATAACATAGTTGAGCAGCTGGGGCAAACCCCATCCAAGATTTCTATGTTGTCACTATTGCTGTGCTTAGAGGCCCATGCTAAGGCTCTGATTACCTTCCTGAAAACTGCCCACATGCCACAAGAGACATCAGCTGATCAATTTACCGATTGTGTGGCCAATTTAACTGATGATAATGGTTTGGGTTTATCCGAAGCCGATTTGACTGTTAAAGGGAAGAACCACAATGATGCCCTGCATGTCTCCATTGAATGCAGGGGCACTACTCTTGCACATGTATTGGTTGATACTGGTTCCTCATTGAATGTCTTGCCCAAGAAAGCTCTAGACCGGTTGGATTGCAAAGGGTTAGAGTTAAAACCAAGTAACATCGTTGTCAGGGCCTTTGATGGGTCTAAAAGGATGGTGCACGGTGAAGTTGATATTCCAATTAAAGTTTGTTCTCAGGTCTTCAATTCTACGTGATAGACATCCGACCATCCTATTCTTGTTTGTTGGGTCGTCCATGGATCCACAAAGCTGGAGCTATAACCTCAACGCTCCACCAGAAGCTGAAGTACCCGGTCAGAGGGAAGATTGTGATAGTTCAAGGGGAGGAAGAGTACATGGTCAGCCACCTCAACTCGTTCAGATACGTAGAGATGGATGGGGAGTTCATTGAGACCCCATTTCAGCACTTTGAAGAGGTTCCTCAGACACTGGAATCAGCTGAGACTGTGGTTGAAGATTCTCCTATGAAGATGGCTTCCTTAAAGGATGCCCGAGCTGTTATTGAGAAGGGTGAGTGTGCAAATTGGGGGCGACTTCCTAATTTCACTCAGAAGACTAACAAGTTTGGTTTGGGTTTCACTGCAGAAGCTCAAAGGGTTATTCATAATGCAAGGATCGGAAGACCTCCCGTGTTCATCAGCAACTCGGAAGTAAATTCCATTGAAGATGATGTGGAGGAGTCTGAATTCGACAGTTGGATCTATCCTACGACCAACGATGGACCAAGCAACTGCACAGCAAAGGACTTCATCCCTATTACTTTTGTTACCCAGTAATGAACTCTTTATTTTGAATTTGTAACAGACAATGTTTTGAAACTTTATGGCCCGGTGTATTACCCGGGGCACCATGGCTTCATTTGTGAGGGCTTTTGTGTGCCATTTTCATATATCATTAATAAAAGCATTGGACGTTTTTGTTTACCGTGGGAATTGGTAAACAACCGCTGATCTTCCAAAAGGTTACTTATTTGGTGACTCGCAGGATCGATCAGATTGATCCTAAGACATGGTTGATTTTGGGGTTTTGACTAAGTTTGATAATGGTTAAATGACAAGAAAATAAAGAAGCTTTATGTAAATTGCATGAAGAAGAAAACTTGATAAAATAAAGGAAGGCTTGAAATAAAAGGCTTCGACTGGAAAAGTAAAGGAGAAAGCAAGTAAAGTTTCTGGAAAATAAATGACTTTGATTAATAAAGTGGTGTTTCACACATACATTCTCAACAATTCTTTCTCTCACGCTGGGTACTCGAATCTATATGAGTGACTTGTATATAATTGTGAACACACGCGAAAAACTGCGTGAACTACTAATATTTATACTAAATACATCCCAAGTAACCGTCGGGCAGTTACACTGCTTCGAGATGACTCCACTTGGCACGTTCACAGCGTTCGACGCTCCAGATCTTGGCACGTTGCACTTGGTAACCACTGGGAACCGTTTTCCCTCCAAACGTTTGAATCTTAAACCGTTCCACTCTGAACAATCGAACACCTTCGTCGAGAAGCACCTTCGACGAGAAACACCTTCGACGTCGAAGGCAACCAAATCCTCCCTTGGAAGAAATTCTCTAAGTACATTGCCATCTTCTGATGAGCATTTCGACAGACCCAACTGGTCGAAACCATCCTTCAGCTTTAATGGCTGATATTAATAAAAACAAGGGTGTCGAATTTAGGAGCCAACAAATTGCCCCCCAAGAATGCCTTATTTCGACTCTGAAAAGAAAAAGGCATTCTTTGAAATTTCATTCGACACCTGTCTTTTCATTCTTAGCCACAAATTAAACTGTGCACTTTTTGTCTTCTACCAACCACTGACAATCCCAAGAAAAAGCCATCATTTCATCCGTACCTAAGATGTCACCTCAGTACGGCGTGCAGCGTGCCCAATGTCTTTTCACAAATTGTCATCATGACAATTTCCCAAAAACGAGGGTGCATGCTGCACCTTTTCATTTCTACAGAACGACTATATCAATGGGGGAACGCCACGTGTCCCACTACCTTCTGCAACATTAAATGGCCTCGAATTTGGGGATTTCCCAACCACTATAAATAGCGCCAAGTACCCATTATGGGACTTTTTCACGCTATCCTGCCTTCAAACTTCCTTGAACACAAAATCTCTGCAAACTTTGCAAACACCTTGTTCTTCACTTCATCTTCAACCTTAACATCAACAATGGCCTCAGGTTCCTCTACCGCTCCTAGTTCTAACATCCCTTCCAGAAATGCTAAACCCAAGATCTTCTCCACTGTCCCCATAGTTACTCCTACAGGCCAACGAAGGGTTCCTGAACCCCTTGAAACTGCTGAACGTGAAGCTTATTCACACCAACTCATGATTCCGGTTGGATACTCCAACCAAATCTTCGCCATGTCTGGCCCGCTAAACCCATGCATCGCTGAAGCCATGAAGATCAAAAGTTTCTTTCCAGTGCTTGAAAAGCTCAAACCTGTTGGATGCTCTAAAAAAGATGCAGAGGATAACGAAGATCCCGCTAAGGAGAAAATTGATCTTCGCTTCTTCAATAGGGGTGTTAGGGCTTTCAGGTCTAGCCCTAGCCTCACTCCTGACTACAGTGCTTGGCTGGAAAAAATGGAAAAAAGCCAGGCTTCGATCTGGAAGGACCTGGGGATATTCGACCTAGTTATGTTGTCGAAGACGGGCCTCAACTACTCCCCAGAGATGTTGATAGCTTCCTTGCTTTTCTGGGATTACACTCATTTCACTTTCCACCTTCCTTGTGGAATGCTAACACCCACGCTTTTCGACGTGGCCGCCATCACTGGCCTTCGACCCACTAGGGATTATTTTGACCCGGAGGAAATGTCGGAGGATCAGATTGGATTCTCAGCTACGAAACCCACATACACCACCTATATCAATCATTACCATGATAGGTCGACAACCACTGTGTCGGATGTAGAGCATATCACGTTTCTAGCCCTATGGCTGTCACGCTTTGTTTTCTGCACAAAGTCTTTACAGGTGACAAAGAAGATGGTCACCCTCTCCACCCAACTCCATCATGGCCAAAATATTTGTTTGGCAGAATTAATCTTGGCGAATCTGTACGAGTCAATCAGCAGCGGAGCGACTCTGTTGAAGATCATCGAGAATAGAGCTAGTCTGCTGCTTGCAGGACCTTTTTGGCTACTTCAGCTGTGGCTCAATGCCACTTTCGAGTCTTTCTTACCTCAGAAGACTCAAATAAATGAGCAAGATCCGGAGATAGCAAATAGGCGCATCGAAGGCACCAGATTAGCTCTACTGACCCCGACTGAAGATGGGCTGGAGCTTCAACAAACTTTTGCAAACTTCGTCTTGATGTTTGCAAGAAGAAAAGAATTTGTTTCGACCATGGCTCCCTTTGCTCGACGAAAGGTTGGTCCAGAATGGTTCACGAGGCCCCATCCTAAGTCGTCAGGTGACCCTCAGGTCGAAGAACATACAATAATGTGGGAAGCATTTCTCACACCTAGAATAATGCCCCTGCGCTTCAAGAGCTCCAAGACTCACTTGAGCCTGATCGCGTATCAACCAAACTTGGTCTCTCGCCAGTTTGGTATCATTCAAACACTTCCTTCTCCTATTTTTCCCAGGGAGAAATCCATGTTATATTTTTGCAACGACTATACTGAAGATGCTGCCACCAAGCATATCGGCAAGTATGCTGGTCGAACAGTCCTTTCACTGTTCGATTATCAGCTTAACTTTCTCTGCTCACCATCCTTCGAAGAGTGGTGGAAGAGTTACTACGCTGAGGAGTTCTTCGACGAGAAGGACTTTGTGGACGAACTTCAGAAGTCTTTTGTTCTAGTCCTGGACAAAATAAAGAAGTGTAAGTTCACTCTCCAAATTATTTTGTCTTTCCATTTCGACTGGCAGCCTGTTAATTATAACTTGTCTTCTTTCAGTTGTTCGAAAGCCTGCAGCCAAGAAAGTTGCAGAAGGCCATCAGGGAGGAGGTCCCTTGATAAAACCTCCACCACCGGCGAAAACTATAGCACCGCGAAAACTACAACAAGCCATCAGGGGGAAGGTCCTTCGAAAAAACCTTCAGCACCGGTAACAAGACTTTTATTATTTTCTTCTGGTTTTAACATTCTGGCTTTCGATGTAGCGTTCTAAATCGAACTCCAATTGGTTTTCAGGCACCTTCACCCAAGAAACGACCTGCACTGACGGTCGAATCTGGGAGTGACGAAGAAGACGATTCTCCCCCTGCTCCTCTAAAGAGGCGAAAACTGAAGAAAGATGTTCCTCCTCCTGAGACTCGATCCACAATCAGAATAAAGGTTGCTGGGAGAAAACCCAGGCCACCTCCAGTAATTATTGAAGAGCCAACGGAGGAGGAACTAAATGTTTTGCTCAATAAACCTGTCGAAAGCGACAATTCCAGCCCAGGGGCCGAAGTTCCTCTGCAGGTAATTTCTTTGACCTTCTTTTAACTCAGGTGTCGATGCTCGCGTTCGATTGTGTCTCTTTCTAACCTAGAAGATTCTTCTTCTTCTATTTTCAGCGCCAAAGACTTCTGAAACACTAGATTCTGCTAAACTCAGTAGGCCACAAGAGAAAGAATTGGCGAACGATGAAGCCAATGCTGAAACAGATGAACAACAAACAGAAGATCAACAACCAAAGGAGATTCAAGTGGTTGATCTGTCGGAGGAACACCATGACGAAGGGGATCACGCTGACGCTGGCACTGCTGAAGTTCAAGTCGAAGAGATTCAAGTCGAGGCAAACGCTGCTCAACAGCTTCAACCCCAAGACAACGCTGCTGCAAAGGTTACCACCTCAATAAAGCATAGGTCAAAAGAAGACTTAGCACTCTTGAAGCAAACTGATCCCGTTGGCTATCTGAATGCCATTATCGAGAGCAAGGGAAGTTCATCTGATATTAGTCAGGAGGCTTCTACTCAGTCGGGGAAGTCCACTGAGACTTCTCCTCTCGATGAGGCTTTGGCGAAGGTTAAGGCCCAGTTCTTCAAGAAAGATTTGATGAAAGCTTTGGAGGGGGACCCTACTGCTCCGTCATGTTTGGGAGCTATTTTGAATGCGGTTGACTTGCTCGCTGTGACTCCGGAGGTTTCGAGCTTTATCATGGAGTTATACTCCATTATTGATCAAGTCTCAGCAGACTATCAACGACAGAGGGGCTTCAACAGCCAGCTCGAAGCGTTATATGGCAAAAGTTCTTCCGCCTGGACTGCTGTAGCAGAGACGACTTCTCGAATTGCAGAGTTGTCGAAGCAAAAGGCACCTAAGCAGGAAGAAATTGATGCCATAGATCGAGACAATGCTTCCATAAAGGCGCAAATCGAAGAGCTGAAGGCCAAGATGAATGCCAATAGTAAGCGCAAGGAGGAACTTCTCTCGACTATTCCAGACACCGAGAGTCAAGCTGAAATCACACAAGGCCTAGAGTTTGCTGAGAAAGCCCAAGCCTTCGACGACCAAATTGCCAAGCTTGCCCAGGCGAATGCCTTGTGCAACAAAAGACTGGAGTTGCAGCAGGCGAAGTACCTTCGACTCAAAGATCCCCTTATGATTGAGTCAGCCCTTTAACCATATATTGTAATGTGTATTTGACAATATTGCCATTTTGGCTAATTTATAAAATTTTCCATTTTGGCTTATTTATGGTTAATTTAGTCATTACTTGTTATTTATTTTGATCTCTTGGAGTATAGGTTTATACTTCTTCAAATATTTTCCATTTACTCTCAAGAGTCTTTTATCTTCACCTAACTCTTCGACTTCATAAGCTCCACCAGAAAAAGTTTGGATAATTCTGAATGGTCCTTCCCATTTGGGTGACCATTTTCCCATGCTTCGATCCCTTCGATCCATGGGAAGAATCACCTTCCAAACTAATTCTCCAGGCGAGAATGCCTTAGGTTTCACTTTTTTATTGTAAGAGTCTTCCACTCTTTTCTTCTGAAGCCTTAGTAGGTCGAGAGCGCGCAGTCTTTCTTCGTCTAAATCTACTAGTTCGTCTAACATCATATCCCAATAAACTTCAGAGGGGATATCATGGTGTCTCTGAACCCTTGCAGATTGAAGACAAATTTCTGCTGGCAACACTGCGTCATGACCAAAAGTTAGCCTATATGGTGTTGTACCTATGGCTTCTTTTGGGGACGTTTGACAGGCCCACAAGATCTGGTCTAACGTCTTATGCCAATTTTTTGGCTTCTTCCCAACATGCTTTTTTACCAAGCCAATCACTATTTTGTTCGCTGCTTCGACTTGACCATTTGCCTGTGCATAATAAGGCGTTGATGTTAGGAGTTTGAAGCCTGTTTCTTGAGCGAATTCCTGCATCTTTCGACCAGTAAAAACTGATCCTTGATCAGTAGTTATAGTTTCAAGGATTCCATACCTAAAGATAATGTTCTTTTGAATAAATTCAATGACATTTTCTTGGTCTACATTGACTAAAGGAATAGCTTCGATCCACTTAGTAAAATAATCAATGCCTACCAATATATACTTCTGGGTCTTTGATGATGCTGGTCGAATCTCTCCAATAAGGTCCAACGCCCATCCTCTAAAGGGCCAAGGTTTCACTATCGAGTGAAGTTCGCTTGCTGGTACATGCTGGATGCCTGTATGGACTTGACATTCTTGACAACCCTTGGCGAACTCGATACAATCTTTCAACATGGTGGGCCAGTATAGTCCTTGTCGAAACAACAACCATTTCATCTTATGGCCTACTTGGTGAGCCCCACATGCTCCAGCGTGCGTAGTCGAAAGGGCTATGTATGCTTCAGTTTCACTTAAGCATTTTAGCAATACCCCTTCAGGCGTCTTTTTAAATAACTCATTACCCATGAGTACATAACTCAACGCCCTATATTTTGTTTTTCGTTCTGTCGAAGCTACTGGATTTTGAAGATAATCCACAATGGGTTTCCTTCAATCTTGCTCTGACAAATTGTCTATGAACGAAATTTCGAAGTTACTTTGATCAGCATACCCTAGTCTTGTCGATTCCAAGTCTGTTGGTGACAAACAAGTTGCTTTTATCTTTTCTCGAACTTCGATTGCTCTTTGTAATCTCGTTTTTGAAATTTTGTACCCTGATGCAATTTGTGCCAAATCGTTGGCTATTTGATTTTCCAATCTGGGTATGTGTCGAATGTTGACCATTTCAAATTTTTTCAATAAACGATTTGCTATCACAAAGTACATAATGAGATTTTCTCTTATGCATTTATATTCTTTTGTGACTTGCTTAATGACTAACTCTGAGTCTCCCATTATTTCGACTCGAGTTGCCCCCAATTCCAACAATATCTCAAGGCCAGTAATTAGAGCTTCATACTCAACCTCATTGTTCGAACAAGAACCTGATATCTTGTACTTGAATGTTGTTGGAATTTTTTCTGGAGAAATAATCAAGACTCCTACTCATGTCCCATCTTTATGGCTGGAACCATCGAAGTAGAATTTCCAAGGCTCTATCTCCACATAATTAATACTCTCAACTTGAATTGAGTGGTCGACTATAAAGTCTGCCACCACTTGTCCTTTAACTGCCTTAAGAGGCATAAAGGTCAAGGAGTATTCAGTTAATGCTAGTGCCCACTTGCCAATTCGACTGTGCAAGATGGGTTTCGACAACATGTACTTGAAAACATCAAAATGAGACGAAACATACACATCAACTGGTTTTATATATTGTTTGAGCTTTGTACAAGAGAAATACAGACATAGACACAATTTTTCAATTTCACTATATCTAGTTTCTGCATCGTTCAAAACTCTACTAAGATAGTAAATGGGTCTTTCGACTCCATTTTCATCTTCTTGGGCTAACATGCTTCCCAAAGTTTTGTCGGATGCAGCTATGTACAATCTCATACTCCTGTTGCTACAAGGAGGCACTAAAATAGGTGGCTTTGTGAGGTACCCTTTGATTTTGTCGAAGGCTTCTTGTTGCTCCTGCCCCCATTCGAATCTCTCTTTGTTCAATCGAAGTAAGGGTGAAAAGGCTTGAGCTTTCCCGCTTAGGTTAGATATGAATCTCCTTAAGAAATTTATCTTGCCTAACAGAGATTGCAGTTCCTTTTTGTTCGATGGCGCTTTCGCTTCCAGAATTGCCTTCGTCTTGTTCTGGTTGATTTCGATTCCTTTCTTGTGGACAACGAAACCCAAGAAATCTCCAGCTTTCACACAGAATGCACACTTCAAAGGGTTCATCTTCAGACCATGTTCTCTCATTCTTTCGAATGATTGTCGAAGGTGGTCTATATGGTTCTTCCTGGAAACAGATTTTATAACAATGTCATCAATATATACTTGCATAAAAGTGTTAATAAAATCATGGAAGATAGAATTCATTGCTCGCTGATATGTTGCCCCAGCATTTTTTAGGCCAAAAGGCATCACTACCCATTCGTAAGTGCCTAAAGCCCCAGGGCATCGAAAAGCTGTTTTCGACACATCTTCTTCAGCAATGAATATTTGATTATATCCTGAATAACCATCGAGCATACTCAGGTACTCGTAGCCAGCGGCAGAATCGACTAGCATTTCCGCCACAGGCATAGGATATTCATCTTTGGGTGTAGCAGCATTCAAATCTCTGAAATCTATGCACACCCTCAATGTACTATTTTTCTTAATCACTGACACAATGTTTGCAATCCATTCGACATACCTCGTAACGCGTATGAATTTGCACTTCAGCAGTCTTTCGACTTCCGTTTTGATCTTCGACAGTATTTCTGGAGTGAAGCGTCTTGGACTTTGCTTGATTGGCTTCTTCCCAGGTTTGATTGGCAATTGAAGTTCCACCAATCCTCTGTCGAGACCAGGCATTTCGTCGTAATCCCATGCAAAACAGTCCTTGAACTCTTTTAGCAAATGGATTACTTCCAACCTGAGTTCTGGGTCAATCTTTGCGCTGATGTAAGTTGGATTTTTCTCTAACCCTTCTCCCAAGTTGATTTCTTCTAAAGGATCCTGCGCTAGCATCTTGATGTTATTCGCTAAGGGGTCCTTTTCGAATCCCAAAGGCTCATCGTCGTAGATGGCGTCGAGCCTCTGTTCCTGCATCCCTTCTGGCATGATATCAGGAGGTTCTGGATCGAAGTCCTTTCCAGTACCTGTAGAAGATAACTGTTGATCATTGGCCTGTGTGGCCATATATTTTACTTCGGCTTCGAGAGCCGTTATCATCTTTGTTTCGGCTACGTAAGTCGAAATTCGCTGCAATGATTGTGACTCAGTCATTGTCACTGAATTCACTTCCCCAACCAGTTGGTTGGATATTAGTTAACCCACTAAATTCAATGTGGGACAAGTCTTCTCTGTCCCATTGAAAACCATGCTCAGGGTGCAGGTATAGGGAACAAAAAGTATTTGGCGCTGGCGCCAAGTCGAAGTCAGGTGTTGGGCATGGCCCAATGTGAGCCAGGTTCTTGTCGAAGTCTGCCAGCCCTAGGTGATTTACTTCGCCCAGGTAATAGCTTTGGTCCACTTCTATGTTTTCGACCATCCCATCAGGACGCCATAGTAGTAACCTCTGGTGCATTGATGATGGTACAGCTCCAACACCATGAATCCATTCACGGCCCAACAAAAGATTATAGTTAGGTTTGGCCGATATGACCATAAACATAGTTGGTCGAAGGATAGATCCCACCTTGATGTCCAGTTGGATCACACCCATAGTGGTCCCTATGCCGCCTTCATAATTTGACAGGACTATGTTGTGAGGCTTGATATTCTCATCACTTTTGCCTATTTTTCTTAGCATAAAGTGAGGGATAATGTTGATGGTTGCCCCATAATCTACCAAGATTTTATTTACTGTGGTTTCTTCGAGTTTAGCCCTTATAAATAAAGGCTTGAGGTGATTTTTCATCGCCTCTGTAGGTGGTTCGAAGAACCCATTCTGCTCTTTAGTAGCGCCATTATCCATGACGAAATAACACACTGGCCTATGCTTGGCCATTTCTTGCTCCACTTCCCAATCGCTTGTTTCGACCTCTACCTGGCGGTTGAACTCCCTAGGCAGAACTGAGACTATGTTCACCATGATATCTAAGGTGTCATCCGACTCAGAACCATCATCGTTATCAACTTCACCCTGGTTAGGCCAAACTAGCCTATTGGTTACTGGTTGTCTTTCCAGAGGTTTCCTTTGCTTTCTCTGAGGAACATTTGAACTAGATTCTGCCTTTGGTTCATTAGCAGCTTCCCTCTCAGCTTTTCGTCGCCTCTGGTATCTCCTCCATTGAGATTGAGACATGGGATTTTTCCCTTTGTAGTTGCTTGATACCTGTGTCACTTTAGGGGTAGCAACCTGAGGCTCTTTCTTATGTGTTAAAGATGAACCTCTTGGCACATCGAATGAGTGCCATCTTTCCTCGCTTGGTCTCTTTCGACCAGATGTTTTGTACCATGTATCAACTGGCACATTAGTCGGAGGACTGAAAGTCAGTGGCCTCTTTTCTTGGTTTGAACCTCTTTGGGAGGCTCTTCTGGGGTCATGTCGAGTATCAACACTTTCCCTTTTCCTATTTGCTGCTCTTACACCTTGAATATGTTCAGCAGCTTTTTTGTCGAAGATTGAACTGCATCTAGGACACAACATCACTTCTGACTTCTTTTTCTGGCATCTTTGCAGGAAATCTGCCAGATTTTCATTTTCCCGAGGGAAAGCAGTTTTGTTGGCTTGTTCTTGCCTCATGGCCTCCTCTGATGCTTTTGGTTCGGAGACTTCGACCATGTTGACATTCATGGTATCTTTGGTGGCAAGAGTCAACTGCTTCATTTGAATCTCCAAGTCCTCTGTCTGGCCTTGAACTGCAGCCAAGTGAGAACTGGGTTTTGTTCCAGATTTTTGGGCTCCAACTGTCTCCAGCTTTGGGCTTTCGACCGCCTTTTGGACCGCTTCAATTGTCTTTCTGGATAGATTCCCAGAAAAACTGCCAAAGATTGGCATATTGATATGGTCCTTTGAGACTTCGACCATTGTGATTCCTGGCCTCTTCGACTGGCTTCTGGATGCCTCGATCACGTTCACCTCTGAAGGTTCAGCATAATGGGCTTCAGCTTGCAACGGGTTAGAGTCCACAGTCATGGGGGTCTTGTCAGCAAACTTCAACCTCCCTTCTTCGATAGCGTCTTGTACAAGATTCCTGAAAAGAAAACATTGAGACGTTTTATGGCCCAAAAAATTATGATATTTACAAAAGCATCTCTTCTTTCTTTGATCAAGAGGAGGCACTTTTACCCCTGGGGGTACTATCATTTGGCCATCTTTTACAAGCAAGTCAAAGATTTCATTGCATTTTGTAATATCAAAACTATAAGTCTTTTTGGGGAACCTATCGTTGGTCCTTTCTGAACCAGTGGGATTTTTTCCACTTGAGGGGACTAACAGTTTGCAAGAGTATGGTGGCCCTTGTTTTAGTTCCGCTAAATCGACCTCTCCTTCTTCGACGATTATAGTTTCGTCGAAGGTTTCTGGATCTCCGTCATCCATCTCGACATACGCTATCCTCTCTCTTTTATGAGTTTTTGTTGCCTTGGCTTTTTCAACTTTGAGGCGTTCTACCTGTCGAACTCTATCGGCCAATTGGGCCATGTCTCTCAGGTATTGAGTGTCTAACTTCTTCCTAATGGAATAATCTAAACCGCCTGCGGCTATTTCGACTAACTCATGTTCTGGCACTTGTGTAAAACATCTTGCTTTGAGCAACCTAAACCTATTTAGATATTCGTCTATAGGTTCAGTGAAACGTCTCTTTACACTGGCCAATTCTTTCAGGCTTATCTTGGTTTGTCCCATGTAGAATTGCTCATGGAACAATCTCTCCAACTGGGTCCAATGATGGATCAAATTGGGGGGGAGAGTTGTAAACCAAGTAAATGCGTTCTTTGTTAAAGAACTTGGGAAGTACTTAATCCTCAGGTTTTCGTTGTTTGAAATATCTCCTGCTTCAATTAAGTATCTCGCCACATGTTCGACAGTAGATTCTGTCGTGTCCCCAGAGAATTTAGTGAACTTAGGGACTTTACATCTAGGAGGTAAGTCTGTTTGTAACACGTATTCTGACAGTGGAGATGTGAAATTGGGCCTACGAAAGCCCATGTTCATCCCATTTTGCGTCATGATTCTTTCGATCATGGCTGCCAGATTATTTTCCAAACCCATGTTTTGGTATTGGATATGCTGAACCACTTCGTCAGCATTTTGGTTTCTGTTAACTAACCTTACCTCTGGGGCTATAACCCTAGGTTCTTCGACAGGCTGCTCCAATCGTGCCCTAAGGTTTTCTTCGACAGGCTGCTGGACTTGGTTGATAGTGGTTTCTTCCTCTAAAAGTATACCTTGGTTTCCCCTTATTTGCGCCCTTTGGGGCTGTCGAATAGGTTGGGGTACTCCAAAGAAATCAGCCAAACGCGTCATTTGCGCTGTCATCTGCTGATTCGATTGGGTGGTGTTTTGTATTAGAGGATTCAGCACTGTACTTAAAGTTTGTGCCAACATTTGAACCATATCATGGTTGCTTTCGTCCATTTGTTGCCTCAAGACTGCTGTCGAGGCATTTGTAAGGCCATGTGCTACTTGGGACGTTCCTCCTAAGAGTTGAGTCCTATTTCTGTTCGCCATACCTACTCCAGAACCTTGGAGTGGCGAAGAGGCACTCACTAAAGGGTCTGAAAAAGTGGACGCAGCGTTCGTCAGGCTAGCCAATTCAGACGTTGGCATGCCATAAAGTGGTTCTCGATTTTGACCGCCTGTCATAAATCCTGGGGGAACATAAGGCCTTGTGCCTAGATTTCCCCTTGGTGAGGGAGTTCCCAAAGGCACTCTGGGGCCAGTGAACGGAGGTAATGGCCCCGTTGTTGTGACTGTTACTGCTGGTGTTGAACCAGCGGTTATCGCTTCACTTACGGTTGGGATAACCGTTGTTCCCACATTTGTTTGTGGGATTTCGTTATTGGTTGGCGGATTCGCCATCGCTTCTCTTCTTCTGGCAGTATTGGTATTATTAGTGTATATTCTACCACTTCTCAATAACATGCAATACTTCTCGAAAAAGATGATATTCTGTGAAAAAAGGTTAAACTTCAAAATCAACACACAGTCCCACCAGGTGTGCCAATTTGTTTACCGTGGGAATTGGTAAACAACCGCTGATCTTCCAAAAGGTTACTTATTTGGTGACTCACAGGATCGATCAGATTGATCCTAAGACATGGTTGATTTTGGAGTTTTGACTAAGTTTGATAATGGTTAAATGACAAGAAAATAAAGAAGCTTTATGTAAATTGCATGAAGAAGAGAACTTGATAAAATAAAGGAAGGCTTGAAATAAAAGGCTTCGACTGGAAAAGTAAAGGAGAAAGCAAGTAAAGTTTCTGGAAAATAAATGACTTTGATTAATAAAGTGGTGTTTCACACATACATTCTCAACAATTCTTTCTCTCACGCTAGGTACTCGAATCTATATGAGTGACTTGTATATAATTGTGAACACACGCGAAAAACTGCGTGAACTACTAATATTTATACTAAATACATCCCAAGTAACCGTCGGGAAGTTACACTGCTTCGAGATGACTCCACTTGGCACGTTCACAGCGTTCGACGCTCCAGATCTTGGCACGTTGCACTTGGTAACCGCTGGGAACCGTTTTCCCTCCAAACGTTTGAATCTTAAACCGTTTCACTCTGAACAATCGAACACCTTCGTCGAGAAGCACCTTCGACGAGAAACACCTTCGACGTCGAAGGCAACCAAATCCTCCCTAGGAAGAAATTCTCTAAGTACCTTGCCATCTTCTGATGAGCATTTCGACAGACCCAGCTGGTCGAAACCATCCTTCAGCTTTAATGGCTGATATTAATAAAAACAAGGGTTTCGAATTTAGGAGCCAACAGTTTTTGCATCTCAAATTTTGTGCTACTTGTCTTTCTTTATTATATATTGCAAAACAGCTATTTTACACACACTCATATATACAGGTCTCAATCCACTCTAGATCTCACTGGTAACGACTATGCTACTGCCAGTTATGACTTCGAAAATCCGATCAACTTAGACGAAGACGAAGGTGAAGATGATTGCGAAGTGCTGGGTGAACTTGCAAGACTGCTACTCCAGGAAGAGAGGGCTATTCAGCCACATGAAGAGCCAGTGGAAACGGTGAATCTGGGTACTGAAACAGACAAGAAGAAAGTCAAGATCGGTGCAAATCTGGAGCTTAGTGTGAAGCAGTGGTTGATTCAGATGCTGCATGACTATGTTGAGATCTTTTCCTGGTCTTACGAAGATATGCCTGGTTTGGATACTGACATTGTGGTTCATCGCCTGCCTACCAAGGAAGACTGCCCTCCGGTAAAATAGAAGGTTCGCCGTATGCGCCTAGAGATGTCTGAGAAAATCAAGGCCGAAGTTATGAAACAGTTTGACGCCGGTTTTCTAGCAGTGACTTCTTACCCTCAGTGGGTTGCCAATGTGGTTCCGGTACCGAAGAAGGATGGTAAGGTTCGAATGTGTGTTGACTACAGGGATTTGAACAGGGCAAGCACTAAGGATGAGTTCCCTCTACCTCACATCGACGTTCTGGTTGACAATACTGCTCAGCACAAGGTATTCTCCTTCATGGATGGTTTCTCCTGTTATAACCAGATTAAAATGGCTCCCGAAGACATGGAGAAGACAACCTTTGTTACTCAGTGGGGTACCTTTTTCTAAAAGGTCATGCCTTTTGGGTTGAAAAATTTTGGGGCAACGTATCAACGTGCCATGGTTGCTTTGTTTCATGACATGATCCATCATGAGATTGAAGTATACGTCGACGATATGATTGCAAGGTCCCAGACTGAGGAGGAACACCTTGACCATCTACAGAAGTTGTTTGACAGGTTGAAGTTGTACAAGTTGAGATTGAACCCGAACAAGTGCACCTTCGGGGTAAGGTCTGGTAAGCTACTGGGTTTCGTTGTAAGCGATAAAGGTATTCAAGTGGACCCTGCCAAGGTGAAAGCCATACAAGAGATGCCAGCTCCCAAGACAGAGAAGGAGGTCAGAGGCTTTCTGGGACGACTAAATTACATTGCCCGATTCATCTCACACCTAACTGCTACTTGTGAGCCAATCTTCAAGGTGCTGAAGAAAGATCAAGTAGTACGTTAGAACGATGAATGTCAGGCCGCTTTCGAAAGAATCAAAGAGTATCTCCAAGAGCCACCCATCCTGATGCCACCAGTTGAAGGGAGACCTCTGATCTTATACTTGACAGTACTTGACAACTCAATGGGGTGTGTGATGGGTCAACACGACGAGTCTGGCCGAAAAGAGCACGCTATTTATTACCTTAGCAAAAAGTTTACCGACTGTGAGACCCGATACTCACTGCTCGAGAAAACTTGCTGCACTTTGGCATGGGCTGCTCGCTGGCTGAGACAGTATATGCTGACTCACACTACTATGTTGATATCAAAGATGGATCCCATCAAGTATATCTTCGAAAAGCCTGCCTTGTCCGGAAGAATAGCAAGATGGAAGATGATCTTGACTGAGTATGACATCCAGTACACGACTCAAAAAGAAATCAAGGGAAGTGTATTGGCAGACCATTTGGCGCACCAGGCGATGGATGATTACCAGTCTATGAACTTTGAATTTCCGGACGAGAATATCATGGTAGTGACTGATTGTGAGACACCTGGACCGGATGAAGGACCTGAGGAAGGATCCCAATGGTCTATGTACTTTGATGGAGCTTCAAACGCTTTGGGTAATGGCATTGGCGCTGTGATCATATCCCCTAAAGGCTCTCATACTCTGTTTACCGCCCGACTATGTTTCAACTGCACCAACAACATGGCGGAGTATGAAGCATGCATCATGGGTCTTCGAGCAGCAATTGACCTAAGGATTAAGTTTCTGAGTGTCTTCGGAGATTCCGCTCTCGTGATCAGTCAGATCAAAGGCGAGTGGGATACGAAACACCCAAATCTTATTCCTTATAAGGAGTATGTGTTGACATTGCTTCCCCATTTCGAAGAGATAACCTTTGAACACTTCCCTAGAGAGGAGAATCAGCTGGCGGACGCGCTAGCTACGATGTCTTCTATGTTCAAAGTCAATTGGGACAACGAGGCTCCCCGGATCATTATTGAAAAATTGGATGAACCTGCACATTGCTGTGATCTTGAGACTGAAGAGGTGACAGAAAAGCCCTGGTTTCACGAAGTAAAAAGATACCTTGAAGCTCGAGAATACCCCGAGGGTGCATCTATTAATGATAAGAAGTTTCTGAGGAGGTTTGCAGCAAATTTCTTCATCAGCAATGGCATTCTTTACAAGTGAAACCATGATTCAACCTTACTGCGTTGTGTGGATAAGATTGAAGCAGAAAGGATAATGGCAGAGTTACATGAAGGTACCTTCGGAACCCATTCCAGTGGACATACCATGGCAAAGAAAATCCTCCGGGCAGGATATTACTGGTCCATAATGGAAGCCGACTGTTATCAACATTCTCAGACATGTCACAAGTGCCAGGTCTATGCTGATAAGGTGCACATACCCCCAATTCCTTTGAACGTCTTGACGGCACCTTGGCCTTTTGCAATGTGGGGCATTAATATGATTGGAGAGATCAGACCTACGGCATCCAACGGGCATTGTTTCATCCTGGTAGCGATTGATTACTTTACGAAGTGGGTTGAAGCAGCTTCCTTTGCTACGGCAACCAAGAACGTCGTGGCACGGTTCATTCGGCATAACCTAATCTGTCGATACGGTGTACCAGAGAGGATCATTACAGACAATGGTACCAATCTCAACAACAAGATGATCACTGAGCTCTGCGAGCAATTCAAGATACAGCATCATAACTCATCTCCTTACCAGCCAAAGATGAATGGGGCCGTAGAAGCAGCTAATAAGAACATTAAGAAGATTGTGCAGAAGATGACAGTGACCTACAAAGATTGGCACAAGATGTTACCATTTTCTCTTCATGAGTACCGTACCTCAGCACGGACGTCAACATGGGCCACACCCTATTCCTTGGTTTATGGCATGGAGGTAGTCTTGCCTATTGAAGTTCAGATACCCTCTCTTAGAATCATGAAGGATGCAGGTTTGAGTGAAGATGACTGGATCCAGACCCGACTTGATCAACTGAATCTAATCGATGAAAAGATACTTACTGCTATTTGTCATGGTCAGACGTACAAAAAACAGATGATCAAGGCATTTAACAAGAAAGTTAGACGACAAGAGTATCAAGTTGGGGACCTGGTAATCAAGCGCATTATCTTACCTCAAGGTGATCCCAGGGGCAAATGGACCCCTACTTACGAAGGGCCATTTGTGGTTAAGAGCATCTTCTCAGGAGGAGCTATGATTCTAACCACCATGGACGGTGACGACCTTCCTCACCCCGTCAATGCAGACATAGTAAAAAGATACTACGCATAAGTCAAAAACCCGCTAGGTTGACTGGCCTAGGCAAAAATAAGGGATGAAAATGAAAAAAATCTGTACACCCGCAAGTCGAAAACCTGAAAAGGCGGCTTGGGCAAAAATGGGTATCCCGGTGGACTGAAAACCCGAAAGGGAGGTCCAAGCAAAAGTTAGGGATAAACGTAACACTATGTCTCATTGGATCACCCTGCATCCAGACTTCGGTATCAACTATCAAGCTCAGACATCACTAATCAATCTGATTCATCTTCAACTAAGCAGCAAAATGATGAGATACTTGAAGATATAAAGGCAATAGCAGAGTTGGAACCCAGTGGGATTGTTCACATAGCTGTTTTGTTTTCTTTTCACAAATTGTATAAATTCTATTTGTTCGGCGGTGTTCTCTTACTAGGACGTCAGCCTCTTGTACAAAAACGCCTATTTACAGGACAAACTTCAAAATCAATACATATTCATTTCCAGACAAATTTCTTTTTCCTTTATCTGTTTTGTTTTGCAAAGAACGTCCAAAGTTTCATTTTTGATATATGCATTTGACATTAATTGCTGCTCGTAAATGTTACATGCGAAACAGAAGGCAAATTACTGGTAATGTCAGAAACAGGGGCAATAGGAATTGTCCGAGCTGTCTAGTTGCTCTATCCACCAAGGTACCAAGGTAGGTTCAGCTGAAGAATGTGACCAAGATACCGTCACTCCCTGCAGAGTAAAACAGTAAGGGTAGATTTCCCAGTTAAGACTTGCAGCTATGTACGAATCGGTAATACTCTCCCCAAGAAGAGTTAATCTACCATCAGCCCTGAAAAGGCCTGGTATCCCCAGAAGATCTCAATCTTCCCCAGCGGAGTATAAGAATATTCTCCAGCAAGTAAGAGCATCCCCGACAGTCTTAATATTCCTCAACAGAATATAAGAATGTTCCCCGGCGGAATACAAGATACCACAGTGGAGTCATTTCCCCAGCGCACTCTAAAAAGGCTTTCCCAACGGAGTTGAATCATCATCCCCAGTAGACTCTGGAAGCTTATCCCCTGCGGAGCACAATTAAGTCTCCTCATCCAAATTCAGAGGTTATCCCCACAAAAGTCTAACTGGGTTATCCTCAGCAAGTTGCAACTGAAAGATCATCCCCAGCAAAGTTCTTCCTTTCACATACAAGACTTCAACCCTCAACAGATTCAATATCACCAGCAACGGTAACCCATCCCCATCGGATTTCATCATTGAAATCCCCAACAGAGCTTATCAACGGAATCCCCCAGCGGAGTTTATCATCAAAATCTTCAGTAGAATCTCTTCCCCACTGAGTAATCTCTTCATCAGCTTATTCCCCAATGGAGTTCTTTTCTCCTGCAGACTTATTCTCACAATCATCTTAGTTCATCATCCCCATCGGAAATGAAGAACTCAACTCTATTCTCCAGCAGCTCCGGGATTTATTTTCCCCAACTAAAACATCACATTTCCATACATCATGATACATGCATATACACATCATACCATACAATCTCATTTATTTTGAGAACATCATTGCCTGGTCCATATCATGCATTGCATATGACTGACCTTTACCTTTCAGGAAAGATACAGTTAAAGTTCTCAGTTACGTCGAAGACCTGACCGGTTCTTAAATCTCAATTGAATTATCCCCAGTTGAATTTCGGATAAGGTTCTCAATCTTGACAGTTCCTCCGTCATAGTGTGGACAAGTTCTATAACCTCAGCTGTATACTACGTTGAGCACGAGACAATTCCTAGATCTTGATGAAGATGTTTCCCTACGTCATAGTGTGGACGAGTACTATAACCTCGACGGTATACTACGTTGAGAACGAGTCAGTTCCTAGATCTTGATGTTTTTCCTCCGTCATAGTGTGGATGAGTTCTATAACCTCAGCGGTATACCACGTTGAGCACGAGACAGTTCCTAGATCTTGATGAAGATGTTTCCCTACGTCATAGTGTGGAAGAGTACTATAACCTCAACGGTATACTACGTTGAGCATGAGTCAGTTCCTAGATCTTGATGTTTTCCTCCGTCATAGTGTGGACGAGTTCTATAACCTCAACGTTATACTACGTTGAGCACGAGACAGTTCCTAGATCTTGATGAAGATGTTTCCCTATGTCATAGTGTGGACGAGTACTATAACCTCGACAGTATACTACGTTGAGCACGAGTCAGTTCCTAGATCTTGATGCTTTCCTCCGTCATAGTGTGGACAAGTTCTATAACCTCAGCGGTATACTACGTTGAGCACGAGACAGTTCCTAGATCTTGATGAAGATGTTTCCCTACATCATAGTATGGACGAGTACTATAACCTCGACGGTATACTATGTTGAGCACGAGTCAGTTCCTAGATCTTGATGTTTTCCTCCGTCATAGTATGGACAAGTTCTATAACCTCAACGGTATACTACGTTGAGCACGAGACAGTTCCTAGATCTTGATGAAGGTGTTTCCCTACGTCATAGTGTGGACGAGTATTATAACCTCGACGGTATACTATGTTGAGCACGAGTCAGTTCCTAGATCTTGATGTTTTTCCTCCGTCATAGTATGGATAAGTTATATAACCTCAGCGGTATACTATGTTTAGCACGAGACAATTCCTAGATCTTGATGAAGATGTTTCCCTACGTCATAGTGTGGACGAGTACTATAACCTCGACGGTATACTACGTTGAGCACGAGTCAGTTCCTAGATCTTGATGTTTTTCCTCCGTCATAGTGTGGACAAGTTCTATAACCTCTACGGTATGCTACGTTGAGCACGAGTCAGTTCCTAGATCTTGATGTTTTTCCTCCGTCACAGTGTGGACAAGTGCTATAACCTCAACGGTATGCTATGTTGAGTACGAGTCGGTTTCTAGATCTTGATGAAGATTACCCCCCCCCCAGTTGAATTATGGACAGGTTCTTAAGACTCAGCCGAGGCATTCTCTCAGTTGAAGTACATGCAAGGTTTCTAAATCTTAACAAAGGTTAGACTCCCCCAGCGAAATCTTTTACAACAACAAGTGTGCAAGTTCTCGCTAAGGAATCTCTTATGCGATCGAAATTCCTGCAGATGGCATCTGTAAGCCCATCCTCCTACCAACAATCTCCAAATGGCATCTGTAAGCCCATTACCGACATCACAATACTGATACTACACCATGCGAGTGCAAATTTCTGGGCACTCTAGTGTTCAATTATCTTCCACCTTCGGATCACGAAACGCTCGAAAGCCAATCTATATCCTCAAGTTTAAGAAAATTGAACAGGGGAAACTGTTGTACCCCAAAATTTGCCCTCCCATATTCCTCAAGACATGTCAAGAATAATCTTCAAGTTGGCTCAAGGGTTGGACAGTCAAATCACCTCCTAAGGCAGTCAAGTCAAAATTAGGGTTTTACAGGAAAAGTCAACTCAACTTTGACCAAGCATAACTTTCTCATACTTTATAAGAAATGACCCATCCAAAGCTCATTTTGAATCCATCTTCACACCCCAAGATCAAGAAATGCTCTCACAAAAAGTTACTAATTTGGACATTATAGGTCATTTTTGAAAGTCTACAAAAACACCTTTTTTTCCAAAGCTTATAACTTGAGCATGGAACTTCAAAATGAGATTATACCAAAAGGGTTGATTAGAGAACATCTCAAGGTTTCTAAAAAGTCCAAGAACACCTCCAAAAGTTCAAAATTGAAGAAGTTATGCATTGTTGAAGTTGGGCATTTTTCTAAATTTGCCAAAAGTCAACTATCCTCAAAACTCTAATTTTTGAATAAAGGGCCCACTTGTTTCCACTTGATATGGTCTTGTCATGCCACACACGTGTCCCATATTTGATTTCATGGCCATTCATTTATTTTTATATTTTATTTAATTTTTATTGATTTAATTCATCTTTAATCAATATTAAATCAAATAAAATCTAAAAATTGATGAAATCATATCTTTGTGATTGGTACAACTTTCAATTGGCATGATTCATCAAATCAATTCGTATCAAGGCTCATTCATGCACAAAAAATCAGATTTGACCTATTTTTGGAAGTTTGATAATGGTGATCAAAATCAAATAATGAATCTTCAATGCACTTGGATTCAGACCAAAAGATCAAACCTAATTCATTCTATAACACTCATACAACCCAGTCAGACCAAGAACACGCACAAAACACTGCTGAAACAGCCAGAAGAACTTTGGAAAAAAGCTTGGAAACTTGGAATCTGAAATCCATCTTGGAGCTCGATACAAAGCAAAAGCTTGACATAGCTCTCTTCCCTGACATCCAGTGAAGCGATACCAATCAAAACCAAGCCTTTTCATTGCCTAAAACTCACTGTAAGTCTCCACGAACCTTGCTCTGAAAATGGCATTATGAATCGTCTCTCTTGCATCCTTTTTCCATTTTATTTGTACCATCGTGCTTAACATTCAAATTCTAACAAATCTGCATTATCCAATTTGATTTTCATAGCCTATATAACGATGCCCGAATCTAGGGTTTACATGTGTTGTTTTTAGGCGTTTAAGTTACAGGGAAAATTGGATCAAACAATGGTTATAGGGATACTCAGGAGGCAGAGACGAACACATCCATGTTCTTGGATGGTATTTTCATGGCCTGGGAGAGATTTTTGAAATATCCTATGAATCTTCCTACGGATAAAAATCCACAGGTAAACGAACCAGGGATGCGTTGGGGAAGATGATTATGTGGCTTAGCGTCATTGGCCTATTTAAATTGTTAGCGCATTTTTTTATTTTTCAGGGCATAATTAATTGTTTTGAATATAATGTTTTTTGTACATTCCACTAACAAAGAAGCAGCGCAATAGAGTTGGCAAGGCAGGCGTGTTATTGAGCACTGAGACCTGGGTTCGAATCCCAGGTCCCCCAATACTTTGTTGAATTTTTTCTCCAGGTATTCACATGTAGCATTCAAGGCGTGGACCATCATGTTCTGCCAAGATCTCAAACGCCAGGTGGCTACAAAGCAGATCCAATGGCCTAGAATGGGAGACTACCATGGTCTTAAGTCAATGGACATGTGGACAATCCAATAGGTCAAACAGGCTGGAGCGTTAATGGGCCAAGAATTGGTGATTTCACACCCAAGTTAAGCCCAGCACCCCCCTGGGTTATTTCTTTTTCCCTTCCTATTTTCATTTATTTATTTTATTCTAATTATTTGTTTTATTATTAATTAATTAACCAATTAACTTTTTTTCATAAAAAACCAGAAAACCCAAAATAAAAATAATATTTTTATTAATTTCACTATTTTATTATTTTGTAAATAAATTTTAGTCAATTAATTTAGTTTTTTTAATTAGGTACAATTTTAATATCTTTTGCATTAAATTAAAATTAATATAGAATTAGGGTTTTTAATATCTTTTAATCATTCTTATTTTATTTCCTTAAATATAAAAAAAAAATATATTTTCATTTAATTAATTAATTCAATTATTAATTTAATTTAACTTAATTTAAAATAACAAAAAAATATGCTTTATTTAATAAAAGGGGTCAAAACCCTAAAAAGCACTCTAATTTAATTTTCTCGCGCGCGAATTATTTTTGATCCATATTTCAATATTGTAACTGCTTCGGGAATGTAATAGTTTTTAACTTAGGATTTTATTTATTTATTTATCGCTTTTATTTACTTTTCGTAATTTAATTTTAAAAGGGTTTGTCTTTGGCGATGTAAATACCCGACGCCTTGTAATAGCTTAGATTAATTTCCTGCAATTTAAATTCCGCACAATATTAACTGTTAGATGTTTGTTAAATAGGAAATGCATGACAAGATAAATCTTTAACCTAAAATCAACAGTAGCTCACTATTAACATGTACAAAGATAATATAACTGAAAAACAATACACTCGCACATGCGCACTCTTAGGGTACACCTCACTTGGTTGCCTCAAACGTGGTCATTGAGTATAGGAAGTTTTAGAGGTCGCCCTCTTGTCCAAAGATCATAAATTGCCTCGAAACGGTTGCCTCGGATAAAATGATCTAAGACATTAGGGTTACCGCTAAGGCGTCCTAACATTGCTTTAGTGACCACACGTCCCTTAATCGAATTGACCTGAAAACTCCAACGACGGTGCTACCTGCTCCTCAATAGTGGGATAGCATTGTCTAAAGGACACTTGCACAGTTTAATTCCTTTTTGAGTAGGTAGATGGTTCTTAAGTACTTGCTCCTTTTAAAATAAAACAAAACTTTTCGCACTTACACTCCTTTCAAACAAAAACTCTTTTCAAACCCACAAACACAAAGAAAAGCAAACTTTTGAAAACACAATGAGGAAGTACCTAAGATCCCGTGGATAACCACGGATAAAAAGGGTGCTAACACCTTCCCTTTCTATAATCTACCTCCCGAACCCGAGAAATATCTCAAAAAGGAATTTTTCTGTGCTTTTGTCCTTTCCTTGTTGGATAAAATAAAAGACGGTGGCGACTCTTGCTTACCGCGACATTTTGCGAAAACAAACGCAAAACGCGAACCAACATTCAAAAACAGTCAGTTCTCATTCCCACCGATCACAGTGTTCTTGGAATTTTTAGAAATCTTGAGATGTCCTCTAAGCAACCCTTTTGTTCTTATCTCAATTTGGTATTCCATGTTCATGTATGAAGCTTTGACAAAAAAGGTGTTTTTGTTGACTTTTCACAATGACCTATAATGTCCAAATTCATAACTTCTTGTGAGTGCATATTTTGAACTTGGGAGTTGAAGATGGATTGTATATAATTGCATCCTATTAAAAATTATCTTTGGATGGGTCATTTATCATAAAGTATGAGAATGTTATGCTTGGTCAAAGTTGAGTTGACTTTTCCTACAAAATCCTAATTTATCAACTTTTGGTTCTTGATGAATTATGAGCAATCCTTGATTAATCATGATCAACCCTTGATAAAATGATGAAATGTACTTCAAAATGAGGATGTTGACCAAAAATCTTGAAGCTTGACTGTATGTAGGCCACAATTGACTTTTGCCCTAGCATAGTCGATTTTCAGGCCTTTGAGCAATTGACTGAGCAAACTTCCTCTTCAAGGCTTGAAATTTGACATGGATGATCTTGAGAACATATTAGGACAATGGTGAGAATTTGGGATCCCTTGGACTCAAATATCTTGATGCAACATGAAACCCTAATTTGAGGTAGACTGCCTTAAGAGAGAGCTTGTCTGGTCAACCCTTGGGCTTCCTTGAGCAACTTGAGGATCTTTCTTGCAATGTTTTGAGAAATATGGGAGGGAAGATTTTAGGGTTCAACAGCTTCCCCTTTTCAATCTTCTTAAACCTGAGGATGTAGATTGGCTTGCGTGCCTTTCGTGATCCGAAGGTGGAAGATGATTGAACACTAGAGTGCCCAGAAATTTGCACTCGCATGAAGTGGTAATTGTCTTGTGATGTCGGGAATGTGCTTACAGATGCCATTTGGAAATTAATGACAAGAGATGGGCTTAAAGATGCCATCCGAAGGAGTGTCGATCGCATAAGAGATTCCTTAGCGAGAGTTTGTATACCTGTTGTTGAGGAAGACTGTGTTGGGGATTGTTGATCTTTGTCTTGAGAGAAATAGAATTTTAGGAGCTTCGGTCGTCCGTTATTCTACTGGGAAATCGTATCTAGGTACAACACATGTCACTTGTATCCCAAAATTTTCCCTCTCATTTACCAAGATTTTTCTCACAAGATCTCTTTGACTCAAGACTGGATTAGGGTTTGGTCAGCCCAAGACATCTCATCTTGCACTAATGACCCAAAATTAGGGTTTGAGTGTGCACAAGGATTTTTGGACCATCATTGCTTCATATAACTTTCAAACATCATTAGGGATCCCTAAGATCACTCATGACAAGTTTCAAGCCTTTAACCACATTTTTGATCAGTCAATTGGACAGTTGATCTAAAAATCAGCTTTATTGGGGAAAAAGTCAACCATGGCCAATTTACAGTCAAACTTCATAATTTTTGATCCACATCAACATTTTAAACTCACATGTATCATTTGGTCAAGTTTGGATCACAGTTCCTCAAGAAATTTTATCAAATCACAAAAAGGGCAAAATGGTCAAAATTAGGGTTTTCACTGAGGAAAGGCAAATTTTGATTTTTAACCTAGCAAATGAACAATTGAGTTCAAACATGATTTCAAGGCTTTAATGGCATCATCTTGACTTAATTACATGGCTCAAAACATCTCAAGTTCATTGGATTGACAAATGAATTTTACAGTCAACTGATCAAAAGTCAATTGTACACTGAAAAGTCAAACTTTGACTTTTTGATCAAAATCAAGTATCAAGGGTCATAATTCATCAAAACATTTCCAAATGTGAAACTTATTCATCAAGAAATCCAAATTTGAAACTTAGGGTTTGAATTTAAAAATTTTCATAACTTAGAAATTTTCTAAGTATGAAAATTTTCTTATTTTTTCTCAACTTTAGGCCACTTTTACACCATGATGCATATTGATTCAAGGAAAGTTCCTAACATGAAAGTTGTAGATCTCCATGAAATCTACAACTTTTCTTCACAAACTTTTTCCTAAAGATGCTTGGATCTCAAGATATAAATTTGTGAATGCATGGTCATGAACTTGTTAACTTAGTGAAATTTTGCCCTAATTTAGGTAGGTTTTAGACCCAACTTCATGGCAACTTTTCACCTAGTTCCAAGAGGTATCTTAAAATTCATTTCAAATATGAATTATAGAGAACAATGCAAGATTTCCAAAATGTCAAAGAACTCCTCAAGATCATTTTTGAGTAGGGAGAATCGAAGAGAGGAAGTTGACATTTTCTCACTTTTTGTTCAAGCCATTTCATGAAGAACCAAGTTGCAAATCAATCCTATGCTGGCTATTTCATGATGTACAAGTACTAAACTTGTTCCACACTCCTTAATTAAATGCTTACTCAGTTGACAAAGCCTCTATCCTTGCTTTTGAACCTTTATCTAATTTGTAATTCCATTTATGGCAAAAAGGTTCCATTGCCATTTTGAAAAAGAACCACTTTTGCAAACTTTAAAATTTTGAGCTTTGAACCTGTCCCCTTGATGCATACAAACCACACAGGTCTCAAGTAAGTTGTACAAACTCATACCAACCCTAAGCAAGCTGGTACAAGCATGTGAAGCTTTGGTCTTGTCACTTTGCTTCAAGTACAAGAAAGTTGGCAAAAAGGCTAGCATTTGCACAGCTGATAGAGAGCTGACCTAAAACCATTTTCAATACTAATATATAAACAATATACAACAAAAAAAATGATTGGCAAGGACCGGAAATACTCCCAACCAGCAAAAATACCAAAACTTGTCCAAAACTGCAGATTCTTCACAAGCACCCCCCATATTCCATTTGGCTCGTGCGTTTTGTGTTTAGATCATTCAAACACCTTACATACTTAATATCAAACCCATCCAAACCACCATCCTTGTTCTGTAATCATTTTTCCACCATCTGCCATTGTTGAGTTCAAAGCTTGCAGTTGGATTTTGCCAAGGAGTTCTAGCTACTTTCAGAGCAAGGCAAGGGTTGGAATAGATTCAGGGAAGCTCAAGGAAGCTCAAGCAAGCATCAGGCCTCCATTAAAGTCACTACATTTCCATACACGATTACACCTGAATGAGGTAAATTTTCAAACTCTATCTCTTTGTACAGGCAACCATAGGCCATGATTTGTGAATAAAAAATATAGTCCTCATCATAACGAAGTTGTACATATCATTATCTTGCATTGATTTTACTTGTGCTAAGAGACTTTGAAACTTGAAATTTCTGGAAATATTAGGTCAAGATTTAGGGCTGATAAAATTCTCTTTATACTTTGATTAATAGTTCACATAATTTATATGGTTGGAATCGTGAGTTCAAGCACTACAATTTTCATGTTATAAGTTTTTATTTTTATGGAAGTATGAGGAAGTTACAGGGGATCCACCAAGGCTTGAGGAAGAAGATGAAACAGGGCAAGGGCGCGTTTTGTAATATGTTATTTTTGTTTCAGTAAAGATAATGGATGTATGGCCACCCCAGTGGTAAAGCAGCACGCTGGTGAGACCCATGTCCTGGATTCGAACTTGCGCGCTACTTTTGCATTTTTACATTTTTTCCTTTTCAGTTTTTGACACTTTTTTGCAGATTGGGCTTAGCTTCATGGACCAGTGTTTTTGCTAACTTTGCCACAAATCTACTACATCACCTCCTGCCAACTCTTTTTTTTTTTAATTTGTTTTTATTTTCATATTTAATATTTTGAATATTTTCTTTAATGCATAAAAAATCTTAAAAAATATAAATTAATAATATTGCACTTTTATTTCATTTTTATCTTATTTCTCACATGAAAATATATTTTATTTTTAATATATATCATTTATTTTCTTAATAAACTTGTAAATATAATTAAATATATTTAGTTTAATTTATTTTGCATTTCATACTTACAAATATTTATTTTTGCATATATTTAATTTTAATATTTATATAAAATATTATTTATTATTTTTACACAACAAAATACACAAAATAATACATATAAAAACTTTATTTTCTTTTAAATAAAATTTGGGTTAAACCCCTTTCAAAAAAATTAAATCTTTTTCCTTATATTTTTAGGTTTAGATCAAATATTCCTTTACATAAAAATAAGACATAAAAAAAAAATCTCTTTACATGTACATTATATTGCATTACATTTTAAATATTGTTTTGTATTTATTTTAAATTCGTACAAATTCGATTTGGTTGTAATAATATATTAGCTTTATATTTGTGCAAATCCCCATTCAAACTTGTATTCCCCCCTCCCATAAAATTGTTGTAATAGCTTAGTATATTTACATTACGCAATTTATCGCTTTCATATGCCATGATTAGTAATTAGGGTTCGTATGACAAGAACAAAACAAAACAAAATAGTACACTCTAAATACAAGACAAAATCAAAAGCATGAAAATAATACACTTGCACATAAGCACCCTTAGGATTTCCCCACTTGGTTGCCTAAAACAAAATGGCCATGTTACGCATGCAAAGTATCTTGGCAAAACAAAACAAATATAAGATCATAGCCCCTCGATGATGCTATTCAAAAGTTGCCTTACAAAAATGATCTTGGTCACTAAAAAATGCTAAGATACTTTGCAAACATTTCTAATCATGGCTATACGATGACCCACACCCGTCCCGTTTACATCCAAAGATAGGGTTGCTTACCAAATCAATGGTAAGACAACAATGTCAAAGGAATAGAAAATGCATAAGAAAGACATTTGAGTAGGTAGATAGCTTCTAGTTACTTGCTCCATTTCAAACAAAAACATCCTTGCTATTTTCAAAACACACACATTTCAAAACATCTTACAATCATTGAAAATATTTTCAAAGGACAAACATCTTTGTATACATTCTTACGAACGAGAATCATTACAAAGATTGCCTAAACGAATGGCCTCTTTTACAAAATACTTTCAAAACCACACCAAATACAATTTCAAACAAACAAAAGCAAGTGATCTAAGCAAGTAACTAAGAGCCCATGGAAAACCATGGATGAAAAGGGTGCTAACACCTTCCCTTTTCATAATTTACCCCCCGAACTCAAGAAAACATCTCAAAGGTATTTCCTGTGCTTTTTCACCTTTCCTTTTGGATAAAAGAAAAGTCAGTGGCGACTCTTGCTAACCGCAACATTTGCGATAAAACACAAAAACCTCAAGTCAGTTCTCCTAACGCATCACAGAACTGGCGACTCTACTGAGGAATATTTTAAAAGTGGGGTTACCTTAGGGTTTAGATCACATTTATTTGCTTACATTGTTTGACTTGTTTGCTTTACATTATGGTCCTTTTTTTGGGTTTGAATCCTCTACCCGGATTTGGGAAACATTATAGGTAAATAGCAATACGTTGTGGAAACTGTATGGGGTATACCGATATGGTCTAAGCAATAGCTATGTTAGTGTGACATATTTGTGGGTACCGGTAGCCTTTGAGTTAATCAAAGAGAATACAGGGCCGTTGAGTGATGTCATGAAGCACTAATGAACTTCTAGAAACCTTTACTTGACCAACTTGGCCTTTAGGATGTAGTGAGATGACCGGCTTTGGTGCAGTCCGAAGTTGGTAGATACTCGATACTACACTCATTAAGGGTTGGTTTCTTGGTATATTTCGGTCGTCATTAAAGAGGCTTTAGCTGAAACAATGACCAAGGAAACAATCCAGTGATATTGAGCTCCTTAGAACCCGGTTACTATTATTAGGACAGGTTGAGCCAACTAAACTTCAAGAGGGTACTTACCTATAAAACCCCATGCAAGCCTAAACCAAGAACTTGTTTGTTTTGCTTGTATATGCATACTTGTACATAACATCATGGACATCATGAACATTATATGCATCCACTAACCATTTCAAGGATTTTGGAGATTCATCTTTGTTCTTGTTTTGTAGGATATGGATTCACTTCGCAGGAAAACTATCCAAATAAACCCTGTAAGAATTCCTCCACAACTCAAGGAGCTAGCTTCTAAGATCCTTGAGAACTCTCCATTCACCGAGAGGCATGGTCGTCTACTCAACTTGGTCACCTCTAACACAGAGGAAGATATGATGAAGGTTTTCTTCCAGTTCTTTGACCCTTTGCATCATTGCTTCACATTCCCTGACTATCAGCTTGTGCCTACTTTGGAAGAATTATCTCAACTCTTGAGGATTCCTATTCTCAATCAACTACCTTTCAAAGGTACGGAAAGAGATCCAAATCCAGAAGAGATTGCTCAAGTCCTGCACTTGCACTCATCTGATGTCACAACTCATTGGGAAACTAGAAGTGGTGTCAAAGGCTTCTTAGCAAAGTTTATGTTTGAGAATGCCCAAAGCCGTTGGAATTATCTAGACTTGCAAGCTTTTGAGGAAACTGTGGCTCTTCTTATCTATGGGATGGTCTTGTTCCCCAATCCTGACCAACTCATAGATGTAAGCGCCGTCAAAATCTTTATGTCACGCAATCCGGTGCCTACATTGCTAGGGGATATCCTACACTCTTTTCACACTTGTACAATGAGGAAAAGAGGTGTCCTTATGTGTTGCACTCCCCTCCTGGCAAGATGGTTTACTTCTCATCTTCCCCAATCAGTCTTAAAGAATGAGCAAGGATTAATGTGGTCACAAAGGTTAATGACGCTTAAAAATTCAGATATTCATTGGTGCTCTCGATCCAAAGAGAATGTTATCATTGTTGACCGTTGTGGGGAATTCCCTAATGTCCCTCTACTTGGCATTAGGGGAGGCGTCACCTACAACCCATGCTTGGCTCTGAGACAATTTGGTTATGCCCGAAGGGATGGCCCACATGATATGCTGATTCAAGGCTTGGTATTCGACTACGACAACGACGATCAAGGGCTTCGCCAGAGATTCATCCGAGCTTGGAGGATGCTAAACAAGGTGAATAACAAGACTTTTGGACACAAGAATTCCATCCCTCTTGAGCCTTACCTTAAGTGGGTACGAACCCGCGCTCAAAGTCTTATGATGCCTTATCCATCCATTCTCCCAGTGATTATTGAGCATGTTAAGGAAGGAGAAGTTCCATATACTATCCTACATCCTGACATGCCCACATCACTTGAAGATCTACAAATGGATTGAATACAACTTAAAGGAGAGTGAGATACTTTCGAAGCCCAATTCTACGCAAGCGAGAAGAAGGTTTTAGAACTCACTAGGCTACTTCATGAGGAGCAGACTCTAAACACCTACATAGCACCAAAGAGGATGCATAATACTTTTTTATTTTAGAATTTTGTATTATTTTTCCCAAGGGGCATTGATGTACTCAAGTTATACCTTATTAATATAATGTGTGTTTCTTTTTGTTTAAAAAAAATTTAAATTTTTTTAAATCCTTGAAAGCATTGCATGTATACATATTATTCATCATGACATAAGCAGGTCTTTTGCAACCAGTTTCCTCATCTCTCTACTGTTTATTTCAGTAAGATGGATCTCGAACAGACGGTCAAAGATCTTCAAGCTCAAAACACGCAATTTCAACAGTTGCTCATGACCCTAGCCAAGGGGCAGGATAAATTAAAGACCCTGTTAGCTGAAGAGAGAAAGAAGAAACCAAATAAGACCACTGGGGCTTTGAATATGGGGAGAAGATTTCAAGGACAGACTAGGAGGACCTTGAATTTTGCAACCACTTCCGAGGAAGGAGAAGGAAAAGGAAAAGAAACAGCAGTACCATCAGAATCTGAAGAAGAGGAAGAAGAGGAAGACTACTCTGAAGAGCAATACCCACCGGCTGATGACAAGTACAGATATCTTGAAGAGCGTTTAAGCGCTATGGAAATCCAGAGGGTACCAGGTCTAGATTTTGAAGAGTTGGGGCTGGTGTCAGGAATTGTAATCCCGCCAAAGTTCAAAGTGCCATTATTTGCAAAATATGATGGGGTGTCGTGTCCTAAAATGCACCTCTGATCATACGTGAGAAAGATTCAGCCGCACTCTACCGATAAAGACCTATGGGTGCATTTTTTCCAAGACAGTTTATCAGGAACGCAACTCGATTGGTTTTACCAATTAGAAAGGGCCGACGTCCACAACTGGGAAGACCTTGCCGCAACCTTCTATAAACAATACCAGTAAAATGCATATTTGGCGCCTACCCGTACTCAACTTCATAGTATGGCTATGGCTTCAAATGAGGGTTTCAAAAATTATGCGCAAAAATGGAGAGATCTAGCTGGGAGAGTGAAACCCCCTCTGTCTGAAAGGGAGTTGGTGGATATGTTCTTAGGTACTTTATTGAGCCCTTTCTTCAACCATTTGATTGGGAGTTCATCTGCTGGATTTACTGAGTTAATATTAACCGGAGAAAGGGTAGAGGCTGGCATAAAAAGTGAAAAGATCCAAAAAGATTCATCTGTCTCTACAGCTGTGAGAAAAAATTTCACTGGAAAGAAGGAGGTATCTGTTGTTTATCCACAAAGGAACCAAGGGAGGGTTGAGCGTCGACCAATGGTAGGGGCCGTTATGATCCCAAAGCTGACATCTGATCAACCGAGGAGTAACCAACCAAGGGTGGAAAGGCCAGTCCGTCAATTCACCAGACTTAATATGACTCTAGCCCAGATTTTACCACGTCTACTGAAATCTAATTTAGCGACCTTAAAAGAAGCTCCAAAGAATCCCAACATGGCGTCCCCCCATTATCACCCAAATGCCAGATGCGCATACCATTCCGAAAGCCCGGGCCATGACACCAACAACTGTTAGGCTTTGAAGAACAAAATTCAAGACCTCGTAGATGCAAAGGAAATTGAGTTTGAAACGCCAAAGAAACCAAATGTCATTTCTGCTCCCATGCCTAGACAGAGTCACAACGCCAATGCTATCGAGGAAGATTTGTTTGTGGCTACAGTAGATGCACTCTTAACTCCTCTCCCGACCATTAAGACGAATTTTTTGAAAGCTGGTATATTCCCAGGTTGCGATAAAGACTGCCATGTTTGCCTATCCTCATCATTTGATTTCCCTCTGCTGAAGACAGGTATCCAACGCCTGATTGACAACCAAGAAATTCTGTTTGAGAATGCTACTGTTTCACCCGTCCTAGTTAAAGACGTTTCAATCATAACCATCTCCGCCAATCCTTCCAGGGTCCCCAAAAGACCCGTTAGGATTACATCAGTTCCGAAGACTACTCCTATCATAATTACAATGCCCGAGCCGGTCCCATATGAATCAGATAAGACAGTACCGTGGAATTACGGTGGAGAAATCTACTACCATGGTATTAAACAAGATGGGTTAACCACCGAAGAAGAAAGCTCCGAAGAATAAAATTCTGACATTAGCAATATTGCCAGAACTAGCAAGATTACCCGTAGCGGTAGAATCTTCTCTCCAGAAATTGCCCCTCCAAAGGCAGTTTTTGGACCCGTGGTCGTTCCGAAGATTACCTTTATACCAATAATCATACCTGCAAGTGCACCTACTGACAAAGACGACGCGACTCTTATTGTTATCCCTACCAATACTTCTACTATTGAAAATCGAGGAAAAAGAATTCAAGAAGAGCCTGTCCGGACGAAGGCTCAATCACTAGCTATCCCCAAAACATCCAAGAAGGAAATGGAAGAGATCCCGAGGATAATAAAGAAGAGTGATTATGATATGGTTGAACAGTTGGGGCAAACTCCCTCCAAGATCTCCATGCTAGCCTTGCTGCTGGGCTCTGAGGCACATGCGAAAGCTCTGGTAAAATTTCTGAAGACAACCCATGTGCCACAAGAGACATCTGCTGACCAATTCCAAGATTGTGTGGCCAGTTTGACAGCTGATAATGGCTTAGGCTTCTCTGATGCTGATTTGACACCCAGAGGGAGAAAACACAATGAGGCATTACATGTCTTTGTGGAGTGTAGAGGAACGACTCTGGCCCATGTATTGGTGGACACGGGTTCATCTTTGAACGTCTTACCGAAGAAATCCCTTGACAGATTGGATTGCGAAGGGATGACTTTAAAACCCAGTAACATAGTTGTGAGAGCATTTGATGGTTCGAAGAGGATGGTCCACGGGGAGGTGGACATCCCGATAAAGGTGGGAACTCAGATTTTCAATTCGACCTTCTATGTGGTGGACATCCGTCCCTCTTACTCATGTCTGTTAGGACGCCCCTGGATCCATAATGTTGGTGTCGTCACCTCTACACTACATCAAATGCTGAAATACCCGGTCCAAGGAAAGATCATAACTGTCCACGGGGAGGAGGAGTACATGATTAGTCATCTGAATTCCTTCCGATATGTGGAGTTGGATGGTGACTTCATCAAAATCCCTTTCCAACATTTTGAAGAAGTCTCTCAAGAAGTAGGGTAACCAAGGCGGTATCCTCGATGCCCAATATCACAAGACCTCTGCTTCAGATGTCATCTCTAAAGGACGCTAAGGCAGTAGTAGAAGAGGGTGGATGCACCATCTGGGGGCAGCTTCCAGACATCCCGTATAAATCATACAAGTTTGGCTTGGGGTTTACTTCAACTGCTCAGAAGGCTGTGCGTCATGCCCGTACTGGAGGGCCACCTTTGAAGGTTATTAACCGAGAGGTCAACGCTGTGGAAGATAGTGAAGAAGATGGCAGCTTGGAAGATTGGATATTTCCTACTGTCAACGAAGGACTTCGCAACTAGGAAGCCAGAGACTTTGTCCCAATAACTTTCATCTCTCAGTAATTTATCTTTTACATTTCTGTTGGACTTGTAATATTCACAAACAATTCGCACTTTAAAAACCTTGTGCCTTACCCGAGGCACAACGGTCCATTTGTAAGGGTTTTTATTTCATCTTCATATGACATTCAATGAATCATGGACGTTTTTCCACATACAAACCTTTTGTGCTCATTGTCTTTCTTTTACATTTTTATTGTTTAAAGGTGGCTATACCCTTACACACACCCACACTCACAAATGCAGGTACCCCTCCATTACGGATCCCATGGGTAACGATACTGCTATAGCCTTCAGTGACTCTGAAGATCCAATCTATCAAGCCGAATACGAAGGTGAAGAAGATTGTGAAGTGCCAGGGGAATTGGCCAGACTACTACAACAAGAGGAAAGAGCTATTCAGCCTCATGAAGAGCTGTTGGATACAATTAACTTGGGTACCGAGGAAGATAAAAAGGAAATCAAAGTGGGTGCCAACCTAGAGCTGAGTGTCAAGGAACTTCTAATTCAGCTATTGCATGATTATGTTGAGATCTTTGCCTGGTCATACAAAGACATTCCAGGACTTGATACAGACATTGTGGTACATTGTCTACCCACAAGAGAAGACTATCCACCAGTGAAACAAAAAGTCCGCCGCATGAGACCTGACATGTTAGAGAAGATCAAAGCAGAAGTCATGAAGCAGTTCAATGCTGGATTCTTAGCTGTCACTTCCTATCCTCAATGGGTTGCCAACATTGTTCCCGTGCCTAAAAAGGACAGCAAAGTAAGAATGTGCGTGGATTATAGAGATTTAAACAGGGTCAACCCTAAAGATGATTTTCCACTTCCCCACATCGACATCCTGGTTGACAATACAGCCTAGCACAAAGTATTTTCCTTCATGGATGGATTCTCAGGTTATAACCAGATCAAAATGGCACCTGAGGACATGGAGAATACTACATTTGTCACACAATGGGGCACATTCTGCTACAAAGTGATGCCGTTCGGACTGAAGAATGCTGGGGCAACCTATCAGCGCGCCATGGTAGCTTTGTTTCATGATATGATACATCATGAGATAGAGGTCTATGTGGATGACATGATAGCCCGATCGCAAACTGAAGAGGAGCACTTTGATCACTTACAAAAGTTATTTGTGAGGTTGAAGGAGTACGAGTTAAGATTGAATCCAAACAAGTGTACATTCGGAGTCCAGTCCGGTAAACTCTTAGGCTTTGTTGTCAGCAACAAAGGCATTGAGGTTGATCCTGCCAAGGTTAAAGCGATACAAGAAATGCCTGCTCCTCGCACTGAGAAGGAAGTCAGAGGATTCTTGGGACGCCTGAACTATATTGCCAGATTCATTTCTCACTTGACAGCTACTTGTGAGCCAATCTTCAAACTGTTGAAGAAAGATCAAGTAGTTAGTTAGAATGACGAATGCCAAATTTCTTTTGACAAGATCAAGGAGTATTTACAAGAGCCTCCTGTTTTGATGCCACCAGTCGAGGGAAGACCACTGATCATGTATCTGACCGTTTTAGAGAACTCAACGGGGTGTGTATTGGGGCAGCATGACGAGTCTGGCCGAAAAGAGCACGCTATTTACTACATGAGCAAAAAGTTTACCGACTGTGAAACCAGATATTCACTGCTCTAGAAAACTTGTTGTGCTCTGGCATGGGCTGCTCGCCGACTAAGACAGTACATGTTGACTCATACCACTTTGTTGATATCTAAGATGGATCCGATAAAGTACATCTTCGAAAAGCCTGCTCTGTCTGGAAGAATAGCTAGGTGGCAGATGATCTTAACAGAATATGACATACAATACACTACCCAGAAAGCTATAAAAGGAAGTGTGCTAGATGATCATCTTGCTCATCAAGATGTAGAAGATTATCAATCCATGAAGTTTGAATTCTCGGATGAAGACATCATGACAATAGACAAATGTGAAGAGATCAGACCATATGACGGACCTGAACAAGGATCCCGATGGACCCTATTATTTGATGGGGCATCAAATGCACTTGGTAATGGTATCGGTGTTGTACTCATATCTCCGGAAGGGTGTCATACTCCCTTTACTGCCAGAATTTGCTTCAACTGTACGAACAACATGGCGGAATACGAAGCATGAATCTTTGGTCTCAAGGCTGCCATAGACTTGGGAATCAAATGTTTAGATGTGTCTGGAGATTCAGCTTTGGTCATCAGTCAGATCAAAGGAGAGTGGGACACTAAACATCTAAACCTTATCCCTTACAAAGAACATGTTTTGACATTGCTACCACATTTTGAACAGATTACCTTCGAGCATTTCCCGCGAGAAGAAAATAAGATAACAGATGCTCTAGCCACAATGTCATCTATGTTTAAACTTAATTGGGATAACGAGGCTCCCCAGATCACCATTGAACGAATGGACGAACCAGCACACTATCACGAGATTAATACTGAAGAAGCAGTGGACCAGCCTTGGTTTCATGAAGTCAAGAGGTGTCTCGAGGCTCAAGAATATCCAGAAGGAGCTTCAATCAATGATAAGAAGTTCTTAAGGAGATTCTCTGCTAAGTTCTTCCTGAGTAATGGCATCTTGTACAAGCGCAATCATGAGTCTATTCTGCTCTGTTGTGTGGATAAGATTGAGGCTGAAAAGATCATGGTTGAATTACATGAAGGTACCTTTGGCACTCACTCCAGCGGGAATACGATGGCAAAGAAAATCCTACGGGCAGACTATTACTGGTCTGCCATGGAAACAGATTGCTATCAACACTCTCGGACCTGTCATAAGTGTCAAATCTATGCTGACAAGGTGCATGTGCCCCCGGTTCCTCTAAATGTCTTGACGTCTCCTTGGCCCTTTGCTATGTGGGGAATCGATATGATTGGAGAGATCAAGCCTACAGCCTCCAATGGACACCGCTTCATTCTAGTGGCCATTGATTATTTTACAAAATGGGTCGAAGAAGCTTCCTTCGCATCGGCTACTAAGAATGTTGTTGCCCGCTTCATGAAGCAGAATCTCATTTGCCGGTACGGTATCCCAGAAAGGATCATCACTGATAATGGTACAAACCTTAACAATACTATGATCACCGCCTTGTGCGAGCAGTTCAAGATTTAGCATCACAATTCATCCCCCTATCGGCCAAAGATGAATGGTGCCGTTGAAGCTGCAAATAAAAACATTAAAAAGATCATACAAAAAATGACAGTCACCTACAAGGACTGGCATGAGATGCGGCCATTTGCTCTCCACGGGTACCGTACCACGGCTCGCACATCAACTGGGGCAACACCCTATTCTTTGGTTTATGGCACGGAGGATGTCTTGCCTATCGAGGTTCAAATCCCCTCTTTGAGAATTATGAAGGATGCAGGTTTGAATGAGGACGATTGGATCAGACTCGACTTGATCAATTGAACTTAATTTATGAAAAGAGACTTATTGCTGTTTGTCATGGTCAGATGTATCAAAAATGGATGATCAAGGCTTTCAACAAGAAAGTCAGACGCCAAGTATATCAAGTTGGAGATCTAGTGATCAAACGCATTATCTTGCCACAAAGTGATCCCAGGGGCAAATGGACTCCTACCTATAAGGGACCATTTGTAATCAAGAACATCTTCTCCGGTGGGGCAATGATCTTAACCACCATGGACGGTGATGACTTGCCACACCCTACGAACGCTGACATAGTCAAAAGATACTACGCATAAAAGACCCGCTAGGTTGACACACCTAGGCAAAAAAAGGGGCATCCCGACGAACCAAAAAGTTCGGGAAAAAATTAGGGATAAAAATAAAAAAAAATTATACACCCAGCAATTTGAAAATCCGAAAGGGCGACTTGGGCAAAAAAGGGTTTCCCGGTGGACTGAAAACCCGAAAGGGAAGTCCAGGAAAAAGTTAGGGAATTAAAGCGTATGACTGGGTCTCGTCGGATCACGTTGAGGACAATCTCTTCACTAGAAAACTCGGAGGTTCTGATCAATTCAATCATCTTCGGGAAAAGCAACAAATAGACAAGATATTCGGAGATACGGAGGCTATAGAAGAATGGGAACCCCATGGGATTATCAGACATAGCTATCTTTCTTTGTATAAATTTTTCTTACTTTTATGACACCATCCTCTTACTAGAATGTCTGTCTCCTTTGTACAAAATACTTATTCAAAGTAAATACAAAGATATCTCTTTCAAGTACAGAAAACTATTTGTCCTTTTTCTTTACACTTGTATTTTATTTGCAAAAAACGTCCAATGGTTCATTGATGAACATATGCATGTGAACATAATTACTGTTTACAAATAAACAAAATGAAAGGAAACAATTACTGACAGATTGAAAGAATAGGAAAACGTCTTTAGGCTATTCCATGAGCAATCCCCACAGTATGTCACTTAAATCCCCAGCGGAACTAAAACTTCAAACTATCAATCCCCGGCGGAAACCATCCAGTTCCTCCAAATTCCCCAGCAAGTTGTTCAAAGCCTGAAATCCATTCGGATAGCAATTGACTTCTGTTATGCCTTAACAGAACCAAGACTCCCATTTATCCCCAGTAGAGGTCATCAAAATCCTCTGGATTCCCCAAGCAGATTCCTCAAGCAGTATATGGCTTTGCTCTCACAACATAATTTTTGCCAAATACTCCACCTTCAAGACATGAAGAATCCACATATCCTCAGCAGTGGTCAAGGATTTATTTTCCTCAACAATACAACAAATTGGCTTACATGCGCATACATTACATCCCTATATCATAAACATTGATAAAATACTTATTGCATCATACATTTCATGCAACATAATTTTATGTTTCAGCTAACATTTTACCCTTTTCAGGATAAGATTAACAACTACCGTTAACAATATGCAATCATGATACAGTACAGATACGCTCCAGACACGATACAGTTCAGATACGCTCCAGACATGGATGCCATTCTGATACTCATTCAGATTCAGCTTTCAGATACAATACAGATACGCTTCAGACATGGACGCCATTCTGATACTCATTCAGATTCAGCTTTCAGATACAGTACGAATACGTTCTAGACACGGAAGCCATTATGCTACTCATTCAGATTTTAAGTTCAGATACGCTCCAGATACGGATGTCATTCTAACACTTATTCATACTTCAAGTTCAGATACAGTACGGATGCGCTCCATACACGGAAGCCATCCTGTCGCTGATCTAGATTCAGACTTCACATACAGTTCAGATACGTTCCAGACACGGACACCATTTTGATACTCGTTCTTTCAGCTTACAACTTACAATTCAACAAACATCCTTGGATGGCCTCTACAAGCCCATCTCCCACAAGATTCTATCACTTCTCCAAATGGCATCTTTAATCCCATTCCCTCAACTACACGTCGCCGAGTGCAAATTTATGGGCACTCTAGTGTCCAATCATCTTTCACCTTCGAGTCACGAACGAAAAAACTCGCCGGTCTAACTCTTCAGGTTTAAGAAGATTGAACGGGGTCAGCTGTTGTACCCCAAAATTTTCCCTCTCATTTACCAAAATTTTTCTCACAAGATCTCTTTGACTCAAGACTGGATTAGGGTTTGGTCAGCCCAAGACATCTCATCTTGCACTGATGACCCAAAATTAGGGTTTGAGTTTGCACAAGGATTTTTGGACCATCATTGCTTCATATGACTCTCAAACATCATTAGGGATCCCTAAGATCACTCATGACAAGTTTCAAGCCTTGAACCACATTTTTGATCAGTCAATTGGATAGTTGATCTAAAAATCAGTTGTATTGGGGAAAAAGTCAACCATGGCCAATTTACAGTCAAACTTCATAATTTTTTATCCACATCAACATTTTAAACTCACGTGTATCATTTGGTCAAGTTTGGATCACAGTTCCTCAAGAAATTTGATCAAATCACAAAAAGGGCAAAATGGTCAAAATTAGGGTTTTGACTGAGGAAAGGCAATTTCTGATTTTTAACCTAGCAAATGACCAATTGAGTTCAAACATGATTTCAAGGCTTCAATGGCATCATCTTAACTTAATTACATGGCTCAAAACATCTCAAGTTCATTGGATTGACAAATGAATTTTACAGTCAACTGATCAAAAGTCAATTGTACACTGAAAAGTCAAACTTTGACTTTTTGATCAAAATCAAGTATCAAGAGTCATAATTCATCAAAACATTTCCAAATGTGAAACTTGTTCATAAATAAATCCAAATTTGAAACTTAGGGTTTGAGTTTGAAAATTTTCATAACTTCAAAATTTTCTAAGTATGAAAATTTTCTTATTTTTTCTTAACTTTAGGCCACTTTTACACCATGATGCATATTGATTCAAGGAAAGTTCCCAACATGAAAGTTTTAGATCTCCATGAAATCTACAACTTTTCTTCACAAACGTTTTCCTAAATATGCTTGGATCTCAAGATATAAATTTGTGAATACATGGTCATGAACTTGTTAACTTAGTGAAATTTTGCCCTAATTTAGGCAGGTTTTGGACCCAACTTCATGGCAACTTTTCACCTAGTTCCAAGAGGTATCTTAAAATGCATTTCAAATATGAATTATAGAGAACATTGCAAGCTTTCCAAAATGTCAAAGAACTCCTCAAGATCATTTTTGAGTAGGGAGAATCGAAGAGAGGAAGTTGGCATTTTCTCACTTTTTGTTCAAGCCATTTCATGAAGAACCAAGTTGCAAATCAATCCTATGTTGGCTATTTCATTATGTACAAGTCCTAAAATTGTTCCACACTCCTTAATTAAATGCTTACTCAGTTGACAAAGCCTCTATCCTTGCTTTTGAACCTTTATCCAACTTGTAATTCCATTTATGGCAAAAACATTCCATTGCCATTTTGAAAAAGAACCACTTTTGCAAACTTTACAATTTTGAGCTTTGAATTTGTCCCCTTGATGCATACAAACCACACAGGTATCAAGTAAGTTGTACAAACTCATACCAACCCTAAGCAAGTTGGTACAAGCATGTGAAGCTTTGGTCTTGTCACTTTGCTTCAAGTACAAGAAAGTTGGCAAAAAGGCTAGCATTTGCACAGATGATAGAGAGCTGATCTAAAACCATTTTCAATACTAATATACAAACAATATACAACACAAAAAATGATTGGCAAGGACCGGAAATACCCCCAACCAGCAAAAACACTAAAACCTGTCCAAAACTCCAAATTATGCACAAGCACCCCCATCTTCCATTTGGCTCGTGCGTTTTGTGTTTAGATCATTCAAACACCTTACATACTTAATATCAAACCCATCCAAACCATCATCCTTGTTCTGTAATCATTTTTCCACCATCTGCCATTGTTGAGTTCAAAGCTTGCAGTTGGATTTGGACAAGGAGTTCTAGCTACATTCAGAGCAAGGCAAGGGTTGGAATAGATTCAGGGAAGCTCAAGGAAGCTCAAGCAAGCATCAGGCCTCCATTAAAGTCACTGCATTTCCATACACGATTACACCTAAAGGAGGTAAATTTTTAAACTATATCTCTTTGTACAGGCAACCATAGGCCATGATTTATGAATAAAAATGTAGTCCTCATTATAACGAAGCTGTACATATCATTATCTTGCATTGATTTTACTTGTGCTAAGAGAATTTGAAACTTGAAATTTTTGGAAATATTAGGTCAAGATTTAGGGATGATAAAATTCTCTTTATACTTTGATTAATAGTTCACATAATTTATATGGTTGGAATCGTGAGTTCAAGCACTACAATTTTCATGTTATAAGTTTTTATTTTTATGGAAGTATGAGGAAGTTACAGGGGATCCGACCAAGGCTTGAGGAAGAAGATGAAACAGGGCAAGGGCGCATTTTGTAATATGTTATTTTTGTTTCAGTAAAGATAATGGACGTATGGCCACCCCAGTGGTAAAGCAGCGCGCTGGTGAGACCCATGTCCTGGGTTCGAACCTGCGCGCTACTTTTGCATTTTTATATTTTTTCCTTTTCAGTTTTTGACACTTTTTTGCAGATTGGGCTTAGCTTCATGGGCCAGTGTTTTTGCTAACTTTGCCACAAATCTACTACATCACCCCCTGCCAACTCTTTTCTTTTCTTTTTTTATTTGTTTTTATTTTCATATTTAATATTTTGAATATTTTCTTTAATGCATAAAAAATATTAAAAAATATAAATTAATAATATTGCACTTTTATTTCATTTTTATCTTATTTCTCACATGAAAATATATTTTATTTTTAATATATATCATTTATTTTCTTAATAAACTTGTAAATATAATTAAATATATTTAGTTTCATTTATTTTGCATTTCATACTTACAAATATTTATTTTTGCATATATTTAATTTTAGTATTTATATACAATATTATTTATTATTTTTACACAAGAAAACACACAAAATAATACATATAAAAACTTTATTTTCTTTTAAATAAAATTTGGGTTAAACCCCTTTCAAAGAAATTAAATCTTTTTCCTTATATTTTTAGGTTTAGATTAAATATTCCTTTACATAAAAATAAGACATCAAAAAAAAAATCTCTTTACATGTACATTATATTACATTACATTTTAAATATTGTTTTGTATTTATTTTAAATTTGTACAAATTCGATTTGGTTGTAATAATATATTAGCTTTATATTTGTGCAAATCCCCATTCAAACTTGTATTCCCCCCTCCCATAAAATTGTTGTAATAGCTTAGTATATTTACATTACGCAATTTATCGCTTTCATATGCCATGATTAGTAATTAGGGTTTGTATGACAAGAACAAAACAAAACAAAATAGTACACTCTAAATACAAGACAAAATCAAAAGCATGAAAATAATACACTTGCACACAAGCATCCTTAGGGTTTCCCCACTTGGTTGCCTAAAACAAAATGGCCATGTTGCGCATGCAAAGTATCTTGGTAAAACAAAACAAATATAAGATCATAGCCCCTCGATGACGCTATTCAAAAGTTGCCTTACAAAAATGATCTTGGTCCCAAAAAAATGCTAAGAAACTTTGCAAACATTGCTAATCATGGCTATACGATGACCCACGCCTGTCCCGTTTACATCCAAAGATAGGGTTGCTTACCAAATCAATGGTAAGACAACAATGTCAAAGGAATAGAAAATGCATAAGAAAGAAATTTGAGTAGGTAGATAACTTCTAGTTACTTGCTCCATTTCAAACAAAAATATCCTTGCTATTTTCAAAATACACACACATTTCAAAACATCTTACAATCATTGAAAATATTTTCAAAAGACAAACATCTTTGTATACGTTCTTACGAACGAGAATCATTACAAAGATTGCCTAAACGAATGGCCTCTTTTACAAATACTTTTAAAACCACACCAAACACAATTTCAAACAAAAAAAAGCAAGTGATCTAAGCAAGTAACTAAGAGCCCATGAAAACCATGGATGAAAAGGGTGATAACACCTTCCCTTTTCATAATTTACCCCCCGAACTCAAGAAAACATCTCAAAGGTCTTTCCTGTGCTTTTTCACCTTTCCTTTTGGATAAAAGAAAAGTCGATGGCGACTCTTTCTAACCACAACATTTGCAATAAAACGCAAAAACCTCAAGTCAGTTCTCCCACCGCATCACAACATGTATCAAGCAATGATGTTCTCAAAATAAATGAGATTGTGTTGCATGATGCGTATGCGCATGTCGTGATGTATGGACATGCAATGTTTTTATGATGTTCTCTAGCTGGGGAAAATAAATCTCGGATTGCTGCTGGAGCAAAAGAGTTGAATTCTTCATTCTCGTTGGGGATAATGACCGAAGATGGTTATGAGAATAATCCTGCTGGAGAATAAACTGACGAGAAAATGATTATGTGGGGGAGAGATACTCTGCTAGAGGACCTTTTGATTTGGAGAAATAACCTCGGTTGGGGATGAACTTCTGTTGCTGGAGATAATGAAACCTGTCGAGGATTGAGTTTCCGCTTGTGGAAGAAATAAACTCCACTGGGGATAATATTCTAGTGCTGATGATAGATAAACTCTGTGGGGAGAATCACTGTTTTTTAGATACCTTTTGCTCTGCGGAGAGTGAATGTACCTTTAGTCGTATTCTCCAGCTAGGTCTATCCCTATACCTGGTGGACAGAGCAACTGTAAGGTTTGGACATTTCTTTTTTTTCCATGTTCCTGATATTACGAGTAATCGTCTTTTGTTTCGCATGTAAATATTTAGAAGCAGCAATTATTGTCAAATGCATATATCAAAAATGAACATTGGACGTTCTTGCAAAAGAAAACAGAAAAAGAAAAACAATTTGAAATTTCTTTGTGAAAATGAATTGTATTGATTTTGAAGTTGGCCTGTAAATAGGCGTTTTTTGTACAAGATGCTGACGTCCTAGTAAGAGAACGCCGCCGAACAACAAAATTTATACAATTTGTGAAAAACAAAGAGAAACAGCTATGTGAAAAATCCCACTGGGTTCCAACTCTGCTATTGCCTTTATATCCTCGAGCATCTCATCACTTTGCTACTTGGTTGAAGGTGGATCGGACTGATTAGTGTCTTCCGAGCTTGATAGTCGATACAGAAGTCTGGTTGCAAAATGATCCAATGAGACATAGTGTTACGCTTTGATCCCTAATTTTTTCCTGGACCGCCCTTTCGGGTTTTCAGTCCGCCGGGATACCCCTTTTTGCCCAAGTCACCTTTTCAGGTTTTCGACTTGCCGGGTGTACAGATTTTTTTATTTTCATCCCTTATTTTTGCCCGAACCCTTTTGGTTCTCCGGGAAGCCCTTATTTTTTCCTAGGCCAGTCAACCTAGCGGGTCTTTGATTATGCGTAGTATTTTTTCACTATGTCTGTATTGACGGGGTGAGGAAGGTCGTCACCATCCATGGTGGTTAAAATCATAGCTCCTCTTGAGAAAATGTTCTTAACCATAAATGGCCCTTCATACGCAGGGGTCCATTTGCCCCTAGGATCACCTTGTGGCAGTATGATGCGTTTGATCACCAGATCCCCAACTTGATACTCTTGTCATCTGACTTTCTTGTTAAATGCCTTGATCATTCATTTTTGATACGTCTGACCATGAAAAATAGCAGTAAGTCTCTTTTCATCGATTAAGTTTAACTGATCAAGCCGGGTCTGGATCTAGTCGTCCTCGCTCAAACTTGCATCCTTAATAATTTGAAGAGAGGGTATCTGGAGCTCAATGGGTAAGACTGCTTCCATGCCATACACCAACGAGTAGGGTGTTTCCCCTGTTGAAATTCGCGCTGAGGTACGGTACCCATGAAGAGCAAATGGTAACATCTCGTGCCAGTCTTTGTATGTCACCATCATCTTCTGCACAATCTTCTTAATGTTCTTATTAGCTACTTCAACAGCCCCATTCATCTTCGGCCAGTAAGGAGAAGAATTGTGATGTTGTATCTTGAACTGCTTGCAGAGCTCGGTGATCATCGTATTGTTGAGATTTGTACCATTGTCCGTAATGATCCTCTCTGGTATACCATATCGACAGATCAAATTGTGCCAAATAAACCGTGCCACGAAGTTCTTGGTCACTGTAGCAAAGGAAGCTGCCTCAACCCACTTTGTAAAGTAGTCAATCGCTACCAGGATGAAACGATGCCCGTTGGACGCAGTAGGTCTGATCTCGCCAATCATATCGATGCCCCAGATTGCAAAGGGCCAAGGAGCTGTCAATACATTCAGAGGGACCGGAGGTACATGCACCTTATCAGCATAGACTTGGCACTTGTGACAGGTTTGAGAATGTTGATAACAGTCGGCTTCCATGGTAGACCAATAATATCCTGCTCGAAGGATTTTCTTTGCCATGGTATGTCCACTGGAATGAGTTCCGAAAGTACCTTCATGTAACTCCGCCATGATCCTTTCTACCTCTTTCTTATCCACACATCGCAGTAAGGTTGAATCATGTTTACGCTTGTAAAGGACACCATTATTAATGAAGAACTTTGCAGCGAACCTCCTCAAGAACTTCTTATCATTAACAGATGCACCCTCGGGGTATTCCTGATCCTCAAGATACCTCTTTACCTCGTGGAACCATGGTTTATCTGCTACCTCTTCAGTCTCAATGTCACAGCAATGTGCGGGTTTGTCCAACCTCTCAATGGTGATCTGGGGAGCCTCATTGTCCCACCTGACCTTAAACATAGAAGACATGGTAGCTAGCGCGTCCGCTAACTGATTCTCCTCCCTGGGGAAGTGTTCAAAGGTTATCTCCTTGAAATGTGGAAGCAACGTTAGCACATACTCTTTGTAAGGAATAATATTTGGGTGCTTCATATCCCACTCTCCTTTGATCTGACTGATCACTAGAGCGGAATCTCCGAATACACTTAAGAACTTAATCCTTAGGTCAATAGCTGCTCGAAGGCCCATAATGCACGCTTCATACTCCACCATGTTGTTGGTGCAGTTAAAACATAATCGGGTGGTGAACGGAGTATGACAGCCTTAAGGAGATATGATCACGATGCCAATGCCGTTTCCCAACGTGTTTGAAGCTCCATCAAAATACATAGACCATCGGGATCCCTCCTCATGTCCTTCATCTAGTACAGGTATTTCACAGTCAGTTACCAACATGATGCTCTCATCCTGAAACTCAAAATTCATAGACTGGTAATCATTCACTGCCTGATACGCCAGATGATCTGCCAACACACTGCCCTTGATTGCCTTTTGGGTTGTGTAGTGGATATCATACTCAGTCAAGATCATCTGCCATCTTGCTATTCTTCCGGACAAGGCAGGCTTTTCGAAGATATACTTGATTGGGTCCATCTTTGATATCAATAGGGTAGTGTGAGTCAGCATATACTGTCTCAGTCGGCGAGCAGCCCATGCCAAAGTGCAGCAAGTTTTCTCAAGCAGTGAGTATCGGGTCTCACAGTCGGTAAAATTTTTGCTAAGGTAGTAAATAACATGCTCTTTTCGGCCAGACTCGTCATGCTGCCCCAGCACGCACCCCATTGAATTGTCGAGTACTGTCAAGTATAAGACCAAAGGTCTTCCCTCAACTGGAGACATCAGAATAGGTGGCTCTTGGAGATATTCTTTGATCCTTTTGAAAGTGGCTTGACATTCATCATTCCATCTTACCACTTGATCTTTCTTCAAAAGCTTGAAGATTGGCTCACAAGTAGCAGTCAGGTGTGAAATGAATCGGGCAATGTAGTTCAGACGTCCCAGAAAGCCTCTGACTTCTTTTTCTGTTCGGGGAGCTGGAATTTCCTGTATAGCCTTCACCTTTGCAGGATCCACTTGAATACCTTTATCACTAACAACGAAACCCAACAGCTTACCAGACCTTACCCCGAAGGTGCACTTGTTCGGGTTTAACCTCAGCTTGTACATCTTTAACCTGTCAAATAGCTTCTGGAGATGGTCAAGATGTTCTTCTTCAGTCTGGGATCTTTCAATCATGTCATCAACGTACACCTCAATCTCATGGTGAATCATGTCATGGAACAAAGAGACCATGGCGCGCTGATACGTTGCCCCAGCATTCTTCAGTCCGAACGGCATGACTTTGTAGCAAAAGGTACCCCACTGTGTAACAAATGTTGTCTTCTCCATGTCTTCGGGAGCCATCTTAATCTGATTGTAACCAGAAAAACCATCCATAGAGGAGAAGATCTTATTTTGCGCGGTGTTATCGACCAGAACATCGATGTGAGGGAGTGGGAAATCATCCTTGGGGATTTCCCTATTCAGATCCCTATAGTCCACACACATCCTCACCTTACCATCTTTCTTTAGTACTGGAACCACGTTGGAACCCCACTGCGGGTAAGAAGTAACTACTAGAAAACCGGCATCAAACTGTTTCATGACCTCAGCTTTGATTTTCTCAGACATCTCTGGGCGCATTCGAAGAACTTTCTGCTTCAATGGAGGACAGTCTTCTTTGGTTAGCAAGCGGTGTACCACAATATCAGTATCCAACCCAGGCATATCTTCATAAGACCAAGCGAAGATCTCAACATAATCACGTAGCATCTAAATCAACCGTTGCTTGACACTAGGCTCCAGATTTGTACCGATCTTGACCTCTTTCTTGTCTTCCTCTGTACCCAGATTCATTGATTCCACTGGCTCTTCATGGGGCTGTATGGCCCTCTCTTCCTGCAGCAACAGTCTAGCAAGTTCCCCAGGCACTTCACAATCATTCTTACCTTCATCCTTGGCTTGGTTGATCGAACTTTCGAAGTCATAATTGGCAGTAGCAGAGTCGTTATCAGTGAGATCCAGAGTGGATGTGGATCTGCATTATGATATGTGAGTATGTGTAAGACAATAGTTGTTTTGATAAAGTGCAAGATAGAAAAGAAAAACAAGGAGCACAAAATTTGTAATGCAAGAAAACGTCCAATGCTTTGTTGATGATATATGGAAATGGCAAATAATAAGCCCTCACAAACAAAGCCACGGTGTCTCGGGCAAGGCACCAGGCCATAAAGTTTCAAATTGTCTATTACAAAACTTAAAACAAAAGTCTATTACTGTGTAATAAAAGAAATGGGCACGAAGTCCTTCATCGTCCAATTGCTCAATCCACCGTCGGTAGTCGGGTAAATCCAGTTGTCAAACTCTGACTCTTCTTTATCATCCTCAATTGCATTCACTCCCAGATTACTAATATGCAGGGGAGGTCTTCCAATCCGCGCACGCCGAACAACCCTTTGAGCTTCTGCAGTAAAACCCAAACCAAACTTGTCAGTTTTGTGTGTGAAGTCAGGGAGTTGACCCCAATTTGCACACCCACATTTTTCCTATACATCCCGGGCATCCTTAAGGGAAGGCATCTTCATTGGAGGTTCTTCAACAGCAACTTCAGTCGATGCTAGAGTCTGGGGGACCTCTTCAAAGTTCTGACACGAGGTTTCAATGAACTCCCCATCCATCTCCACATACCGAAAAGAGTTAAGATGGCTCACCATGTACTCCTCTTCTCCTCGTACTGTAGCAATCTTCCCCTTTACTGGATATTTTAACATCTGATGGAGCATACAAGTCACTGCCCCAGCCTTATGAATCCACAGGCGACCCAGAAAACAAGAATAAGATGGTCGGATGTCCATCACATAGAACGTAGATGCAAAAGTTTGAGAGCCAACTTTAACAGGAACATCCACCTCCCCGTGCACCATCCTTTTGGACCCGTCGAAGGCCCTAACCACAATATTACCCGGCTTCAGAACCAACCCTTTACAGTCCAACCGGTCTAATGCTTTCTTGGGTAAAACATTCAACGAGGACCTAGTATCCACCAGTACATGGGCCAGAGTAGTGTCCCTGCACTCGATCGAAACATGCAGAGCGTCATTGTGATTCCTTCCTTTGGTAGTCAGATCTGTGTCGAAGAAACCCAACCCGTTGTCAGCGGTCAGACTAGCTACACAATCTTTGAATTGATCAGCAGATGTTTCCTGCGGCACATGCGCAGTTTTAAGGAAAGCAATTAAAGCCTTTGCATGGGCTTCCGAGCACAACAATAAGGATAACATGGAGATCTTCGACGGAGTCTGCCCCAAATGTTCGACTATGTTGTAGTCGCTTTTCTTGATAATCTTCAAAATTTCCTCTATCTCCTGCCTAGAGGTTTCTACAACAATCTTCTTAGGTGCCTCCGTCCGGGCAGGCTCACCTGTGATTTGTTTTCCCCGAGCGTCAGATGGCTCGGTGACAGGGGTGATAATTAGAATATGGACTGGGGATGTAGTTGATGTACTGGCAGACAGAATGGCAATAGGCTTTTGAACAGTCGGAGGGGAAATCTCAGGAGAGAAAAGTCTTCTACTTCGGGTGACCTTGCTAGACCCGACAATATTGCTGACATAAGTATTAGCTTCTTCAACCTTCAAGCTTTGTTTGATCCCATGATAATACACATCGGCCCCGTAGTGCCACGCGACAGCCTTATCCGAAGTGTATGGGATAGGACCAGGAATAGTAATGGTCAATGGAGCAACTCTTGGAACGGATGTAATCCTAACAGGCTTTCTCGAGGAAGCCTTGGAAGGATTAGCGGAAATGGTTATGATGGACACATCCTCAACAGGAATCAACGGAATCAAAGTTTTCTCGAACAAGATCTCTTTGTTATCCATCAGGCGTTGAACACCTGATTTCAATAAATGGCAACCAGCAGGCAGGATTGAACATAGGTGGCAACCTTCGCCACAACCCAAAAATAAACTGTCCAATAATAGGTTCTTCTTCACTGTCATCAACGGAGTAGAAACGTCTTCTATAGAGGTCACAAATGAATCATCGTCCACAATATTTACTCCATGCTTGGGCATAGGAGAAGTCATGACATTGGGCTTTTCCGGTGCGTCAAACTCGATTTCTTTAGCTTCAATCAAATCTTGCACCTTATTCCTCAAGGCCCAGCAGTTGTTTGTATCATGCCCTGGGCTATTAGAGTGATAGGCGCACCGGGCGTTCGGATTATACAGTGGAGATGTGGTGCTTCCCTCAGAGTTATCAAGTTTGTCTTCAATAATTGCGGTAAAATTTGAGACATAGTCATACTGAGCCGAGTATACTGTCTTTGCGGCCTCTCTACTCTTTGCTGATTGTTGTGTTGTGGGGCAACAATGGGTCTTGATATTACTACCGCATTAACCGCTTGGCGGCGTTCAGGTCAATTTTGGCTCCTCAAGCTGTAAACTGCACTAACTTCTTTTCTAAAAGGCTTCTTTTCTGTACTTAAGGAAGCACCTTTCTGTATCTTGCCACTTTTGATACCAGCTTCTACTCTCTCCCCAGTCAAAATCAATTCAGTAAACCCTGATGATGAACTACCGATCAAATGATTGAAAATGGACCAGACAAAGTCCCAAGAAACATATCCACCAACTCCCTATCAGACAGAGGGGGTTGGACTCTTCCAGCCAGATCTCTCCACTTCTGAGCATAGTCCTTAAAGCCTTCGCCTGTACCCATAGACATACCCTGAAGCTGAGTACGCGTGGGAGCAAGGTCGGTGTTATACTGGTATTTCTTATAAAAAGCAGCGGCAAGGTCCTCCTAGTTGCGGAAATTAGCTCCTTCCAATTGATAGAACCATTCAAGTTGAGTCCCTGACAGACTATCTTGAAAGAAATGAACCCACAGGTTTCTATCAGCAGTATAGGGCTAGACTTTTCTGACATTTGAGCGGAGATGAAGCTTTGGACAAGACACTCCATCATACTTAGAAAAAACAGGAGCTTTAAACTTTTGAGGGATCACCACCCCAGATGCCAATCCCAAATCTCCGAAGTCCAGACCAGGTATCTTCTGAATCTCCATTGCACTCAGCCGGTCTTCGAGTTGCTTATACCTATCCTCAATAGGAGGATACTGTTCTTCATCAAAATCAGTGTCATTATCAGAGACCACAGGACTAGGACCCTTTCTTTCCTCTTGATTCTCTCCCCCTCCAGATGAGTGAGACAGATCAGCTTCCTGTCTCAACCTATTCCCAAATCTGTGACCCATATTCAGACGGACCACCTTCTTCTTCTTCTTTTTCTTCTCCTTCATGATAAGAGTTTTCAAATCTTCCTGTCCTTTAGCCAAGTTCATGAACATTTCTTTGAATTGAGCATTCTGTTCTTGAAGAGCCTTGATGGCTTGATCAGTAGGTATTTCAGAAGACATTCTGTGCTGAAATAAACACCGAAGAAGATGAGAAACCTGTAATGATATCTGTAATGAGGTGCATGATAATGGAATGCGTATGAAATGATTTCAAATACTTTGGGAGATTCAAATTTGCAAACCAAGAAATAAACAAACTTTATTATATTCAAACTTGTAAAAATGTTTAATAATGCCTTTAAGGCATTACAAAAGAAATAACTGAAAATAAATCTAAACTAGAAACAAGCAGAAATCAGAAATCCCATGGTCGCTTTCCATTCGTGCTGACATAGTCGTTGATCATCCTTTCATTCTCCATCTGCCTCGTGATAAGGTTGCATTGGGAGAGAAGTCTTTAGTCCTAGCTCTTGAGGGTCAGACCTGTTCACCATGCCCCAGGCTCGTATAAACCTTCGGCGATGCTCTTTAGCGTCCTCCTTATAGTCAAAGACAATGTCTGTAAGAAGCAGCTCATAGGGACCGTCTCTACGAGCGCGACCAAACTGTCGTAAAGCCAAACAAGGACTGTAAGTTATACCCCCCTCTAATTCCAAGCAACGGGATATTAGGGTATTCCCCACATCGATCAATGATAGCAACTCTTTCCATATCCTTAAAACTCCAAAGAATGTCCGTATGAGCAAGGGATATGATTCTGTAAGCCCAACCTACACCTTCCTCATTCTTCAATACAGACTTGGGGAGGTGCGAAATAAGCCACCTCTCCAACAGCGGCATGCAACACATGAGGGTCCCTCTTCTACGCGTCATATGAGTATAAAGAGCATGCAGAATATCACCCAAGAGGGTAGGCACAGGATTACGAGACAAGAAGATCTTGACTGCATTCACATTTATGAAAGAATCTGGATTCGGAAAGAGAACCAAACCGTAGATAAGGAGAGCCAAGATGTCTTCAAAAGCTTGAAAGTCCAAGTCATTCCAGAACTGTTGAGCTTGATCCATCAGAAACTTAGCCAAGAAACCTTTAACCCCGCTCCGTGTCTCCCAGTTGGATACCACATCATCCCTTTTTAGATGTAAGGATGAAGCAATGTCCTCGGGTCTAGGAACCTCCTTCAAACCTGTGAAGGGTGTCTTCTCAAGGATGGATATGCCTAATAAATCAGAAAACTCCTCCAAAGTGGGGACTAGCTGATAATCCGGGAAGGTGAAACAATGATGCACTAGATCAAAGAACTGGAATAACACACTCATCATTTTCTCATCCAACTTTGAAATGACCAAACTAAGGAGATGACCATGTCTTCTAACATATGAGGAAGTATCAGGAACTTTTGAGACTAACTCTCTGAGCTGAGCAGGGATTTGCACGAAGTTGACTCGAATGGTATTTCTGCGTATGGAAGCCATGATCTACAAAACAGAACAAAGATAAATCCCCTCGGTCTTTCAAATGGTTAGTCTAATGAAATATGCATGCTATGTCATTGTGATGAGAAATGTTGATAAAATGAGAGGGCAAATTTTGGGGTACAACAGTTGCCCCTGTTCAATCTTCTTGAACCTGAAGAGTTAGATTGGCAAGTTTTCCTTTCGTGACTCGAAGGTAAAAGAGGATTGGACACTAGAGTGCCCGTAAATTTGCACTCGTCAAAATATTGTTGAGGGAATGGGCTTAAAGATGCCATTTGAAGATGGTAGAATCTTGCTGGAGATGGGCTTAAAGATGCCATCCAAGATGTTTGTTGGACTGCAGTGTTGTAGGTCAGAAGAATGAGCATCAAGATGGTATACGTGCCTGGAATGCATTTGAACTGTATCTGGAGACTGAGTCTGTATGAGCAAAGGAATGGCGTCCGTATCTGGAGCGTATCCGAGTTGTAACTGTATTTGAACTTTGAATGAATATCATAATGATTGTCGTGTCTGGAGTGTATCTGTATTGTGAATGGGTAACAGAGAAACATCTGTGTATGGAGAAACTGTGTGCTGGGGATAAGTCCTGAATGAGTGGCAGAAAGGCAACCGTGTCTGGAGCGTATCTGGATTGTATCTGAAGTTGAGATCTGTATAAGTAGCAGAATGACTTTCGTGTCTGGAGTGTATCCGTACTGTAACTGGGATCTGAATGAGTGGAAGAATGACTTTCGTGGCGACTGCACTGTGGAGAATCAAACTTCTGGTGTAAGGGCCAGAAAGGCATTCGTGTTTGGAGCGTATCTGAACTTTGAGGTTGATAGTTGAATCTGAATGAGAGATAGAATGGCTGCCGTGTCTGGAGCGTATCTAGTCTGTATCGGATTGCTGGAGTCTGAATGAGTAATAGAATGACCGCCGTGTCTGGGGTGTATCCACACTGTATTTTGACTTGAAATTCCGAATGAGTAATAGAATGACCTCCGTGTCTGGGGTGTATCCATATTGTATCTTAATGGTTGTTAATGATAGCCTTTTAATCTTATTCTGAAAAGGGTAAAATGTTAGCTAAAACACAAAGTCATGTTGCATGATATGTATGATGTGATGAACTGTGTTTCATCAGTGTTTACGATATATGAATGTAATGGATGTGTATGTAAGCTGAGTAGCTATTTTGCTGAGGAAAATAAATCCTTGATAACTAGAGATAAAGAAATCTTTGACTGCTGCCGGGGAAAAATAAATTCCTGACCGATGTTGAGGATTAAAAAATCTTTGATTATTGAAGATAAGAAATCCTTGTTGACTGCTTGGGGATTAAAGATCTTTGATTGTTGAGAATGGGAGATCATGGGACCATTGCTGGGGATTGAAAATCCTCGGTGACTCGTGGGGATTAATCAAGAGCTTTGACAACTTCTGCGGGGAATGAGAATCCTTCATGACTTTTCTGGAATTAAGGAAAACTCTGAAAGTCTCTACTGGGGACTAAAGCCTGAGAGGCTTCTGCTGGAGAAATGAGACAGAGAATCTTCGATCTGCTAGGAAATAACTCTGTGGTGGAGAATGCTTACTCGGCTGGTGAAATCAGGAACTTAGGTTGTACACCAATCTACTGGGGAAGCTGGGGAAGACTGAATGGTTCCTACTGGGGATTGATAGTTTGGAAATTTTGAATTCGCTGGGGAAGAAGGTTTAGAACAAACTGGCTCCGCTGGGGATATGTATTTCAAGGTCTTCGGGCTCCACTGGGGATCAGGAGTTTGAACTCTGATGGGAATTTTGAAACTTAACTCCGCTAGGGGATAGGGTTTAGAACACACTAGCTCTGCTAGGGATCTTGAAATTTAACTCTGTTAGGGATGTATATTTCAAGTTTTTAGCTCTGTTGAGGATCTGGATGACATATTGCAAGGGATTTCTTCTGGAATAGCACAAGGATATCTTCCTACCCCTTCAACCTACCAGTAATTATCCTTTCTCAATTTCGTTTTATTTGTAAGCAGTGATTATATTCAAATGCATATGCCTATTTAACAAAACTTTGGATGTTTTCAAATAAAACACAAGTGTAAAAAGAAAGGAAAGGCAAGCAAATTTCTATACTTTGAAGTATCTTTGTATTAAATTTTGTAAGTATCTTTGTACAAAGGAGACAAACATCCTAGTAAGAGAATGTTGTCGTAAAAATTGAGAAAAAAATTATACAAAAGAAAGATGGCTATGTGTAACAATTCCATGGAGTTCCCATTCTGCTATAGCCTTCACAACTCTGAGTATCTTGTCCATTCGCTGCTTCATCCGCCGATGATTGGATTGATCAGAAGCTTGGAGCTTGTTGGTGAAGAGATTGATTTTAAAGTGATCCAACGAGACATAGTCATACGCTTTAATTCCCTAACTTTTTCCTGGACCTCCCTTTCGGGTTTTCGATCCACTGGGAAACCCTTTTTTGCCCAAGTCGCCCTTTCGGGTTTTCAACTTGCCGGGTGTACAAATTTTTTTTATTTATCCCTAATTTTGCCTGAATCCCCCTTTCGGGTTTTCGATTCACCGGGATGCCCATTTTTGCCCAAGTCGCCTTTTCGGGTTTTCAACTTGTCGGGTCATTTATGCGTAGTATCTTTTGACTATGTCTGCATTTGCAGGGTGCGGTAAGTCGTCGCTGTCCATGGTGGTCAGAATCATTGCCCCACCAGAAAATATGCTCTTGATCACAAATGGTCCTTCGTAAGTAGGAGTCCACTTGCCCCTGGGATCACTTTGCGGCAAGATGATCCGCTTGATTACAAGATCTCCGACTTGATATACATGACACCTGACTTTCTTGTTGAAGGCCTTGATCATCCGTTTTTGATACGTCTGACCATGACAAATAGCAGTAAGTCGCTTCTCGTCGATCAAGTTAAGTTGATCAAGCTTGGTCTGGATCCAATCGTCTTCACTCAAACAGGCATCCTTCATAATCCTTAAGGAAGGAATCTGAACTTCCATAGGTAAAACAGCTTCCATGCCATATACCAAAGAAAAGGGGGTTGTCCCTATTGAAGTACGCGCCGTGGTACGATATCCGTGCAGAGCAAATGGTAACATCTCATGCCAGTCTTTGTAGGTGACTGTCATCTTTTGAATGATCTTCTTGATATTTTTGTTCGCGGCTTCAACAGCACCGTTCATCTTCGGCTGATAGGGAGATGAATTGTGATGATAAATCTTGAATTGCTCGCATAGAGCGGTGATCATAGTATTGTTCAAATTTGTACCATTGTCCGTGATAATCCTGTCGGGGATACCGTACCAGCATATAAGATTCTGCTTGATGAAGTGGGAAACCACATTCTTTGTAACAGAGGCAAAGGAAGTTGCTTCGACCCATTTGGTGAAGTAATCAATAGCCACCAGGATGAAGCGATGTCCATTGGATGTCGTGGACTTGATCTCTCCAATCATGTCAATGCCCCACATTGCAAACGGCTAAGGAGCTGTTAGAACATTAAGAGGAACAGGAGGAATGTGCACTTTGTCGGTGTAGACTTGAATTTGTGGCAAGTACGGGAATGTTGATGACAATCAGCTTCCATGGTAGACCAGTAGTAGCCTTCCCTTAGAATCTTCTTAGCCATTGTATGTTCGCTCATGTGGGTGCCAAATGTACCACTATGTATCTCGGTCATGATCAACTCTGCTTCAACCTTGTCCACACAACGAAGTAGAACACAATCATGGCTGCGCTTGTAAAGGATGCCATTGCTTAGGAAGAACTTGGCAGCAAATCTCCTTAAGAACTTTTTATCATTGACGAAAGCTCCTTCAGGGTATTCTCGAGTCTGGAGATACCTTTTAATTTCATGAAACCAGGGTTGTTCCACTACTTCTTCGGTATTAATCTCATGACAGTGCGCATGTTCGTCCATTTGTTCGATGGTGATTTAGGGAGCCTCATCATCCCAGTTGAGTTTAAACATGGAAGACATTGTAGCCAGATCATCTGCTAGCTGATTTTCTTCTCGCGGGAAGTGCTCGAAAGTAATCTGCTTGAAATGAGGCAATAATGTCAAGACATGTTCTTTGTATGGGATAAGATTAGGATGTTTAGTATCCCACTCTCCTTTGACTTGACTGATAACCAAAGCCGAGTCTGCAAATACAACCAAATATTTGATTCCCAAGTCTATAGCAGCCTTGAGACCAAAGATGCAAGCTTCATATTCAGCCATGTTGTTGGTACAACTGAAGCAGAGTCGGGCAGTGAAGGGTGTATGGCAACCTTCCGGAGAAATGAGTATCGCACTGATACTGTTGCCAAGTGCATTTGAAGCACCATCAAAGTATAGGGTCCATCGGGATCCTTGTTCAGGTCTGTCATACGGTCCGTTACCTTCATTGTTGTCCAATGTCATGATGTCCTCGTCAGGGAAGTCAAATCTCATCGATTGGTAATCTCCAACGGCTTGATGAGCTAGATGGTCAGCTAGTACACTCCCCTTTATAGATTTTTGGGTAGTATACTGGATATCATACTCAGTCAGGATCATTTGCCATCTAGCGATTCTTCCAGGTAAATCAGGCTTTTCGAAGATATACTTAATTGGATCCATCTTGGAAATCAGCAAAGTGGTATGAGTCAACATATACTGCCTTAGCCGGCGAGCAGCCCATATCAAAGCGCAGCAAGTTTTCTCGAGCAGTGAGTAGCGAGCCTCACAGTCAGTAAACTTTTTGCTAAGGTAATAAATGGCATTCTCTTTTCGGTCAGACTCGTCATGTTGGCCTAGTACGGACCCCATTGAGTTATCCAAAACAGTCAGATACATGATTAACGGCCTTCCTTTGACGGGTGGCATCAAGATAGGAGGTTCCAGTAAATATTCCTTGATCTTATCAAAATCAACTTGACAATCGTTGTTTCATTCAACTACTTGATCTTTCTTCAACAGTTTGAAGATTGGTTCACAGGTAGATGTTAGGTGAGAGATGAACCTTGCGATATAGTTTAAGCGACCCAAGAATCCTCTAACCTCCTTTTCAGTGCGGGGGGCAGGCATTTCTTGTATAGCTTTGACTTTAGCAGGATCAACTTCAATGCCTTTGTTGCTGACGATAAATCCCAAAAGTTTACCAGACCTGACTCCAAAGGTGCACTTGCTTGGGTTCAGTCTGAGCTTATACTCCTTCAACCTGATAAACAACTTCTGCAGATGATAAAGGTGTTCTTCTTCTGTCTATGATCGGGCTATCATGTCATCTACATAGACTTCAATCTCATGATGTATCATGTCATGAAATAAAGCTACCATGGCGCACTGATGGGTTGCCCCGACATTCTTCAGTCCAAATGGCATCACTTTGTAGCAGAAGGTACCCCATTGCGTGACAAAAGTAGTTTTCTCCATGTCCTCGGGGGCCATTTTGATCTGGTTGTATCCCGAAAATCCATCCATGAAGGAAAATACCTTGTGTTGAGCTGTGTTGTCAACCAAGATGTCAATGTGTGGTAGTGGAAAATCGTCTTTAGGGCTAGCCCTGTTTAAATCCCTATAGTCCACACACATTCTGACTTTGTCGTCCTTCTTAGGCACGGGCACAATGTTAGTAACCCATTGTGGATAGGAAGTAACAGCCAGAAAGCCAGCATTGAATTGCTTCATTACCTCAGCTTTGATCTTCTCAGACATGTCGGGCCTCATTCGGTGGACCTTTTGTTTGATCGGTGGACAGTCTTCTCTTGTAGGGAGACGGTGAACCACGATATCTGTGTCTAATCCCGGTGTGTCTTCATAGGACCAGGCAAAGATCTCAACATATTCGTTCAACAACTGCACTAAGCGCTCTTTGACACCTGGTTCCAGGTTGGCACCCACCTTAACCTCTTTCTTGTCTTCCTCTGTTCCCAAGTTGATGGTTTCTAGCAACTCTTCATGAGGCAGAATAGCCCTCTCTTCTTGTTGCAAAAGTCTGGCTAACTCTCCCGGCACTTCACAGTCTTCGTCAACTTCGTCCTCAGCATGATTGACCAAATCTTCAGAGTCACCGAAGGCTAAAGCAGAATAGTCACCCATGGAATCCGGAGTGGATGGGTACCAGCATTTTGTGAGTGTGGGTGTGTGTAAGGGATAACCATCCTTAAACAAAACAAGATGCAAAAGGAAAGAAAATGAACACAACAGTTTATAGATGAAAACGTCCAATGATTCATTAAAACATGGCATATGATAATGAAGAAAATCAAGCCCTTACAAATGGACCTATATGCCCCGGGCAAGGCATAAGGTGAAAATAGTGTACGGATTGTTTAGTTATTACAGACCAAAATAGGAAATTGTTCAAAGATAAATTACTGGTTGATGAAAGTGATGGGAATAAATTCCTTTGCTTCCTAGTTACTTAATCCTCCTTCGACGGTTGGAAAGATCCAATCTTCAAAGTTGTCTTCTTCATCATCATCTTCTAAGGCATTAATTCCATGGTGAGTGATTTTTACGGGTGGACCTCCAGCCTTAGAGCGACGCATAGCTTTCTGGCCAGCAGTAGTAAAACCTAGTCCAAACTTGTCCGTCTTATGGGGAAAATCAGGTAGTTTCCCCCACACTGTACTCCTTCCTTCTTTGATTACAGCCTCTGCATCCTTGAGAGATGCCATCCTAGACACATGCTTGGGAATAATAGGCACATCAACCATTGTCTTCGCAACTGCGACTTCAGGAGAAACTTCCTCAAAATGTTGGAAAGGTGTTTCTATAAATTCACCATCCAACTCCACATAGCGGAAGGAGTTGAGGTGACTTATCATGTACTCTTCCTCTCCGTGCACCATTATAATCTTACCCTGAACAGGATACTTTAGCATTTGGTGTAAAGAGGAGGTAACTGCCCCAGCATAGTGGATCCACGGCCTTCCCAACAAGCAAGAATATGAAGGACGGATGTCCATCACATAAAATGTGGAGCTGAAAATTTATGTGCCCCACTTTGATAGGAATGTTCACTTCACCATGAACCATCCTCTTAGAACCGTCGAAGGCTCTAACAACGATGTTACTAGGCTTCAGGGTCAAACCTTCGCAGTCCAAACGGTCTAATGCTTTCTTCGGTAGCACATTCAAGGATGAACCGGTATCCACCAAGACATGGGCAAGTGTGGTTCCCCTGCATTCTACTGAGACATGCATCGCGTCGTTGTGCTTCCTTCCTTTAGGGGTCAAATCAGCATCGGAAAAACCAAGACCATTATCAGCAGTAAGGCTGGCCATGCACTCTTGAAACTGGTCAGCCAAAGTTTCTTGAGGCACGTGTGCCGTCTTTAAAAATTTGATCAGGGCCTTAGCATGGGCCTCAGAGAAAAGTAGGAGAGACATCATGGAAATTTTAGAAGGGGTATGCCCTAGTTGTTCCACGACATCATAGTCGCTCTTTTTGATTATCTTTAAGATTTCTTCCATTTCTTTCTGGGTGGTTTCGGGGATTACCACAGTCCGAGCCTTCATCTTGACAGGCGCTTCTAGTATCCCCTTACCCTTATCGGTAGTATCAACATAGGGTCTAACTCCAGGTACATCAATTTCTTCAATTATCGGGCCTTACACAGATGGCTTAAAAGGCACAAAAGCTTTTGAGGGTCTGAAAACTGCTCGGGGGGAGCAATCTCCGGAGAGAAAATTCGTCCGCTGCGAGTTATCTTGCTTGTTCCTGCAATGTTCCCTATATCAGGGGCTTCATCATCAGAGTTCTCTTGGACTGATTCAATCTGTTTGATACCATGATAGAAGATTTCTCCTCTGTAGTTCCATGGTATCGTCTTGTTAGATTGATACGGGACAGGCCCCAGCATGGTGATTTTTAATGGCACAAACTTAGGATCAGGCGTAATCTTGACAGGCCTTTTGCAAGCCTTGGGAAGATTGTCGGAGATGGTTATTATTTTAATGTCATTGGTAGAAGTAACAAAGGTAGCAGGAGTAACAGGAGTGAAGGTATCAATAGGAGTCTTTTGGAAGAGTATCTCTTGGGTATCCATCAGGCGTTGGATGCCTGATTTCAACAGTGGGCAGTCAGCTCGTATGTTTAAACAGAAGTATCAGTCTTTTCCACAGCCTGGGAATATCTCGGCTCTCATCAAATTCACTTTAATCATTGGTAACAGAGTCAAAAGGTCAACAACATTGGTAACATGAAGGTCTTCCATAACGGCATGAACTTTATGACCGTGCTTGGGCATTGGGGCAGAAATCACATTTGGCTTTTCGGGCGCATTGAATTCTACTTCCTTGGCGTCGATCAGGTCTTGGATTTTTTTCTTAAGAGCCCAACAGTTGTTGGTATCATGCCATACACTGTCAGATTGGTAAGCATATTTTGCATTGGAGTGGTAATAAGGGGAAGAGGTATTGGGGTTCTTTGGCGCTTCCTTCAAATTGGTAAGATTCAGCTTTAGCAAATGAGGGAGTACTTGAGCCGGTGTCATGTTGATTCGGGTGAACTGCCGTTGTGGCATTTCTACCCGTTTCTGATTAGGTCTTGGTTGATTGCTGCGAGGTTGATCATTTGAAGAGTTTTAGATCATCACGACCCCTACCGTTGGTCGGCGCCCCATTCCTCCTTGGCTTTTCTGAGAATAAACAGCAGAGACTTCCTTCTTAGCTGGGAAGGTCTTCTTAACAGCGGTGGACGCGGAGGCATCTTTCTGAATCTTACCACTTTTAATGCCCGCCTCGACCCTTTCACCAGTCAAAATTAATTCGGTAAATCCCGCAGAGGAACTCCCGATTAAATGATTGAATAAAGGGCCAGACAGGGTCCCTAGAAACATGTCAACCAGCTCTCTATCCGACAATGGTGGCTGCACCCTTCCAGCCAGATCACGCCATTTTTGGGCATATTCCTTAAATCCCTTATTAGAAGCCATACCCATACTCTGTAGTTGAGTATGAGTAGACGCTAAATCAGCATTGTATTGGTATTGCCGGTAGAAAGCAGCAGCTAAATCTTCCCAGTTATGAACCTCTAATCTCTCGAGTTGATAGAACCAGTCCAATTGTGTCCCTGATAAACTGTCTTGGAAAAAATGGACCCAAAGATCCTTATCAGATGAGTGGGGCTGGATCTTTCGGACATAGGATCTTAGATGCATCTTTGAACACGACATACCGTCATACTTGGCAAATGTAGGAACTTTGAATTTGGGAGGAATAACAATCCCAGTGACCAACCCTAGTTCTTCGAAATCTAAACCAGGTACCCTTTGCAACTCCATGGCTGCCAATCTATCCTTGAGATTTTTAAATTTAACATCCGCCAGGGGATATTGCTGTTCGGAGTAATCTTTGTCTTCTTCCTCTTCCTCTTCTTCTCCTTCAAATTCAGATTCAGAAGGCATTGTTGTTCCTTTTCCTTTACCATCCCCTTCATCAAACGTTGAGGGGAACTCGAGAACTTTTCTAGCATTGCTTTCAAACCTTCTTCCCATGATGACTACACCAGACCTTCTCTTCTTTTTCTCTTTATCTTTCTCCAACAGTGCTTTAAGGTCCTCTTGACCCTTTGCTAAGGTCACGAGGAGTTGCTGGAATTGAGAATTATGTGCCTGCAGATCCTTAACCGTCTGTCCAAATCCATCTTGCTGAAATAAATAGTAGAAAGATAAGGAAACCTGGTGTGAAGACCTATTTATGCATATGATGAATGATATGTTATTCATGTAATGCATTCAAGGATTCAGAAATTCAAATTTGTTGCAAACAAAAAGAACATACGTCATATTAAGAAGAAATTTATTAGTACATAAGTGCCCCATGGGCAAAATATTACAAAATTCTTAATGTAAAAAGACATTGTGCATCCTCTTTGGTGCGATGTAAGTGTTGAGAGTTTCCTCCTCATGAAGTCGGCAGGTAAGCTCCAAAACCTTCTTCTCACTGGCATAGAAGTTGGCTTCAAAAGTATTCCGTTCTTCTTTGAGTTGGATCCAACTCTTTTGTAATTCTTCCAATGATGTTGGCATGTCTGGATGTAGGAGGGTGTATGGAACCTCTCCTTCCATAACAGGCTCTTTGATCACGGGGAGAATGTGAGGATATGGCATCATAAGATTCTGGGCGCGGGTTCGTACCCACTTGAGGTAAGGCTCAAGGGGGATGGAATTCTTGTGCCCCAGTGTCTTACTATCCACCTTGTTAGGCATCCTCCAAGCTCTGATGAACCTTTTTCGAAGTCCTTGTGCATCGTTGTCGAAGTCAAAAACTAGGCCAGGAATCAACATATCATGAGGGCCATCCCTTCTAGCATATCCAAACTGTCTTAGAGCTAAACAGGGGTTGTAGGTAATGCCTCCCCTAATGCCAAGTAGTGGGACATTAGGGAATTCTCCACAACGATCAATTATGATGACATTTTCTCTGGACCGAGAACACCAATGAACATCAGAATGTGTGAGGGTCATCAACCGTTGTGACCACCTTAAACCCTGTTCATTCTTCAAAACTGATTGTGGAAGGTGAGAAATAAACCACCTTGCTAGGAGAGGAGTACAACAGATGAGAACACCTCTTTTCCTCATTATTCGTGTGTAAAATAAGTGTAGGATATCCCCAAGCAATGTAGGTACAGGGTTCTGAGATATGAAAATCTTGACAGCATTCACATCTATAAGCTGATCAGGGTTTGGGAACAAAACCAACCCATAGATGAGAAGTGCTACAATCCCTTCAAAAGCTTGTAGATCTAGAGAGTTCCAGCTGTCTTGTGCCTTCTCAAACAGAAACTTTGCCAAGAAACCCTTGACACCACTCCTGGTTTCCCAATGACCCTTGATATCAAATGGTTTCAAGTGTAATGCTTGAGCAACATCTTCAGGCTTTGGTTCTTTTTCCGTACCGTTGTAGGGTAGTTGATGAAGAATAGGAATCCTCAGGAGTTGAGAAAATTCCTCCAAAGTAGGTACTAGTTAGTAATCAGGGAATGTGAAACAGTGGTGTAGGGGGTCAAAGAACTGAAAGAGAACTTTCACTATGTCTTCTTCAATGTTGGAGTTGACCAAGTTGAGAAGTCTACCATGTCTTTCACTAAAGAGAGAATTCTCTGGAATCTTGGAAGTAAGCTCTTTGAGTTGAGGAGGGATTCTCACAAGGTTGACTTGAATTGTTTTCCTACGAAGAGATTCCATGACCTACAAAACAAGAACAAAGATGAAGATCCAAACCCTTGAAATGGTTAGTGGATGCATATGATGTTTTATGATGTTCATGATGTATGCACAAACACATGTACAAACAAGTCACACAAGATCCTAGTTTCAGGCTTGCATGAGGTTTCATAGGTAAGTACCCTCTTGAAGTTAGTTGGCTCAACCTGTCCTATAAATAGTAACCGGGTTCTAAGGATCTCAATATCACTGGATTGTTTTCTATGTTCATTGTTTTAGTTTAGCCACTTAACTGGCGACCAAAATATTCCAAGAAAATAACCCTCAATAAGTGTAGTATCGAGTATCTACCAACTTCGGACTGCACCAAAGCCGGTCATCTCACTACCCCTAATAAAAGGCCAAGATGGTCAAGTAAGGTTCTAAGAGTTCATTAGTGCTTTATGATATCACTCAGCGGCCCCGTATGCTCTTTGATTGACTCAAAGGCTACCGGTACTCATAAATATGTCGCACTAATATAGATATTGCTTCAACCATGTCGGTATACCCCGCACAGTTTCCACAACATATTGCTATTTACCTATGAATGTTTCCCAAATCCGGGTAGAGGATTTCAAGCCCAAACAAGAGAACCAAATGTAAAGCAAACAAAGCAATCAAGATAATCATGCAAAGGTGATCTAAGCCCTAAGGTTACTCCACTTTTAAAGATATCCCCAACAGAGTCGCCAGTTCTGTGATGAGAAATATTGATAAAATGAGAGGGTAAATTTTGGGGTACAACAGTCATGATGCATGATGTCATGATAAAAACACACAACAGGTATAGCAGATAGCAGACATGGTAAAGGCAAACAAGTCACACAATAGCCCTTGAGTTTCAGGCTTGCATGGAGTCTAGGTACTACCCTCTTGAAGTTCAGTTGGTTTCAACCTGTCCTAATAATAGTAACCGGGTTCTAGAGGTTCTCAATATCACTGACCATCCTCCATCGGTCATGGTTTCAGCTCACGCAATCTTTTCTTGCGGCCAGAACTATCTCGAGAGTATGGTCTCAATGAGTGTAGTATCGAGTATCAATCAGTTCCCAGCTATATTCCAAGGCTGGCTATCTCACTACTTCCTATGCCAAGTTGGTCAATTATAGGTTCTAAGGTCAGTTGATGCTTAACGACCCATATAGCAGCCCCGTACTCTCCTTGTTCCTCCATAAGGGATATCGATACCAACTAATGTGCCACATCAACGTAGCTACTACTTCAACCGTATCGGTCTACGTAGTACAATTCCCTCACAGTTTATTGCTACTTACCTAACAGGTGTTCCCCAGATCCGGTTTAGGATCTACACTAACTCCGATACAAAGCCCACAAAGATAAAGCAATCAAATCAAACAATAGAAGCAATATGATGAACTAATCCTAAGGTATACCCCACTTATTTAATCCCCAGCAGAGTCGCCAGTTCTGTGATACGGTGGCCAGAACCAGACTGTTTTAGGAAAATACTAGTTTGCGTTTTGCGTTTGTATTCACAAAATGTCGCGGTAAGTAAGAGTCGCCACTGACTTTTATTTTATCCAACTGGAAAGGAAAAAAGCACAGAAAAATTCCTTTTTCAAGATTTTGAGTACAGGGGGTAGATTATAGAAAGGGAAGGTATTAACACCCTTTCTATCCGTGGTTTTCCACGGGCTCTTAGGTACTTGCTCATCATTTTCAAAATTTGCTTGTATGTGTTTGATTTGAAAAAGTTTTTGACTTTGATTTAACCCTTGCTTCTGTCTTCAAGAGTGTTACAAAGTGATTTTGAAAGCTTTGTTTGAAAAGAGTGTAAGTGTGGAAAAAGTTTGTCTGTTTAAGCAAGTACTTAAGAACTAATCTACCTACTCGAAAAAAGAATTATTCTATGTTTGTTTCCTTTAGACAGTGCTATCCTACTATTAGCGAGTAGGTAGCACCATCATTGGAGTTTTGAGGGTCAATTCAAAAAGGACGTACGATCACTAAAGCAATGTTAGGACGTCTTAGTAGTAACCCTAATGTCTTAGATCAATTATTCGAGGCAACAATTCCGAGGCAACAATTCCGGGGCAACTTTTCCGAACGGGACATTTGATCTTTGTTTAGACAAGAGAGCGACCATTAAAATACCCTATACTTAATGATCGTTTACCTAAGGCAACCGAAGTGGGAGCGTACCCTAGGAGTGCGCATGTGCGAGTGATTTAATTTCAGATTATTATCTTTGCACATTTAGGGTTTGCTAACCGTTTTAAAGTTTACATACATTCTTGTCATGCATCCCTAATATTCATACATCTAACAGTTAATATTTGCGGAATTTAAAATGCGAAAAATAAGCTACGCTATTACAAGACTTCGAGTATTTACATAGCCAAAAACAAACCCGTAAAAAAACGATAAATGAAAGTAAAAGGTCCTAATTAAGCTATTACAACTTGTGAGCAATTACATCAATATGGTAAAAATAAATGAAGCGCGATGAATCGAGAGCGAAAGAGAACTAGGGTTTTGACCCCGTCTAACCTAATCGAAAGAAACAATTATTTTTTTGTTGTTTTTGTGAATTTTTAAGAAAAAGAATTAAGTTTTTTTTAAATTAAATACATAATTAATTAGTAATTAAATTAATTAAAGAAAATGACTAAATTTAACCTATTTTTGTGTTTTTGGTTATTTTAAGAAAAAAAGAAAATATAATTAAGTTAGAGACAAAAAAAACCTAATTGTTCTAATTGTTTTTTTTAATTTATTTACAAAAAAATTTAAGTTACCCTAGAAATTAAATAATCTAATATAATTAATTAATTTTTTTTGACAAAAAATAAACCTAAATCTAATTGGATGAAAATATTTATTTTGTGATTTTTTGATAAAAAGAAAAAATTAATTTGTGTTAGTAAATATAAATTAATTAATTAATTAATTAAAAGAAATATAAAGAGAAAAAGAAAGGAAATTTGGGCCTGAAATAGAAATTTGAGAGAGTGTGGATAGCAATTTTCTGGGCCCAAAACAGATTGGTCCACGTTGACTTCCATGCTCCCATGCACTGCATTGACTGGGTCACATGATGGTCCTTCATGTGATGGCCTTTAGATTTGGCCATCTGGAGATCTAATGGCTGGATCCTTAGGGCACATGGTGATCCCTTGGCCTGTGTGCACGCTGGATTACCTGAAGGAAAATAACAAGAAATAATATGGGGGACCTGGGATTCGAACCCAGGCCCCAAAGCATTTTCCAACTACTCCACTACCAACTGCGTTGCATGCTTTTGTTGTATATAGAATAAACAATAATCATAATATTATAAACAAGCGAAATAAAAAGAAATTCGCGCGGAAATTCAAATGGACGAGTAGGGTGATGCCACACCATCATCCCTGTCCTCTCTCAGTGGCTAAAAGGTTTGAAGACCTTTACCTACGGACAACGTCCGTCACTACAAACCCTGTAATTTCTTAAAATCAAGCACAAGCAAGATAAATAAAATCTAAGGCCATGCATTGATTCGTCTTGGCTTGCTGAGTACGATGGTGCCATTCTTGAGGGCTAATTTCACTTGTACACAAAAATCCCAAATCGAGCCAACAAAACCTAGCAATGGTGAATCTTAATACAGTCCATAAAAACGAAATTAAATGGTATAGATAGCTTGAAAATGTGTTAATGAACAAGAATATACTATTAAAACATGATGAATGTGCAAGAATAATAAGATTCCGTTTTGGAAATATGGGCAAACCGTGGGAGTCGTGGGGATGAATTATGGGCACTAGCACACTTGTTCTTGATTGGTACAGCTTGCTTGTACTCCTAGGAAGTGAATGAGATGGTCAGGAAGCCTTGTAATTGCCTGGAAGTGTGAAATCGAGTCTGCACTTTTTTGTGATTTTTCCAAGTTTTGTTCTCTCTTTTGTGCCTCCAAAAACTTGTGACTTTTGTCTACAAATGTTCCCTATATACTGAGGATTGGATTAGGGTTGCAAACATGACCTCAATCTTTGCCAATTATTGATTTTGATCTTGATTTGATTCACTTAAAAGTCCTTCCAAAAATAGGCTAAAATCAATCTTTTTATGCACACAAAGGCCTTGCACGAATTCAATCTTTTGCTAGCTGGATATAGGACTTGAAACATGTACAAGATCTTGAGATTTCAATGTTTTGGATTTTTCCATGATTTGTTTTGATTTAAATTGATTTAATTCAAATAAAAAATCAAAATAAATAATAAAAATAATATAGTGACAAGTGGAAAGAGCTAGGGCTCGTGGACCATGCTACCAACTCAAAACAAGTGAAAAAGATTAGGCCCATTTAGCAAAAATTGCAATTTGAGGCATAGTTGACTTTTACAATTTTGCAAAAAAGGTAAACTTCACCAATGCATAACTTCCTCAATTTTGACTCTTTGAAGGTGTTCTTGGACTTTTTAGAAAGATTGAGATGTCCTCTAAGCAACATTTTTGGTCTCATCTCAATTTGGTATTCCATGTTCATGTATTAAGCTTTGACAAAAAATGTGTTTTTGTTGACTTTTCAAAATGACCTATAATGTCCAAATTCATAACTTCTTGTGAGTGCATATTTTGAACTTGGGAGCTGAATATGTATTGTATATAATTGCATCCTCTTCCAAATGAGCTTTGGATGGGTCATTTATCATAATGTATGAGAAAGTTATGCTTGGTCAAAGTTGAGTTGACTTTTCCTATAAAACCCTAATTTAGCAACTTTTGGTTCTTGATGAATTATGAGCAATCCTTGATGAATCATGATCAACCCTTGATCAAATGATGAAATGTACTTCAAAATGAGGATGTTGTCCAAAAATCTTGAAGCTTGACTGTATGTAGGCTACAATTGACTTTTGCCCTAGCACAGTCGATTTTCAGGCCTTTGAGCAATTGACTGAGCAAACTTCCTCTTCAAGGCTTGAAATTTGACATGGATAATCTTGAGAACATATTAGGATAATGGTGAGAATTTGGGATCCGTTGGACTCAAATATTTTGATGCAAAATGAAACCCTAATTTTAGGTAGACTGCCTTAGGAGAGAGCTTGTCTGGTCAACCCTTGGGCTACCTTGAGCAACTTGAGGATCTTTCTTGCAATGTTTTGAGAAATATGGGAGGGCAAATTTTGGGGTACAATACCCTGCAACATTATTATTTTGTTTTCTACAGGCTTTAGGCCTTGGTTTGAGAATGTGCATTTATTTTGCACGAGAAGACTTTATCTCCTCAGCAGGAATGTATTGGCATCTTCCCAGAGAAGTCAAGATTATTTTCCTAACATGCTTCGTATGACAACACATGACAGGTCTCTTTATTTGAGCAACTTGTACTTCCCAAGTAAGTATGTTAGTTCCCAGAGAAGATTCATGTTTTTTACTCCAATGGATGGTAGTCTCGTCATTATGGTAGATAGTTCGTTGTTGATATTTGCTACTCCAATGGATGGTAGTCTCGTCATTATGGGAGATAGCTCATTGTTGAGATTTGTTTACTCCAATGGATGGTAGTCTCGTCACTATGGGAGATAGTTTATTGTTTAGATTTATTACTCCAATGGATGGTAGTCTCATCATTATGGAAGATAGTTTGTTGTTGAGATTTGTTTACTTCAATGGATGGTAGTCTCGTCATTATGGAAGATAGTTTGTTGTTGAGATTTGTTACTCTAATGGATGGTAGTCTCGTCATTATGGGAGATAGTTCATTGTTGAGATTTGTTTATTCCAATGGATGGTAGTCTCATCTCTATGGGAGATAGTTCGTTGTTGAGATTTGTTACTCCAATGGATGGTAGTCTTGTTATTATGGGAGATAGTTCGTTGTTGAGATTTGTTACTCCAATGGATGGTAGTCTCTTCATTATGGGAGATAGTTCGTTGTTGATATTTGTTACTCCAATGAATGGTAGTCTAATCATTATGGGAGATAGTTCATTGTTGAGATTTGTTACTCCAATGGATGGTAGTCTCGTCATTATGGGAGATAGTTTATTGTTGAGATTTGTTACTCCGATGAATGGTAGTCTCGTCATTATGGGAGATAGTTCATCATTGAGACTCACTTTACTGTGAGGAATTAATTTATTTCCAGTCAATAGTACTGATTCTGGTCATTTGTGACCTACCCTAATATTGGTGTTTGTTGGTATTACCCTACCATTTCTTTCCCCCAGTAGGTCGATGTTACTTTTTTTTGCTATCTTATCAGTGAATGGATAGTTTACAGTTATCTGTCGATCACTGTTATCCTTTACTTCTCTCCTCAATATTTGAGTTGATATTGCTTTATCTCCTCCTTGGGCTTTACCCCAATAGAGTCGAGTCTTCTGTTCACCAGTGATTTATTTCCCTGGTCGAATTTTCTTTTGATCCTTTATTTTTTGTTTTCCCCAGTGGTGTCCCATGTTACCTTTGGATCTATTTATTTTCATGCACAATCATAAGAATAGCATGGACTCTTAGGGCCAAAAATAGGGCTTGTTTTATATTTAAGTGACTTCAATCGCGTTGACACGAAGATTTTAACCTTCGTATCTCTGGATAGAAGACACTTAAATAAGGGCAGTTGTTGTACCCCAATTTTTGCCTCTAAGATTCCTCTATCATCTCATGTCAACTCAATCATATCAATATCACACTAGGGTTTGGTTCTTCTCCCTATCTTTAGGTTTGCTCATGAGGGATCACCAAGCACTTTGAATTGTATATTATGATCATGTATGTTTTGTATTTATTAACTTTTAACTAACAAATACAATGAATGTTTGCTCTAAATGATGATATTATAGGTGAGGGCACAACACACTTCATCAAGTTGATTTATAGGTTCATGAGTTTATTTTCAAGCCTTCTTCAATAAAGATTCATTGAGATTCAAGATTCATCATTGAAGATGCTTTAAATTAATATCATGAAAAGGTCTACTATGACTCATCATGCCTCAATTTGTCAAAGAAAGTCAAAAGATGCAAATATGGATTGAAGAAGTTTGACCTAATTGGACAAGTTCTTGATCTCTTGATCACAAGTGTATAACTCTTTCAATTATTAATATTTGGAAGTGGTTATTGTTTATATTGTTTCTTATTGTCATCCACAACAACTTCTATTCACATAGCAAAAGTGAGTGTGCAAGAAAGATTGTCAACATTGAAAGGGGTTTCCAAGTCATTTTGGTGCTTTAGGAGCTAGTGTTTTGAACTTCTAAGGGACATATCTTGTTCATATTTTGATATTTTTGAGTGATTCCAAATATGTGCTTATATTTAAAGGGTTATCAACTAATCACTTCAATAGTTTCAAGAAAATGTTGTGTGGAAGATGCCTAATGATGATGAAATATTACAAGTCCTCTGGACATGCCATTAAATTCCCTTATTTGACTTCAAAAGATCATAACTTGCTTAATTTTTATCTCCTTGAGCCCATTCTTTTTCCGTATTGATATTAAGGATGTGAGCTCCAACTTTTCTTTTGGGTTAAAAGCTTGAAATGGAGTGGAAGATGCCCTAAGAACTCAAAAGATTATAGGTCACCTCATGAATTTTCACCAATTTTACAAGGCCATAACTTTTTCAATACTTGGTATTTTTTAGTGATTCAAGTTTCACAATGCTCTTTGGGAAGTCTACTTCAAGCTAGCATCATTTATCAAAGCTCAATTTTTGAAGAAGGCCTTGTTTGAACTCAAAACATTATAGGTCACTTTGGAAGAAAAAACTTAGAATTTTTCTAAGTACAAAAAGTCAACATCTTTTTCTCAACTTTGACTCATCACAACTCTTATCTCAAGAATCCATTTGATCTCATTCTTAGCACATTACAAAGATGGTAACCTTATATTTCAATTTCTTCAAGAATTATGCCCCAAGACCCCTTGAACTATGAACATCCTGGATTCAAAGTTGGTACCTTGAAATTGAAGTTTTCTCCAAAGTCAGAATTTGAAATCCATATTGTGCCCTCTAAACACAAAGTTTTCATGCGTTTTTGCTTCTAATCATGTTTAGCAACTTTCCAAAAGCATTTAGAATCATAAAACGCATATTTGGCTGAGTTTTGATGTTAAACAAGTCACACATTATTCATGCTGCAGATTCAAACAAATTCATTAAATTAATCTCTCATTTGCACGCTTAAGCATTACCTTATCCTCTCCTATAAATAAGATTCATATTGCACCTATTTTCATAAGATTTTTATAGCCAATTGACCCCTTTCAGATACCACATGAACTCTGAATTTGAATTTTTTATTTCTTTCATTATCACTCCAAAACACCAAAAGCTCCATTCAGTTATCTTCATTGAACTTCTCTGAAGCTAACCATACTCTTACCTTCAAGAATTGTGACCTATATTGATCTACAGAAGTCCAGTTTCAGAGCCACTTTTTGCTACTTTGTTCAGGTAGATTTCTTGGTCAAATCAATCCAAATAAAAGACTAATCTACTCTCTTCATCCTCTAGATTCTCATGCTTTTTACAATTTGTGATTTCATTGAGATTTAAGTGAGATATTCCATAATTCCGTGCTCGCTATTATTTATGCTTTTTCTCAATTCAAACCTTGCTCAATTTAAATAAATTTGGCACGAGGGTACCATTAGAATCGTCTTAAAGAAACGAATCTAATGGTACCGGTCTGGTTCTCTAATTTTACAGTTTGAGGAAAACCAATCTAGGGCGTCCAGAGGTTGAAGACGACCTACGTGTCGTGCTTCAACCAATGAAGGCATGACATGTATTTTTTTGAATTCAATCCAGTGTGTTTGCTTTATCATACACACGCTTTGAGAGTCCTTGGATCTTATTATTTCTATTAGTCAGACTCCATCCAACACACCAGAATTTTAGTTGTTTTTAAATATTAAATGGTGATCTGATGCAATTTCTAAAGCTGACCATGATATGCATAGCGTGCCTAATCCTTGGATCTAATTACTAGCGCGTTTTGATTCTCATCCAATGGTTCACATTTTGTAAAACTTTATTTTATTTTCTGTTTTTTACACCAAACATAAAAAAAATCATTGAAAATTCATTTCTGACACAAAAATTATGAAAAAATTCACAGAAATATTTTCAAATATTCTCTTTCTGATTTTTATTTTTTCATGATTTTATTTTCAAATTTGATTTTATTTTTAAATTTTTCCTTTATTTTGAATTGTTTCTAATTATTTAAAAACACTTTTTAGTATTTTTAAATTCTAAAAAATTTTATAAAAATCATTTTCTCTACTTCTGACTTTCTGAAATTTTTCTAAATTTTTTTTTTGAATTCTATTATTTTTTATCTTTTTCCCACTTATTTGAGTGATTTTAATTAGTTTAAAAATGCTTTTCTATTTTAAAAAATTACCAAAACTTTTATAAAAATATTTGATATCACTTCTGATTTTTCTATGATCTTTTTTAATTTTTCTTTGATACTTTGAATATAGTTTGGTATTTTCCCATTTATTTTCATTTTAAAAATATTTTTCCCTTATTATTTCGTTCATTAAATGCAATTTATTTTTTTGATATATTCTGGCTATTTGATTTTTGATCATGGGTTTCATTAGCATCATTGGATCTTGGGTGTTGAGTTTAACTCCACCAAAATAGATGGATGATTTTAATGATAGTTTGATTAAAATCTTTGATTCAAATATTTGCCCTCCCTCTTCATCTTATCCCTTTCTCATTTGTGCTACATGTTGTTAGAGGATGATCTATATATCATCTCTCCAAACATATGGCACTTAGATTGCTATTGATCGGCCTTAAAATAGGTGTGACTTCTACATAAGCCCACTTACGATTACTTAACATAGCGCTAAATTTTATCCCGATTCGAGAAATGATAATTCATGGCCTAAACCTATGTTTGCAAGCCCAAGTATATTTAATGTGAAACTTTTGATCCAATAACCTTAAGTTTTATTGTTAGGAGGCTTTGGTTATCAATCCTCTAATAAATCTTCATAAATTTTGGACTAAGTGAATCATTTAAACATCGTTGATCATTTGTTGTTACCTCGAGATTTTGAAATGAATGATATACTTGACAAAAAGCAAATGAAACTTGTTGTTGAGAGGCTTTGATTTTATCAATCTTCTAATGAGTTTTCAAATGAAAGTTTTAAGATGGTCATTCAACTAACCTCTAATTTCTAACCCATTAACAATTGATTTTTATTTTCATGCTTTTACTTTATGCCTTTACTTTTACGCACCATTTATTTTAGCATTTACATTTCATGCTATTTTCATCTTTTCTCACTTGAGAATTTATCTTTATGTCATTTTTATTTTTCTCACTTGAGCTTTTCATTTTCTTTTTTGAAGATACCTAATAACCAACTTTAATAATAAAAAACTTTAATGTTACTTGAACTATTTGGTTACTATCCTTGGTATTTTGGAGTTATGGACTTCTTAGACTTATGAGTAGAGACCTTGACCACCCTTAAGACCTTGTGACTTCTATTGTTATTTTGTCTGGAGTTCTTGGGGTTTACCTCAAGACATTGGATTGTTTCTTTCTTTGTGTGCAGGTTCTTCTGATTATATGCTTTGTCTGTGATTGGGAATTCATCTGTATACCGTCGTTACTCAGCCCAATTTTTGTGAAGACTTAATGCATTTAAAGCTTGGTTTTCTTAAGAGGTTTATTATCTTTGCTTGTTTGGTTTCAACCCAAATGATGGGAATTCTAAATTGACTCATTATGTCAAGTGTTGGATTCTTGTTGGTTAGACGGTTCTTTTCCCTAGATTTTACCTTATGCTTTAGGATAGTCCCTTCATCTCCTACCATCTTCTTTAATTTCAAAAATATTCCCTCTCCTTTCGAAAAATATTATTGTTTTTAAACTTAAATCGCTTTTGTAATAAACTTGAACTTAGGTCCATGCATTTTCAAAAATATTTTCTTAATCAAACTTTAACCAACTTAATCATACTTTGACATTTTTTATGAGAAGACTAAAAGCCAATCAATCTCATTCAAACCAGTTTTGCCACTTTGGCTTTTTACTTTAAAATTTTCTCAAAAGATTAGACTATTGTCAATCCTTGTAGTGATGCGAACTACTATACTTCTACGATATATAGTGAAGTGAGATATTTTCCACTTAGGTGTTGAGCGAGGCTTTGTTGATTTTAAAATCCAAGCCATATCCTCCACTTTGAGATGACGCAAATTCTCCTTTCTAATAATCATGGGTAGTAAGTATGTTTTCCACTTGGATGCGATGATGATGTCTCATCTCTTAAAATTAACCAACACATTTGTGTATTTTTTATTTATTTTTAAAGGTGGACTACGAGTACTCTGATTCTCTATTGCAGGGAAGGTGGTACGTAGGCACTAAAGGTTCATAACCGCGGCGGGTGCAAAATTTGTAAAAAATACTTCTTTTCTCATCCCCACCATCTATTTTTGTATATAACACTTATAGCCAAAACACACAGGTTTACAAAGAGGTTCCTGCGGAGTATCATAGATGTTTAGGCTACTAATACCTTCCCTTTGCATAACCAACCCTCGAACTTAGATTCTTTCCCCCCTCTTTTTGGGTTATTCACTCTTTTCCCATTCCTTTGGAAACAATAAAGCATGGTGGCGATTTTTATTTTGATCTGTGCGAGTCAAGTCAATCCAATGGCTTAGTCTCAACATTTCTACGGTTACAATGGGTAGTAAGTATGTTTTTCACTCGGATGTGACGATGACGTCTCTTATCTTAAAATTAACCAACACGCGTGTGTTTTAAATTTTTTAAGGTGAACTACGAGTACCCTGATCCCCTATTGCATGGAAGGTGGTACATAGGCACTAAAGGTTTGCAACTTCGGAGGGTGAAAAATTGCAAAAAAAATACTCTTTTCTCTTCTCCACCATCTATTTTTGTATACACCATTTATAGCCAAAATACACAAATTTTCAAAGAGGTTTTTGCGGAGTACTGTGGATGTTTAGGGTGTTAATACCTTCCCTTTGCATAACCAACCCCCGTATCTAGATTTTATCCCCCTTCTTTTTGGGTTCATTCGCTCTTTCCCCATTTCCTTTAGAAACAATAAAGTGCAGTGGCAATTTTTATTTGATTTGTGAGAGTTAAGTCAATCCAATGACTTAGTCTCAACATTTCTACCACTACACTTGGCTAGTGAATTTTCATGGAAGTGTGTCTTCTAGTGTTTGTGTATTTGAAGTGTGATCTTCATTTAGATGAAAGGTCATCGATACAATAACTTGGACTGGGACTGTTAGACATTGTTGTGGTAATTGGGAGTGAGTGGGTATACTCATATCTAGGAGTTCCTAGGTAGAAGTTACATTAGGTAGGGATTAAGTGAGAAGTTGTAAATGGGGGAGTTTAACTTTGAATTGATACTAGTGATAGTGGATTTCCATCCTGGCTTGGTAGCCCTCAGAGTAGGTGTTGTTGTCACCGAACTGGGTTAACAATTATGTGTGTTGTTTATGATTTTCAGTATTGTTTTACATGTTGATATCTTTCCATGATTGTTGTGTTCAGATTGGATGTATCGACATCCTCTTAGGACATCTGAGTTCAGACTATACCAGAATTTTAGATTATATTCGGTACTCCAAGTTACTTCCTTGCAAAGATTTCAAACACTCCAAGGTTCCTTGCAAAGATTTTAAGCACTCCAAGGTCTTTCACGAAAACCCCCAATCAACCAATGATCTTGGAGGACAAACCAGCAATTTTTCCTTGATGAAAACCCCTACAAATCTCCACCCAATACACAATTAGAAACTAGCAATCCTCATCTAGATGGAACCCTAACGGAACATCGTTATAATGTAATGTCAGTGTGTATGCATAGATTGGAGGTTGAAGGTGAAGAGAGAAATAGACTAATTTTATAGTTTTCAACAAGTTGGAATGATGCATGAAAGAGTATTTATAGTTTTTGAACTTATAGGGAAAAGAGGGATAAATTCAGAATAAAAGAATTTAAAAATTTTACCAACTAAAAAAGTATGTGTCGACCTAAGGATCGTATGTGTCAACACATACGTGATTTTTGGACAGTGTGTATCGACCTATGAAGGCACATGTGTCGACCAAAAATTTACAGAAGCTACAGGTTTTAAAATGATAGTAAATGTGTTGATCTGAAAGATGCATGTGTCGATACATAAAATAATAATTTTTGCATTTTCATAAATGCTTTAGTATGGGTCAACCTGAAATGATGCATGTGTCGACCTGAGACTTACAGAAGCTACAGGATTTAAAAATTCATTACATGTGTCGACTAGAAATATACATGTGCCGACACATGCAGTAAAAAAACATGCAGAAAAATATTTTTAATGACTTGGATCAAATTTGAAATATTTTCTAATGATTCCTAAGACCTCTAATGTAGAGTAGTGCCACAAGACATAAGGATACTATCCAATACTCAGAAGTGCAAGTTTTTCTCAATTTTTACATCATTCAAAAAATTTTACGACTAAGTTTGTACTCATAACACTAACCTGTTCGCATGGAGTGCTGCTGAGATGCCCAAATTGGAGCCCGAAGTAGCTTGCTACCAGCTGACCATAGATTCTTCCGCTAGGGATATAGCTCAACATAGGCACAAGCATTCTTTAAAGAAAATGGAGGCTGCTGAAAAAGTTGTAAAAGACCTCCTAGAGGAAAATTTTATTTCGGAAGCCCAATACACAACCTGGATTTCAAACATTGTACTTTTTAAAAATTATAATGGAAAATGGAGAATATGCGTTGATTATAGTGATCTCAATAGGGCTTGCCCTAAAGATGCTTATTCTTTTCCTAACATAGATAGTCTAGTTGATAATTCTACTGGATTTAAATTATTATCTTTTATGGATGCATACTTAGAATACAATCAAATCCCCACGGCCAAGGGAAACAAAAAATATATGACTTTCATGACCTAGTTGGGCAATTACTACTATAACGTAATGTCCTTCAGCCTAAAAAACATGGTGCTACATACCAAAGGATGATGAACAAAGTCTTTCGAGACAAGATTCGAGACATGCTCGAAGTCTACATGGACGACATGATCTTGAAATCCCAAGAGGAATCCGACCACACTCTCCATTTAAAGAGAGTCTTCAACTAGGCGAGGAAGTACAAGATGCGGTTTAATCCAAAGAAGTGCACCTTTGGGGTTCAAGCAGGCAAGTTCCTCGACTTCTATCTGATAGAACGAGGAACCAAAGTGAACCTCGACAAATGCATAACCTTCTCAGAATTATCGATGTCAAAATCAAAAAATCCATCCAATCCATAAACGGGATAATCATCTCGTTGTCCCACTTTGGCGGATTAAGTCTCCTCGTCAATATAGACCACTTCCATTTACATAACCCACATCAGGGTGGCAGTGTCCTGAGCCGGGATTTTCCTTTTACCCTCCGTGTTGAGGCCTGGAGGTGCAGCGAATCTGCCCGAGACACGACTTGAGATGGACCTCCCTCAAAGTACCCTTGTCGAGAAAGCAATGAGGTAGCTCAAACTTGTCCCTGACAGTATCCTCAGTGAGGTCTATCTGCTCGTCGTCCGTGTAAGGCCACTTCTTGGCTGGGGTTGTTAGAACATAGTTTGATTCTACAACCCTTGTAAGAGTTTTGATGATAACAAAAGCAAAGAACATTTATGCTCCCTAAAATCATATTTTGTTTTATAGAGAAGTTCTGATGGAAGAAGATCATAAGATAAGTAACAAAGTTGTTTCTGCTGTGATTGTAAACATCTCTCAAAAAGTTCTGATGGAAGAAGATCAGAAGATTCGCTAAAACGATGTTTCAACTCTGATTATAAAACTCTTTGAAAGAAGTTCTAACGCTGCAAATAGGATTTCATGGCTCTGATCTCTAAAGTTCTGAAGCAAGCAACAACAGATACTTCAATGTTCTGAAGCGTTACAAATCAAATATTTCCATTTCAAGAGTAACGTCTAGAAGGGAACAAGGATATTTATTTTTCGAAATCGCCTTAATTGTCATTGATCAACTTTCCAAATACTCATCCATGCTTCACCTATTTAAGCAAGCCTTGAGGATAAATCATTCACGATTTACACACGAACAATAATGCTGCTATCATCTTTCATCCTCAAACATTCAACATTCAAATTTTGTGTAAAACATCACTGTCTTATGATACTGTTTAATTAGAAACACTACTGTACACTTTTATTCATACATTGTTTAGAGATATTCCTTGAGAAAAACTGGGTTGTGGTTTATACTCAAGAAGACTTTGGCAGTTACCAAAGTAGTTTTGTAATCAAGATTGATTAGTGGATTAAGACCTCGTTGAGAGGGGCGAAATCACCTTGGCGGCGGGACTGGAGTAGTTTGAGTTCAAACAAACCAGGATAACCAACTTGTTCTTTACTTTCAATTTAAAAAATCCCAATTCAAACCCCCATTTCTTGTGTTTTTCCATTCTTCAATTGGCATCAGAGCGCCTGGTTCTGAGTTCAAGCACTTAACTGTGTCAGTAAAAGATCCAAGCTAAGGAAAACACTATGGTGGGGCCAAGTCAGAACATCAACAATGACTACCATAATGAGAAAGACAGAATCAACGGCGAACCTCCAATCTTTGGTGGAGAGAACTTTGACTACTGGAAAGGCAGAATTGAAAGTTTCTTTCTGGCTCATGATGATGATCTCTGGGATATGGTGATTGATGGGTACATGCATCCTGTTGATGAAAGCGGTCAGAAGATTGACAGAAAAAAATGTTTGATCATCAAAAGCGAGACTTCAGAAATTATCACAAGGCCAAAACTATTCTCTTGAGTTCCATCTCATACTCAGAGTATGAGAAGATCACAAACAGAGAGACAGCAAAGCACATGTTTGATTCCTTGAGAATGACGCATGAAGGCAATATGCAAGTCAAAGAAATCAAAGCCCTTGTGCTCATTAAGAAGTATGAAGCCTTCAAAATGGAAGAAGATGAAACCATTGAAACAATGTTCTCAAGATTTCAAATTCTGGTTGTTGGGCTAAAAGTTCTGGACAAAGGATACTCAACTGTTGATCATGTAAAGAAGATCATCAAAATTTTACCAAAGAAATGGAGACCATGGTCACTGCTCTCAAACTGGTAAAAGATCTGAAAAAAATATCTTTAGAAGAACTTGTCAGCTCTCTCAGAAGTCATGAGATAAAGTTAGAAGATGATGAGCCCTAGAAGCAAGGTAAGCCTTTAGCTCTTAAATATAACAAAAAATATGATTCTAAAGTTTTGCAGGAAATAGAAGAAAACTCTGGTGGTTCCTCATCAGAAGAAGATGAATTATCCCTTCTCTCCAGAAGAGTCAATCAGCTGTGGAAGCACATGCAAAGGAAGTTCAGAAATTCCAGAAGAATAGGGAATCAGCCTGAATCATCGTCTGGATACAGAAAGTCTGAACCATCTTCTGAATACAGAAAGTCAAGAAACAGAGACATTGTCTGCTACAAATGCAATGAACAAGGGCACTACAAAAGCGACTGTCCAAAGCTTCAGAAGGAGAAACCTAAAAAGAAGTTCGTTAAGGAGAAGAAAAAAAGTCTCATGGAAACATGGGATGACCCAGACTCTTCAAAAGCAGACACTGAATCAGAAGATGAAAGAGCTAACATTACCCTGATGGCCAACATATCAGAAGATACTCAATCATTTAGATCAGAATCAGATTCAGAGGCAGAAGAGGTATTTTCTAACTTTTCTAGATCTCAATTAGAAGGGAGTCTGTCAGAAATTCTAGAAAGGTATCAGAAACTTCGAGTCATAAAAAAGAACCTGAAAAAGGATCTAGTTTCTGACTCTGAAGAAACTAAGAATCTGAGATTGGAAAACTCTGAGCTGAAACAAAAAAATTCAAATTTGAAAATGAATTACAAAATACTCAGAAGGAAACTATCTCAGAAGTTCCTAGTAACCCTGATAAGATCATAAAGGAATATGATCATAGCTTTCAGAAATTCCTCGCTAAAAACATAAATAGAAGCAAGATGGCTTCAATGATCTATGAAGTTAGCAAAAATGGCAGGAAAGGTATAGGATACAAAGGTAAAGTATCCCAACCTAAGAAAGTTAAAGATTTGGTTATTAAACGCACTCCTCTGAATTCTCACTTTACCTATGGGCACAGACATGATTTAAAGTATATTAGTAATGATTTCTCTGCTAAACCAAAATTCAAACAGAATTTTGGTAACTCTAACAAACAAGGACCCAAAAAGATATGAGTGTTATACCCCAATTTTCCCCCTAAGATCCCTCATCACATCATATAAATCTTATCCATATCATCGGTTCCATAGTTATGGGATCAAAGAACTTTTGGCATTAGGGTTTAACTCAGTCAAAGAATTAGGATTTCTCTCCATTTTGTTCGAGCTTGGTAGTGGTTCTTCTATGGAGGTTATTGGATTAAGGTCTCACTTCAAGGCTACATTGAGCACTACTCTTCCCTTATTGAAGGATTGCTTTAATTTTTTATCAAGTCCAGATATGTCTAGTTGGTTAAGCTATGGGTCCAATTGAGATTAAGGTGCTGTGATACGGTGGAAGAACCGACTGTTTTGAAAATGCTGGTTTGCGTTTTGCGTTTTGTGTTTGCAAAATGTCGTGGTAAGCAAGAGTCATCACCGGCTTTTATTTCATCCAACCGGAAAGGAAAAAAGGACAGAAAAAATCCTTTTTCGAGATATTCTGAGTACGGGGGGTAGATTATAGAAAGGGGAGGTGTTAGCACCCTTTATATCCATGGTTTTCCATGGGCTCTTAGGTACTTGCTCATCTTTTGAAATTTCTTGTGTGTGCTTGTTTAGAAAAGTTTTGTTTTACTTTGTTTTAACCCTTGTTTCTGTTCTCAAGAGTGTTACGTAGTTATTTTTGAAAACTTTGTTTGAAAAAGTGTTTGGTGTGAAAAAGTTTGACTTGAGCAAGTACCTAACAGTTATCTACCTACTCGAAAAAAGATCGTTTCTATTCTCGTTTCCTTTAGACAGCACTATCCTACTATTGAAAAATAGGTAGCACCGTCGTTGGAGTTCGTAAGGGTCAATTCGAAAGGGACGTACGATCACTAAAGCAATGTTAGGATGTCTTAGTAATAATCCTAAAGTCTTAAGATCATATTCGAGGGAACATTTCCGAGGCAACGTTTCCGAGGCAACATTTCCGAACGGGACATTTGATCTTTGTTTAGACAGGAGAGCAACCACTAAGACACCTTATACTTAATGATCGTTTACCGAAGGCAACCGAAGTGAGAGTATACCCTAAGAGTGCGCATGTGCGAGTGATTTGATTTCATTTATTTCTAGCCGTTTTAAATTATCATACAATCTTGTCATACAATCCTATTAACATACATCTAAACAGTTAATGTTTGCGGAAATTAAAATGCGAGAAAATAAAACTACGCTATTACAAGGCTTCGGGGTAGGGATTAATTACATAGCCAAAAAACCCGCAAAAGACGATAAAAAGAAAATCCTAGATTAAACTATTACATACCATGGACAATTACATTAATATTGCATAAATAATAAACGCGTGCGATGAATCGAAAACAAGAGAATTAGGGGTTTGACCCCAACTATGCCTAATTGTATCTTAAAGGAAAAATCATTTTTTTGTCGTTTTTGTGATTTGAGAAAATAAAGCTTAATTGAATAATAACAAAACCTAATTACTAATTAATTTAATTTGAGAAAAATAATTAAACTAACCTATTTTTATATTTTTCATTTTTTGAGAAAGAAATAAAAATTAAATCACAAGTTTAACCCTAATTTTTTTCTAATTGGTTTTAATTAAAAAAAGTTAGAATTTCCCTAAATTAAATCAAACTAAATTATATTAAATTTGATAAAATAAAACCTAATTCTAATTTTTTGTGAAACTCTTGATTTTATGATTTTGTGAAAAAGAAATTAGTTTTGGTTAAAAATAATTAAGCAAATTAAATTAAATAAAAGAAATAAATAAAAAAGAAAGAAAAATGGGTCTGATGTTGTTTTAGCAAGGGGGTGTTATTTGCAATTCTGAGCCCAATAAGCTCCTGGCCCCATTGACTTTGCTAGGTCATGTGGGCATGCTTGACTCAGGCGCATGGTGGACCTTCAAAGGATAGCCTTGGATCTGGGGCGTTGATGGATGGGACGGCCAGATCTGGGTAGTACACGATGGACCCCCTGCCATGTAACACGCTGGATTGCCTATTCAAGAAAAGCAAGAATAAAAGTTGGGACCTGGGGATCGAACCCAGGCCCTTAAGCATTCTCCCACTGCACGCTTGCCAACTGAGATGGCTGTGTTAGTTGTATAAACAATAACAAATAAATATTATATGCTAAAAACAAAAGGCTAAACTTTGAAACGCGCGAAATTCAAACTGGTAAGTCAGGGAGCGCCATGTATCCTTCTTCTTCCTCCCACCGTCGCTGTAAGTTTTGCAACTTTTACCTACAGACGTTAAGCATAGGTATAGCCCCTGTGCATTTCCAAAATCTTGTACACGCATGATAAATGAAAACCAATGGTACCAATCAACTCGTTTCAAGCCCACGAGCACCATGGTACCATTATCATTGTCCAATTTTCCCTGTACAAGAAATCCCTAAAAATGAAACACGAACCCTAGCCATGGCAGTTTGATGCACAGTTAATAAAAATGAAATTGAATGCAACCATTAGCTTGTAAACATCTCAAGGATTATGAATATATCAATTAATCATGCTAAATATGCCAGAATCAATGTATTCGAATTCAAGAAAAGATGCAAACTTTGTGACTGCTACGATGCATTTCAAGGCGTGGGGAAGCTTGCTAACGATTGTAACACGATCTTGGGGAGTCCAGCAATTGATTGGTATGGTTAGAATGGCTTGAGATGGCCTGAAACTTGGAAATTGGTTTGCAACTTTTTCTTGAATTTTTGAAACTGGTTCTCTGCCTTTGCACGCCTCTAGCCTCTTCCTTTTGGTCTGCATTTGTTCCTTATGTATACTAGAGTGCATTAGGTTTGCAGTTTGTATCAAATCTCTTCCAATTATGAATATTGATCCATGATTCAATCCTTGCACCAAATCTTTCCAAAACAAGCAAATTCAATCTTTTTGTGCCCATATGAGCCTTGCATGATTTGATCTTGTGTCCAGCTGTATAATGGACCTAATCATGCACAAAATCTCAAGATTTAATTAGTTTTTGATATTTTCATTACTTTATATTGATTTTATTTGATTTAAATGGCATAAAATCAAAATAAATAACAAAAATAATAGAATGACAAGTGGAATGGCTTATGGGTCGTGGGTCACATTACAAACTCAGTGCAAGCATAAAAAGTTGGGCCCATTTAGCAAAAAATGCAATTTTTGACACATTTGACTTTTGGTAATTTTGTAAAAAGGGTCAACTTGGCCAATGCGTAACTCCTTCAATTTTGACCCTAGAGATGTGTTCTTGGACTTTTTAGAAAGCTTAAGATGTCCTCTAAGCAACCCTTTTGGTATCATCTAAATTGAGTCTTCCATGTTCATGTATGAAGCTTTTACCTAAAAGGTGTTTTTGTTGACTTTTCAAAATGACATATACTGTCCAAATTCATATCTTCTTGTGAGTGCATATTTTGAACTTGGGAGATGAATATGGATTCTACGTAATTACATCCTCTTCAAAATTAGCTTTGGATGGGTCATTTTTTATAAAGTATGAGAAATTTATGCTTGGTCAAAGTTGAGTTGACTTTTCCTATAAAACCCTAATTTAGCAACTTTTGGGTTTTGATGAATTATGAGTAATCCTTGAGGAATCATGATCAACCCTTGATCAAATGATGAATAATACTTCAAAATTAGAATGTTGACAAAAAATCTTGAAGTTTGACTGTATGTGGGCCACAGTTGACTTTTGCCCTAGCACAGTCGATTTTTAGGCCTTTGAGCAATTGACTGAGAAAACTTTCTCTGCAAGGCTTGAAACTTTACATGGATGATCTTGAGAACATATTAGGACAATGGTGAGAATTTGGGATCCTTTGGACTCAAACATCTTGATGCAAAATGAAATCCTAATTTGAGGTAGACTGCCTTAGGAGAGAGTTTATCTAGTCAACTCTTGGACTTCCTTGAGCAATTTTAAGACCTTACTTGTCATGTATTGAGAAATATGGGAGGGAAAATTTTGGGGTACAACAGTTGCCCCTGTTCAATCTTCTTAAACTTGAGTATGTAGATTGGCCTGTCTGCCTTTCGTGATCTGAAGGTGGAAGATGGTTGAAAACTAGAGTGCCCAGAAATTTGCACTCGCATGAAGTGATGCTTGTCTTGAGATATTGGGAATGGGCTTATAGATTCCATTTGGAAGTCAATGAAGGAAGATGGGCTTAAATATGCCATCCGAAGAAGTGTCGACCGCATAAGAGATTCCTTTGCGAGAACTCGTATACCTGTTGTTGAGGAGGATTTCGCTGGGGCACGTTGGTCTCTGTCTTGGGAGAAATAGAATTTTAGGATCTTCAATTGTCCGTTATTCTACTGGGGAATCATATATTAGTTGAGGAGGTGAAAATGCACTGCTATATGGTCGTGCTCCAGGCCTTACAGTGATTTGTTGAGGATAATAAGACTAACTGTTATCTGGTCGTGCTCCAGGTTTTATAGTGACTTACTGGGGAGGTGAGATTAAACTTGCTATCTGGTCGTCCTCCAGGCTTTGCAATTTCTCAATTATTATCTGGTCATGCTCCAGGCTTCAGAAGTAATTAAGTGGTTATCCGGTCGCATCCGGGTTTCGACTTGAATTTAAAGCATACTAATATCCGGTCGATTTCCGGGCTTCATAGCAATTGGCCGAGTAAACTGCTATTTGGTCGAATTCTAAGCTTCGCAGTGCTTCATACTGTTATCTGGTCGTATCCCAGGTTTCAGTGTCCTTTTCCGCTATCTGGTTGCGATCCAGTCTTCACAGCATCTTATACCGTTATCTGGTCGTGCACCAGGCTTCACGGTGTCTTATACCACTGTCTGGTTGATTCCAGGCTTCAAGGGATCTTGTACTGCTATCTGGTCGATCTCCAGGCTTCACAATAACTTGTTGAGAGGTTAAGCTGTTTTCTGGTCGATTTCCAGGCTTCATAGCTTGTATTTAAGATATACCACTATCTGGTCGATTCCAGGATTCGTAGTATTTTGGAGGAATCAAGATATTATCTGGTCGATTTTCGGGCTTCATAGCTTTAAACTGGAATAGAAATCTTAGTATCGATTTGTCTGAACCAGAGAAAACTCGTGAGAACTTGATTGCATCTTTCCCTGAAAGGTAAAGAGTTAGTCGTATGTAATGTCATGATGTATGAAATGTATTAAGTAATGATGTTCTCAAAATAAATGAGATTGTGTTGCATGATGCGTATGCGCATGCCACGATGTATGGATATGAAATGTTCTTGTGATATTCTCCGGTTGGGGAGAATAAATCTCGGACTGCTGTTAGAAAGTATAAGGAGGTGAGTTCTTTGTTCTCGCTGGGGATAGTGACCGAAGATGATTAGCTGGAGGCTTACGTCCGTTCTTCTTGAGAATATTCCGCCGGGAGAGACTCTGTTTGAGAATAATCCTGTGGGAGAATGACTTTGTGGGGAAGAGAGATACTCTGTTGGATGATTTGCCAATTTGGAGAAGTAAACTCAGCTGGTGGTGAGCTTCTATTGCTGGTGATAGATAAATTTTGTTTGGGGAGAATTAACACCATTGTCTTTGGACACTTCCTACTCTGCGGGGAGTGTATGAACCTTTAGTCATATTCTCGAGTTGGCTCTATCCCTGTACATGGTGGGTAGAGCAACTGTAAGGTTTGGACATTTCTTGTTTGCCCCCGTTCCTGGAATTACGAGTAATTGTCTTTTGTTTTTTCCATGTAAACAATTATGAGTAACAATTATCCTCAAATGCATATATCAAAAATGAATCATTGGACGTTCTTTGCAAAACAAAACAGAAAAAGAAAACAATTTGAAATTTCTTGTAAAAATGAATTGTATTGATTTTGAAGTTAGCCCATAATAGGCGTTTTTGTACAAGAGGCTGACGTCCTAGTAAGAGAACGCCGCCGAAAGATAGAAATTATACAATTCGCGGAAAAGAAAGAAAAACAACTATGTGAAACAATCCCATTGGGTTCCAACTCTGCTATTTCCCTTATATCTTCGAGCGTCTCATCACTTTGCTACTTGGTCGAAGGTGGATCAAATTGATTGGCATTGTCTGAGCTCGATGGTTGATGCCGAAGTCTGGTCGCAAGATGATCCAATGAGACATAGTGTTACGCTTCAATCCCTAATTTTTGCCTGGACCTCCCTTTCGGGTTTTCAATCCACCGGGATACCCTTTTTTACCCAAGCCGTCTTTTTAGATTTTCGACTTGCCGGTTGTACAACTTTTTTTTTTCATTTTCATCCTTTACTTTTTCCCGAACCCTTTTGGTTCACTGGGAAGCCCTTATTTTTGCCTAGGCCAGTCAACCTAGCGGGTCTTTGATTAGGCGTAGTATTTTTTCACTATGTATGCATTGACGGGGTGAGGAAGGTCGTCACCATCCATGGTGGTTAGAATCATAGCTCCTCTCGAGAAAATGTTCTTAACCACAAATGGCCCTTCGTACGTATGGGTCCATTTGCCCCTGGGATCACCTTGTAGCAGTATAATGGGTTTGATCACCAGATCCCCAACTTGATATTCTTGACATCTGACTTTCTTATTAAATGCCTTAATCATTCGCTTTTGATACGTCTGACCATGACAAATAGCAGTAAGCCTCTTTTCATCAATTAGATTCAGCTGATCAAGTCTGGTCTGGATCCAGTCATCTTCGCTCAAACCCGCATCTTTCATAATCCTGAGAGAGGGTATCTGGACTTCAATGGGTAGGACCGCCTCCATGTCGTATACCAAAGAGTAGGGTGTTGCCCCTAGTGACGTTCGTGTTGAGGTGCGGTACCCATGAAGAGTGAATAGTAATATCTCATGCCAGTCTTTGTATGTCACCGTCATCTTCTGCACAATCTTCTTGATGTTCTTATTAGCCGCTTCAACAGCCCCATTCATCTTCGGCCGGTAGGGAGAAGAGTTATGATGCTGAATCTTAAACTGCTTGCAGAGCTCGGTGATTATTGTATTGTTGAGATTTGTACCATTGTCCGTAATGATCCTCTCTGGTACACCGTATCGACAGATCAAATTGTGTCAGATAAACCGCACCATGACGTTCTTGGTTACTGTAGCAAAGGAAGCTGCCTCGACCCACTTTGTGAAATAATCAATTGCTACCAGAATGAAGCGATGCCCATTAGACGCAGTAGGTCTGATCTCGCCGATCATGTCAATGCCCCACATTGAGAAAGGCCAAGGAGCTGTCAAAACATTCAGAGGAACTGGAGGTACATGCACCTTATCAGCATAGACTTGGCACTTATGACAGGTTCGAGAATGCTGATAACAATCGACTTCCAAAGTAGACCAGTAATATCCTGCCCGTAGGATCTTCTTTGCCATGGTATGTCCACTGGAATAAGTTCCGAAGGTACCTTCATGTAACTCTGCCATGATCCTTTCTGCCTCGCTTTTGTCCATACATCGCAGTAAGGTTGAATCATGGTTACGCTTATAAAGGATACCATTACTGATGAAGAACTTCGCGGCGAATCTTCTCAGGAACTTCTTATCATTAACAGATGCACCCTCGGGGTACTCTTGAGTCTCAAGATACCTCTTTACCTCGTGAAACCAGGGTTTATCTGCCACTTCTTCAATCTCAATGTCACAGCAATGTGCGGGTTCATCCAACCTCTCGATGGTAATCTGGGGAGCTTCATTGTCCCACTTGACTTTGAACATAGAATACATGGTAGCTAGCGTGTCCGCTAACTGATTCTCCTATCTTGGGAAGTGTTCAAAGGTTATCTCCTCAAAATGTGGGAGCAATGTCAGTACATATTCTTTGTAAGGAATAAGATTTGGGTGCTTTGTATCCCACTCGCCTTTGATCTGACTGATCACTAAAGCAGAATCTCCGAATACACTCAAGAACTTAATCCTCAGGTCAATAGCAGTTCGAAGACCCAAGATGCATGCTTCATACTCCGCCATATTGTTGGTGCAGTTAAAACATAATTGGGCGGTGAATGGAGTATGACAGCCCTCAAGAGATATAATTACAATGCCAATGCCATTACCTAATGCGTTTGAGGCTCCGTTAAAACACATAGACCATCGGGGTCCTTCCTCAGGTCCTTCATCCGGTCCAAGTTCTTCATAGTCAGTCACCAACATGATGTTCTCATCCGGGAACTCGAAATTCATGGATTGGTAGTCATCCACGGCCTGATGCGCCAAATGATCCGCCAATACACTTCCCTTAATTGCTTTTTGGGTTGTGTATTAGATGTCGTACTTGGTTAGGATCATCTGCCATCTCGCTATTCTTCCAGACAGGACAGGCTTCCCGAAGATATACTTGATTGGATCCATTTTTGATATCAACAAAGTGGTGTGAGTCAACATATACTGTCTCAGCCGGAGAGCAGCCCATGCCAAAGCGCAACAAGTTTTCTCGAGCAATGAGTATCGGGTCTCACAGTCGGTAAACTTTTTGCTAAGGTAGTAAATATCGTGCTCTTTTCGGCCAGACTCGTCATGCTGCCCCAACACACACCCCATTGAACTATCCAGTACTGTCAAGTATAAAATCAAAGGTCTTCCTTCAACTGGAGGCATCAGAATTGGTGGTTCTTGAAGGTATTCTTTGATTCTTTCGAAAGCGGTATGACATTCATTATTCCACTTTACCACTTGATCTTTCTTCAGCAACTTGAAGATTGGCTCACAAGTAGCAGTCAGATGTGAAATGAACCTGGCGATGTAGTTCAGACGTCCCAAGAAACCTCTGACTTCTTTTTCCATGCGGGGAGCTGGAATCTCTCGTATGGCTTTTACCTTTGCAGGATCCACCTGAATACCTTTATTACTGACAACGAAACCCAGCAGTTTACCAGACCTTACTTCGAAGGTGCACTTGTTCGGGTTTAACCTCAAATTGTACGTCTTCAACCTGTCAAACAATTTCTGGAGATGATCAAGGTGCTCTTCCTCAGTCTGGTACCTAACTATCATGTCATCAACATAAACTTCGATCTCATGGTGAATCATGTCGTGGAACAAAGCGACCATGGCACGCTGATAAGTTGCCCTAGCATTCTTCAACCCGAAAGGCATTGCTTTGTAGCAAAAGGTGCCCCACTGTGTAACGAAGGTTGTCTTTTCCATGTCTTCAGGAGCCATATTGATCTGGTTGTAGCCAGAAAAACCATCCATGAAAGAGAAGATCTTATGCTGCGCGGTGTTGTCGACCAGAACATCGATGTGAGGGAGTGGGAAATCATCCTTGGGGCTTGCCCTGTTCAGATCTCTATAGTCCACACACATCCGTACCTTACCATCCTTCTTAGGTACTGGAACAACGTTGGCAACCCACTGCGGATAAAAAGTGACAGCTAAAAATCCTGCGTCGAACTGTTTCATGACTTCAGCTTTGATTTTCTCAGACATCTCAGGGCGCATACGGTGGACCTTATGTTTTATCGGAGGGCAATCTTCTTTAGTTGGCAAGCGATGTACCACAATATCAGTGTCCAAACCAGGCATGTCTTCATAGGACCAGGCGAAGATCTCAACATAGTCGCATAACATTTGTATCAACCATTGCTTGACATCAGGCTCCAGATTTGCACTTATCCTTACCTCTTTCCGGTCTTCCTCTGTACCCAAATTCACTAATTCGACTGGCTTTTCATGAGGATGTATGGCCCTTTCCTCCTGCAGTAACAGTCTAGCAAGTTCTCCAAGAACCTCACAATCATCTTCACCTCCGTCCTCAGCTTGGTTGATCGGATTTTCGAAGTCATAATTGGCAGTAGTAGAATTGTTATCAATGGGATCCAGAGTGGATATGGATCTGCATTATGATACGTGAGTGTGTGTAAGAGAATAGTTGTTTTTGATTAAGCAAGAGACAGAAAAGAAAAACAAAGAGCTCAAAATTTGTAATGCAAGAAAATGTCCAATGTCTTATTAATGATATATGAAAAATGACACATATTCCGAATATTCGATCTCTGACTATTTGTTCATTGATGCCAGCTCGTGTGAAGTATTCCGGGTTTCTTTTCTTTGGTTGCGCTTTTTGTGGACATTATTGTTCGTTTTGTATTATTCTGCTTCCAAGTTATATTTCCGCATTTTATTTCTTTCTAGATATCATGAGAAGTAGGAAATAAAGAGCGTGCGCTCGAAGTCGCTGTTTAAAGACCTGTAGCAGGCATTCCGCACTTCATTTATTATATGTGTTGTGCTCGTGTTTGTTTCCTTTCTTGTTGATCGATGAGTCACTCAATTTAGAAATTGAGATCACGACTTTGCTCTTAGTGCATGCTCCCTATAGGATTTTATCGCTTTCCTTTATTTCTTGTTGATCGATGAGTCACTCAATTTAAAAATTGAGATCACGACTTCGCTCTCATTGTATGTTCCCCATAAGATAGTTTTGTTAGACTTTCCTTGGCATGCTAACTTAGATGGGATCACTCATTGTATGATAACATTAGGTTAGGTTTATGTTAGTCTCCCTTTAGACTTTTCTTTCCCCTTTTGCATTTGCATTAAAACAAAAAACTTCTTTTTCTTGCAAACTTTAAAATACTTAAAGATTACTGATGAGAGTCGTACCTTTGTTGAGCATGGGAAATGATAAGCCGGTTTTTTATCGATCTTATTGTCTTTCCATCCTAAGCCTTGGTGTGGTTCAAGTCTCAAATAATTATTTCATAAATAAGTACAGAAATGGCTAATATCTCTCTCTTGAGATTAACTAGTTGTTATCTGCAGCAAAAACACCTACCAACACAAACTCTTTTGCCTCTGGGCTTTTCTTTCAAAATTCTTTCTAAAAGGACATGTTAAGTCACCTCTGCATTGACGCGTAAGTCTCCAAAGGTCGAGTTGCGGCAAAAGGCGAGATTAATATTTTTCATTAAAAAATACAAACAAATAAAATATGTGAGCCGAACTACGACACTCTGATTCCTTAAAAGGGATACGTAGGCATCTGGTCACGGGGCTCAGCCGAGCGAAAATTTGTAAATATTTCCTTCTTTTCCCCGTGTTTTCTTTGCATGCATTCCCTCTTAGTCTATAACTCTTAAGCATTATATTGAACACACCCTTTGATTAGAACAACAAGAGTGGATCCCGTAGAGTACTACGGACGTGTGGGGTGCTAATACCTTCCCATCGTGTAATCGACTCCCTTACCCAATCTCTCGGTCACAAGACCTGGATTTCCCCTTTATGTTTTTCTTTGATGATTTTCCTTTCCCTTGTTTGGGATAAATAAATACTCGGTGGCGACTTCATTGATTTTACCGCTACAGAAAATGGCAACTTCACTGGGGAATTAATCGACCAATTGCTGGTCCATCCCGTGAGTCGCTCCTAGCTCCTATTTTTCTCTTCTTTGGGTGTTTATCATTATGTGTTATAGTTTATTCATTTGTATATATTTGAGCATATGTATGCATTGCATTTTATCACTTTCCATATATTGGTTATTTCTGTTGTGCTGTATTATTTGTTTATTGATGGGTGGGTGTTACTATTGAGGTAAAAGGCCCAGTACCCAGGCCAAAGTGCACTAGGACACTAGGAATAGAGTGGGGGCGTGACGGCTATAGGAAGTGGTCTGATTAGTGCAGTCATGTTATATACCATTCTCGAAGGATGTTCAAATAAATTACTATTGACACTCACGTCTGTGGTTAAGACGGTAGTACTTTCAAGCGGACCCGTGATTTTGAGTTACCTTTGACCTATCCTGACATAGTCTTTACCCGTGAGTGGGAAGGGAATAATATTTACAGGTACATATGGTGACTATACATGTTCTGTTGGTGACTCTGGTTATGCTGATGACTTTGGTTCTTGGTATTCTGAATTGGTCCGGACTTTTGATATTGTTACGTGTGATTGTGGTTCTATTATCAGTTCAGTAGTTATTCAGTATTGCAGAAGCTATGGTCCCACATGTTTGCATACATAACATATTAATGTAATTATCAGCATACATGTTTTTCATTTCCAAACATGAATTCCTTGATTCCAATTGTTAAGCCAAAAAAATAAACATTAAAAAGATATATAATAAATACATGAAAAAAAATATAACAATGTTGTGGCTTAATAATAGGAATTTTTCTATAACCTACCTCCCGAACCGAGAGCAATCTCTTTAAGGAATTTTTCTGTGCTTTTGTCCTTTCCATGTTGGAGAAAATAAAAGACGGTGGCGACTCTTGCTTCCGCGACATTTCGCGAACCAGCGTTAAACAGTCAGTTCCAGATCCACCGATCACATAGTCGCCTAAGATTCTCTCATCATTCTACTGAGGTTGTAGTCGCCTAAAGATTCTCTCATCATTCTGCTGAGGTTGAAGTCGCCAAAGATTCTCTCATCATTCTGCTGAGGTTGTAGTCGCCTAAAGATTCTCTCATAATTCTACTGAGGTTGTAGTCACCAAAGATTCTCTCATCATTCTGCTGAGGTTGTAGTCGCCTAAAGATTCTCTCATCATTCTGCTGAGGTTGAAGTCGCCAAAGGTTCTCTCATCGTCCCGTTGAGGTAGTAATCGCCCAAGGTTCTCTCATTGTCTCGTTGAGGTAGTAATCGCCCAAGGTTCTCTCATCGTCCCGTTGAGGTAGTAATCGCCCAAGGTTCTCTCATCGTCCCGTTGAGGTAGAAATCGCCCAAGGTTCTCTCATCGTCCCGTTGAGGTAGTAATCGCCCAAGGTTCTCTCATCGTCCCGTTGAGGTAGAAATCACCCAAGGTTCTCTCATCGTCCCGTTGAGGTAGTAATCGCCCAAGGTTCACTCATCGTCCCATTGAGGTAGTAATCGCCCAAGGTTCTCTCATCGTCCCGTTGAGGTAGAAATCGCCCAAAGGTTCTCTCATCGTCCCGTTGAGGTAGTAATCGCCCAAGGTTCTCTCATCGTCCCGTTGAGGTAGAAATCGCCCAAGGTTCTCTCATCGTCCCGTAGAGGTAGTAATCGCCCAAGGTTCTCTCATCGTCCCGTTGAGGTAGTAATCGCCCAAGGTTCTCTCATCGTCCCGTTGAGGTAGAAATCGCCCAAAGGTTCTCTCATCGTCCCGTTGAGGTAGTAATCGCCCAAGGTTCTCTCATCGTCCCGTTGAGGTAGTAATCGTCCAAGGTTCTCTCATCGTCCCATTGAGGTAGTAATCGTCCAAGGTTCTCTCATCGTCCCGTTGAGGTAGTAATCGTCCAAGATTCTCTCATCGTCCCGTTGAGGTAGTAATCGTCCCTGATTCATTCATCAAAAACCTTTTGAAGTTCCAGACTCGATTCCTGTATCCTGCCAGGGCACGTCTGAAGAGTTCGAAGATCTGATTCCTGTATCTCGCCAGGGTGTATCTGGACTAATTCCAGACTCGATTCTTGTATCCTGCCAGGGCACTTCTGAAGAGTTTGAAGATTCGATTCCTGTATCTTGCCAGGGTGTATCGGTTGACGGCTATATTCTCCAGACTCGATTCCTGTATCCTGCCAGGGCACGTCTGAAGAGTTTAAAGATTCGATTCCTGTCACTAGCCAGGGCACATCTACATAAAGAGTTTGAAGATCAACTCCTGTAACAGGCCAGGTAATTATCTTTCTTTCTCAGGTACGCAAGTTCTCGCTAAGGAATCTCTTACGCGATCGACAACCTCCCGATGGCATCTATAAGCCCATCCACATACCGACAGTCTCCAAATGGCATCTGTAAGCCCATTCATACCATCACACTGCTGACATTCTACTATGTGAGTGCAAATTTCTGGGCACTCTAGTGTTCAATCATCTTCCACCTTCGGATTACAAAAGGCACGCCATCCAATCTACATCCTCAGGTCTAAGAAGATTGAACAGGGGCAACTGTTGTACCCCAAAATTTGCCTTCCCATATTTCTCAAAATATTTCAAGAAAAATTCACAAGTCCAACCCGGCGCGTCATATTCAGGTGTTCTTTCACCAAGATATCTCTGATGACATATTCTCAAATTCAGGTTCGGCTCAAGAGTCAATTCTTTAAAGAAGGTATCCGAATGTGTGAGTTTTCTCGAAGAAATATGGTGAAAAAGTGTGCTAAAAGTGCAGTTTTTACGCGCTAAAAAATTCATAACTTGAAGATCGTGGCTCGTTTTGAACCTGTTCCGGTGTCCAAAATTCCGTCTTGACATTATCTACGTTTTCATCTCTCACGGATGGAAGCCAATTTCAATCAGAAAGTCTTCAAAAATGTGGATTTATCAAGTATTTTCATACAGAAAATTTGTGAAAGAAGTTTATTTGCGTCATGTTCGAAAAAATCATAACTTGGTCGATTTTCATCGTATCGAGCTGGTTCCGGCGCCAAAATTTCACAAATTGATTTGGCTACATTTTCACAGAAGGTATTGAGTTCAAACGGTATTCAAAAGGCCTTCGTTTTTTGCTCAGAGTGCGTGACACGCTGAAAATCCTTAATGCTGAATATTATTTCATCTGGGCCGAAACTTCGAAAATTCATAACTCGGTCAATTTTTATCGGATTGGGCTCATATTTTTACACAAGGTCACTGACTCATAGATCTACAACTTTGCTTCAAAAGTCGAGACCGGATTATGCTCCGATCAATACCAGTTTTTTATTGAAGAACGTGTCAGAGTCGACACTGGAGCCCAAAATAAGTTTGTCTAAGCTGAAACTTCAAAAATTCATAATTAATTCACCGTTTATCCGATTGAGCCGATTTTCGGACAGGAGTTAGTTCTTGATGTCGGCTACATTTTGTTTTCACATTTCAACTTCAAAAATTGCATTTAAGTCTCTGCGATTTAGCCTGGAAAGTGACGAACTCAAGTAAACATTGGAGGCCCAATTGCACATTCAAAGCCCATTTTCTTTACCCTAATTACCATTATATAATCACCTTCTTTTCACACAAACCGGGGAGGAGAAAAAAAGAGAAAAAATCTTGCCACAACACTGATAGAATATCAAATTCTTTCAAGAACCCTAAAACCTTGAAATCTTTATTACAAATCTCTCTCTCACTACAAACAAGCCATCACAGTTACAAACCAACACCTCACTACTTCTTCAGTAAGGGTAAGGCTGGCTTGATCTCCATGATCCAAAAGGCATAAAAGCATTCATGTCACTAATTTTCCAGTGAGGGTAAGATTGATTTGATCTCCATGATCAAAAGGGTATAATCATTCATACATGCCATATTGTGCCTAAACATTAAATTTCTTCATATATTGGCTTTATTTGCATTTTATGATTTTATTTAATGTGTTCATGAGATTCAACACTGCAGATTTAGACAGGATCCCATGCAGGTTCATTAAGGAACGTTGAGGCCAAAAGCCAAATGGCCAAAAGCCAAAAGCCAAATGGCCAAAAGCCAAAAGTCAAATGGCCAAAAGCCAAAAGCCAAAAGCCAAAAGCCAAATGGCCAAAAGAACAACTTATGCATGACACCAATATATGGCGAGACAGATATCCTGAGAAGATTAAGGAACGTTGAGGCCAGAACACAAATGGCCAATAGCCAGAACACAAATGGCCATGAAACCCAATCCAATGGCCAAAGAATGCAGACCGTTCAAAAAAACCTCCTTTTGGGGCCAGACACCCCCATGGTTTGCTCAATTTTTAATTTTTATTTGCTTTTTCCTTTTTATTCTTTCAATGTTTTTTAATTGTTTTCTTTTAATTCCATAAAATAATTTTCATAATAAATATAAAATACAAAAAAATCAAAAAAAAAAGCTTGTTTATTTAATATTAATTTCACTATTATTTTTGTAAATAAACTTTAAACAATTAATTAGATTAATTTAGGTTTCAAAACTTTAATATTTTTCTTAACAAATTAAAATATGTAGAAATTAGGGTTTTTAACTTTTTATCACTTTTCTTAATAAATAACTTTTTCTTATTATTATTATTATTATTATTAATTATTAATTTATTTTGTAAATAAACATATACTTTAATTATTTAGTAAATTAGATTAAACTTTAATGTTTTCTTAATAATTAAAACAACTTAGAATTAGGGTTTCTTTTAATTTTAATTTTTATTTTCTTTATTTTCATTAAATACAAAAAAAACATAAAAACATTTCTTTTCTTAATTAAATAATTAATTAGCTTTTAATTTCATTTAATTTCTCAAAAGGGTCCAACGCCCTCGCACGTTCTATTCTTTCGCGCATTTATTTTATTTTATTATGAATATTATGTAACTGTTCAAGCCATGTAATAGTACTTAGGAATTTATTTACTTTCCGCATTTTTATTAAAACGGGTCTTTGTTAATTTGGCGATGTATAGACTCGCGCCTTGTAATAGCGTAGAATTTTACTTTCCACATTTAAATTTCCGCACTCTTAAAACTGCTAAACTTTGCATGAAAGAATGAATGGCCCAACTAAAATCAACCCGTAGCTCACCATAATGCATGATCAAAGATAATGGTTAAACTGAAAATAACACACAAATTCACACACCACTCTTAGGGTACGCCTCACTGTTGCCTTGCCTTCGAAACGTGGTCGTCGAGTATAGGACGTTTTAGTAAGTCCTTATGTCCATGACATGATCCAGTTGCCTCGAAACGGTTGCCTCGGAATTAAAAAAGGATCAATGGCATAAGGGTAGCTTCTAAGGTGTCCTACCGTTGCTCTGGTGACCACACTGTCCCTAACAAACGAATTGACCCGAACACCTCCAACGGTGGTGCTACCTACCTCTCAATGGTGGGATGGCACTACCTTAAGGACATTTACACAGCCTAATTCCTTAGGGTAGGTAGATGACTCATAGATACTCGCTCTATTAAAAAAAAATCAAAAAAACCTTTTCACACCGACACTTTTCGAAAAGCTTTCAAAACAATTTTTCAAACACTCTTGAGGACTGATACAAGAGTCGATCTGAAATCTTTAAACGAAACTTTTTTCAAACCCACTCACACTTTGAAAAGCAAACACTTTTGAAAACACAATGAGCAAGTATCTAAGAGCCCATGGATAACCATGGATAGAAAGGGTGCTAACACCTTCCCTTTCTATAAATCTGCCTCCCGAACCGAGAAACTATCTCATAAGGAATTTTGCTGTGCTTTTGTCCTGTCCATGTTGGAGAAAACAAAAGACGGTGGCGACTCTTGCTTCCGCGACATTTCGCGAACCAGCGTTAAACAGTCAGTTCCAGATCCACCGATCACAGAACTGGCGACTCTGCTGGGGACTACTTTAAAGTGAGGTGTACCTTAGGACTAAGATCACTTGTGTTTTCAATTGTTGTGCTTGTTTTCTTTATTATTGTGGGACTGTCTCGGGAGTTCTATAGATCCTAACCCGGATCTGGGGATACCTTCTTAGAAAGTAGCAACAAGGCTGTGAGGGAACTGTGCGGGGTATACCGACATGGTTGAAGCAGTCTGCTACGTTGATGTGGCACTTTGGTGTGTACCGGTAACCCTTGAGTTCAGTCAAGGAGAGTACGGGGCCTCCGCGTGGTATCGTGAAGCATCAACTGACCTTAGTAACCTTAATTGAACCATCTTGGCCTCTTTAGGGTAGTGAGATAACTGACTTTGGTGCAGTCCGAGGTTGGTTGATACTCGATACTACACTCAATTGAGGGTTGTTTTCTTGGAATATTTCGGTCGCCGGTTCAGTGGCTAAATCGAAACAATGAACAATGAAAATAGTCCAGTGATATTGGGATCCTTAGAACCCGGTTACTTCTGATAGGACAGGTTTTTGAACCCACCAACTTCAAGAGGGTAGTACCCTTAACTTCATGTTGGCCTTAACTCTAAGGGCTCTCTTGTGTGACTTGTGTGCCTTCCAACTTGACTATTTGCATGCTTGTTATCTGACCCATGAGTTTCTTGCAGGGTTTGTTTACAGTCCTTAATTGGGACTCATCACAGGGTTACTTGCATTACCCCATGCATATCATACCATCATACCATTGCATACATCCTGCATAAAGACTAATCCATTTCAAGGATCTCAAGGGCTTGTGATGCAGGTCATGCTGAACCAATTACCCAGCAAGGGGCAAAGGGGATTTATTTTCCTCTAGCCAAGGTTAACAGCTTGAGTCAGTGGCTATGACCCACTCGATATGGTGAGCCTTGACTCTTGAAGAAGGACTCTCAACAACAGGAAGTTCCTTCAATCAAGCTACAAATTCAAATGCTAACAAATTTCTTGTTTACCCCGCGAGATCCTTGAAAACATTGCATGCATACATACACATCATTGCATAACAGGTACCCTTGGTACAGGTTACTTACCATCTTCGTTGTTTATTTCAGAAATGGCTTCCCAACAAGACAACCAGGATCTTCATGCTCAAGAGACTCAGTTCAGGGAGATCTTTCTAAACCTATCCAAGGGGCAGGAAGATTTAAGGACACTCCTCATGAGGACTTTGGCCAGGAACAAGGCTGAAGATGACAAAGACGAACGGTTGAAACGTCTACAAGCTGAGGTAGATACAATGAAAACCCAGATGCTGGGGCAGAGGGCTCTCATCCAAGGTTTAGCTCAGGAACAAGAAGAGTTGAGGACCACGATCAGTCAACTCCACCAAGACAGATCCAAAATGAAGTAACCAGTCCAAGGCAGGGACCAGGTCTTTGATCAGCTTCCGAGAGGACAAGAATCTGGTATGGTGAAGAATAGACCTCTCCAAATTGCTACCACTTCACAAGCCCAACATCAACCTCGCCCAGAGCAACGGGTTGATCAGAGCAATCCCATGAGGAAATTCACCCAGCTTAACATGTCGTTGTCCCAAGCTTTGCAACACCTGTCGAAGCTGAACCTGGTGACGTTGATAGGACCTCACCCTAATCCTAAGACTTCTTCACCCAGCTATAATCCTGGGGCCAGGTGCGCATACCATTCTAACAGCCCGGGGCATGATACTGATGACTGTTGGAAGTTGAGGTACAAAATCTAAAGCCTGATTGATGAAGGAGCTGTGGAATTCACCCCAAATGGTCAGGTCGAGTTCTTCTACTATCCCTGCGAGGTTCACCATTTGAAATGACAAGCCTTGAGACTAGAAGACTTTTGTTCATTCAAATGTTCAAGTTGTAATTTTCTTTTGATTGTTCAAACAATTAATGTCATAGCAAACTCTTTTATTCCATTAATGCATCGCATATGTCTGTTTTGGAATTAATACAATTGTTTTCATTATATTCAAAATTGCTTTCATTTTTCTATGATGATCAACTCTCGGTTAATAATTCTAAGCCTCTTGAGGGAGGATGACGAAAACGATACCACGATCTTTACAGTATGCTTTTGAACAGACCCCGCTGATGAGGTACATGCATTGTTTCAATTCCTAAACACTGGAGTTATAAGGAAGATAATCCCTCGTCAACCCCTTTGAGCCAAAGAAGTAGGAGTTTTTCTTTTCAAAAATTAAACCCTTAATTATAACCTGGGGAAGGGTAGTTCTCTCAGTTGATCCAAGTGCACAACGAATGACACCAAAGAGGTCCTTACAAAACGAAAGATAGTGATGGTTCCGAATAATCATAAAGACATGCAGTCGTCATCTCTCAAAATGAAAGCCCAATAAGTCAAAACCTATGAAGGAGACTTACAAAACTGGGGCATCCCGCTGACTGTAATCACAAAAGAACAGTTCAGGCAAAAAAATAGGGATAACGAAATCAAAAAGAAAGAGGTCCTACAAACCCTCAACAAAAAAGGAAATGACTGCCTAATCAAAATAAATCGTCAGTATCCGAACCATCACTGGTATATCAAAGAAAAGACTCAACAAGGTCTAACGCACGATTAGCTGAGTTTAGGATTGAAGAACATCACGAAGAACGGGTGGGTACATATAAATTCGAGCGTTTATCCTTTGTTTCTTGAACCGTGAACCAGGCCACGTTATAACCCTTAAAAGTCCTAGCTGAAGCATGGGTTAGTTCGAAAGCATACTGTTACGAAAGGTATCCTGACTCCTTAAGGCTTGTGGTAAAATACTGAGTTGACATCACAGTTTACAAAAATTCACTTGTTTTATGAAAAATGCATTTTCAAAAAAAAAAAAAAAACTTCAAGACAGACATAAGTTTTGCATTTTTAATATAACATTGCTTGCATGTGACTATTTGTTTGAACAGCATAGAAATTCGCACGACGAATATCTGGTGAACAAAAGCACTTCCAATCAAGGGGGCAGGCATGATCATCGTCCATCATCTGGGGCAGTTAAGTCAAGATTCGGAGAATCTGTCAAAAGGCCAACCAACTTGGGGAAAATCTCCATCTGAATCACTTGGGGCATTGGACGATCAAACAGAGATCTTCTGGTAGTAGGGCAACACAACACTACTGATAGGGGCACCTCCCTACATCCTGAGAGCGTGGACATAGTCGAAAAATACTACGCATAATCAAAGACCCGCTAGGTTGACACACCTAGGCAAAATAAGGGCTTTCCGGCGAACCAAAAGGGTTCGGGCAAAAGTAAGGGATGAAATGAAAAAATCTGTACACCCGGCAAGTCGAAAACCTGAAAAGGCGGCTTGGGCAAAAAAGGGTATCCCGGTGGACTGAAAACCCGAAAGGGCGTTCCAGGAAAAAGTTAGGGATCAAAGCGTACGACTATGCCCCGTCATCTTGTCACTTGCCTACAAGAAGAAGATTTGACAATCGGCAATTATCAGCACCTCCACAGGTATCTTCTCCCACATCAGAAACAGGGGCAATAATGAGTTGTCTAAAGCGATCTAACTGCTCTGTCCACCAAGGTACCAAGGAAAGTTCAGCTGAAGAATGTAACTAAGATGCCTTAATTCCCCAGAGAGTGAGCCAAGGTTCAGCCATACTCCCCCAAGCAGAGAAGGCACAATACCTCCCGCAAGTCAGCGACACTCTTCCCAAGCAGAGTTAGCATATTGCCAGCCTTAAGGAAGTTGGATTATTCCCCGAAGATCTCAACATTCCCCAGCGGAGTGTACAAACATTCCTAACAAGCATCCCCAACAATCTTGATCTAAGATTGTTCCCCGGTGGAATACCGCACATCCAGTGGAGCCACTTCCCCAATACAGTCTCAAAAGCCTCCCCAGGAAAGTTGAATCAATCTCCCCAGTAGGAAGCTTATCCCCAGTAGATTCTGGAAGCTTATCACCTGCAGAGTACGAACGCTCTCCCCCGACTTTATTCAAAGGTTATTTCCCCACCAGGATATAACTGGGTTACCCTCAGCCAATTGCCACGGAAAGATCGTCCCCGGCGAAGTCTTCCTATCCCCAGCGGAGTTCATCCAATCTTCCAACAAAGCTCAACAATGGTATCCCCAGCGGAGTTATCATCAAACCTCAGCAAAGTACATCTCTTCCCACAGAGCATTCCCCGCAGAGTATTCTATTTGCCAAGTTTATTCCCCAACGGAGTCATCTTCTCCTACCGGTATTCTTGCAACCATCATCCCCAGCGAAAACGAAGAACTCTCTTCAACATCAGCCCAAGATTCAGCTCCCGGCATTCGTCAAGGATTTATTTTCCTAGACGAAAATACATTCATAAACATCACATTGTCATACATTATGATACATGCATACACGAATCATATCACCCCAATCTCATTTATTTTTGAGAACATCATGACATCATGCATGTCATACATTATGACATTGCATACAACTAACTCGTTACTTTTTCAGGAAAGAACGATCAACAGATAAAAGTCTTTACCTTTTGAAGTAGAAGACGTCCAAGATTCTCTCATCATCCTGCTGAGGTTGTAGTCGCCTAAGATTCTCTCATCATTCTGCTGAGGTTGTAGTCGCCTAAAGATTCTCTCATCATTCTGCTGAGGTTGAAGTCGCCAAAGATTCTCTCATCATTCTGCTGAGGTTGTAGTCGCCTAAAGATTCTCTCATCATTCTGCTGAGGTTGTAGTCGCCAAAGATTCTCTCATCATTCTGCTGAGGTTGTAGTCGCCTAAAGATTCTCTCATCATTCTGTTGAGGTTGAAGTCGCCAAAGGTTCTCTCATCGTCCCGTTGAGGTAGTAATCGCCCAAGGTTCTCTCATCGTCCCGTTGAGGTAGTAATCGCCCAAGGTTCTCTCATCGTCTCGTTGAGGTAGTAATCGCCCAAGGTTCTCTCATCGTCCCGTTGAGGTAGTAATCGCCCAAGGTTCTCTCATCGTCCTGTTGAGGTAGAAATCGCCCAAGGTTCTCTCATCGTCCCATTGAGGTAGTAATCGCCCAAGGTTCTCTCATCGTCCCGTTGAGGTAGAAATAGCCCAAGGTTCTCTCATCGTCCCGTTGAGGTAGTAATCGCCCAGGGTTCTCTCATCGTCCCGTTGAGGTAGTAATCGCCCAAGGTTCTCTCATCGTCCCGTTGAGGTAGAAATCGCCCAAAGGTTCTCTCATCGTTTCGTTGAGGTAGTAATCGCCCAAGGTTCTCTCATCGTCCCGTTGAGGTAGAAATCGCCCAAGGTTCTCTCATCATCCCGTTGAGGTAGTAATCGCCCAAGGTTCTCTCATCGTCCCGTTGAGGTAGTAATCACCCAAGGTTCTCTCATCGTCCCGTTGAGGTAGAAATCGCCCAAAGGTTCTCTCATCGTCCTGTTGAGGTAGTAATCGCCCAAGGTTCTCTCATCGTCCCGTTGAGGTAGTAATCGTCCAAGGTTCTCTCATTGTCCCGTTGAGGTAGTAATCGTCCAAGGTTCTCTCATCGTCCCATTGAGGTAGTAATCGTCCAAGACTCTCTCATCGTCCCGTTGAGGTAGTAATCGTCCCTGATTCATTCATCAAAAACCTTTTGAAGTTCCAGACTCGATTCCTGTATCCTACCAGGGCACGTCTGAAGAGTTCGAAGATCCGATTCCTGTATCTCACCAGGGTGTATCTGGACTAATTCCAGACTCGATTCCTGTATCCTGCCAGGGCACGTCTGAAGAGTTTGAAGATCTGATTCCTGTATCTTGCCAGGGTGTATCTGTTGACGGCTATATTCTCCAGACTCGATTCCTGTATCCTGCCAGGGTACGTCTGAAGAGTTTAAAGATTTGATTCCTGTCACTAGCCAGGGCACATCTACATAAAGAGTTTGAAGATCAACTCCTGTAACAGGCCAGGTAATTATCTTTCTTTCTCAGGTACGCAAGTTCTTGCTAAGGAATCTCTTACGCGATCGACAACCTCCCGATGGCATCTATAAGCCCATCCACATACCGACAGTCTCCAAATGGCATCTGTAAGCTCATTCATACCATCACACTACTGACATTCTACTATGTGAGTGCAAATTTCTGGGCACTCTAGTGTTCAATCATCTTCCACCTTCGGATTACGAAAGGCACGCCAGCCAATCTACATCCTCAGGTCTAAGAAGATTGAACAGGGGCAACTGTTGTACCCCAAAATTTGCCCTCCCATATTTCTCAAAATATTTCAAGAAAAATTCACAAGTCCAACCCGGTGCGTCATATTCAGGTGTTCTTTCACCAAGATATCTCTGATGACGTATTCTTAAATTCAGGTTCGGCTCAAGAGTCAATTCTTTAAAGAAGGTATCCGAATGTATGAGTTTTCTCGAAGAAATATGGTGAAAAAGTGTGCTGAAAGTGCAGTTTTTACGCGCTAAAAAATTCATAACTTGAAGATCGTGGCTCGTTTTGAACCCGTTCCGGTGTCCAAAATTCCGTCTTGACATTATCTACGTTTTCATCTCTCACGGCTGGAAGCCAATTTCAATCAGAAAGTCTTCAAAAATGTGGATTTATCAAGTATTTTCATACAGAAAATTTGTGACAGAAGTTTATTTGCGTCATGTTCAAAAAATCATAACTTGGTCGATTTTCATCGTATCGAGCTAGTTCCGGCGCAAGAAATTTCACCAATTGAGTTGGCTACATTTTCACAGAAGGTATTGAGTTCAAACGGTATTCAAAAGGCCTTCATTTTTTGCTCAGAGTGCGTGACACGCTGAAAATCCTGAATGCTGAATACTATTTCATCTGGACCGAAACTTCGAAAATTCATAACTCGGTCAATTTTTATCGGATTGGGCTCATATTTTTATACAAGGTCACTGACTCATAGATCTACAAATTTGCTTCAAAAGTCGAGACCGGATTATTCTCCGATCAATACCAGTTTTTTATTGAAGAACGTGTCAGAGTCGACACTGGAGCCCAAAATAAGTTTGTCTAAGCTGAAACTTCAAAAATTCATAATTAATTCACCGTTTATCTGATTGAGCCGATTTTCGGACAGGAGTTAGTTCTTGATGTCAGCTACATTTTGTTTTCACATTTCAAATTCAAAAATTGTATTTAAGTCCCTGCGATTTAGCCTGGAAAGTGACGAACTCAAGTAAACATTGGAGGCCCAATTGCACATTCAAAGCCCATTTTCTTTACCCTAATTTCCATTATATAATCGCCTTCTTTTCACACAAACCGGGGAGGAGAAAAAAGAGAGAAAAAACCTTGCCACAACACTGTTAGAATATCAAATTCTTTCAAGAACCATAAAACCTTGAAATCCTTATTACAAATCCCTCTCTCACTACAAACAAGCCATCACAGTTACAAACCAACACCTCACTACTTCTTCAGTAAGGGTAAGGCTGGCTTGATCTCCATGATCCAAAAGGCATAAAAGCATTCATGTCACTAATTTTCCAGTGAGGGTAAGATTGATTTGATCTCTATGATCAAAAGGGTATAATCATTCATACATGCCATATTGTGCCTAAACATTAAATTTCTTCATATATTGGCTTTATTTGCATTTTATGATTGTATTTAATGTGTTCATGAGATTCAACACTGCAGATTTAGACAGGATCCCATGCAGGTTCATTAAGGAACGTTGAGGCCAAAAGCCAAAATCCAAATGGCCAAAAGCCAAAAGCCAAAAGCCAAATGGCCAAAAGAACAACTTATGCATGACACCAATACATGGCGAGACAGACATCCTGAGAAGATTAAGGAACGTTGAGGCCAGAACACAAATGGCCAATAGCCAGAACACAAATGGCCATGAAACCCAATCCAATGGCCAAAGAATGCAGACCGTTCAAAAATACCTCCTTTTGGGGCCAGACACCCCATGGTTTGCTCAATTTTTAATTTATATTTGCTTTTTCCTTTTTATTCTTTCAATGTTTTTTAATTGTTTTCTTTTAATTCCATAAAATAATTTTCATAATAAATATAAAATACAAAAAAATCAAAAAAAAAAAGCTTGTTTATTTAATATTAATTTCACTATTATTTTTGTAAATAAACTTTAAACAATTAATTAGATTAATTTAGGTTTCAAAACTTTAATATTTTTCTTAACAAATTAAAATATGTAGAAATTAAGGTTTTTAACTTTTTATCACTTTTCTTAATAAATAACTTTTTCTTATTATTATTATTATTAATTATTAATTTATTTTGTAAATAAACATATACTTTAATTATTTAGTAAATTAGGTTAAACTTTAATGTTTTCTTAATAATTAAAACAACTTAGAATTAGGGTTTCTTTTAATTTTAATTTTTATTTTCTTTATTTTCATTAAATACAAAAAAAACATAAAAACATTTCTTTTCTTAATTAAATAATTAATTAGCTTTTAATTTCATTTAATTTCTCAAAAGGGTCCAACGCCCTCGCACGTTCTATTCTTTCGCGCATTTATTGTATTTTATTGTGAATATTATGTAACTGTTCAAGCCATGTAATAGTACTTAGGAATTTATTTACTTTCCGCATTTTTATTAAAACGGGTCTTTGTTAATTTGGCGATGTATAGACCCGCGCCTTGTAATAGCGTAAGATTTTACTTTCCGCATTTAAATTTCCGCACTCTTAAAACTGCTAAACTTTGCATGAAAGAATGAATGGCCCAACTAAAATCAACCCGTAGCTCACCATAATGCATGATCAAAGATAATGGTTAAACTGAAAATAACACACAAATTCACACACCACTCTTAGGGTACGCCTCACTGTTGCCTTGCCTTCGAAACGTGGTCGTCGAGTATAGGACGTTTTAGTAAGTCCTTATGTCCATGACATGATCCAGTTGCCTCGAAACGGTTGCCTCGGAATTAAAAAAGATCAATGGCATAAGGGTAGCTTCTAAGGTGTCCTACCGTTGCTCTGGTGACCACACTGTCCCTAACAAACGAATTAACCCGAACACCTCCAACGGTGGTGCGACCTACCTCTCAATGGTGGGATGGCACTACCTTAAGGACATTTACACAGCCTAATTCCTTAGGGTAGGTAGATGACTCATAGATACTCGCTCTATTAAAAAAAATCAAAAAAACCTTTTCACACCGACACTTTTCGAAAAGCTTTCAAAACAATTTTTCAAATACTCTTGAGGACTGATACAAGAGTCGATCTGAAATCTTTAAACGAAACTTTTTTCAAACCCACTCACACTTTGAAAAGCAAACACTTTTGAAAACACAATGAGCAAGTATCTAAGAGCCCATGGATAACGATGGATAGAAAGGGTGCTAACACCTTCCCTTTCTATAAATCTACCTCCCGAACCGAGAAACTATCTCATAAGGAATTTTGCTGTGCTTTTGTCCTGTCCATGTTGGAGAAAATAAAAGACGGTGGCGACTCTTGCTTCCGCGACATTTCGTGAACCAGCGTTAAACAGTCAGTTCCAGATCCACTGATCACACATATAAATGAACAATTATATGTGTTTGATGTTTTCTACAAAAACGATATATCACAACTGTGATAATACACAAGATAAAGCTTATATGATACTAGATTGCTAGAGCTATAGAGTAAGCAATTTGAGAGCTTTAGCAAACTGAGAGAGTGAGGATGAAGATGATTGACTTTAGGCGTGAAGAGTATTGTAGAGCATTAGCCAATTCCTTTCTCACTGATTTGTTTAAATACTTCTTTGAAAAGATACGTTGAAGCCAATAATTCCATTTCAATGCATATTACGTTCTTTCCATTTTGAGAAGATCTTTGTCTTAGAATAAAGCCGTTGGTAATTAATTTGCCTTGAATGCAGTATCGTTGACACTTCAAAATGTTCTGCTTGATTAAGATCAGAGTGTGTTGGTTTTAGCTTATTCTGATTGCTTCTGAGTGCTGATGACATTGTTAGGATCTTGATCAGAATCAGAGTATGTTGAGCGCAAATCTTGTTCATCAGACTACAGCGTAAGCATATGTACTGATCTTCTGATGTGACATATCTTCTGATGTTGATGTTGATATTATGATATTCTGATGTTGATTCCATCAGAGTTTCCTATAAATACACAACATATTTTTAGGTAGCATCTATGTCATATATTGAAATTCTGGCTACAGATACTCAATGTCACGTTCAATGTTATGACACCGTATCTGACTTTCTATAAGACAGTAAATACAAGAAAACAGTAAAGAACACAGTCAATTGTTTACCCAGTTCAGTGTGCAACAACACCTACTCTGGGGGCTACCAAGCCAGGGAGGAAATCCACTATAAGAGATATTAATTCATGAATAAACCAACCAGTTTATCTCCTTCACTTAAGACCTACCCAATGCAACTTCAATCTAAGTACAACTTAAACCTGAGTTCCTACTCACTCCCCCTCAATCACAGCAGTGATACATAAAACAATTTGACTAATGAATTGATGAAGACACTCTTCAAAACATACACTTGATTATGCTTCACAGCTTTTTAATCAAGCAATACAAACACTCTTGCTTCACAGCTTTGAGTGATACACAAACCTAACTTGACTTTGCTTCAAAGCTTTAGTCAAGAGACATACAAACACTCTTGCTTCAAAGCTTTGAGTGATACACAACCCTTACAATTAAAACCTATTCCAAGTCACTTATCACAATGATAATTTCCTGGATTACAATAGTTAAAACTATACAGCTTCTAAATGATCTTCTGTCAAAAAAGGGATTTATTCCAAAACAGCAGCTCTGTTGAATATATAGCAGCTGCATCTTCAGTTAGGGTTTCCACAAAAAGCTAGGGTTAATTCCGTTTGACCTTAAGACTAGGTCACAGGACTTTATCAACCAGGTTAGGGTTGAGCTAGGTTAACCCCAAGTCCACGAGATTTTCTGTTCTGGAAAGACTGAGTCATAATCCTGAAAAAACTCAGAATTACCCAAACTGCATAACTGTTAGTTCAGAACAGGATGTCTTAACATTTGTTATGACATCTGAAAACCTGTCTACTGATTTAGGTAAATGTGATCTTTTTGCAAAATGCTCAGATACACACTTATAAACAGCAGCACCTGTATGACAATATTTTTCTGCAAAGGTACCTAATGAATCAGTACATACTAAACTAGAATGTTATGACATCAGTCATGACATTCACACACACACCTGGTTTTACCAAAAATGCAAGCCAATAACTAAACAACTACAAACTCCCCCTTTGGCAGATTTTTGGCTAAAGACCCTAAGCAATCAGAGATAGATAGCAGCTGAAAGAAATATGACTGCAGAAAAATAGAATGACTAATAAAGTACCAAAATATATCTCCCCCTCTTTAGCCACAAATGGGCCAAAGATACATGTTCTTAAAATTTATACAGTCATCCAGAAAAAGTAATAAGAGCAGCAACTAAAAACTGAACACACTTCCAAACTCTACCAGGGACCAGCACCAACTCCACCAATCTTTAAGCATTATCATCAGACTCAGAGGAGCTAGTTTCTTCAATATTGAGATGATCTTCAGCTTCTACACCCTCTTCCCTTCTGTTTCCTTCAACTTCCTCCTTTTCTAACCTGGCAATTAGGTTTTCTAGGGTATTTTTCCTAGCTTCCAGTTCTTTGCAGGTCTCTTTTAATACAGCTATAACATCAGATGTTTTGGACTGAGTCTTCACAGAAGATGTCTCAGCTGATGTTATGACAATATCAGGAGCATGAGATCCCTGAAACAGCTTGTAGTGCAACCCAAGGGCAGGAGCTCTTTTGCAAGCAGTATCTCTTGCCACCAGGATATCAGGGTATTGTGCAAGGATAATTCCACAAAGGAGGGAGGGAAAGGCAATTTGTCCTTTGACAGCATAACTACCAGCATGTTTTAAAGTTTGTTCAAAAATATACCTGCCATAGTCAAAAACAGTCTTGGTTCCCACAACATAAATAAATCTCCCCAATCCTGTGGAGATAGTTGATTTATGGTTTGTAGGGACCCAGTTGGCTGCACCAATCTTGTGCAGGATGGCAAATTTCATGCTAAGTTTGCTGGCATTCAGCTTGCCTTTCAAGGGCCAGCACTTCACTTGTCTTGCTGTGATGGTTTGACAAACTTCATTGTCAGTGACTTCCAGTTCAGGACAATCCTCATTTGATCTTCCAAGAAATTTGTTAATTTCTGATGGAGAGAAATTAACCCTTCTTCCTCTAACAAAAACACTTTCAAAGTCAGCTGACCTTCCATCAGCACATTCATTAGACAAGTTAACTATGAACTCCTTGACCAGATTTTCATAACACTTGGTAAATTTTATCACTGTCTTCATCAGTCCAGCATTCTTAATCAGGTCCATGATGTCCTTGCATTCCATGGCATCATTGTTTAGCTCTCTTTCTAAAGCTATTCTCTTCAATCAAACATACTTCCATCTGTTTGCATTGTCAGGATGGTGAAAAGAGATGTTGTCTGTTGGGACTTCAGGAACTCTAGCAATTTTGCTGGAGGGCAGTTTCCTTCTGATAGGAATTTCTTCAGCATCAATCTCAAACTCTGATTCCTCATCAGAATCAGAAGATTCAGGTTCTTTTCTCTTCTTTTTGTCTACCAGTATACACCTGGGCTTTCACCTTCCCTTTGGGCTGACCAGTTTTCACAGATTCTACCCCAGCCTTGCCTTCAGCCTTGGATTTCTTAACAGCAGGTTTATCTTTGGACATACATTTTGCATCATTCTGATTACCCTTTCTTTTCATCATTCTCCTAGCTATGCTAGGGTTTTCATTGGCAATCAGATCATTGTCTGAGTATTCCTCATCCACATCAATGATAGGTGGATCAACAGTCTTTTCTGAAGGGTTCTGAATGTTGTCATTTTGTGTCACAACATTCCCAGAGACATCTACATTCTCAGAGACATCCACATTTGGGCTTGCTGATTGATTTAATGGGACAGAAATCCCCGGTACAGATTGGTTTCCGCTTAGTATACTTGTCACAAGCCTAGCAATTGCTTGATGAACTTGAACTGATCCTTCTCTATTTGGAACAGAGGAAGAAGGATGAGAAGGATTACCAGAAGCAGTAGCTTGAGCTCTTCCTGCATGCCTAGTTCTCAGCTTTTTGACTTTGGAGGGGTCAGTTGCCATTTCTCTGAGAGGAGTGATCTCCAGGACATCAGAATCTATGCATGTGGTGATTGCTCGAGAATCTTGGTCAGATGATGAAGATGAAGTGGCCGCCTTGGTTGAAGATGATGTTTGAGACATTTTGATTGACTTAGAGCACCAGTAGCAATTTGAGAGAAAACTTTGATTGAGAGAAAGGAATAGGTTGCAAAGATGAGAGAGGTAGGAGGCAAATGAGAGTCTATTCAACTTATTAATAATTTTGAAGGAGTTGGAAAGACATATGATTAACCTACTAAAAATAGACTCAACACAAATAACTACTTCAACCCTTGTTTTAAGCAAAATTAATTGCTATAATTTTTCACGTTGACAAATACCCATCTTGCCCCTCAAGTTTTCAAGTTGATTTCCAACAAGAGCCTTGGTAGAAGAATCAGCTAGCTGAAGCTTGATGACACCATGTTCCAGTTTAATTGTCTTCTTCTCTACAAGGTCAATGTGCTTGGTCCTGCTATGCTGAATAGGGTTCTTGGAAATATTGATTGTATTCAGATTGTCACAATACAATGTCACAACATCTTGTGAGACATTATACTCAGTAAGCATCTGTTTTGTCCAGATATTTTGAGAACTACTACCAGCTGCAACTATTTCAGCACAGAGTTGGGAAGGCATTCTTTTGACATGAATCATAGCTCTGGAAGATTCCTGTATGTTCCTATTTTTCTTTTTGTCAACTCCATTTTGATGATGAGTTATAGGAGAGGAGACTTCATGACTCATTTTTTTTGGAAAACAGAATTTATTAAACTTGTTGTTTCCAAATTCTTTGTCATGATTACTTCTGGTTCTGACAACACATCCTTCTTCAAGTTTATTCACCACATCATAGACATGTCTCTTTTTACCAAGCCTTTCAATTTGAAGTTCATCACAAACCCTCCTTTTATCAATTTGCAGTCTTGGAATCCTTCTGACTGCTTCCATAGAGATAGTTCTTTTCATTCTTCTTAGATGAAGATGGCCAAGCTTATGGTGCCACAGTTTCATCTCTTTTTCTTCTTTGGTAATGGAACACATAGTGGAGTTATTAGTGTTCTCAGGCTGCCACAAGTAACAGTTATCTTTAGATCTGATTCCTTCCATTACCACTTCTAGTTTTTCATTAATTACTAGACATTAAGATTTTGAGAAGATGACCTTGAATCCTAGATCACACAATTGACTGATACTAATGATATTAGCAGTCAGGCCTTTTACCAATAGAACTTCATTTAGATTTAGAACTTCAGGGCAGTCCAAATTACCAACTCCTTTGATTTCACCTTTAGCACCATCTCCAAAGGTCACATAACTAGTGGTGTGAGGTTTAACATGATTGAGAATGTTCTTTATTCCAGTCATGTGCTTAGAGCACCCACTGTCAAAGTACCAGCCTTCCCTTGCAGAGACTCTCAGGGAAGTGTGGGCTATCAGGGCAGTAGCCTTTTTCTTCCATTGAGGAGTATGCGGTACCCTTTTTGACTTAGGTTTAACACCTGAGTTTTGATTAGGGTATCCATGCAATTTGAAGCAGAAAGGCTTTATGTGGCCATACCTCCCACAATGATGACATCTCCATCTTTGGTACTTTTTCTTCATATATCTCTGTTTCTAATGTTGAGAGTTGTGTTGAGACATCTGCTTTGACATTTGTTTAACAGGCCTGATCTTCTTGTCTGCACCAGATTTCTTAGCTTCCACAAATCCTAGTCCAGATTTGTTTCCCACATTTTGTCCAACTTGAAGAATCTCTTCCAATTTGTCTATTCCATTAGTCAGCATCTTGACAGATTTGGTCATTTGGTTCAGTTGTGAGTTCAGCAATTGAACTTCCCTTTCTAGATGACTTATAGTTTCAAGGTCTGCCCTTTTTTCATCCTCCAGCTTTATGATGAGTTTTGATTTTTTCTCATTCTGCACACAGACTTCAGCACTTCTGATACACAATTTCTTGTAGGTATCAGCCAGTTCTTCAAATGTCACTTCTTCATCACTAGTGTCACTTTCAGAGGTACAAACACCAGTTAAAGCAGTAACTAGTTTGGCAGATTCTTCTTCAGAATTACTTTCTGAATCACAGTCAGACCAAGTAACAGTCATTCCTTTCTTTTGTTTCTTAAGAAAGGTAGGACATTCAGCTCGAATATGCCCATATCCTTCACAACCATGGCATTGAATTCCTCTGCCTTGATTTCCCTTCTCTTCTGACCTTGGTCTTCTGCTGGAACTGTCAATGTCAGAGGGAATGTTATGAACATTAGACCTTGACTTTGGATCTATTCTTTTGATGAGTTTGTTGAACTGTCTTCCAAGCATGGCTATAACTTCTGAAATATTTTCTTCTTCATCCTCCTTGTTTTCAACATCAATGTTGGATACAAGTGCTATGCTCTTGTTCTTCTTGTCACCATTTTCAGTGATCCCCATCTCAAAAGTCTGAAGAGACCCAATAAGTTCATCCACTTTCAACTTGCTGATGTCCTGGGCTTCCTCTATGGCAGTTACCTTCATTGCAAATCTTTTAGTCAAGGATCTGAGAATCTTTCTCACCAATTTTTCTTCTGACATCTTTTCTCCCAGTGCTCCTGAGGTGTTGGCAATCTCCAAGATGTTCATGTGAAACTCATGAATGGTTTCATCTTCCATCATTTTTAGATTCTCAAACTTGGTAGTCAACATCTGAAGTCTTGACATTTTTACTTTGGAAGTGCCCTCATGGGTAGTTTTGAGAGTGTCCCAAACTTCCTTGGCCAGTTCATATTGATGTACTAGTCTGAATATGTTTCTATCAATTCCATTGAACAAGGCATTTAAAGCTTTGGAATTTCCCAGGGCTAACTCATCTTCTTCTTTACTCCAATCTTCCTCAGGCTTCAGACTGATTGTCCCATCTTTCTCAGTTATGGTGGGATGGATCCATCCTTTGTCAGCAGCTCTCCAAGCCTTTTTGTCCAGAGATTTTAAGAAGGCAATCATACGAGGTTTCCAGTAGTCATAATTTGTTCCATCCAGAATGGGTGGTCTATTTCCAAAAACTCCTTCTTTGTCCATAGTGCCAGAAAGTGATATCCCTAGATCTCACCCAGTAATACAGGCAGGGTGCCTGCTCTGATGCCAATTGAAATTCTGGCTACAGATACTCAATGTCACGTTCAATGTTATGACACCGTATCTGACTTTCTATAAGACAGTAAATACAAGAAAACAGTAAAGAACACAGTCAATTGTTTACCCAGTTCAGTGTGCAACAACACCTACTCTGGGGGCTACCAAGCCAGGGAGGAAATCCACTATAAGAGATATTAATTCAGGAATAAACCAACCAGTTTATCTCCTTCACTTAAGACCTACCCAATGCAACTTCAATCTAAGTACAACTTAAACCTGAGTTCCTACTCACTCCCCCTCAATCACAGCAGTGATACATAAAACAATTTGACTAATGAATTGATGAAGACACTCTTCAAAACATACACTTGATTATGCTTCACAGCTTTTTAATCAAGCAACACAAACACTCTTGCTTCACAGCTTTGAGTGATACACAAACCTAACTTGACTTTGCTTCAAAGCTTTAGTCAAGAGACATACAAACACTCTTGCTTCAAAGCTTTGAGTGATACACAACCCTTACAATTAAAACCTATTCCAAGTCACTTATCACAATGATAATTTCCTGGATTACAATAGTTAAAACTATACAGCTTCTAAATGATCTTCTGTCAAAAAAGGGATTTATTCCAAAACAGCAGCTCTGTTGAATATATAGCAGCTGCATCTTCAGTTAGGGTTTCCACAAAAAGCTAGGGTTAATTCCGTTTGACCTTAAGACTAGGTCACAGGACTTTATCAACCAGGTTAGGGTTGAGCTAGGTTAACCCCAAGTCCACGAGATTTTCTGTTCTGGAAAGACTGAGTCATAATCCTGAAAAAACTCAGAATTACCCAAACTGCATAACTGTTAGTTCAGAATTGGATGTCTTAACATTTGTTATGACATCTGAAAACCTGTCTACTGATTTAGGTAAATGTGATCTTTTTGCAAAATGCTCAGATACACACTTATAAACAGCAGCACCTGTATGACAATATTTTTCTGCAAAGGTACCTAATGAATCAGTACATACTAAACTAGAATGTTATGACATCAGTCATGACATTCACACACACACCTGGTTTTACCAAAAATGCAAGCCAATAACTAAACAACTACATATATAAACCTCATAATTCATTTAATCTTGTATTTTGTTATCATCAAAACTCTAACTGAGGGTTGTAGAATCAAACTATGTTCTAACATTAACACCTACATTGCACCAAAGAGGATGTGCAACGTCTTTTTACATTAGAATTTTGTATTATTTTGCCCATGGGGAATTTATGTACTAACAAATTCTATTAATATGACGTGTGTTCCTTTTTTGTTTAAAACAAATTTGAGTTTCTGAATCCTTGAATGCATTACATGAATATATATCATTCATCATATGCATAAGCAGGTCTTCACACCAGGTTTCCTTATCTCTCTGCTGTTTATTTCAGCAAGATGGATATAGAGTAGACGGTCAAAGACTTACAAGCGCATAATTCACAGTTCCAACAACTACTCATAACCTTGGCTAAGGGTCAGGAGGATCTCAAAACGTTACTGGAAAAGGAAAAGGAGGGAAAAAAAGGGTTGGTGTGTCTACCTTGGGTAGAAGATTTGAAGGCCAAGCTAGAAGGGTCCTGGATTTCCCCTCAACATCTGATGAAGGGGTAGGAAAAGGTAAAGGAACAGCAGTGCAATCTGAGTCTGAGGAAGAAGAAGATGAAGAGGATGAGGATTATTCAGAACAGCAGTATCCTCCTGCAGACGAAAAATACAAGAATTTGGAAGAGCGTCTGGCTGCCATGGAGGTACAAAGAGTGTCTGGGCTGGACTTCGAAGATCTAGGGTTGGTTGTTGGGATTGTAATTCCCCCTAAGTTTAAGTTGCCTATATTTGCTAAATACGATGGGTTGTCTTTCCCAAAGATGCATCTGCGGTCTTACGTCAGAAAAATCCAACTGCATTCTTCTGACAAGGACCTGTGGGTTCATTTCTTCCAGGACAGTCTTTCGGGGACGCAGTTAGATTGGTTCTACCAGCTAGAGAGGTCTGATGTGCATAATTAGGAGGATTTGGTTGTTGCCTTCTACAAACAATATCAATATAATACGGACTTGGCACCAACCCGTACTCAATTACAGAGTATGGGCATGGTCTCAAATGAAGGTTTCAAAGAGTATGCTCAGAAATGGAGAGACTTGGCTGGAAGGGTGCAGCCACCATTATCCGAAAGAGAGCTTGTGGATATGTTTTTGGGGACCTTGTCAGGTCCATTCTTTAATCCCTTGATCGGAAGTTCGTCTGCGGGATTCACCGAGTTAATTATGACTGGTGAAAGAGTTGAAGCCGGAATCAAGAGCGATAAAATTCAAAAGGATGCATCTGCTTCCGCTGCCATCAAAAAGACCTTTCCAACAAAGAAAGAAGTCTCAGCTGTCTACTCTCAAAGAAGTCAAGGAAGAGTTGAGCGCCGGCCAGCGGTGGGGGCTGTAATGATTCAGAAGTCTGTAGCTGACCAACCTAGAAACAATCAACCCAGAACCAACCAAGCAAGGGTGGAAAGGCCTGCACGGCAATTCACCCGGATCAACATGGCACCTGCTCAGGTTCTCCCTCATCTTTTGAAGTTAAACCTTGCAAGTTTGAAAGAGGCACCGAAGAATCCGAATACATCTTCTCCTTACTACCATTCAAATTCGAAGTGTGCTTATCATTCAGACAGCCTGGGGCATGACACCAACGATTGTTGGGCCCTCAAAAATAAGATTCAGGATTTAATAGATGCTAAAGAAGTTGAATTCGACACCCCTGAAAAACCTAATGTGATCTCTGCTCCAATGCCAAAACATGGTCACAATGACCATGATGTTGAAGAAGATCTTTTTGTTGCTGCTGTTGATAATTTGATGACTCCACTACCGATAATCAAGTTAAATTTGCTGAAGGCTGGGATTTTCCCAGGTTGTGAAGAAGATTTCTACCTCTGTTCCTCCTTGTCAACCGACTGTCCATTGTTGAAGTTAGGCATCCAACGCCTAATGGATAATCAAGAAATCCTCTTTGAAAAGACTCATGTTACACCGACTCCTGTCAATGATGTTTCGATAATTACCATATCTGCCATTCTTTCCAAGGTCTCCAAAAGACCTGTTAAGATTACATCTGATCCGAAGATTGTACCTTTGAAGATAACCATGTCGGGACCTATCCTGTACAAGTCCAATAAATCAATACCGTGGAACTATGGGGGAGAGATCTTCTACCACAGTGTTAAACAAATTGAGTCAACTGAAGAGAGTACTGATGAAGAGACTTCCGATATTGGAAACATTTCCAGAACGAGTAAAATCACCCGTAGTGGAAGAATTTTCTCTCTGGAGATTGCACCTCCAAAGGAAATCTTCGGACCCTCAGCTGCTCCTAAGGTTACTCCTGCACTGATCAACATATCTATCTGCAAGAACTCCAGTCATTGAAGAATTTTTGACTCTTGTGGTTGTCCCCTCTGCTGTTGCTGATGATAGAGGGAAAGGGATCCAAGAAGAGCCTGTCAAGATGAGGGCTCAGCCGTTGATCATCCCTGAAACCTCTCAAAAAGAAATGGAAGAGATTTTGAAAATAATCAAGAAAAGTGATTATAATGTTGTGGAGCTATTGGGGAAAACCCCCTCAAAGATCTCAATGCTGGCAGTGCTGCTTTGTTCAGAAGCCCATGCCAAAGCTTTGATCAAATTCTTGAAGACGGCCCATGTGCCCCAGGAAACCTCCGCGGACCAGTTCCAGGAATGTGTAGCTAGCCTAACAGCAGACAATGGTCTAGGGTTCTCTGACTCTGACCTAACAGTCAAGGGGAGAAAACATAATGACGCTTTGCATGTCTCGGTAGAATGCAGAGGGACTACTCTGGCACACGTTCTAGTAGACACTGGTTCATCGCTGAACATCTTACCAAAGAAGGCATTGGATAGGCTATATTGTGAAGATCTAACTTTGAAGCCCAGCAACATCATTGTCAGAGCCTTTGATGGTTCTAAACGGATGGTCCACAGGGAGGTGGACATCCCGATTAAAGTGGGAACTGAAACCTTCAACTCCATATTCTATGTCATGGACATCCGTCCCTCCTATTCTTGCTTGTTGGGAAGACCCTGGATTCATCATGCTGGAGTCGTTACTTCAACTCTGCATCAAAAGCTCAAGTACCCTGTTCAGGGGAAAATTGTGACAGTTCACGGTGAAGAGGAATACATGATAAGCCATCTTAATTCTTTCCGCTATATGGAATTGGATGGTGAGTTCATCGATACCCCCTTTCAACACTTCGAGCAAGTTTCTGAAGAGATTGCAGCAACCAAGACAGTTCCTTCTGTACCCATGATTACCAGACCTCCACCTCAGATGTCGTCACTCAAAGATGCAAAGGTTGTGATTGAAGAAGGAGGAATCACAATCTTGGGGAAACTTCCCGATTTTCCTTTCAAGTCTGATAAATTCGGCTTGGGTTTCACTGCTTCTGCTCAAAAGGCTGTGCGTCGCTCCTGGGCTGGAGGGCCACCAGTGAAGATCACTCATCATGGAGTCAATGCTTTGGAGGATGGTGAAGAGGAGAGCAACCTAGAAGACTGGATTTTCCCTACCGTTGAAGGAGGCTTATGCAATTGGGAGGAAAAGGACTTTATTCCCATTACTTTCATCAATCAGTAATTTATCTTTCGAACATTTCCATTGGTCTGTAATAATTCCTAAACAATTTGTACACTTTTAACCTTGTGCCTTACCCGAGGTACATAGGTCCATTTGTAAGGGTTTGATTTTTCATCTTCATATGCCATTTTAATGAATCATGGACGTTTTCACATATAAACTTTTGTGTTCATTTTCTTTCTTTTTACATTTTATTTGTTTAAAGGTGGATATCCCTTACACACACCCACACTCACTAATGCAGGTACCCATCCATTCTGGATTCCATGGGTAACAATTCTACTATGGCCTTCAGTGACTCTGAAGATCTGGTCAATCATGCCGAGTACGAAGGAGATGAAGACTGTGAAGTGCCTGGAGAATTGGATAGACTGCTACAACAGGAAGAAAGGGCTATTCTACCACATGAGGAGTTGTTAGAGACAATCAACTTGGGAACTGAGGAAGACAGAAAAGAAATTAGAGTGGGTGCCAACCTAGAGCCAAGTGTCAAAGAGAGTTTAGTTCAGCTGTTGAATGAATATGTTGAGATCTTCACCTGGTCCTATGAAGACATGTCGGGACTTGATACAGATATTGTGGTTCACCGTCTCCCTACAAGAGAAGACTGTCCACCAGTTTAACAGAAAGTCCGCCGAATGAGGCCTGATATGTTTGAAAAGATCAAAGCTAAAGTGATGAAGCAGTTCAATGTTGGCTTTCTTGTTGTTACTTCCTAACAATGGGTTGCTAACATTGTGCCCGTGCCTAAGAAGGACGGCAAAGTCAGAATGTGCATGGATTACAGAGACTTAAACAGAGCTAGCCCTAAAGATGACTTTCCACTACCGCACATTGACATCTTGGTTGACAATACAGCTCAACACAAGGTATTTTCTTTCATGGACGGATTTTCAGGGTACAACCAGATCAAAATGGCACCTGAAGACATGGAGAAAACTACTTTTGTTACACAGTGGGGTACGTTCTGCTATAAAGTGATGCCCTTCGGACTGAAGAATGCCGGGGCAACCTATCAACGCGCCATGGTGGCTTTGTTTCATGATATGATACATCATGAGATAGAGGTTTACGTAGACGACATGATAGCCCGTTCACAAATGGAAGAAGAACACATCGCCCATTTGCAAAAGCTGTTTGTCAGGTTGAAGGAGTACAAGCTCAGACTGAACCCTAACAAGTGCACTTTCTGAGTCAGGTCCGGTAAACTCTTAGGTTTCATAGTCAGCAACAAAGGCATCGAGGTTGATCCTGCCAAAGTCAAAGATATACAAGAATTGCCTGCCCCTCGCACTGAGAAGGAGGTCATAGGTTTCTTGGGACGCCTAAACTACATTGCAAGGGTCATTTCTCACCTAACATCTACCTGTGAGCCAATCTTCAAGCTGTTGAAGAAAGATCAGGTGGTTAAATGGAATGATGACTGTCAAGTTGCTTTCGATAAAATCAAGGAATACTTGCTAGAACCTCCTATCTTGATCACCTCCCGTCGAAGGAAGACCGCTTATCATGTATCTGACTGTCTTGGAGAATTCAATGGGGTGCGTACTGGGCCAACATGACGAGTCTGGCTGAAAAGAGCATGCCATTTATTACCTTAGCAAAAAGTTTACCGACTGTGAGACCCGATACTCACTGCTCGAGAAAACTTGCTGCACTTTGGTATGGGCTGCTCGTCGGCTAAGGAAGTATATGTTGACTCATACCACTTTATTGATATCTAAGATGGACCCGATCAAGTACATCTTCGAGAGGCATGCTTTATTCGGAAGAATCGCTAGATGGTAGATGATCCTCACAGAGTATGATATACAGTACACGACCCAAAAAGCTATAAAGGGGAGTGTGCTAGCCGATCATCTGGCCCATCAAGCTGTCGAAGATTACCAATCCATGAGGTTCGACTTCCCCGACGAGGATATCATGACTTTGGACAACATTGAAGAAAACAGACTGTATGACGGACCTGAACAAGGATCCCAATGGACCTTGTACTTTGATGGTGCTTCCAATGAACTTGGGAATGGTATCAGCATGGTACTTATCTCTCCAGAAGGTTGTCATACACCTTTCACCGCCAGACTCTGCTTCAGCTGTACCAACAACATGGCCGAGTATGAAGCTTGTGTCTTTAGTCTCAAGGCCGCTATTGACTTGGGAATCAAATCTTTGATTGTATTTGGGGACTCAGCTTTGGTCATCAGTCAGATCAAAGGAGAGTGGGATACTAAACATCCAAACCTTATCCCTTACAAAGAACATGTCCTGACATTGTTACCACATTTCGAGCAGATTACCTTCGAGCACTTCCCGCGAGAAGAGAATCAGCTAGCAGATGCGCTAGCTACAATGTCATCCATGTTTAAACTTAACTGGGATAATGAGGCTCCCCAAATCACCATTGAACGGATGGACGATCCTTCACATTGTCACGAGATTAATACCAAAGAAGTAGTGGACCGACCGTGGTTTCATGACGTCAAAAGGTATCTCGAAGCACAAGAATACCCTGAAGGAGCTTCAGTCAATGGCAAAAAGTTCTTGAGGAGATTCTCTTCCAAGTTCTTTCTGATCAATGGTATCCTATACAAGCGCAATCATGATCGCATTCTGCTCCGTTGTATGGACAAGGTTGAAGCTGAGCAGATCATGGCTAATCTACACAATGGTACCTTTGGAACTCACTCAAGCGGACATACGATGACTAAGAAGATTCTACGGGCAGGCTATTACTGGTCTACCATGGAAGCTGACTGTCATCAACATTCCCGTACTTGTCACAAATTCCAAATATATGCAGACAAGGTACACATACCTCCGGTTCCTCTCAATGTCTTAACAGCTCCTTGTCCATTCGTGATGTGGGGAATCAACATGATTGGAGAGATCAAGCCTACAACATCCAATGGACACCGCTTCATCCTGGTGGCCATTGACTACTTCACCAAGTGGGTCGAAGCAGCATCTTTCGCATCCGTTACAAAGAATGTAGTTGCCCACTTCATCAAGCAGAACCTCATCTTCCGGTATGGTATCCCCGACAAGATTATCACGGACAACGGTACAAACTTGAATAATACTATGATCACCGCCTTGTGTGAGCAGTTCCAGATTCAACATCACAATTCATCTCCCTATCAGCCAAAGATGAACGGTGTTGTCGAAGCTGCGAACAAAAATATCAAGAAGATCATACAAAAAATGACAGTCACCTACAAGGACTGGCATAAGATGTTACCGTTTTCTCTACACGGGTACCGTACCACGACACGAACATCAACTAGGGCAACACCTTATTCTTTGGTATCGACATGGAAGTTGTTTTACCTATCGAGGTTCAGATTCCCTCCTTGAGAATCATGAAAGATGCTGGTTTGAGTGAAGACGATTGGATTCAGACCCGGCTTGACCAACTTAACTTGATTGACGAAAAGCGACTTACTGCTGTTTGCAATGGTCAGACGTATCAGAAACGGATGATCAAGGCATTCAACAAGAAAGTCAGGCGCCAGGTATATCAAGTCGGGGATCTTGTAATCAGGAGGATCATCTTGCCACAAAGTGATCCCAGGGGAAAATGGACTCCTACCTACGAAGGACCATTTGTAATCAAAAACATCTTTTCTGGTGGGGCAATGATCCTGACCACCATGGACGGCGATGACCTGCCGCACCCTATGAACGCAGACATAGTCAAAAGATTCTACACATAAACGACCCGGCAAGTTGAAAACCCGAAAGGGCAACTTGGGCAAAAATGGGCATCACGGTGAATCGAAAACCCAAAAGGGCGGTTCAGGCAAAAATTAGGGATAAATAAAAAATCTGTACACCCGGCAAGTTGAAAACCCGAAAGGGCGACTTGGGAAAAAAAGGGTTTCCCGGTGGACTGAAAACCCGAAAGGGCGGTCCAGGCAAAATTTAGGGAATTAAAGTGTATGACTATGTCTCATCAGATCACTTTAAGGATAATATCTTCACAAACAAGCTCCTGGCTTCTGATCAATCCAATCATCGTCGGACGAAGCAACGAATGGACAAGATATCCAGAGTTACGAAGGCTATAGCAGAATGGGAACCCCATGGAATTTTTACACGTAGCCGTCTTTCTTTGTATAAATTTTTCTCAATTTTTGTGACAACATTCTCTTACTAGAATGTCTGTCTCCTTTGTATAAAATACTTACACAAAGTTAATACAAAGATACTTCAAAGTGCAGAAAACTATTTGCCTTTTCTTTTTCTTTACACTTGTGTTTTATTTGAAAACGTCCAATGGTTTATTAAATGAGCATATGCATTTGAATATAATCACTGTTTACAAATAAACGAAATCTGAAAGAATAATTACTGACATGTTGAAAGTATAGGAAAACGTCTTTAGGCTATTCCAAGAGAAATCTCCTGCAGTGCATCATCTGGATCCCCAGCGGAGCTACAACCTTGAAATACATATCCCCAGCGGAATTAAATTTCAAAATACCCGTCAGAGGTAGACTTCAAACTCCCAATCCTCAGCAGAGCAAAACTTTGGGTCATAAATCCCCAGCAAAGATGAAACCTTCTTCCCCAACGGAGTCAAATTTCTAACTACCAATCTACAGCATAAACCATCCAGTTTCTCCAGATTCCCCAACAAGTTGTCTTAAAGTCTGAGAATCAACCAGATAACAGTTAACTCATGTCTTATCCCCAACCTCCGGATAATTCCCCAGTAGATTGTCATACAACCCAAACTCCTGAACTTTTTCCAAACAGGAATAAACTTTTCCCCAGAGAGTCTTGAACTTACTTTCCAGCAAGATAGCTATTCCCCAGCAGTATAGCTATTTCCCACAGAGTTCTCACTCCCCAACAGAATGAAGATTCTCATTCTTAACTCCAGTTTGAAGTCCCCAGGGATTTATTTTCCCTAGCAGATTGAAGATTCTCAGTCTGGATTCCCCAGTGAAGTTGCCAGAGCCTTCATTACTCCCAGCATGAATTTGTCAGAATTTTTAATCCCCTACAGATCAAAGATTCTCTTTCTCACTTCTCCAGTGAAACCCCCAAGGTTTCATTTCCCCAGGAGATTGAAGTTTCTCATTCTTAACTCTCTGCGGAAGCCATCAAAGTCTTCCTTATTCTTCAGCAGATCAAGGTTTTCTTCCATCTAATCCCCAGTAGAGATCGTCAGAGTTTCCTTATTCCCCAGCCAAGTAAGGATTCCCATTGTGTAATCTCCAACCATAGTCATCAAAATTCTCTGGATTCCCCAAGCAGGTTTCTCAAGCAGATTTGAAGGATCTCTTTATTCCTAGGAAAATCATGAAGGATTCTCACATCCCTACAGAAGTTGTTAGAGTTCTTGTTAATCCCCACAAGTTGCCAAGGATTTTCTATCCCCAACAGTGGTCCAAGGATTTCTCATCTTCAGCGATCAAAGATTTTGAATCTCCGACAACGGTCAAGGATTTATGTTCCCCAACAGCAGTCAAAGATTTTATTATCCCCAACTATCAAGGATTTATTTTCCTCAGCAAGACATCTAATCGGCTTACATGCGCATACATTACATTCATATATCATAAACATTGATAAGACATATTTTATTACATCATACATTTCATGCAACATAACTTTGTGTTTTAGCTAACATTTTACCCTTTTCAGGATAAGATCAAAAGCTATCTTTAACAAATATTCAAAGATTTCAGATATAGTACGGATACACTCCAAGACATGGAAGTCATTTTGTTACTCATTCAAATCTCTTATTCAGATACAGTATGGATACACCCCAGACACGGAGGTCATTCTATTACTCATTCAGAATTCAAAGTCAAGATACAGTACGAATACGCTCCAGACACGGATGCCATTCTGTCGCTCATTCAGACTTCAACAATCAGATACAGATTAGATACACCCCAAACACGGAGGTCATTCTATTACTCATTCAGAATTCAAAGTTAAGATACAGTACAGATACACACCAGATACGGTATCCATTTTGTCACTCATTCAGACTTCAACAATCAGATACAGACTAGATACGCTCCAGACACGGAAGCCATTCTATGTCTCATTCAGATTCAACTATCAATCCAAGTACAGATACACTCCAGACACGGAAGTCATTTTGCTACTCATACAGATCTCAACTTCAGATACAGTCCAGATACGCACCAGACACGGAAGCCATTCTGTCACTCATTCAGAATTTTTCCCTAGCTCAGAGATGCTCCAGACACGGATGTCATTTTGTCGCTTATTTATATTTCAGATTTAGATATAATACAGATACACTCTAGACACCGCAATCATTCTGTTATTCATTCAAATCCGATCTCCAGATACAACTCAGATACGTTCCAGATACGGATACCATTCTGATGTTCATTCTCCTGATATTTAACAAACATTCTTGGATGGCATCTCTAAGCCCATCTCTAACAAGAATTCTATCACATCTCTAAATGGCATCTTTAATCCTCTTCCCTCAACTACATTTTGACGAGTGCATATTTACAGGCACTCTAGTGTCCAATCATCTTTTACCTTCGAGTCACGAACGGCAAACTCGCCAATCTAACTCTTCAGGTTCAAGAAGATTGAATAGGGGCAGCTGTTGTACCCCAAAATTTGCCCTCTCATTTTATCAATATTTCCCCTCATAAGACTTTTTGGACTCCAGACAGGATTAGGGTTTGCTCTGCTCAAGACATCTCCTTGCACTGATAGCCTGAAATTAGGGTTTGAGTTTGCACAAGGATTTTTGGAATTCCAATGCTCAAAGTGACTTTCATACTTCATGTTGGACTTACAAGATTTCCCATACCAAGTTTCAAGCTTTGAATCAAATTTTTGCCCAGTCAATTAGACAGTTGACCTAAAAATCAGTTGTATTGGGGAAAAAGTCAATTGTGGCCAAATTACAATCAAACCTCATTAATTTTTATCCACATCAATATTATAGACTCATATGAACCATTTGATCAAGTTTGGACCACAACTCCTCAAGAAATTTGATCAGATCTTCAAAAGGGAAAAATGGTCATCTTTAGGGTTTTGACTGCAGAAGGGCAATTTCTGATTTTTCACCTAGCCAATGGAAAATTGGGTTCAAGCATGGATTCAAGGACTCAATGGCATCATCTTGACCTAATCACAAGGTTCAAAAGATCTCAATTTCATTAAATTGACAGATGAATTTTCCAGTCAACTGATCAAAAATCAACTGTACACTGAAAAGTTAAACTTTGACTTTTTGGTCAAAATCAAGTGCCAAGGGTCATTTTTCATCAACATGTGTCAAAACATGAAACTTTTTCACCAAGAAACCTAATTTTGGAAATTAGGGTTTAAGATTGAAAAATTTCATAACTTAGAAATTTTCTAAGTTATAAAATTTTCTTATTTTTTCCTAACTTATCCCTACTTTTTCACCATGATGAAATTGGATTCAAACAAAACTTCCAACATGAAAGTTGTAGTCCTCCACAAAATCTACAACTTTTATTCACAAAGTTTTCCCAAAATATGCTTGGATCTCAAGTTATTATTTTATGAACAAGGGTCCAAAAACTTTCTAACTTAGTGAAATTTTGCCCTAGTTTAGGCAGGATTTTGACCTATCTTCATGGAAATTTTTCACATAGTTCCAATTGGAATCTCAAAATGCATTTCAAATATGTATTGTAGAGAATTTTACAAGCTTTCCAAAATGTTAAAGAACTCTCCAAGATCATTTGTGGTTAGGGAGAATCGAAGGTTTGAATTTAGGAAATTATCACTTTGGTTCGTGGCATTTTTCATGTTGACACTAGTTGCAATTTATGTCCAGCCTTGCTTGTACTTGTTTACAGGTCCTTAAACCCTTACACACTCAAAAATTTAATGCAAACACAATGGATTAAGGCTTTGTTCTGATATTTAGAAGATTACACATTGAATTAATCCATTTTTGGCAAAAAGGCAACAATGCCATTTACATAAAGCACAACTTTTGCAAATTTGTTTCTCTTGAGCATTGCACCAAGCCTTTTGCAGAAAACCAACTCCACAAACTTAGGCAAAAGTACACCAACTATCAGCATGCTTGGAGCTAGCCTGTACAGGCCATAACGTTGTCAACTCACTCTTTTCTTCAAAACCAAGTCAACTTGCAAAAACCACATAACTTTGGTATCTGTTAAAACCAAAGTTTGTAATCATTTCAAACAAGTTTTTCATATCACACTTAGCCAGAAACACGAGCTAGCAACCTCTCAAACACCCTTGTACACAAAAATCACATTTTCTTGCAAAATAGGGCAGGCCCTGCAGAATCATTTCCAAATCACAATCCACTCGTGCGTTTTGCTTGCAACCAGTTCCAACACACTCCATACAACCTACCTAAACTATCCCAACCATTCCCAAGTCACTGTAACTCCATTTACACACTTCACCATTTCTGAATTTTGAGTTTGCAGGTTGAGTTCTATAGAGAGATTCAAGCAAGTTCAAAGCTAGCTAAGCATTGGGAAAGCTCAAAGGAACTTCAAGCAAGCTCACAAGCATCTCAGGCCTCACTAAAAACCCCTGTGTTGCCATACTCGAGCTTGACTGAAACAGGTAAAGTTCAAACTTCTATATCTCTATTTAGGAATCATTAGGCTTAGGTTTGTGAATAAAAAATGTAGTCCCCATTGCCCTTGAGCTGTACATATGCATAGAATTCATTTAAGTTAACTGAGCTGGGAGAATTTGAATGATAAACTTTCTGAAAAAACTAGGTTAGAAATTAGGGCCAGAGAAATTATCTCTGGCCTTTGAGAGTTAGATTAAGTTTTTTACATGGTTGGAATCGTGTGATCATGCTCTATAACTTTTATGTTGCAAGTTTTTGTTTTTGAGCACGTATGCAGGATTTCCAAGTTTGAACAGGGCACGTGTTTTTGTTTGATCAAAGGTTGAAGATGAAGGCAATGTGGGCTGGGCTTGGATTCTCCTTGCTTTTGACACCCCTTGGCTTGCTGTTTACACCCCCCTTGGCCCATTTGTTTATTTTTCCATATTTTTCATTTCTTTTTTAGTTTCTTATTTTTATTATTTTTTCTAAATATAAAAAATCACTAAAAATATTTTCTTAAATTTTCACATTTTATTTTATTATTTTTATTATTTTTTAGACATAGAAATAATTATTAAATAATACACTTTTATTTTCTTAAATAAAAACTTGTAAATATTATAAAAAATATTATATATTTTTTATTTTTATTATTTATACACTAAAATAATATTGTCATACATATATTTATTTTTCAACATTTTGTATATATTTTATTTTATTTTATTGTACATAAATAAATAAATATAATATATATATTTTCTTAAAACAAAAACTAGGGTTTCCACCCTTAATAAAAATAATCATTAATATTTTCTTATTTTTGATGCATTAAATAGTTTATTTTTACATACATAAAAATAATACAAAAAAACACTTTTGCATATTCATATTTATTTGCATATTTAAATATTGTCTATTTATTTATTTGCACATTGAGTTCAATTTGGTTGTAATAGTTGACTAGGGTTTTAATTTCTTGCAAATACCCCCCCTATCCAAATTTGTATCCCCCTCCCCATAATCATGTTGTAATAGTTGTAGATTTACTTTTACGCACTTTATTGCTTTCAAGTATGCCATGATAGAAAGATTAAAGTTTGTATGCAAAAATCTAAAATCAAACAAATAGCTTGACCTAATATAAGATAAAATGCATGAAAATGACAACACAATGCACACAAGCCCCCCTAGGGTTTCATCCACTTGTTGCCTTTAAAATGGCCATGGTATGCATGCTAGTTGTCTTGGCAAAACAAAAACAAAACAAAATATCATAGTCCCTCGATGACGCTATCTTGGTTGCCTATACAAAATGATCTAGTCCCTCAAAAATTTGCTAAGATACTTGGCACAATTGCTATCATGGCCATACGATGACCCACGCCTGTCCCGTTTAACATCCAAACACAAGGTTGTTTACCAAATACAATGGTAAAGCAACAATGTCAAAGGGTTAAAAATGTGTAGGAAAGACTTTTGAGTAGGTAGGTAGATGCTCCTAGTTACTTGATCAAACTTGCAAACATCCTTGCTATTTTCAAAAACACATCACAACACAATTTCAAAACATTTCCCAAAAACAAACTTTCAAACAATTGAAACATTTTTTCAAAAGACAAACACCTTTGTATACATTCAAACAAGAATCATTACAAAGGTTGCCTAGACAAAAGGCCTCTTTTCAAAATATTTTCAAAACCACACACAAAGCACCATTTCAAACAATTGAAAAGCAAAAGTAAGTGATCTAAACAAGTAACTAAGAGCCCATGGAAAACCATGGATGAAAAGGGTGCTAGCACCTTCCCTTTTCATAATCTACCCCCCGAACCCAAGAAAACATCTCAAAGGTCTTTCCTGTGCTTTTTGACCTTTCCTTTAGATAAAATAAAAAGTCGATGGCGACTCTTGCTAAACCGAAACATTTTCGAACACAAACGCAAAACCTCAAGTCAGTTCTCCCACCGCATCACAGGTCCATTTGCCTCTGGGATCACCTTGCGGCAGTATGATGTGTTTGATCACCAGATCCCCAACTTGATACTCTTGTCGTCTGACTTTCTTGTTAAATGCCTTGATCATTCGCTTTTGATAGGTCTGACCATGACAAATAGCAGTAAGTCTCTTTTCTTCGATTAAATTCAGCTGATCAAGCCGGGTCTGGATCCAATCGTCTTCGCTCAAACCTGCATCCTTCATAATCCGAAGAGAGGGTATCTGGACTTCAATAGGTAGGACTGCCTCCATGCCATACACCAGATAGTAGGGTGTTGCCCCGGTTGACGTCCGCGCTGAGGTGTGGTACCCATGAAGAGCGAATGGTAACATCTCATGCCAGTCTTTATATGTCACTGTCATCTTCTGCACAATCTTCTTGATGTTCTTATTAGCCGCTTCAACAACCCCATTCATCTTCGGCCGGTAAGGAGAAGAGTTGTGATGTTGTATCTTAAACTGTTTGCAGAGCTCGATGATCATCGTATTGTTGAGATTCGTACCGTTGTCCGTAATGATCCTCTCTGGTACACCATATCGACGGATCAAATTGTGCCGAATAAACCGCGCCACGACGTTCTTGGCCACTGTAGCAAAGGAAGCTGCCTCAACCCACTTCGTGAAGTAATCAATTGCTACCAGGATGAAATGATGCCCATTGGACGCAGTAGGTCTGATCTCACCAATCATGTCAATGCCCCACATTGCAAAAGGCCAAGGTTCCGTCAAAATGTTCAGAGGAACTGGAGGTATATGCACCTTATCAGCGTAGACTTGGCACTTGTGACAGGTTCGAGAATGCTGATAACAGTCGGCTTCCATAGTAGACCAGTAATATCCTGCCCGTAGGATTTTATTTGCCATGGTATGTCCACTGGAATGAGTTCCAAAAGTACCTTCATGTAACTCTTCCATGATCTTTTCTGCCTCGCTCTTGCCCATGCATCGCAGTAAGGTTGAGTCATGGTTATGCTTGTAAAGGACACCGTTGCTGATGAAGAACTTTGCAGCGAATCTCCTTAGAAACTTCTTATCATTAATAGATGCACCCTCGGGGTACTCTTGAGCCTCAAGATACCTCTTTACCTCGTGAAACCAAGGTTTATCTGCTACCTCTTCAGTCTCAATGTCACAGCAATGTGCGGGTTCGTCCAACCTCTCGATAGTAATCTGAGGAGTCTCATTGTCCCACCTGACCTTGAACATAGAATACATGGTAGCTAGCGCGTCCGCTAACTGATTCTCCTCTCTCGGGAAGTGTTCAAAGGTTATCTCCTCGAAGTGTGGGAGCAATGTCAACACATACTCCTTTTAAGGAATAAGATTTGGGTGCTTCGTATCCCACTCGCCTTTGATCTGATTGATCACTAGAGGGGAATCTCTGAACACACTCAAGAACTTAATGCTTAGGTCCATAGCTGCTCGAAGGCCCGTGATGCACGCTTCATACTCCTCCATATTGTTGGTGCAGTTGAAACATAATCGGGCAGTGAACGGAGTATGACAGCCCTCAGGAGATATGATAACAGCGCCAATGCCATTACCCAACGCGTTTGAGGCCTCGTCAAAATACATAGACCATCGGGATCCTTCCTTGGGTCCTTCATCCGGTCCAGGTTCTTCACAGTCGGTCACCAACATGATGTTCTCATCCGGGAACTCGAAATTCATGGATTGGTAATCATCCACGGTCTGATGCGCCAAATGATCCGCCAACACACTCCCCTTGATTGCTTTTTGGGTTGTGTATTAGATGTCATACTCAGTTAAGATCATCTGCCATCTCGCTATTCTTCCGGACAAGTCAGGTTTTTCAAAGATATACTTGATTGGGTGCATCTTTGATATCAACAGGGTAGTATGAGTCAGCATATACTGTCTCAGCCGGCGAGCAGCCCATGCCAAAGCGCAGCAAGTTTTCTCAAGCAGTGAGTATCGGGTCTCACAGTCGGTAAACTTTTTGCTAAGGTAGTAAATAGCATGCTCTTTTCGGCCAGACTCGTCATGCTGCCCCAGCACACACCCCATCGAATTGTCGAGTACTGTCAAGTATAAGATCAAAGGTCTCCCTTCAACTGGAGGCATCAAAATAGGTGGCTCTTGGAGATATTCCTTGATCCTTTTGAAAGCGGCATGACATTCATCGTTCTACCTTACCACTTGATCTTTCTTTAGCAGCTTGAAAATTGGCTCACAAGTAGCTGTCAGATGTGAAATGAATCGGGAAACGTAATTTAGACGTCCCAAAAAGCCTCTGACTTCTTTTTCCGTTCGGGGAGCGGGCATCTCCTGTATAGCCTTCACCTTTACAGGATCCACTTGAATACCTTTATCACTAACGACGAAACCCAACAGCTTAGTAGACCTCACCCCGAAGGTGCACTTGTTCGGGTTTAACCTCAGCTTATACATCTTCAACCTATCAAACAGTTTCTGAAGATGGTCAAGATGTTCTTCTTCTGTTTGGGACCTTGCAATCATGTCATCAACGTAAACCTCAATCTCATGGTGAATCATGTCATGGAACAAAGCGACCATGGCGCGCTGATACGTTGCCCCAACATTCTTAAATCCGAACGACATGACTTTGTAGCAAAAGGTACCCCACTGCGTAACGAAGGTTGTCTTTTCCATGTCTTCGAGAGCCATCTTAATCTGATTGTAACCAGAAAAACCATCCATAAAGGAGAAGACCTTATGTTGCGCGGTGTTGTCGACCAGAACATCGATGTAAGGAAGTGGGAAATCGTCCTTGGGGCTTGCCCTATTCAGATCTCTATAGTCCACACACATCTGTACCTTACCATCTTTCTTCGGCACCGGAACCACGTTGGCGACCCACTACGGGTAAGAAGTGAAAGCTAGAAATCTGGCGTCAAACTGTTTCGTGACCTCAGCTTTGATTTTCTTAGACATCTCAGGGCGCATACGGAGAACCTTCTGCTTTACCGGAGGACAGTCTTCTTTGGTTGGCAGGCGGTGTACCACAATGTCAGTGTCTAAACCAGGCATATCTTCATAAGACCAAGCGAAGATCTCACCATAGTCGCGTAGGATCTGTATCAACCGTTGCTTGACACTAGGCTCTAGATTCACACCGATCTTGACCTCTTTCTTGTCTTCTTCTGTACCCAAATTCACTGATTCCACTGGCTCTTCATGGGGTTGTATGACCCTCTCTTCATGTAGTAACAATCTAGCAAGTTCCCCAGAAACTTCACAATCATCCTCACCTTCATCCTCGGCTTGGTTGATCGGACTTTCGAAGTCATAACTGGCAGTAGCAGAGTCGTTATCAGTGGGATCCAGAGTGGATGTGGTTCTGCATTATGATATGTGAGTGTGTGTAAGACAATAACTGTTTCATAAAGTGCAAGATAGAAAGGAAAAACAAGGAGCGCAAAATTTGTAATGCAAGAAAACGTCCAATGTTTTATTGATGATATATGAAAATGAAAAATAATAAGCCCTCACAAACAAAGGTGCCTCGGGCAAGGCACCGGGTCGTAAAGTTTCAAATTGTCTATTACAAATCTCAAAACAAAAAGTCAATTACTGTGTAATAAAAGAAACGGGCACGAAGTCTTTTACCGTCCAGTTGCTCAATCCACTGTCGATAGTCGGGTAAATCCAGCTGTCGAACTCTGAATCTTCTCCATCATCTTCAATTGCATTCACTCCCTGATTACTGATGTGCAGGAAAGGTCTTCCAATCCGTGCACGCTAAACAGCCCTTTGAGCCTCTGCAGTAAAGCCCAAACCAAACTTGTCAGTCTTGTGTGCAAAGTCAGGGAGCCGACCCCAATTCGCACACCCACCTTTTTCAATTACAGCCCTGGCATCCTTGAGGGAAGCCATCTTCATCGGAGGTTCTTCAGCAACAAATTTAGTTGACGCCAGAGTCTAGGGGACCTCCTCAAAGTTCTGACTCGGGGTTTCGATAAACTCCTCATCCATCTCCATATAGCGAAAGGAATTAAGATGACTTACCATGTACTCCTCCTCACCTTGCACCGTAACAATCTTCCCCTTTACTGGATATTTCAACATCTGATGGAGCGTAGAAGTCACTGCCCCAGCCTTATGAATCCACGGTCGACCCAGCAAACAAGAATAAGATGGCCGAATATCCATCACATAGAACCTAGATGCAAAAGTCTGAGAGCCAACTTTAACAGGGACGTCCACTTCCCTGTTCACCATCCTTTTTGACCCATCAAAAGCTCTAACCACAATATTACTTGGCTTCAGAACCAAACCTTCACAGTCCAGACGGTCTAATGCTTTCTTGGGTAAAACATTCAATGAGGACCCAATATCCACCAGTATGTGGGCCAGAGTAGTGCCCCTGCACTCGATCGAGACATGCAGAGCATCATTGTGATTTCTTCCTTTAGCAGTCAGATCTGCGTCTGAGAAACCCAACCCGTTGTCGGCAGTCAAACTAGATACGCAGTCTTTGAATTGGTCAGCAGAGGTTTCCTGCGGCACATGCGCAGTTTTGAGGAAAGCAATTAAAGCCTTTGCATGGGCTTCTGAACACAACAACAAGGATAACTTGGAGATTTTCAACGGGGTCTACCCCAGCTGCTCGACTATGTTGTAGTCGCTCTTCTTGATAATCTTCAGAATTTCCTCTATCTCCTGTTTAGAGGTTTCTACAATGATCTTCTTAGTGCCTCCATCCGGGAAGGCCCACCTATGACTTCTTTGCCCCGAGTGTCAGATGACTTGGTGATAGGGGTGATAACTAGAGTAAGAATTGGAACAGTAGCTGATGTACTGGAAGATGGAATGACAACAGGCTTTTGAACAGTTGGAGGGGAAATCTCCGGAGAGAAGAGCCTTCCACTTCTAGTGACCTTGCTAGCCTCGACAATATTGCTGATATCAGTATCAGCTTCTTCAACCTTCAAGTCTTGTTTGATCCCATGATAATACACATCGGCCCTATAGTGCCACGGGACAGCCTTATCCGAAGTGTATGGGATAGGACCAGGAATAGTAATGATCAATGGAGCAACTCTTGGAACGAATGTAATCCTAACAGGCTTTCTCGAGGAAGCCTTGGAAGGATTGGCCGAAATGGTTATGATGGAAACATCTTCAACATGAATCAACAGAATCAAAGTTTTCTAGAACAAGATCTCTTTGTTATCCATCAGGCGTTGGACACCTGATTTCAATAAATGGCAACCAGCAGGCAGGTTTGAACATAGGTGGCAACCTTCGCCACAACCCGGAAATAAATCGGCCAACAATAGGTTCTTCTTAACTATCATCAACGGAGTAGAGATTTCTTCTACGGAGGTCACAAATAAATCATCATCAAAATCAATATCATTATCAGAGACTACAGGTCTAGGACCCTTTCCTTCCTCTTGATTCTCTCCTCCTCTAGATGAATGAGACAAATCAGCTTCCTGTCGCAACCTATTCCCAAATATGTGACCCATATTCAGCAGAACCACCTTCTTCTTCTTCTTCTTCTCCTTCAGGATGACAGTCTTCAAATCCTCCTGCCCTTTAGCCAGGTTCAATAACATCTCTTGGAATTGGGCATTTTGTGCCTGAAGATCTTTGATAGCTTGATCAGAAGACATTTCTGCTAAAATAAACAGCGAAGAAGATGAGAAACCTGTTATGGTACCTGTAATGGTGTGCATGATAATGGGATGCGTATGTAATGATTTCAAAGACTTTGGGAGATTTAAATTTGCAAACCAAGAAATAAACAAACTTTATTAGATTAAACTTGTAAAATGTTTAACAATTCCTTTAAGGTGTTACAAAAGAAATAACTGAAAAACAAATCTAAACTTAAAGAAAGCAAAAATCATAAATCCCATGGACGCTTTCCCTTCGTGCTGACATAGTCATTAATCGTCCTCTCATTCTCAAGTTGCCTCGTGAGCTTCAAGATCTTCCTTTCTTGCTCGTGGTACTTCTCTCAGTAGGAATCCCTTTCTTCTTTCAACTGAATCTAGGATCTCTTCAATGCTCCAAGATCAGTAGGCATGTAGGGATAAAGGACTGTATAAGGAACCCTTTCTTCATTAGTATGCTCCACAATCACTGGCAACACAACTTCATAAGGCATCCCAAGCTTTTGAGCACGGGCTCGAACCCACTGAAGATAAGGTTGCATAGGGAGAGAAGTCTTTGGTCCTAACTCGTGAGGGTCAGACCTGTTCACCATGCCCCAAGCTCGTATAAACCTGCGGCGATGCTCATCAATGTCCTCCTTATAGTCAAATGCAATATCTGTAAGAAGTAGCTCATGAGGACCGTCTCTCCGAGCGCGACCGAACTGTCTTAAAGCCAAACAAGGACTGTAGGTTATTCCCCCTCTAATTCCAAGTAACGGGACATTAGGGTATTCCCCACATCGATCGATGACAGCAACACTTTCCATATCCTTAGAGCTTCAAAGAATGTCTGCATGGGCAAGTGACATGATTTTGTAAGACCATCCTAACCCTTCCTCATTCTTCAATACAGACTTGGGGAGGTACGAAATAAACCACCTCTCCAGCAGCGGCGTGCAACACATGAGGGTCCCTCTTCTTCGCACGGTACGATTATAGAGAGCATGCAAAATATCACCCAGAAGAGTAGGCACAGGATTGCGAGACAAGAAGATCTTAACCGTGTTCACATCTATGAAGGAATCTAGATTCAGGAAAAGAACCAAACCGTATATGAGGAGAGCCAAGATATCCTCAAAAGCCTGGAAGTCCAAACTGTCCCAGAATAGTTGAGCTTGATCCATTAGAAACTTGGCTGAGAAACCTTTAACTCCGCTCCGTGTCTCCCAGTTGGATACTACATCAGCCCTTTTCAAATGTAAAGCTGAAGCAATGTCCTCTGGTCTAGGAGTCTCTTCCAAACCTGTGAAGGGCATCTGCTCGAGGATGGATATACCCAATAAGTCAGAAAACTCTTCCAAAGTGGGAACTAGCTGATAGTCCAGGAACGTGAAACAATGATGCCCCAGATCGAAGAACTGGAAAAGCACACTCATCATCTGCTCATCAAACTTTGAGGTAACCAAACTAAGAAGCTAACCATGTCTTCTAATGAATGAGGAAGTATCAGAAACTCTCGAGATTAAATCTTTGAGTTGAGCGGGTATTTGCACAAAGTTAACTCGGATGGTATTTCTGCGCATGGAAGCCATAATCTGCAAAACAGAACAAAGATAAATCCCCTTGGTCTTTGAAATGGTTAGTCTAATGAAATATGCATGCTATGTTATGATGCATGATGTCATGATAAAAACACACCACAGGTATAGCAGATAGCATACGTGGTAAAGGTAAACAAGTCACACAATAGCCCTTAAGTTTCAGGCTTGCATGGGGTCTAGGTACTACCCTCTTGAAGTTCAGTTGGTTTCAACCTGTCCTAATAATAGTAACCGGGTTCTAGAGGTTCTCAATATCACTGACCATCCTCCATCGGTCATGGTTTCAGCTCACGCAATCTTTTCTTGCAGCCGGAACTATCTCGAGAGTATGGTCTCAATGAGTGTAGCATCGAGTATCAACCAGTTCCCAGCTTTACACCGAGACCGGCTATATCACTACTTCTTATGGCCAAGTTGGTCAATTATAGGTTCTAAGGTCTGTTGATGCTTAACGACCCATATAGAAGCCCCGTATTCTCCTCGTTTCTCCACAAGGGATACCGGTACCAACCAATGTGCCACATCAACGAAGCTACTGCTTCAACAGTATCGGTCTACGTTGTACAGTTCCCTCACAGTTTATTGCTACTTACCTAAAAGGTGTCCCCCAGATCTGGGTTAGGATCTATAGTAACTCCCGATACAAAGCCCTCAAAGGTAAAGCAAACAAATCAAGTAATATAAGCAAATATGATGAACTAATCCTAAGGTATACCCCACTTATACTTTCCCCAGCAGAGTCGCCAGTTCTGTGATACGGTGGCCAGAACCGGACTGTTTTGAAAAACGCTGGTTTGCATTTTGCGTTTTTTGTTCGCAAAATGTCGCGGTAAGCAAGAGTCGCCACCGACTTTTATTTTATCCAGCTGGAAAGGACAAAAGCACAAAAAAATTCCTTTTTTCAAGATTTTGAGTACGGGGGGTAGATTATAGAAAGGGAAGGTATTATCACCCTTTATATCCGTGGTTTTCCACAGGCTCTTAGGTACTTGCTCATCATTTTAAAATTGCTTATGTGTTTATATGTTTTGAAAAGTTTTTGTTTTACTTCGATTTAACCCTTGCTTCTGTCTTCAAGAGTGTTACGAAGTCGTTTTGAAAACTTTATTTGAAAAGAGTGTAAGTGTGGAAAAGTTTGTTTTGAGCAAGTGCCTACTAGCATCTACCTACTCGAAAAAAATAATGTTTATGTTCTTGTTTCCTTTAGACAATGCTATCATACTATTGAGAAATAGGATGCACCGTCGTTGGAATTGTGAGGGTCAATTTGAAAGGGACGTACGATCACTAAAGCAATGTTAGAACGTCTTAGTAATAACCCTAATGTCTTAAGATCAATATTCGAGGCAACATTTCCGAGGCAACTTTTCCGAACGGGACTTTGATCTTTATTTAGACAAGAGAGCGACCACTAAAATACCTTATACTTAATGATTGTTTATCGAAGGCAACTGAAGTGGGAGTATACCCTAGGAGTGCGCATGTGCGAGTGATTCAATTTCAAGTTATTATCTTTGCACATTTAGGGTTTGCTAACCATTTTAAAATTTACATACAGTCTTGTCATGCAACCCTGTTATCATACATCTAACAGTTAATATTTGCGGAAATTAAAGTGCGGAAAGTAAAGCTACGCTATTACAAGGCTTCGGGTATTAATTACATAGCCAAAAAAACCCGCTAAAATGATAAATGAAAGGAAAAAGTCCTAATTAATCTATTACATCCTGTGAGCAGTTACATCAATATTACAAAAATAAATAAACGCGCGACGAATCGAGAACGAGAGGAAATTAGGGTTTTGACCCCGTCTAATCTAATTAAAAGAAAAGTCATTTTTTGTTGTTTTTTATTATTTTAAGAAAATAAGGGTTTAAATTAAATATGCAAAAACCTAATTACTAATTAAATTAAATTAAATAAGACTAATTAAATTTGACATATTTTTGTATTTTTTGTGATTTTTTAAGAAAAGAGAAATAAAAATTAAATTAGACAAAAACCCTAATTCTTTTAATTGAGTTTAATTTATTTGTAAAAGAATTAAAGTTACCCTAAAATTAAATAAACTAATTAAATTAATTTTTGATTAAAAATAAAACCTAAATCTAATTTGGGTGATAATTATTTTTATGATTTTTTGGATAAAAAAGAATTAATTTTGTGTTAGTAAAAATAATTAAATAGATCAAATAAAAGAAAATATAAAAAAGAGGCAAAGAATATTGGGCCTGTAATCAGCAATTGGAGGGGTGTCTTTAGCAAATTCTGGGCCCAAACAATTCTGACCCTCGTTGACTTTTCTGATCCAGTGTTGTGCATTGACCAGGGTGCATCATAATCCTTCATGTGATGGCCTTCAGATCTGGATGGTGAGTAATCTAATGGTTGGAAGATGATGGTCCATGGTGGTCTTTACACCTATGTGCGCGCCTGATTAAGCAATGAAAAACAACATGAAATACATGGGGGACCTGGGATTCGAACCCAGGTCCTATGGCCTTTTCCACCTGCCTTGTTACCAACTGAGCTACGTGCGCGTGTTGTATGTCAAATAACAATTAAACAATATATAAAAAACAAACAAAATATGAATTATTCGCGCGAAAGTTTGAATGGGCTAATGGGATGGTGCCACGCCATCGTCCCCAACCTCTCTCCGTTGGTAAAAGTCAGAGACTTTTACCTACGGACAAATGTCCGTCACTAGAGCTCCTGCACATTGCAAAATCACACACAAGCATGATAAATGAAATCTAAGGCTGTGAATCAAGTCGCCTTGGCCTGCTGAGCATCATGGTGCCCTTCTTGTGGACTAATTTCACCTGTATAAAAAGATCCTAAATCGAGACCAAGAACCCTAGCAATGGTGGATTCTGATATAGCCAACAAAAATGCAATTAATTGCCACCATAAGCTTGCAAACATGTTAGGGATTCAGAATATGCTATTGAAACATGATAAAGATGCAAGAATAAGGGAATAAGATTTTAAAAAAAGAACTAAACCGTGAGGGTCATGGAGATGAATTATGGGCACGAGGATGCTTGTTCTTGATTGGTACAGCTTCCTTGTATGTCCAGGATGCGAATGGGATGGCTTAGGAATCTTGAAAACGGCTGGAAGTACCAAATCAGATCACAACTTTCTTTGAATTTTTTCAAGTTTGGTTCTGCCTCTCCACGCCTCAAAACCTTGTCTTTTTTGTCTGCAATTGTCCACTATATACCACTGATTGCATTAGGGTTACAATTGTGCTCTCAATCTTTATCAATTATGATCTTTGATCATTATTTGATTCTCTTGAAAATCTTTCCAAAATAGGCCAAAATCAATCTTTTTATGCACACATATGCCTTGCAAGATTTGATTCACTTGCTCGCTGTATATGGGACCTGAATGGTTTGGATATTTTCATGATTTATTTTGATTTAAATTGATTTAAATGAAGTAAAAAATCAAAATAAATGGAAAAATAAAATAAAGACAAGTGGAAAGAGCTAGGGCTCGTGGACCATGCTACCAACTCAAAACAAGTGCAAAAAGTTAGGCCCATTTGACAAAAATTGCAATTTGAGGCATATTTGACTTTTGGCAATTTTGCAAAAAAAGGTCAACTTCACCAATGCATAACTTCTTCAATTTTGACTCTATGAAGGTTTTCTTAGACTTTTTAGAAAGCTCAAGATGTCCTCTAAGCAACCATCTTGGTCTCATCTCAATTGGGTATTCCATGTTTATGTATGAAGCTTTGACAAAAAAGGTGTTTTTGTTGACTTTTCAAAATGACCTATAATGTCCAGATTCATAACTTCTTGTGAGTGCATATTTTGAACTTGGGAGCTGAAGATGGATTGTAGAGCATTGCATCCTCTTAAAAATGAGCTTTGGATGGGTCATTTCTCATGAAGTATGAGAAAGTTATGCTTGGTCAAAGTTGAGTTGACTTTTCTTGCAAAACCCTAATTTAGCAACTTTTGGGTTTTGATGAATTGTGAGCAATCCTTGATGAATCATGATCAACCCTTGATAAAATGATGAATAATACTTCAAAATGAGGATTTTGACCAAAAATCTTGAAGTTTGACTGTATGTGGGCCACAGTTGACCTTTGCCCTAACACAGTCGATTTTTAGGCCTTTGAGCAATTGATTGAGCAAACTTTCTCTGCAAGGCTTGAAACTTGACATGGATGATATTGATAACATATTAGGAAAATGGTGAGAATTTGTGATCCCTTGGACTCAAGTATCTTGATGCAACATGAAACCCTAATTTGAGGTAGACTGCCTTAGGAGAGAGTTTGTCTGGTCAACCCTTGGACTTCCTTGAGCAACTTGAGGATCTTTCTTGAAATGTTTTGAGAAATATGGGAGGGAAAATTTTGGGGTACAACACTTACAATTTTTATCTATTTTGTTCATATTTATTTTGATTTATTTCAAATAAATATAAAATAAATTGTACAAACTGTTTGGAGATGGGCCTTGGCATTTGGGCTGGTGTTTTGACTTGTCTTGAAGCCCAAGATTTTGTGCAAATATGACCAGATACACTCAAAGTTGGAAATGGCATGAAATATCCATTTTTGGCATATTTTCAAATCTTGAATCATGGTCTTAAACACAATAGTTATTGTGTAATTTCCTTCCCTTCTTTGCAAGCTCTCTCTTCCTCTATATAAAGCAAACACAATGCAAGCATAACAGACGAAAAAAGCTACCTAGAGAAAGCTCTCCAAATTTTCAAATTTTCTCAAAGTTAGGGTAATCGAAAAACTCATCCTCCAGCCACTTTCAACAAATTACAGGCGTCCATTCTCCTTCTTGACCCTCTCAGGAACGGATCCAGACCAATCCCACTCCCCGTCGTGCCCAGGAGAAGCCTAACCATCACTCTCCGATTGGTAAAATGCTCACCTTCAAATACTTAAATTCATGCATTTTTTATTGATGTTTTGTGTTTAGATATGATCAGGGTGATGATTAGGACTGAAATGGAACCTTATACGCTAGCTTGGACGTGTACATGGCCATTTGCCATTCTTAACCGTGTTCCTCATATTTGTGTCATAACTCCGTTTGTAGCTCGTTTCAGGCCAAACTAAGGCCACCATTGAACTCGGGGCCATCAATTTAGGGGGGTAGGGTCCCTACACCCCATTAATGCTTGCATTTTCTGCAGATCAAGATTTGGAGCCTTCGGAGAAGACGATTGGAGTTGACTCCGACGTCTTTGACTTCAGTTGACTCTGGAAGGAGCTGACATGTCTAAACCTTGGTCACTGATTTGCCCATTCAAATAACAGGGACCCACAGTAAAGGCGCGTGTTGATGAGCTCTCTTTAATTCATGTTTTATATTATATTGTTTTCTTATCATTGCATTAACGAATGATCAAGCTGGCCCAGTGGTAACGAATGCACCCATAGAGCTTTCACCTTGCAGGTCCTGGGTTTGATCCCAGTTTGCTGCGTTTTGCATTTTTTCAACAAATTTGTTTTAGATCTGACGCGCATGAGGAAAAGCAGGCACATGATAGGCCTTGCACTTGGATCGTTCAGTCCTGAGATGGCAGATCCAATGTTCTCAAATGGCTAAAGACCATGGTGTACCTTAGGGTACACTCCCTACTGGATTTGGCACAAAAGCTGGGCTGATTTCATTTCGGCCCAGCGAAATTCCAAAAACACACCCCCCATTTTGCTTTTTGCATATCCAGGCCCATGTTTTTTTTCTCATTTATTTTATTTTGTTTATTAATTTCAAAAATCACCTTTTTTTATAAAATCAACAAGAATCATAAAAATATTAGACTTAGGGTTTTCTAATTAATTTTAATTTTGTAAATTAATTAATTTAGCTATTTTGACATTATTTTATAATTGAAAAATAATTAGAGTTAGGTCCATTTTCATTCAAATATTTTTCTTAATACAAAAAAATACAAAAAAATGTTAGGTTTTTATTTAGAATCTATTTTTGATCAATAATTTTTCTTTTTATTTTAGTTAATTAAATTTAGGTTTTATTTAATTCAATATTTTCCTAAATAAACAAAAACAACCAAGAAAGACTTTTTTACTTAGCGATTTCTTAGGTCTCTCTTAGACGTAATATTTATTCCGAGCGCATTATTTTTATTCTCGCATTTTATATAAATGTAATTGATTATGAGATGTAATAGTTTAGATTTAAATTCCGCATTTTATTTTCTTGCACCTTTTTTATGTAACTGTCCCGAGGCATTATAATAGCATAGGATTTAATTCTCGCACTTTAAATTTCTGCAAATATTAACTGCTAGTAAGTAGGCATGTATGGCAAGATTGAAATCAAACGCTAGCAAACTTAAATTCAAAGACTAAAATAACTGAACATAACACACATGCACATATACACCTCTAAGGTACGCCCACTTTGGTTGCCTTCGGAAAAGCAGTCATGTCTCTCGAGAATAGGGACGCTTTAGCAAAAGACCCGTAACTCAAAAGATCATAGTCCATCGATGACCCTACAGTTGCCTTTCGGAAAATGATCTAGTCCCTTAAACAAAATTGCTAAAGCATCTCTATATGTTGCATTTATGACTGTACGTCCCTTCGAACGTCCCTCAAACATCCAACGATAGGGCTACCTACTCACTAATAGTAGGATAGTGTTGTCTAAAGGATAGGAGGAAAAGAACGAATCTTTTCGAGTACAAGTAGATAGTTGTTAGATGCTTGCTCAAATAAAATAAACTCTTCACGCTTACACATTTCAAAAACAACTTTCAAAAACATTTGCCTTGTCAACACTCTTGAGGACTGATACAAGAGTTAACGCAAAGCAAATTACCGCACTAAGGCATTTTCAAACATTTTTCAAAACACACAAAAGCACAAGGTATTTCAAAATGAGCTAAGCATCTAAGAGCCCGTAGAAAACTATGGATGGAAAGGGTGCTAACACCTTCCCTTTCCAAAATCTACCCCCCTTACTCAGAAAATTCTCAAAAAGGTATTTTTTTGTTCTTTTCACCCTTTCCTTAATTTGGATAAAAGAAAAGTCGTTGTCCACTCTTGCTTACTGTAACATTTGCGAACACAAATGCAAAACCAGTATTAAACCGTCGGTTCTGCCACCGTATCACAATATTCATGTCTTATTGTTTTCAAAAGTTTTTGGTTGTGTAATAAACAATGACTTTAAACCTCGTGTCTTACCCGGGGCACAATGGTTCATTTGTTAAAGGGTCGATAATTCATAAACATTTGTTCATTCAATAAAAACATTGGACGTTTTGCATGCGAATTTGGTGATCTATGTTTTTATTTTATCTTAATGCATTTTCAAAATAGCTATGTGTTCTTACACACACCCACACACTACATTGCAGATCCTCATCCATTCTGGATCTCATCGATAACGATTCTGCTATTACTGCATATGACTTCGAAAATCCGATCTACCAAGTCGAGGAAGAAGGTGAGGAAGATTATGAAATACCTGGAGAACTTGCCAGACTCTTGGTACAAGAAGAAAAGGCTATTCAACCATATGAAGAGTCGGTCGAAGCATAAAATTGGGTACCGAGACAGACAAGAAAGAGGTCAAGGTAGGCACCAACTTAGAGAGCAGTGTCAAGAGCAAACTAATCCAAATGTTGCATGAATATGTTGAAATCTTTGTTTGGTCATACGAAGACATGCCAGGGCTCGATAAATACATTGTGGTCCACCGTCTGCCAATGAAAGAGGGTTGTGCTCTGATAAAACAGAAGGTTCATCGCATGCATCCTGAAATGTAAGAAAAGATCAAAGTCGAGATTATGGAGCAATTTAACATATTGTTTTTAGCAGTGAAGTCATATCCTTAATGGGTTTCTAATGTTGTTTTGGTGCCAAAGAAAGACGGAAAGGTGCGTATGTGTGTAGATTACAAAGACCTGAACAGGGCAAGCCCCAAAGATGACTTCCCACTACCATATATTGATGTTTTGGTTGATAACACCGCTCAACACAAGGTATTCTCCTTCATGGATGGCTTCTCAGGTTACAATCAGATCAAGAGACGCCTGAAGACATGGAGAAAACTACCTTTGTCACACAATGGGGAACTTTCTGTTACAAGGTTATTCCTTTTGGGTTGAAGAACGTCGGGGAAACTTATCAGCGTGCCATGGTGGCCTTATTTCATGATATGATTCATAATGAAATAGAGGTATACGTCGATGACATGATAGCTAGGTCAAAAACTGAAGAACAACATCTTGATCATCTGCATAAGCTGTTTGAAAGACTGAGGAAGTACAAGCTAAGGCTAAACCCGAACAAGTGCACCTTTGGGGTGAGATCCTATAAACTCCTGGGTTTCACCGTCAGTGGTAAGGGTATTGAGGTTGATCCTGTAAAGGTTAAATACATTCAAGAGATGCCAGCTCCTCGTACTGAGAAGGAAGTCAGGGGTTTCTTAGGACGGCTGAATTACATTGCCCGTTTCATTTCCCATATGACTGCTACTTGTGAGCCAATCTTCAAGCTGTTGAAGAATGATCAATTAGTAAAATGGAACGACAACTGTCAAATACCCTTTGATAAAATCAAGGAGTACCTACAAGAACCTCCTATTATGATGCCACTAGTTGAAGAAAGACCTTTAATCATGTACTTAATAGTGCTAGAGAACTCAATGGGGTGTGTACTGGGGCAGCATGACGAGTCTGGTCGAAAAGAACATGCAATATACTACCTTAGCAAAAAAATTATCGACTGTGAAACAAGATATTCACTGCTCGAGAAAAATTGCTGCACTTTTGCATGGGCTGCTCACCGACTAAGACAGTATATGTTGACCCATACTACCATGTTAATTTCTAAAATGGATCCCATCAAGTACATATTCGAGAAGCCAACTCTGTACGGAAGAATAGCTCAATTTCAGATGGTCTTAACCGAATACGACATACAATACACCACTCAAAAGGCAATCAAAGGAAGTGTATTGGCCGACCATTTGGTGCAGCAGGCTGTAGACGACTATCAGTCTATGAACTTCAAATTCCTAGATGAGAACATTATGCTAGTAACAGATTATGAAGAACCTGGACCGTATGAAGGACCTGAGCCAAGATCCTGATGAACTATGGTTTTCAATGGAGCTTCCAATGCACTTGGCAACGGAATCAATGATGTGATTATCTCCCCCGTAGGTTTCCATATGCCTTTCACCGCCAAACTTTACTTGGACTGCACCAATAATATGGCTGAATACGAAGCGTGCATCATGGGTCTTAAAGCTACTATTGACCTAAGAATCAAGTTCTTAAGCGTGTATGGAGACTCATCCTTGGTGATCATTCAGGTTAAGGGAGATTGGGATATGAAACACCCAAATCTCATTCCCTATAAAGAGCATATGTTAACCATGATCCCGTATTTCGAAGAGATTACCTTTAAACACATACCAAGAGAAGAGAATCAGCTGTCGGATGCATTGGCTACCATTTCATCCATGTTCAAGGTCAGATGACACAATGAGGCTCCCAGAATTACCATTGAAAGATTTGACGAACCCGCGCACTGCTGTGAAATTGACACTGATGAAATAGAGAAAAAAACCTTGGTTTCATGAAGTGAAAAAGTACCTTGAGGCTCAAGAATACCCATAAGGGGCATCCATCAATGACAAGAAATTCATGCGGAGGTTCTCAGCTAAGTTGTTCCTGAGCAATGGAATTATATACAAGCGCAATCCTGATTCGACTCTGCTTCGTTGTTTGGATAAAAAGAAGCAGAAGAAATTATGCAAGATATGCACGAAGGTGTCTTCGGTACTCACTCCAGTGGGCATACTACGGATAAAATGATTTTGAGAGCTGGTTACTATTGGTCGACTATGGAAACTGACTGCCACCACCACTCGAGAACTTATCATAAGTGCCAAATCTATGCTGATAAAGTTCATGTGCCTCCAGTACCTTTGAATATCATGACTTCTCCTTGTCCATTCGTGATGTGGGGTATTGATATAATGGGAGAAATCAAGCCTATTGTCTCTAACGGATATCACTTCATCCTCGTCACCATTGATTACTTTACAAAATGGGTTGAAGCAGCCTCATTTGCCTCTATTACCAAGAATATGGTCGCTCGGTTCATCAAACATAACCTTATTTGTCGTTATGGCATCCCCGAGAGGATTATCACAGACAATGGTACCAATCTCAACAATACAATGATCACTGAGCTCTGCGCGCAGTTCAAGATCAAACACCACAACTCTTCTCCGTATTGACCTAAGATGAATGGCGCAGTGGAAGCCGCCAGTAAGAACATAAAAAATATCATATAGAAGATGGTTATGACATACAAATATTGGCACTAGATGTTACCGTTCTCTCTTCACGGCCACGGTTCGGCTAGAACATCAACTAGGGCAACTTCATTCGCTTTGGTTTACGGTATGAAAGTTGTCCTACTTGTCGAGGTCCAGATTCCTTCTCTAAGTATCATGATAGACGCAGACTTGGACAAAGACGAGTGGATTCAGACCAGGTTAGATCAGTTAAATCTAATTGATGAGAAGAGGCTTGCATTTGTTTATCACGGTCAGATGTACCAGAAATGCGTGATCAAAGCATTCAATAAGAAGATTAAGCATCGGGTATATCAGGCTGGTGACTTGGTAATAAAGTGCATCATTCTACCGCAGGGTGATCCCAGGGGAAAATGGACTCCTACTTACAAAGGGCCATTTGTGATTAAGAAAATATTTTCTGGAAAAGCTATGATACTAACCACCATGGACGATGAAGATTTCCTACACCATGTGAATGCAGACATAGTCAAAAAATACTATGCATAAAAGTGACCTGCTAGGTTGACTGGCCTAGGAAAAAATAAGGGCATCCCGGCGAACCAAAAGGGTTCAGGAAAAAATCAGGGATATATATGAAAAGACTGTACACCCAGAAAATAAAAAACCTGAAAAGGAGGCTTGGGCAAAAAAGGGTATCCCGGTGGACTGAAAACCCGAAAGGACGGTCCAGGAAAAAATTAGGGATCAAAGCATACGACTATGTCTCCATTAGATCACTTATAGAAAGCTTTATTGCCAAAGTCAAAGTTCAAACGGTACAGATTAATTCAATCAACTTCTTCTGACATCAAGGGATGAGATGCTTGAAGACATAGGGGCAATAGTAGAGTTGGTACCCGATGAGATCATTTTTTCATAGTTGTTATCTTATTTACACTTTGTACTCTTTCCATTTCACGATAATTTCCCCTTATTGGGATCTCTGTCTCTTTGTAGAAGATTGCCCATTTATGGGAAAATTATCAATAAAATACAAATTCAAAATTCAAACTTTTCCATTTTTTACTTTTTCTGTTTTGTTTGCGAGACGTCCAATGACTAAAATTGAATGAGCATATACATATGAATACAATTGGCTGTTAACAAATATGTGTGCAAAAACAGGAATAAGCATTTACTCAAGACTCTATGAGTTGGGATAACGTCCAAGCCATCCGCAAATCCCCATAGAGCCACTTCCATGACAATATCCCTACAAAGTAATCTTCGCAAGTTCATACATTCCCCGCAATTTCCCCGGCAGGTTGCTCTAGCAGATAAAGGAGTATAGTCTACTTCCCAGTAATATCACCCATCTATGGAATTCCAATCATTACAGTTTATGGAAATTCTTCTCCCCAGCCGAGTTTTCAAAACTGTAAAATCCCTTGTAGACTACTTCTCTTAACCAGAACTCATTCTCCTCGGCAAGGAGTTTCCCTCATCAGAGTATTACTCTGTCAACAGGGTTTATTTCCCCAGTGAAGTTCAATCTCCCTAGCCTGGGTCTGCTTCTACGATAGATTACCAGCATGATCCCTGTCTCCAGCAAAGGACAACCCAAATCATTGTCCCCAGAGAGTTGCTATGGAACCTGGAACTGGACCAGACATCGGTCAACTTTATTCTCCTCGGACGAGTCGAAAGGTTATCCATATCTTTTATCCCCAGTCAGGGTATACAAGAATTATAACCCCCAGTAGAGCACAAAACAACCAACGTTTTGAACTCTTCTCTCCCGAGCATAAATCAACATTCCCCAGCGGAGTTTCCTCAAACAGAGAGCAGGAATCCCCGACGGAAACAACCCCTAGAAGATCGAAGATACACATACTCTTCATCTCCAGCAACAATCATGGATTCACTTCCCCCAGTTAAAAATGTTGTCTGAGTTTACAAAAACACTTCGACAACATTTCACATTCATACATCATTTACAAACAACATAGTATATGCATACAAAACACATATAAAACAATCTCATTTATTTTGAGAACATTATTACGCAATGAATTTCATACATCATGACATTGCATACAGCTAACTCTTTACCTTTTCAGGAAATATTAATAAATACACAAACATTATCAACTACTGGTATCACCAGATAGTCTTCTCAAAGACAACATCTTCTGGCTCAGTTTAGATCGAGCATAGATCTATTTTGATACTTCTTCCAATTGAAGACGGTCATAGACATTTTCTATCTCAGATTAAATCAAGCATGTATTTATTCTGATACTTCTTCCAGTTAAAGTCAAGCATAAATATTTGCTGGATCAGTTTAAATCAATCGTGGATTTATTCTGATACTCCTTCTAGTAGACATCTTCTGGATCAGTTTAGATCGAGCGTAGATCTATCCTGATACTTCTCCCAGTTGAAGAAGAACGTGGATATCTTCTGGATCAGATTAAATCGACCATAGATTTATTCTGATACTTCTTCCAGTTGAAGACAGTCGTATACATTATTCTGGCTTAGATTAAATTGACCCTAGATTTATTCTGATACTTCTTCCAGTTAAAGTCGAACATATACATCTTCTGGATCACATAGATCCAACCATAGATCTATTCTTATACGTCTCCCAATTGAAATTAGTCATAAAAATCTTATGGCTCAGTCTAAATCAAGCGTGTATTTATTCTGATACTTCTTCCAGTAGATATTTTCTAGCTCAGATAAAATCGAGCATAGGTTTATTCTAATACTTCTTCCCGATAAAGATGAGCATGGACATTCTCTGGCTCAGATTAAATCAACCATAAGATTTATTCGAATACTTCTTCCAATAGATATTTTCTGGCTCAGATAAAACCAAGCATAGGTTTATTCTGATACTTCTTCTAGATAAAGACGAGCATAGATGTCCTCTAGATCAGATTAAATCAGCCCTAGATTTATTCTTATACTTCTCCCAGTTAAAGTCAAGGCAACATTTTCTGACTCAGTGTAAATCGACCATAGATTTATTATGATACTTCTTCCAGATAAAGAATAGCATGGATATCTTCTGGCTCAGATTAAATCAATCATAGATTTATTCTGATACTTCTTCCAGTCAAAGTCAATTTTTACCCTGGATGGCATCTATAAACCCATCTTCAACGACTCTCTGTCACCTCTCCAAATGGCATCTTTAAGCCCATTTCCAGCATAATCAACCAACAATATCACTTCATGCACAGGAAAGTGCAAATTTCTAGGCACTTAAGTGTTCAATCATATTCTACCTTCAAGTCACGAATGGAGGACATGCCAATCTAACTCTTCAGGTTTAAGAAGATTGAACAGAGGCAGCTGTTGTACCCCAAAATTTTCCTTCCCATTTTTCTTCAAGACTTTATCATGAGGTCCTCATTTGCTCAAGGATGCTCAAGAGTTGATCAAAGAAATTCTCCTCCTAGGTAATGAGTCCATAACTAGGGTTTCATCTTGCACAAGGAATAATTGGTTTCAAGGGTCTCAAGTGATTTCCATGGTTCTCCATAGGTCTTCAACAATGTCTATGTCATGTTTCAAGTCTTGCATCACAAGTCTTATCAGTCAATAGTTCAGATGGTTGAAAATCAACTGTATTGGGAAAAAGTCATATATGGTCAACATACAGTCAAACTTCAAGATTTTTGGTCAACATCAACATTTTGAAGTGATATTCATCATTTGATCAGGGGTTGATCATGATTCCTCAAGGAAAACCCTCAAACCATCAAAAGTCAAGAATTGTCAAATTAGGGTGTCCTTAGGAGAAGTTAGCTGAACTTTGACCAAACCATTAATTTCACATGCTTCATCAACTTTTCCCCAACCAAAGCTCATTTTGAAGAAAATTAAATTATCTACGTCTTTGTTTTTATTCTCAAGTCCAAGAAATGCTTCATTTGGAAGATATGAGCCAACACATTATAGGTCATTTTCAAAAGTCAACAAAAAGACACTTTTTGTCAAGGAAACGTACATCAAGATAATGTCTCCAAATGCAAAACTAATTAAAAAAAGAAAGTGTATAGAACATCTTGAGATTTTCAAAAACTCCAAGATCATCTTCAAAAGATAAAAATTGAGCAAGTTATGAGTTGCACAAGTTTGGAAATTTTGAGGAAATTCATGAAATGCACATTGAGCAAACTTGCAATTTTGAACTAGTGGGCCTAATTTTTTATGTTCAAACATGATTACAAGATGTTATAAGACCTCTACATTCATTCACATATTTTTGGAATTTTTTATTTTCTTTTATTTGAATTTTTTCATTTAAAAGCAAATAAAGTCAAAATAAATATGAGATAAGTATGTAAAGACCTGGGCTTGTAATTTTAAACATGTAAAGGCTCAATATATCTCATTACAGCCTGTAAAGCTTTCCAAAATCGTGCAAAGGCTCAAAGAAGGCAAGAATATCAAGTTTGGCCAGTTTTCAAATATTTGATTCTTACTTAAACCAAGGTTTGATTGCTTGATATCATACTGTATATGTTGGCTCCCTTAATCCCCTATATAAAGTGCATTAAGCCAAGAGCAAAAGGACACGATTACACTGCCTTAGAGAAGGATCCATAAATCTCAAAATTCCAAAAAAGTTGCAGAATTTGTAACTATAGTTCCAGGTACTCTCAATCCAAACCAAGGCCATCAATACATTCCTGAGATCCCTAGGAGTCAGAATCAAGCACTATCCTTCGCAAATTAACCCCAGAAAACGCCCTCACATCCATTCCGTTTGTTAAGTTGGTAGGTCTCGTATTCTCAAGATTTTCACAATTTAAATCCTTATAAATATGTTTGTTTCATTCATATGCATTTTCTGCAATTTTCTAACGTTTTACATGTAAGCATGGAGGCAGAAATAACATGATGCCATAGTTAGAGCATGAAGCGTTTCAAACTTCAGATTCCATGATGCAGGGGTTTTTATCCCAAACAGACCCTAGATTCAGACTCAGGGGGAAATTTTAAGGGGGGTAGAGTATCTTGTGCATCTTGATCTTATGTTTCTTGCAGGTTTTGATTTTCTTCTCGCCGGAGGAGAAGGTGGAAAACACCTCCCACGGTGGTTTGACTCACTTGAGAATCGCGTGGCAAAACAGAGCAACATGATTGGTTCTTTCAAATAAATGTTAGTCCACTCAAGCGCGCGTGTCTTGTTGATCTGGCATATTCATTCGCTTTATATTATATTATTTTTGTTTGATTATACCACTGGATGAATCATGCCACCCCAGTGACAACACACACGCACATAAGGCACTTATGCGCCTTGTCCTAGGTTTGATCCAGGCGCAAGGCGTTTTCATTTTTTCTTGTATTATTCTTGCAGATCTGGTTTAAACGAAGACCAGCACGCGTATGATGTGTACAACATTTGGACCAACAGATCTCTAGGCTCCAGATCCCACGCCTCAAAGTAGCTAGCCCCATGGTGCACCCCAGGAAGCTGTTTACACTAGATCTCCAAGTGCCTGGGCCCTCTGGCTAATGGTCTTGGGGATTTTTTTTGAAACGCACCCCCTGTTTACTGTTATAGCGTGGCCCATAATTCTTTTTGTATTTTGTTTTAATTCATTTCTTTTCTTTTAATCATAAAAATAAAATAAAAAAAGATTAGATTTAGGTTTTTCTTGATTAAATTTAATTTTCACAAACAAATTAATTAATTTAATCACTTGACTTTATTGATTAAAATAAAATTAGAATTAGGCTTTAATTATCATTCAATTATTTTTTCTAAACAATAAAAACACCAAAAAAGATTTTTCTTACACTTAGATTATTTTTTAGGGTTTGCATCTTTCCTTTTTCCATTCTTTGGGCGTTTATTTACATTTTCGCATTACTATTTTTCACATTTTATGTAATTGCCCATAGTTTGTAATAGATGATTAAGGCCCTTTATACTTTTTTTTCCCAATTTTTGGTTTGTATTCTCCCATCCCATAAGCGATTTAATAGCGTAGTTTACTTCTCGCATTTTTGTTTTATGCCTTTATGTATATATTAAATAGGCGTGCATGGAAAGACATAAAAAATGAATGCTAGAAAACCTAACATCTAAGAAAATATAACTGAAACACAACACACTTTGTATACGCGCACCCTTAAGGTACCTCCACTTGTTGCCTTTGGAAAATAAAAGTTACGTCTCTCAAACGTGAGAAGTTTTTAGCAAACACCCTTTGGTTAAAAGATCATAGTCCCTTGATGACCCTTCGATGCTGCCTCGGTAAATGATCTTAGTACCTTAGGGTAATTTCTAAAGTGTCTTACGAGTTGCCTACGTGACTGTGCGATGACCCGCGCATATCCCTCAAAGCATCCAATGATAGGGCTACCTACTAACCAATAGTAGGATAACATTGTTTAAAGGAAAAGAGGAAAAGAACAAAGATCTTTTGAGTAGGTAGATAGCTTGTAGTTGCTTGCTCCCAAACACAAAACAAAACAAATTTCTCACACATACACTCTCTTTCCTAAATATTTTCAAAGACAAAATACTGTGTATGCATTCTCAACGATATGAGAATCATTACAAAGTTCGCCGCACTAAGGCATCTTTTCAAAATATTTTCAAATACACTTACACAAAAAGCATTTTCAAAGTGAGCTAGCAACTAAAAGCCTGTAGATAACTACGGATGGAAAGGGTGCTAACACCTTCCCTTTCCATAACCTACCCCCTTACTCAAAATATTCTCGAAAGGTATTTCCTATTCTTTTCACCCTTTCCTTTGTTGGATAAAAGAAAAGTCGGTGGCGACTCTTGCTAACTGCAACATTTGTGATAAAATACAAAACCAGTAAAGTTAGTTCTCCCACCGTATTACAGCGGTCTTTTCAGGGTCAAGAGGACTTCGAGATCTTCGGAAAGACGTTGGCAGTATGCCCTAATAGGAGGGCGCATCTTGGCAGGCACCAAGGGCAAGTGTCCTCGACTGGTATGTGTCATGGACTCCCCCGAAGGTCATGTGGCGGATTGTGGATTTGTCCCCGATCATGGTCGCGTAAGGCGCATAGTGGATCTTCCCAATATTCAAGTAGGTATGGATCATGTCCGATGAAGGGCTAAGGGCATGTCTAGTCTTGTTGGGCTTCCCATGCACCATAGCTGGATTGGGCCTTATATGACATTTGGGATAAGTGCGGGCCTCTCCCAGAATAAGAGCCCCCAAGTCATTGCTCCTTAGTGGAGTAGTTATGACTTTAAGTTCGGCTTATGTTCTCGATGGGACGTGGCTAGTCGGGCATTAACTTTAGCCCAACGTCTGCAAAGACAGTATGGTCGTATGGAGCATGGACGACTTTATATGGGTATTTCTTCGGATGGGAGTTGGAGCGTGATCGTGGGGAGCATTCCTATGTTCTTTGACTGATGGGGAGACGAAAAGATTATGGGATATTTACTTCATATGCCATGTGGCGTATTATTTAGGGTGAAATTATAGCCTAGGGAGTATGGGTCATCATTACCTAAGTGTGTGGGCGGCGAAGAGGCAGATCATTAACATGTTTCTCGACGCGACACTTCTTCTTACGTGCAGAGTTTAAAAATAGGGTTCAAGGGCTCATTTGCAGCGTTTTACACTTTTCTTTCACCCCTTTTCTCTTCTCTTATGATTTCCTCTTGGTTGTAAGCACCGTCGTGTCCATTGTTGCAAACTTCGTTCCAACTCTGATCAAGTAAGTCCTTATTACTTTTCCTGTGATTACTCCTATTTTAAGATGAGTTTCATATCTAAGGGAAGTTTTCCCCGTGAAACTCTCATGTTTAAGATGAATTTCACGCTTTGGGATCAATATTCTCCGTAAAATTCATGGAGTTCATGGTGAAATTTACGTTTAGGTTTTTTTTCCTCGGAACATCCATACGTCTCCCCGTGAGGTTCATGAACTTGGATGAACTCTGTATTCTGGAATGATATCTCCCTGCAATCTTTATGGATACGCTCGTGAAATTCATTTGTTCCTCATAGAATTCATGAGTTTGCTCGTGAGAGTTATGGGGTTCTTTGTTGGATTCATGGGTTTGCTCGCGGCCTTCATGAGCTTCCATGCTGAACGAGGGTTTTTCGAATGGTTTTATCAAGTAATGGTTTGGTATCAGGAACTCCCTTTCACTTGATTTGTAGTGGAAGGTTAGATTTTATTTGGTCGTCGAATTCATTGGTTTCCTCTACTTTCCAGGTGAAATGGTCGACCTCGTCGAGGTGGCCAAAATAATTAAGAAGGTCGAGGCAGACGGGGTGGGAGGAGTAGATAAGGGTCTCCAGTTGGTCGACATTATCACTGACGAGGCGTTATCTTGGGTTGGTCCAGAGCCCCGAGGAATAGCCTCGATCTACACCACTACCCGAAGGGAAGCGTACATGATTTTTGAATACGGTGGCGATCAGGAGAGTTTCCAACAGAATTGGAGAATCTACCACCCAACTGCTACAGCCAAAATATGCTCGTCTTTTAGGGAGGACCATTTCCCTATGTATGAGATATTCTTCAAATATTTAGGGCTTCGTCTATCCTTCAGTGACTTTCAAATCGGAATCTTCAACCACTTGTCCCTAGCACCTTCCTAGTTACATTGAAATGTGATCGCCTTCATACGGGCATTCAAGATCGTGTGCCGGTATCTTAGGATTGGGGAAACGATTCCCCTGTTCTTCAATGATATTCTAGACAGGGAAATCATAATTATGTCTCTCTTAAGAAATATAAGAGGTTGTTCAAGATGTATATGGATTCTGTCTGCAGCTTCAAGCACAAATGGTACATTATTCAACCCATCTCTCAAGAGGCTGTCGAATTGGTGTTCGACCCAACCACTGTCGTTGACAAGTAGAGGAGGTGTGCTACAACAAGGACGAGAACTCTGAAATAGGGATGCTCTCAAAATTCCATTTCCATTAGTGTCGAGGACATTACAATCATGGGCCACATCATTACCTCACCTCTTCTAGTCGTAGGAGCAACAAGGACAAGGACACCTTTGACATTCTCAATAAGTTCGTCGATAGCTTCTTCCTCTCCTAGTGTGTTACACGGGAGGGGAAGGATATCCTCGGTGATGATGGTGAACCCACATATGAGGCTCGTCCGATCAACACTAAGGCACTTGCCAAATGTCGTACTTATGGGGACGTCGTGGTGCTCTTGGGTATATGCATGTGTGATTTTGTTGTTTTTTGTTTTTAATCTATCCGTATGTACTATCTTGGCGGTACTAACTTGAGCTTGTTGTTTTCTGCAGGTAACATGGAGGACCGTCGTGAACATTTTCTAAAATTGACTCTTGATAAAAAGAGCAGCAAAACAATAGTGAAACTTACTCGCTTTGCTCCCGATCAAACCAAGGATGCTCCAGCGCCTCGTTTGGATCTCCTGAGGATGTTCAGCCTGAGACCATGTCAAGGAAGAAGAGGGGTCGCCTTAAAGACAAAAAATTTGATTTGACGAAGGACGGATCATGTGCTCAGATCTTTGCCCTACCTCCTTGTTTTGTTGAGAAGGATTTCTTTGGAGGGTATCCTCTGACCATGTCAAATAATGAGTTCACCATTATCAGGCGCCTTGACAAGGAGGGAGGAAAAAGCATCTGGCCGCGAGCGTAGTCAGCATGATGAAGGTTATAGAGATGGAGGTGGTCCTCTCGGGTGAGGGGGCCAGTTCCTCTGCTATGGCAGGTAAGCTGGAGTCATAAAAAGTAACTCTCCTAGACAAGGTGAAAAAGTTGAAGGCTGTCGTTAAGGAGAGTGAGGGAAAATTCCAGACTCAATCTGATGAGCTGAAAAGGAGAAATAGAAGGCGGCCAAAACTTCCAAAGAAAGGGACTCATTGCTGCTTGAGAAGAAAAGTATGGAGGAGGTGGTTGCCAACTTGAAGGCTATTGTGGTGCCCGCTGAAGATGAGTCGAACGAGATCTCCAACTTGAAGACCCGTGCAGAGTTGGTTGCTCGAATTCAGGTTCTTGATTTGGACTGCATAGAAGCGGTGGCCGATGGTTTTGAGACCGTGATAACTCAACTAGCCATATTGAATCTATAACTCAATACTGAGGGGGAGGGGTTTTGTCCAAGGTGGTCGATGGAAAAGTAGTCCCTCATCCTGATTCCTCTGAGCCTGACGCCAAAGAAAGCAACCTCTCCGAGGAGTGATTGATGTTTCCTATTAGTTTGTTCGGGCATGCGTGCCTTTGTTTTGTAAATTTTGAACCAGGGCTTTTCCCGACTATTTTTTGTTTGGGCATGCGTGCCCTAAATTTTGTAATATCTAGACAACGCCAGCCTTTGTATTCGGCCTTTTTATTTCCATTACTTTGCATGTTTATTCCATGTTAGATATTCTTTGTCTTTGTTCATGTTTGCCATGTTTATTTTTGTACAAGTGTGGAAATTCAGACTCGACCTAGTTTATGGTCGACACGTATGGAGACGCCTCGAGGAGACGGATTTGGGTTCCATTTGAACAAAGCCAAGGTTGCGGTCGGGGCCTTCATCTTGCAGCATGAACTATCCAATAGTGAGTTGTGTGTTATGCCTATTTGGTATTTCGATGGTGGAGCTCGGTCGAGGTGTCCCCGTCGGGCTAAGGTTCTGCTCGTCTAATAAGTGAAAACCCGCCTTTTATTATTGGTTGTAGGAAATGTTTGTACCTCAACATACTTTTATGGTCGAGCAGGCTCAGTCGTTTGTCAGAGAGGGCACATCCACTGTTAAGCCCCAGGGTTGCTTGGGGCTTAGTTGTAATATTGTTTTAGCTTTGTAGCATTCCATGGTCGAGGTAGTTGTTCCTCGCTTAGGTGTTCAAGGTAGTGTGCCCCAGTGCCCATCTTCTCGCAGACGCGATAGGGCCCTTCCCAGTTGGCAGCTAGCTTTCCTTCACGGGAATATTTTTGATTTTTTCGTAGGACTAGACTGCAAACTTGGAATTCACGTTTTATAACATTGGCGTCATGTTGCAGAGTTATCAACTGTTTTAGTGTGGCCTCGTGAAGAGATTCCCTTGACTGAATCTCTTCGAATAGGTCAATTTCTTCTCTCAGGGCTTCATCGTTTATTTCTTTGTCTAGAAGGAATTCAGTTCTCCTAGACGGTTCTACAATTTCTACGGGGATGACTGCCTCGGTACCGTATGTTATTCGGCAAGTATTTTCCCCAGTTATCGAGTGTGGTGTAATTCTATAAGCCCAGAGCACGCTGTGCATCTCTTAGACCCATCTCTTTTTGGCTTCACCTAGTATGTGCTTAAGTCCCTGCAAGATGACTCTGTTCGCGGCTTCAGCTTGCCCGTTTGTTTGCGGGTGCTCAACAAATGTAAAATGTTGCTTGGTACCGAGCTTAGCGACAAAATTTTGGAAGCCTCGATCGGTGAACTATGTCCCGTTGTCAGTGACAAGCGCTTGTGGTATGCTGAACTAGGAAAGTACGTTTCTTTTGTAGAAACGAAGTATGTTGTGTGACGTGATTTGGGCGAGAGATTCGACCTCTATCCATTTTGTGAATTAATCGACGATGATGATCATGTACTTGTTCTGGTACGATTCTTGGGTGAAGGGTATATGGATGTCCATTCCCACCATACAAACGACCATGGGGACGACAATGTTTTTTGTTCGTGCAGTGGTGCTAAGTGCATGTCTACATGGTGTTGTCATTTGTCGCACTTTTTCACATGCTCCTTAGCATCCTTCTACATTTTGGGCCAGCAGTACCCTACATGTAGGGCCTTTCATTCCAAGATCTTCAATTCCCAATTCCTCGTGTTGCAAGCGTTGTTGGCAGCTTCTTTCTTCTTATAAGTTATGTAAGCTCGTGTCTTATGAAGGAGATCTCTGAACGTCTTTGGAGTTTCTATACCCATGGCCTTTCTGAAGTCGTCGGGGTGCGGCCCCTTCTCGAGCAGATACCTCTTCATGCAGTATTCGTAGGGACCTGGATGGCCTCGCGATTGACTCGTTCAATGTATGTCTGGATGGATTCATCATTCCCCTGGATGATTTCCTCGAGGGACACCTCAATTTTGGGGTGTCATCGGGAGGCAGTGAAGTTCCTGATAAAGTTAATCTTCAGACCTTTCCACGAGGTGACGGACTCTAGGGTGAGGCTTTTGTACCATGCCATTGCACTTTTCCTTGAAATCGTAGGGAATAACCTACACTTGATGGAACCCCTGACATTGTGGTAGTACAGCATCGCCTTGAAGCTCTCGAGGTAATCTTCAGTGTCTGTGGCCCCATCATAGTTTTCCAAGGGTGGAGGTTTTTCCATCCCCTTAGGAATAGGGACTTCCATGATCGCCCGGGACACTGGACCGCTGGGGTCGTCTTCCTTGCTTCGGTCTGAAGAGGGAGACAGGGAGGAATCAAAACGAGGACCTCTATGGAACGGAGAAGTTCTTGCTCGGCTCCTCGTCTTCTCCGGTTGATCTTTGCCCTTGTTCCTCTTAGAGGCATGGGATATCCTCTCCTTGTATGGTGGTGTGCGGTCGCGCTTTTTAACAACTTCTGGTTGGGGTATCTCCAGTCAAGGATGGCACCCGGTACAACGAGGGAAGAGCTTTGTGATTCTTCTCAGTGGGGCCTCCATGGGGGAGATCGTGAATGATTCTCTCTTCTTCATAGGGACAGGCTCCAGGAGTTATGTCTTTTGTGTCTTCTAGGGGAGTCTGATCGGCGGCCCTGCTCCAGCATTCTAATCTGCTCATTCTGATGGGAAATTAGGAGGTTCGTCTAGTTGATGGTCGCAAAAAGGGACACAATGGTGGGGTCCTCATTGGGAGGCACTTGAATCTCTTGATATTCTCTGGGTTGGTTGACCTGCTCATGTCTGTCGAGGGGGTGTTCCCTAAACATGGAAGAAGCAGTTCGTCCGTCCTGGGGGTCACCCTACTCGTGACTCGCGGTTCCATTGTTGTTGTGGACTATGTCATTGACGATGGCGGTTTCGTTGAAGTTGATGTCGTTGTCATGCTGATTGGCCATGATGATCAGAGAGTTGAAAAGTTTACTTTAGTATTAATCTTAGATAATTACGGGGAAGCAATGGTTTCCTCAGACGGCGCCACTGATCCTACCTGACCAAAATGATCTTCAGTGGCCCATAGCAATTGACTCATATGGATGTTGAGATGAGTAAGAGGTATATGTAAGACACTTTGATGTCAAAATAAGGTTCAGGGCCGAATGCAAGAAGAGAGTAAGAGTGAATGAATGAATACCTGACCCTCTAGTGGAAGAGGGTATTTATAGCCCCCATCGCTGGACTAAGGTCCTCATCCTGGGACGACTGGGCAGGCCCAAAATGAAGACTGTCAGGACCTACGTGTGTAGTGGAGACCAACACGTGGTCTCCATCCTAGGTGAAGTGCCCTGAAATGCTATGGAGGTGATTAATGCAGTCTTTTCAGGGTCAAGAGGACTTTGAGATCTTTGGAAAGACGTTGGTAGTGTGCCCTATAAGGAAGGCGCGTCTTGGAGGGCACCAAAGGCAAGTGCCCTTGAGTGGTATGTGTCGAGGATGCCCTAGAAGGTCACGTGGAGGATAGATCCTCGTTGTGGTCGCGGAAGTGATGTTTGTCCCCGATGATGGTCACATAAGGCGCATAGTGGATCTTCCCAATAGTTGAGTAGGTAAGGATCCTGCCCGACGAAGGGCTAAGGGTTGGTCTAGTATTGTTGGGCTTCCCATACACCATAGCCGGATTGGGCCTTGTATGATGTTTTGGCCAAGTGCAGGCCCATTCCACAACACCCTCCTTCCTATTTATACACCCTAAGCTACACAAGAAAGCGTGACAACCCTTGGGTTGGTGTATTGGTGTTTTGGCCCATAATTACCCCTAGCCCTAGACCCTAGTGATGATGCGATTAATGGAAGCAACGCGCTCCTCAAGGAGACAAATCATTTTTTCGTCAAGTCTCGATCAGACTTTCAAAATTCCATCAACTTTTTGGCTCCTCGAACATCGAACACAAACAACAAGATCTCGTTTTCCTAACGAGCACGACCTCGGGGAAAAACCTTGAAACAAATATACAAACAATGTGAAAGTATCACAGGCGAAAACAAACACTCAACACAAGCACCAACTGAAACTGCCGACTACAGTCTCCGCACACCATATCTCCCTCCTAAGGGAATGCCTACTAGTCGCGAGAATAATACCAACCTCGGTAACGCGAACTTACGAACAAGAAGCATCAATGGCGAGCATAGTCGATGACCACATGAGTTCATAAACCACAAACCCCAACAAAGTTTCCCTTCACGCAGAATCCCTCGGTCCTCCTCGACACGTGGAGTGACGCTAAGTCATAACTCCTTCACCTAGAAGCAACGACTTGGGGGGCTCTTGTTTTGGACTGGGCCTATGGCTATCCCAATCCACCCGTGCCCAAGACGCCCCAAAAGTTTTGGCCTAATCCATCAAGGCCAACACAAAACACACCTCCCGTGTGCCCCTCTTCTAAGGACACGTGGCTGACAAATGTCACACGTCTCACATAGCGGGAAATAGACATCTCTGCCCATGATAATGGCTAGTCCACATATTTCCTGTGAGATGTGGGACAGCTTCTCAGGACGACGAGCACGCGCTGCTCGTTCTTTCTTTCACGTAGGAATTCTGGAAGTTACCTATTTTTTAGCCTTGATATTCGGCCCATAATAGGAACCAACGAACAAGCGTTGGGGGCACTATAAATATCCTCACACATGTGAGGGTCAGGTATTCAACTCTTAACCCTTTTTCTCTCACGTATCTATGCACTCTTACTTACTTAAGCTTCAGAGTTCCTTGCAGGTACACCCCTCTCCTCCGTGATTTCAGCACTGCAGATGAAGTTACTGGCTCTTTACAGGTTCTGATCACCGGTAAGATCAATATCTAACTAGGATTATTTGACTCGACTTGTCATCAATTTTCTTCTCAACTGATCTGACACATGTCTATATGCTATAGATCCAAGCACTTTCAGACAACTTAAGCTAGGTTTAACACCATACCAACATTATTCTGGAGTAATTCCTTCCATATTCTTCATTAGACATCTGTTTAAAATGTATGTTGCAGTCGACATAACTTCACCTGAAAACTCTTTAGGTAAATGCTTTCATTTCAACATACTTCTCAACATATTCATGATGGTCTGATTCTTTCTTTCTTCAGTTCCATTATGTTGTGGAGTGTAGGGTGGAACCACCTCATGCACAATCTCTTCTTTTTCACATAATTTGTTGAAGTCTTTTGACACATACTCTCCACCATCATCAATTCTCAAAACTTTGAGCTTTCGACCATAGACATTAACTTTGAAAATACCTCGATCACTTCACTTTTCTTCTTGATTAGGTAAGTCCACAGTTTTCGACCGAAATCATCTATGAATGTGACAAAGTATTTGTTACCTCCTATTTAATCCACCTGGATTGGTCCATATACATCAGAGTATATGACTTTGAGGATTTCCTTCGACTTGCTTCCTGCATCCTTGCTGAAGTTATTCTTGTGTTGCTTTGCATGCACACATTCCTCACACACCTCATTTGGAATGTTGCTTTTTGGTAATCCTGAAACCATATTTCTTCTCTTCAAATCTCTGATGTCTCTGAAGTTGAGATAGCCAAGTTGATAATGCCATATCCAGTCATCTCTACTAGCTATAGTTTCTAGGAATTTGTGCTCCATTACATTTAGTTCAATCTTGAAGGTTCTATTTTGGGACATGGGAGCCTTCAAGATTAACCTTCCATTTTCGTTTACGACTCTCATAATCTTGTCTTTTATTTACACTTTATAATTCTTTTCGACCAATTGTCCTATGTTGAGAAAGTTGCTCTTCATGCCTGGTATGTACAACATGTTGGAAAATTCTGACCTTTTGCCATCTTTCCTCATAATCAGAACATCTACAATACCTTCAGTTGCTAGAGTATTGTCGTTTGCAAATTTTACCATGTTCTTCATTGAGGTTTTTAGGGTTGACAAACCAATCTTTCCTTCCGGACATGTGTGATGAGCATCCTGAATCCAAGTACCATTGGTCCTTGAATTTCTCTTCATCTCTTGTTGTGACCATCAACATCATCTCTTCTTCTTCATACTTTGACAACTTTGCATCACTTTCTTGCTTATTTCGCTTTACTGGACAATCACTAGAATAGTGACCATACTTCTGACAATTGCAACACTGAATGTAAATCTTGTCAGGTTTTTGACCACCACCTCTTCCTCTACCTCCAGCAACACCTCTTTGGTTGCCTTGGTAAGGGGGTTTTCTTTGATTCGACACAATTCATTGTAGATGGTTTCTTTTACCAGTCAAATTGTTGTATCCACTTCTACCTTTGTTGAACCACTTTCCTTTACCTTTACTTTCTCTTGCTGATTGCACCTGCAAAGCCACATCACTCTTCGACTTTCCTGCAGCTCTATCAACCATTATTTGTTCATGAGATTCAAGTGTCACTTGAAGCTCTTCCTTAGAAAAAGTTGACATGTGTTGTACCCCAAAATTTTCCCTCTCACTTATCAAGAATTTCCTCACAAGATCTCTTGAACTCAAGGCTGCATTAGGGTTTGACTAGCTCAAGACACCTCCTCATGCACTGATGACCAAAATTAGGGGTTGAGTTTTCACAAGGATTTTTGGACTATCAATGCTTCATATTACTTTCAATGATAATTAGGGACCCCCAAGATTACTCATGTCAAGTTTCAAGCTTGGAATCACACTTTTGATCAGTCAATTGGACAGTTGACCTGAAAATCAACTGTATTGGGGGAAAATTCAACCATGGCCAATTTTCAGTCAAACTTCATAATTTTTTATCCACATCAACATCTTAGAATCATATGTATCATTTGATCAAGTTTGGACCGCAATTCCCCAAGAAATTTGATCAAATCATCAAAAGGGCAAAATGGTCAAAATTAGGGTTTTTACTGAGAAGGGGCAATTTCTGATTTTTGAACTAGAAAATGATCAATTGGTTTAAAGAATGATTTCAAGAATCCAATTGCATCATATTGACCTAATGACATGATTCAAAACATTACAAATTCATTGGATTGACAGATGAATTTTTTCAGTCAACTGATCAAAAGTCAATTGTATACTGAAAAGTCAAACTTTGACTTTTTGGTCAAATTCAAGTGTCAAGGATCACAATTCATCAAAACATGTCAAAATGTGAAACTTGTTCATCAGGAAATCAAGGATTGAAGATCTTGTTTTGAAATTTGAAATTTCTTAACTTAGAAATTTTTCCAAGTATAGAAAATTTCTTATTTTTTCTCAACTTTAGGCCAAATTTTCACCATAATACAAAATGATTCAAAGGAAGTTCCCAACATGAAATTTGTAGATATCCATGAAATCTACAACTTTGATTCACACAATTTCTCCTAAAGATGCTTAAATCTCAAGATATAATTTTCTGAATACATGCTCATGAACTAAAATAACTTAGTGAAATTTTGCCCTAGTTAGGCAGGTTTTTGACCTAACTTCATGGAAACTTTTCATCTAGTTCCAAGAGGAATTTTCAAAATAATTTCAAATATGGGTTGTAGATAAAATTACAAGATTTCCAAAATGTCCAAGAAATCCTTGAGATCATTCTTGAGTAGGGAGAATCGAAGAGATGAAGTTAGGGTTTTATCACTTTGATTATAGGTCATTTTCATGAAGAACAAGTTTTCAAATTTGCAAATTGGTTGTACAATCTTCACTTTTCAGGCCTCAAACTCGTTTGTCACTCCACCGTTAATGGATTGAACAAGGTTTCATGCCCTAAAGCAAAGCATTCAATGCATTTTATAAGAAAATAGCCATTTTTGGAAGAAAGGCAACATTGCCATTTTGGAAAAGCATGCTTTTTGCATTTTTCCATTTCTTGAGCCTTGGACTTGTTCTTTTTGCACAAACCAAGTCTCTAAACCTGAACAAAACATGTTTAAAGCTTCAAGCCACACTACAAGATCAGATTCATGCCTTAATAAGTCACTTCTCACACTTGCTTCAAAAACAAGAAATGTAGCAAGACATGTGATCTTGTACTTCTGAGCAAGCACAAGTCCTCTAACCTTTTGCTCTATGTAAAGCCATCATTTTGCAACTAAAACCACGGATGCCCAAGCCTTGAAACACCCTAGAGTCAGAAGTTGCATACCAAGCCTCCAAACTTGCCATTTCTGACTTGTGAACTGAATCTTCCATTTCACTCGTGTGTTTTCATGCCTTTTGCTTTCCCAAGCTTCCTTACCTTACAAGTAAACCATCCCACACCCTGAAACATCACTGTAACTCCATCTTCCCCATTGTTAAAGTTCAAAAACAGAGCAACACATGTGTACTTCTCCAGACCATTACAGCCACCCTCAAGATAAGCTAAGCATTGCATTAGCTTCCTAGAGGTTCAAGGAAGCTAACCTGATCATCACAACATCCTAAAGCAAGCTCATTTTCAAAACACGATTTCCATTTTCAAGGTGAGTTTTCTGTTTTTCTAACTCTTAATACAGGCATAGTTAGCTTTCCATTTGTGAATATACAATGTAGACATCATTGCTACGAAGTTGTACATATCCATAGCTTGCATTTATTTGGCTTGAGTTTAGAGAATTTTAAGTTTGAAGTTTCTAAAAATATTAGGTTAAGAATTTGGGCCAACAAAATTCTCTCTGATCTTGGACTTATAGTTTCATTTATGCACATGGTTAGAATTGTGAGGTAAAATGCTATAATGTTCATGTTATCACTTTCCATTTTTGTTGAGAAATGAAAAAGTTACAGGGGGTCCGGCTGGCTAGAGGTTGAAGATGAAGTACAGGGCAACGCAATGTTTTGTGTTATGTATTTATGTTTTCATTTAAACTAACGGATGTACAACCACCCCAGTGGTAAGGCAGCGCGCGTAAATGCAATAGGTCGTGGGTTCGTGCCTTGGCGCTGCCTTTTGCAGTTTTTTTCATATTTTTTCCACTTTTTTTATTGTTTTTGCAGCGTGGGCTTCTAGACATTGGGCCTTATGTTTTTGCTAATCTCCTTCCTCCTGTTTGCTTGCAGCACCCCTGGCCCATATATTTTTATTATTTATTTTATTTTCATTTCTATTTTATTAAATATATTTTCCTTAATATAAAAAATCATATAAAATATAGAAATGCTAAATTTATATTTTGGTTCATTTTATTTATTTTTCTCATAGAAAATATTTTATTTTAGTTACATATCATATATTTTTTAATAAACTTGTAAATTAAATTATAACTAGTTTGATTTTTTTTTTATATATTTATTAAACATATTATTTTTATACAAAGGGACCAAAATACCTCATAAATACCATATATTATTTTCAAGACAAAAAATGTAAAAATACTTACTTTTTTTCTCAAAGAAATTTATTCCCTTTTAATAAAATAGAATTAGGGTTTATTAAAATCCTTTCTAAAAATAATTTTCTTTCTTAATTAATTTGAGTTTAATCTTGATTCATTTATTAGGTTTAGGTTAAAACTTTTTCCAGATAAAAAACCAAACAAAATCTTCTTTGCATTCATACATATTTGCATATTTAATTTATCTTGTATATTACTTATTCCAACATTTGTACATATTCAATTTGGTTGTAATAGCTTAATTAGGTTTATATTATTGCAAATCCTCATTCATAAATTGTATCCCCCTCCCACAAATGTTGTAATAGCGTAGGACATTTAAATTTCTCAATTTATCGCTTTTATATAACATGCTAGTAATTAGGGTTTGTATGGCAAGATAAAATCAATCAAATAGAAAACCCTAATTCAAGACAAAATCAAACATGAAAATGACACACTTGCACACAAAACACCCCTAGGGTTATCCCACTTGGTTGCCTTATACAAAATGGCCATATTATACATGTAAAGTGTCTTAGCAAAAACAAACAAATACAAGATCATAGACCCTCGATGACGCTATTCGAAGTGGCCTTACAAAAATGATCTTAGTCCCCCAAAAATGCTAAGATAATTTGCAACATTGCTAATCATGGCTATACGATGACCCACGCCCGCCCCGTCTACATCCAAAGATAGGGTTGCTTACCAAATCAATGGTAAGACAACAATGTCAAAGGAAAAGAAAATGAACAAGAAAGACATTTGAGTAGGTAGATTACTCCTAATTACTTGCTCCATTTCAAAACAAATATCCTTGCTATTTTCAAAACAAACACCTACACACTTTCAAACATCTTACAAACATTGAAAACATTTTCAAAAAGACAAACATCTTTGTATACATTCTTACGAACGAGAATCATTACAAGATTGCCTAAACAATGGCCTATTTTACAAAATACTTTCAAAAAACCACACAAAGATAAATTTCAAACAAAAGCAAGTGATCTAGCAAGTAACTAAGAGCCCATGGAAAACCATGGATGAAAAGGGTGCTAATGCCTTCCCTTTTCATAATTTACCCCCCAGACTCAAGAAACAATCTCAAAGGTATTTCCTGTGCTTTTTCACCTTTCCTTTTGGATAAAAGAAAAGTCGGTGGAGACTCTTGCTAAACCGTAACATTTGCGATAAATCGCAAAACAATCAAGTCAGTTCTCCCATTGTATCACAGAACTGGCAACTCTGCTGGGGAAAATTCTAAAAGTGGGGTTACCTTAGGGATTAGATCACATTTACTTACTTACATTGTTTGACTTGTATGCTTTACATTATAGTTCTTTGTTTGGGTTTCAATCCTCCACCCGGATTTGGGATACATTATAAGTAAGTAGCAATACGTTGTGGAAACTGTGTGGAGTATACCGACATGGTCTAAGCAATAGCTACGTTAGTGCGACATATTTGTGGGTACCGGTAGCCTTTGAGTTAATCAAATAGAATACGGGGCCGCTGAGTGATGTCATGAAGCACTAATGAACTTCTAGAACCTTTACCTGACCAACTTGGCCTTTTAGGATGTAGTGAGATGACCGGCTTTGGAGCAGTCCGAAGTTGGTAGATACTCGATACTAAACTCATTGAGGTTTAGTTTCTTGGGATATTTCGATCGCCACTAAAGAGGCTTGAGCTGAAACAATGAAAAAGGAAACAATCCAGTGATATTGAGCTCCTTAGGACCCGGTTACTATTACTAGGACAGGTTTAAGCCAACTAACTTCAAGAGGGTACTTACTTATAAAACTCCATGCAAGCCTAAACCTAGGACTTAATTTCTTTGTTTGTATATGCATACTTGTACATAACATCATGGACATCATGAACATCATATACATCCACTAACCATTTCAAGGATTTTGGGGATTCATCTTTGTTTTTGTTTTGTAGGATATGGATTCACTTCGCAGGAAAACTATTCAAGTCAACCTTGTAAGAATTCCTCCATAACTTAAGGATCTAGCTTCAAGAATTCCTGAGAACTCTCCATTCACCGAGAGACATGGTCGTCTAACTTGGTCACCTCTAACACAGATGAGGATATGATGAAGGTGCTCTTTCAGTTCTTTGATCCTTTACACCATTGCTTCACATTTCTCGACTATCAACTTGTGCCTACTTTGGAAGAATTCTCCCAACTCTTGAGGATTCCCATTCTTAATCAACTACCTTTCAACGGTACGAAAAGAGATCCAAGGCCAGAAGAGATTGCTCAAGCTCTACACTTGCACTCATCTGATGTCATAACTCATTCGGAAACATAGAGTGGTGTCAAAGGCTTCCTAGCAAAGTTTCTGTTTGAGAAAGCCCAAAGATCTTGGAATTCCTTAGACTTGCAAGCCTTTGAGGAAATTATGGCTATCCTCATCTATGGGATGGTTTTGTTTCCAAATCCTGACCAACTCATAGATATCAACACCGTCAAAATCTTCATGTCATGCAACTCGATGCCTATATTGCTAGGGGATATCCTACACTCTTTTCACACTCGCACAATGAGGAAAAGAGGTGTCCTTATGTGTTGCACCCCTCTCCTGGCAAGATGGTTTATTTCTCATCTTCCCCAATCAGTCTTAAAGGATGAGCAGGGTTCAAGGTAGTCACAAAGATTAATGACGCTCAAACATTCAGACATTCATTGGTGCTCCCGATCCAAAGAGAATGTTATCATTGTTGACCGTTGTGGAGAATTCCATAATGTCCCTCTACTTGGCATTAGGGGAGGAATCACCTATAACCCCTGCTTAGCCCTAAGGTAGTTTGGTTATGCCCGAAGGGATGGCCCGCACGAGATGCTGATTCAAGGTTTGGTATTTGACTATGACAACGACAATCAAGGTCTTCGCCAGAGATTTATCCGAGCTTGGAGGATGTTAAACAAGGTGGATAGCAAAAATTTAGGACACAAGAATTCCATCCCTCTTGAGCCTTACCTCAAATGGGTACGAACTCGCGCTTAAAATCTTATGATGCCTTACCCCTCCATTCTCCCGGTAATCATTGAGCCTGTCATGGAGGGAGACGTTCCATACACTATCCTACATCCTGACATGCCCACATCTCTTGAAGACTTACAAAGGGATTGGATACAACTCAAAGGATATCGAGATGCTTTCGAAGCCCAATTCTACGCAAGCGAGAAGAAGGTTTTGGAACTCACTAGGCTACTTCATGAGGAGCAGACTCTGAATGCCTACATTGCACCAAAGAGGATGCGAACTACTTTTTATCTTAGAGTTTTGTATTCTTTTGTCCAAGGGGCATTGATGTACTCAAACTTTATCTTATTAATATAACGTGTGTTTCTTTGTGTCTAAAACAAACTTGAATCTTTGAAATCCTTGAAAACATCGCATATACACATATCATTCATCATAGCATAAACAGGTCTTTTGCAACAGGTCTCCTCATCTCTCTACTGTTTATTTCAGTAAGATGGATCTCGAGCAAACAGTGAAAGATCTCCAAGCCCAGAATACGCAGTTTCAACAATTGCTCATGACCCTAGCCAAGGGGCAAGAAGAATTGAAGACTCTTCTAGCTAAAGAGAGGAAAAAGAAAACAAAGAAGGTAACCGGAGTCTTAAACATGAGGAGAAGATTTCAGGGGCAGACAAGAAGGACTTTGAATTTTGCAACAACATCCGATGAAGCAAAGGGGAAAGGAAAAGAAACAGTTGTCCTGTCCGAATCGGAAGAAGAGGAGGAAGAAGAGGAAGACTACTCTGAGGAACAGTATCCTCCAGCTGATGACAAGTACAGACATCTTGAAGAACGTTTGAGCGCGATGGAAATACAAAAGATGTCGGGCTTAGACTTTGAGGAATTGGGACTAGTGTCGGGGATTGTGATTCCTCCGAAATTCAAAGTGCCTATGTTTGCAAAATATGATGGAGTGTCATGCCCTAAAATGCATCTCCGGTTATATGTGAGAAAAATCCAACCCCACACCGCTGATAAAGACTTATGGGTGCACTTTTTCCAAGACAGTTTGTCTGGAACACAACTCGACTGGTTTTACCAACTAGAAAGAGCCAACATCCATAATTGGGAAGATCTTGTCGCAACTTTCTACAAGCAATATCAATACAATGTTGATTTGGCACCTACCCGTACTCAACTCCAAAGTATGTCCATGGCTTCCAATGAAGGTTTCAAGGATTACGCACAAAAATGGAGAGATTTGGTTGGAAGAGTTCAACCCCCTCTGTCTGAAAGGGAATTGGTGGAGATGTTCTTAGGCACCTTATTTGGCCCCTTCTTCAACCATTTAATCGGAAGTTCATCTGCAGGCTTTACTGAACTAATATTAACCGGAGAGAGGGTGGAAGCTGGCATAAAAAGTGGAAAGATTCAGAGGGATTCATCTTCTTCTACCGCTGTAAGGAAGCCTTTCATCGGGAAGAAAGAGGTAGCTGCTGTATATCCACAAAGAAACCAAGATAGAGCCGAACGCCGACCAATGATGGGGGTTGTTATGATTCCCAAGCCTACATCTGATCAACAAAGAAGTAATCAACCAAGGATGGAAAAGCCAGTCAGGCAATTCACCAGAATTAACATGACTATGTCTCAAGTATTACTGCATCTTCTGAGATCCAATTTGGTAACCTTGAAAGAAGCTCTGAAAAACCCCAACACAATATCCCCTCATTATCATCCCAATGCCCATTGCGCATATCACTCTGAAAGTCCTGGTCATGATACTAATTACTGTTGGGCTTTGAAAAATAAAATACAAGACCTCATTGAAGCAAAAGAAATTGAGTTTAATGCACCCGAGAAGCCAAATGTCATTTCTTCTCCCATGCCCAGACATGGTCACAATACTAATGCTATTGAAGAAGATTTGTTTGTTACCACAGTTGATGAACTTATGACTCCACTTCTGACTATTAAGATAAACTTGTTGAAAGCCGGTGTGTTCTCGGGCTGTAATGAAGTTTGACATCACTACTTATCATCACCAACTAGCTGTCTTTTGTTAAAGGCGGGCATTCAGTGCCTGAAAGATAACAAAGAGATTTTGTTTGAAAAAACTCATGTTTCACCTATTCCTGTTGAAGATGTTTCAATCATTACCATTTCTGCCAATTCTTCCGGGGTCTCCACCAAAAAACCCGTTAGAATTATATCAGTTCCGAAAGTAACTCCTCTAATAATCACAATGCCCGGGCCAGTCCCATATGAATCAGATAAAATCGTGTCGTGGAATTACGGAGGGGATATTTACTACCATGGCATTAAACAAGACTGGTCGGCCACTGAAGAGATAAACTCCAAAGAATAAGAAGATTCCGACATCAGTAATATTGTCGGAACTAGTAAAATTACCCGAAGCGGTAGGATCTTTTCTCTAGAAATTGCTCCCCCAAAAGTAGTTCCTGGACCCGTGATCATACTCGTGGCTGCTCCAAAGGTTACTTCCGTACCCATAATCATCTCTGCAAGTGCTCCTATTGACGAAGTCGTCACAACTCATGTTATCATTCCCACCAACACTCCTGCTGCCGAGACTTGAGGAAAGAGTATTCAAGTGGAGCCTATCCAGACGAAGGCTCAATCACTGACTATCCCTGAGGCTTCCAAGAAAGAAATGGAGGAGATCCTAAAAATTATAAAGAGGAGCGACTATGATGTAGTTGAACAATTGGGGCAAACTCCCTCCAAAATCTCCATGTTGGCATTACTACTGTGTTCCGAGGCACATGCGAAAGCCTTGGTGAAGTTCCTAAAAATATCCTATATGCTTCAAGAGACGTTTGCTGATCAATTCCAAGACTGCGTGGCCAACTTGACAGCGGATAACGGCCTAGGCTTCTCGGATGCTGATTTGACACCAAGGGGAAGAAAGCACAATGAGGCCTTGCATATCTCTGTGGAATGTAGGGGCACAACTCTGGCCCATGTTTTGGTGGACACTGACTCATCTTTGAATGTATTACCGAAAAAAGCTCTTGAAAGACTTGACTGCGAGGGGCTAACATTAAAGCCAAGCAACATAGTAGTAAGGGCATTTGATGGCTCAAAGAGGATGGTGCACGGGGAAGTGGATATCCCCATAAAATTTGGGACTCAAACATTCAATTCAACTTTTTATGTGATGGACATCCACCCTTCATATTCTTGTCTTCTAGGACGGCCATGGATCCACAATGTTGGCGCTGTTACCTCTACATTGCACCAGATACTGAAGTATCTGGTTCAAGGGAAGATTATCATTGTCCATGGAGAGGAAGAATACATTATCAGCCATCTCAATTCCTTCAGATATGTGGAATTGGATTGTGAATTCATTGAAACTCCATTTCAACACTTCGAAGAGGTCCCCCAAGAGGTAGAAGTGACCAAGATTGTGTCCCAGATTCCCAAGATTACAAGACCTCCACTCTGGATGTCATCACTAAAGGATGCCAAAGTAGTGGTAGAGGAAGGTGGATGCACCATCTGGGGGAAACTTACAGATATCCCATATAAGTCTGACAAGTTTGGCCTAGGTTTCACTTTAAGTGCTCAAAAGGCTGTACGTCGTGCTCGTGCTGGAGGGACACCCTTGAAGATTAGCAACCGTGAGGTCAACGTGGTAGAAGATGGTGAAGATGATTGCAACCTGGAGGACTGGATCTTTCCGACTATCAATAGAGGACTCAGCAATTGGGAGGCTAGAGACTTCGTCCCAATCACTTTTATCCCACAGTAATTTATATTTACATTTTGTTGGATCTGTAATATTCAAAAACAATTTGCACTCTTAAAACCTTGTGTCTTACCCGAGGCACATGGTCCATTTGTAAGGGTTATTATTTCATATTCATATGACATCAATGAATCATGGACGTTTTTGCATACAAACTTTTATGCTCATTGCTTTTTATTTTACATTTTATTTTCATTCAAAGATAGTTATACCCTTACACACACACCCACACTTAAAATGCAGGTATCCATCCATTCTAGATCCCATGGGTAACGATACTGCTGTGGCCTTTCATAACTCCGAGAATCTAATCTACCAAGCCGGAGACGAAGGTGAGGAAGATTGTGAAGTACCAGGGGAACTGGCCAGACTACTACAACAAGAGGAAAGAACCATTCAGCCTCACGAGGAACTCGTGGATACAATCAACCTGGGTACCGAAGAAGATAAAAAGGAGGTCAAGGTGGGTGCCAATCTGGAATCCAGTATCAAGAAGCGTCTGATTCAGCTGTTGCATGATTATGTCGAAGTCTTTGCCTGGTCATATGAAGACATGCCAGGACTTGATGAAGATATTGTGGTACATCGTCTGCCTACAAGAGAAGATTGTCCGCCAGTAAAGAAAAAGGTACGTCGAATGAGGCCTGATATGTAAGAAAAGATTAAAGCAGAAGTCATGAAGCAATTTAACGCTGGATTCTTGGATGTCACCTCTTACCCCCAATGGGTTTCCAATGTTGTTCCTGTGCCCAAAAAGGACGGCAAGGTGCGAATGTGTGTGGACTACCGAGATTTGAATAGGGCAAGCCCTAAGGATGACTTTCCACTCCCCCACATTGATATCTTAGTTGACAATATGACACAACACAAAGTGTTTTCCTTCATGGGCGGATTCTCAGGTTACAACCAAATCAAAATGGCACCTGAGGACATGGAGAAAACAACATTTGTCACAATGGGGCACATTCTTCTACAAGGTGATGCCATTCGGACTGAAAAATGCTGGGGCAACCTATCAGCGCGCCATGGTAGCTTTATTTCATGACATGATACATCATGAGATAGAGGTCTACGTAGACGATATGATATCCAGATCGCAAACGGAAGAAGAGCATCTTGACCACTTACAAAAACTGTTTGAGAGACTGAAGAAGTACAAGCTGAGGTTGAATCCAAACAAGTGTACATTTGGGGTATAGTCTGGTAAACTCCTAGGCTTTTTCGTCAGTAACAAAGGTATTGAGGTCGATCCTACCAAAGTTAAAGCAATACAAGAGATACCTGCTCCCCATACTGAGAAGGAAGTCAGAGGATTCTTGGGGCGTTTGAACTATATTTCCAGATTCATTTCTCACCTGACAGCTACTTGTGATCCAATCTTCAAGCTCTTGGAGAAAGATAGTGTGGTCAAATGGAATGACGAGTGCCAAGTTTCTTTTGACTAAATCAAAGAATACTTACAAGAGCCTCCTGTACTGATGCCACCAGTCAAGGGAAGACCGTTGATCATGTATTTGACTGTTTTAGAAAACTCAATGGGGTGTGTATTGGGGCAGCATGATGAGTCTGGCCGAAAAGAGCATGCTATTTACTACCTGATCAAAAAGTTTACCGACTGTGAAACCAGATATTCACTGCTCGAGAAAACTTGCTGCACTCTGGAATGGGCTGCTCACCGGCTAAGACAATATATGTTGACTCATACGACCTTGTTGATATCTAAGATGGATCCGATAAAATACATCTTCGAGAAGCCTGCTCTTTCTGGGAGAATAGCGAGATGGCCGATGATCCTGACAGAATATGACACACAGTATACTACCCAGAAAGCTATAAAGGGCATTGTATTAGCCGATCACCTTGCTCACCAAGCCATAGAAGACTACCAGTCCATGAAGTTCGACTTTCCGGATGAAGACATCATGACATTAGACAATTGTGAAGAATTCAGGCCATATAACGGACATGAACAAGGATCCCGATGGACCCTGTTCTTCGATGGAGCATCTAATGCACTCGAAAATGGTATCGGTGTTGTACTCATATCTCCGGAAGGGTGTCATACTCCCTTTACTTCCAGACTTTGCTTCAATTGTACCAACAATGGCGGAATACGAAGCATGCATCTTTGGTCTCAAAGTTGCCATAGACTTGAGGATCAAATCCTTAGATGTATTTGGAGATTCAGCTTTGGTCATCAGTCAGATCAAAGGGGAATGGGACACCAAACACCCAAACCTTATCCCTTACAAAGAACATTTTTTGACGTTGCTACCACATTTTGAGAAGATTACCTTCGAGCATTTCCCGTGAGAATAAAAACAGCTAGCAGACGCTCTAGCCACAATGTCATCTATGTTTAAACTTAATTGGGATAATGAGGCTCCCCAGATCACCATCGAACGAATGGATGAACCAGCACACTTTCACGAGATTAATACTGAAGAAGTAGTGGACCATCCTTTGTTTCACGAAGTTAAGAGGTATCTCGAGGCTCAAGAATATCCATAAGGAGCTTCAATCAATGATAAGAAGTTCTTAAGGAGATTTTCTGCTAAGTTCTTCCTTAGTAATGGCATCCTGTAAAAACGCAATCATGACTCGGTGTTACTTCGGTGCGTAGATAAGGTTGAAGCGGAAAGGATCATGGCTGAATTACATGAAGGCACTTTTGGCACCCATTCTAGTGGGCATACGATGGCAAAGAAAATCCTACGGGCAGGCTATTACTGGTCTACCATGGAAGCAGATTGCTATCAACACTCTCGAACCTGCCATAAGTGTCAAATTTATGCTGACAAGGTGCATGTACCTCTGGTTCCTCTGAATGTCTTAACGGCTCCTTGGCCCTTCTCTATGTGGGGAATTGATATGATTGGGGAAATCAAACTGACAGCCTCAAATAGACATCGCTTCATCCTAGTGGCTATTGACTATTTTACAAAGTGGGTTGAAGCAGCCTCCTTCGCCTCTGTTACCAAGAATTTTGTTGCCCGCTTCATCAAGCAAAACCTTATTTGCCGGTACGGTATCCCGGAAAGGATCATCACTGACAATGGTACAAATCTCAACAACACTATGATCACCGCCTTGTGCGAGAAATTCAAGATTCAACATCACAATTATTCTCCCTATCGGCCAAAGATGAATGGTGTTGTCGAATCTGCGAATAAAAACATTAAAAACATCATACAGAAAATGACAGTCACATACAAAGACTGGCACGAAATGCTACCATTCGCTCTCCACGGGTACCGTACCACGGCTCGCACATCAACCGGGGCAACACCCTATTCTTTGGTTTACGGCATGGAAGTTGTCTTGCCTATCGAGGTCCAGATCGCCTCTCTAAGGATTATGAAGGATGCAGGACTGAACGAAAACGATTGGATCCAGACTCGACTTGATCAACTGAATTTGATTGATGAAAAGAGACTTACTGTTGTTTGCCATGGTCAAATGTATCAAAAACGAATGATCAAGGCTTTCAACAAGAAAGTTAGACGCCAAGTATATCAAGTTGGGGATCTTGTGATCAAACGCATCATATTACCACAAGGTGATCCCAGGGGAAAATGGACTCATACCTATAAAGGACCATTTGTAATCAAAAACATATTCTCCGGTGGGGCAATGATCTTGACCAACATGGATGGCGACGACCTGCCACACCCTACAAATACAGACATAGTCAAAAGATACTACGCATAAGAGACCCGCTAGGTTGACATACCTAGGCAAAACAAGGGCATCCCGACAAACCAAAAAGGTTCAGACAAAAATTAGGGATAAAACAAAAAAAATATGTACATCTGGCAAGTTGAAAACCCGAAAGGGCGACTTGCACAAAAAAGGGTTTCCCGGTGGACTGAAAACCCTAAAGGGCGGTCCAGGCAAAAGTTAGGGAATTAAAGCGTATGACTATGTCCCGTTGGATCACTTTATGGAAAACCTTTGGCTTCCAATGACAAACTCAGAGGTTCTGATCAATTCAATCATCTTCGGACGAGGCAACAAATAGACAAGATGCTCGGAGATATGAAGGCTATAGTAGAATGGAAACCCCATGGGATTGTCACATATAGCTATCTTTTCTTTGTATCAAAATTTTCTTTTTCTTACGACAGCATTCTCTTACTAGAATGTTTGTCTCCTTGTACAAAAAATACTTACTCAAAGTCAATACAAAATATTCCTTTGAAAGTGCAAAAACTATTTGTCTTTTCTTTACGCTTGTTTTGTTTACAAAAACGTCCAATGATTCATTATTGAGCATATGCATTTGAACATAATTACTGTTTACAAATAAACAAAATGGGAAAGATAATTACTGATAGGTTAAAAGGATAGGGAAGTATCTCTAGGCCATTCCATAAGTAATCCCCTGCAGTACGTCATTTAAGTCCCCAGCGGAACAAAGTTTCAAATTATTGATCCCCAGTAGAAGTTGTCAAATTTCTCAAGACTCCCCCAACAGATTCTAAAAAACAGTACATGTCATGGCCCTTACAATAGAATTTATTTCTCTAAAACAGAAATTTATAAACACTTCAACTTCACAACATGAAGACTTACACTCCATATCCTCAGCAGCAGTCAGGGATTTATTTTCCTCAACCCAACAGCAATGCAGCAAACTAGCTCACATACATATACATCACATTCATATATCATAAACATTGATAAGCACGAATGCATACGACATAATCCCATTATGCATACATTTCATGTATCATGACTTGGCACTTTAGCTAACATTTTTCCTTTTCAGGATAAGCTATCATTAACAATGTTCAGAGGTTTCAGATACAGTTCAGATACGCTCCAGACACGGATACCATTCTGATACTCATTCAGATTCACATTCAGATACAGTTCAGATACGCTCCAGACATGGATGTCATTCTGATACTCATTCAGATTCACATTTAGATACAGTTCAGATACGCTCCAGACACGGATGCCATTCTGATACTCATTCAGATGCAACCTCTTGATACAGTTCAGATACGCTCCAGACACGGATGCCATTCTAATACTCATTCAGATTCAGCTTTCAAATATAATACAGATACGCTCCAAACACGGATGCCATTCTGATGTTCATTCAAACAAGGTTTTCAGATACGCTCCAGACATGAATGCTATTCTGATACTCATTTAACCCTCAGATATAGTTCAGATACGCTCCAGGCGCGGATGCCATTCTGATACCCATACAATTTTAGCTCACGAATTTGGTTCAGCAATCATTTCCGGATGGCATCTACAAGTCCATCTCCAACAACTTTCTATCATCTCTCCAAATGGAATCTTTAATCCCATTCCCCCTACCATCACATCGCCAAGTGCAAATTTCTGGGCACTCTAGTGTCTAATCATCTTCTACCTTCGAGTCATGAATGGCAAAACTCGCCAATCTAACTCTTCAGGCTTAAGAAGATTGAACATGGGAAGTTGTTGTACCACAAAATTTTCCCTCTCACTTATCAAGAATTTCCTCACAAGATCTCTTGAACTCAAGGTTGCATTAGGGTTTGACTAGCTCAAGACACTTCCTCATGCACTGGTGACCAAAATTAGGATTTGAGTTTGCACAAGGATTTTTGGACTATCAATGCTTCATATGACTTTCAAGGATCATTAGGGACCCCCAATATTACTCATGTCAAGTTTCAAGCTTGGAATCACACTTTTGATCAGTCAATTGGACAGTTGACCTGAAAATCAGTTGTATTGGGGAAAAAGTCAACCATGGCCAATTTTCAGTCAAACTTCATAATTTTTATCCACATCAACATATTAGACTCATGTCTATCATTTTATCAAGTTTGTACCACAATTCCCCAAGAAATTTGATCAAATCATCAAAAGGGCAAAATGGTCAAAATTAGGGTTTTGACTGAGAAGGGGCAATTTCTGATTTTTGACCTAGCAAATGATCAATTGGTTTGAAGCATGATTTCAAGAGTTCAATTGAATCACCTTTACCTAATGACATGATTCAAAACATTACAAATTCATTTGATTGACAGATGAATTTTTCAGTCAATTGATCAAAAGTCAACTATATACTGAAAAGTCAAACTTTGACTTTTTGGTGAAATTCAAGTGCCAAGGATCACAATTCATCAAAACATGTAAAAATGTGAAACTTGTTCATCAAGAAATCAAGGATTGAAGATCTTGTTTTGAAATTTGAAATTTCTTAACTTAGAAATTTTTCTAAGTATAGAAAATTTCTTATTTTTTCTCAACTTTAGGCCAAATTTTCACCATAATACAAATTGATTCAAAGGAAGTTCCCAACATGAAATTTGTAGATCTCCATGAAATCTACAACTTTGCTTAACACAATTTCTCCTAAAGATGCTTGGATCTCAATATATAATTTTGTGAATACATGCTCATGAACTAAAATAACTTAGTAAAATTTTGCCCTAGTTAGGCAGGTTTTTGACCTAACTTCATGGCAAATTTTCACCTAGTTTCAAGAGTAATTTTCAAAAGAATTTCAAAGATGGGTTGTAGAGCACATTAAAAGCTTTCCAAAATGTCCAAGAACTCCTTGAGATCATTCTTGAGTAGGGAGAATCGAAGAGATGAAGTTAGGGTTTTATCACATTGATTATAGGTCATTTTCATGAAGAACAAGTTTTCAATTTTTCAAATTGGCTGTACAATCTTCACTTTTCAGGCCTCAAACTCGTTTTTCGCTCCACCATTCAATGCATTGTACAAGAAAATAGCCATTTTTGGAAGAAAGGCAACATTGCCATTTTGGAAAAGCATATTTTTTGCATTTTTCCATTTCTTGAGCCTTGGACTTGTTCTATCTGCACAAACCAAGTCTCTAAACCTGAACAAAACATGTTTAAAGCTTCAAGCAACCCTACAAGATCAGAGTCATGCCTTAAGAAGTCACTTCTCACACTTGCTTCAAAAACAAGAAATGTAGCAAGATATGTGATCTTGTACTTCTGAGCAAGCACAAGTCCTATAACCTTTTGCTCTATATAAAGCCATCATTTTGCAACTAAAACCACGGATGCCCAAGCCTTGAAACACCCTAGAATCAGAAGTTGCATACCAAGCCTCCAAACTTGCCATTTCTGACTTGTGAACTGAATCTTCCATTTCACTCGTGCATTTTCAGGCCTTTTGCTTTCCCAAGCTTCCTTACCTTACAAGTAAACCATCCCACACCCTGAAACATCACTGTAACTCCATCTTACCCATTATTGAAGTTCAAAAATAGTGCAACACTGGTGTACTTCTCCAGACCATTCCAGCCACCCTCAATACAAGCTAAGCATTGCATTAGCTTCCTAGAGGTTCAAGGAAGCTAACCTGATCATCACAGCATCCTAAAGCAAGCTCATTTTCAAAACACGATTTCCATTTTCAAGGTGAGTTTTTTGTTTTTCTAACTCTTAATACAGGCATAGTTAGCTTTCCATTTATGAATATAAAATGTAGACATCATTGCTACGAAGTTGTACATATCCATAGCTTGCATTTATTTGGCTTGAGTTTAGAGAATTTTAAGTTTGAAGTTTCTGAAAAAATTAGGTTAAGAATTAGGGCCAACAAAATTCTCTCTGATCTTGGACTTACAGTTTCAGTCATGCACATGGTTAGAATCGTGAGATAAAATGCTATAATGTTCATGTTATCACTTTCCGTTTTTGTTGAGAAATGAAAAAGTTACAGGGGGTCCGGTTGGCTAGAGGTTGAAGATGAAGTACAGGGCAAGGCAATGCTTTGTGTTATGTATTTATGTTTTCATTTAAACTAACGGATGTACAGTCACCCCAGTGGTAAGGCAGCGCGCGTAAATGTCATAGGTCGTGGGTTCGAGCCTTGGTGCTGTCTTTTGCAGTTTTTTTCATATTTTTTCCACTTTTTTTTATTGTTTTTGCAGCGTGGGCTTCTAGACATTGGGCCTTATGTTTTTGCTAATCTCCTGCCACCTGTTTGCTTGCAGCACCCCTGGCCCATATATTTTTATTATTTATTTTATTTTCATTTCTATTTTATTAAATATATTTTCTTTAATATAAAAAAAATCATAAAAAATATAAAAATGCTAAATTTATATTTTGGTTCATTTTATTTATTTTTCTCATAGAAAATATTTTATTTTAGTTACATATCATATATTTTTTAATAAACTTGTAAATTAAATTATAACTAGTTTGATATATATATATATATATATATATATATATATATATATATATATATATATATATATATATATATATATATATATATATATATATATATATATATATATATATATATATATATATATATATATATATATATATATATATATATATATATATATATATATATATATATATATATATATATATATATATATATTAAACATATTATTTTTATACAAAAGGACCAAAATACCTCATAAATACCATATATTATTTTCAAGACAAAAAATGTAAAAATACTTACTTTTTTTCACAAAGAAATTTATTCCCTTTTAATAAAATAGAATTAGGATTTATTAAAATCCTTTCTAAAAATTATTTTCTTTCTTAATTAATTTGAGTTTAATCTTGATTCATTTATTAGGTTTAGGTTAAAACTTTTTCCATATAAAAAACCAAACAAAATCTTCTTTGCATTCATACATATTTGCATATTTAATTTATCTTGTATATTACTTATTCCAATATTTGTACATATTAAATTTAGTTGTAATAGCTTAATTAGGTTTATATTATTGCAAATCCCCATTCATAAATTGTATCCCCCCCCCCCCCCACCCACACAAATGTTGTAATAGCGTAGGACATTTAAATTTCACAATATATCGTTTTTATATAACATGCTAGTAATTAGGGTTTGTATGGCAAGATAAAATCAATCAAATAGAAAATCCTAATTCAAGACAAAATCTAACATGAAAATGACACACTTGCACACAAAACACCCCTAGGGTTATCCCAGTTGGTTGTCTTATACAAAATGGCCATATTATGCATATAAAGTGTCTTAGCAAAAACAAACAAATACAATATCATAGACCCTCGATGACGCTATTCAAAGTTACCTTACAAAAATGATCTTAGTCCCTCAAAAATGCTAAGATACTTTGCAACATTGATAATCATGGCTATACGATGACCCACGCCTGTCCCGTCTACATCCAAAGATAGGGTTGCTTACCAAATCAATGGTAAGACAACAATGTCAAAGGAAAAGAAAATGAACAAGAAAGACATTTGAGTAGGTAGATTACTCCTAATTACTTGCTCCATTTCAAAACAAATATCCTTGCTATTTTTAAAACAAACACCTACACACTTTCAAACATCTTACAAACATTGAAAACATTTTCAAAAAGACAAACATCTTTGTATACATTCTTACGAACGAGAATCATTACAAAGATTGCCTAAACAATTGCCTCTTTTACAAAATACTTTCAAAAACCACACAAAGCACAATTTCAAACAAAAGCAAGTGATCTAGTAAGTAACTAAGAGCCCATGGAAAACCATGGATAAAATGGTGCTAATACCTTCCCTTTTCATAATCTACCCCCCGAACTCAAGAAACAATCTCAAAGGTCTTTCCCGTGCTTTTTCACCTTTCCTTTTGGAAAAAAGAAAAGTCGGTGGCGACTCTTGCTAAACCACAACATTTGCGTTAAACGCAAAACAATCAAGTCAGTTCTCCCACCGTATCACAACATGTCCTTTAACTCTTCTATGGAAACTACCAAAAGGTCAAACTTCGGAGCCAAAGATCTCAAGATCTTTAAAACAATAGGTCTTGTTGTTAAGGTTTCTCCATAAACCTTGATTTGATTCACTAGTTCTGTAACTCTAGTGAAGAAATCAGATATGCTCTCATTATCTTCCATCTGAAGCAATTCATACGTTCTTTTGTGAGTTTGTAACCTCACCTCTTTCACCTTTTCTGCATCTCCAAAAGATTTCTCAAAAATCTCCCAGACTTCTTATGCAGATTCTGCATCACTTAACTTTTTAAAATTTTCTAGACTAACACATTGGTGAATTATAAAGAGAGCTTTATAATTCTTCTTCTTTAATTCTTTGGGTTCAGTCTCTTTATCATCTGAAGGATCTTCATCAAGCGGTTATAACCCATCTTTTACAAGATCCCAAAGCCCTTGATAACAAAATATAACCTTCATTTGTTTGCACCAATTCTCATAGTTATCATATTTAAGAATTGGAAGGCTTGTTGTAAAATGCCTGTTCGGATGATTCATTGTCATCGTTCTTGCTTTCCTTGAATCGTGAAATTCTGGCTGCAGATACTCAATGTCACAGTCAATGTTATGACACCGTATCTGACTTTCTATAAGACAGTAAATACAAAAACAGTAAAGAACACACTCAATTGTTTACCCAGTTCAGTGTGAAACAACACCTACTCTGGGGGCTACCAAGCCAGGGAGGAAATCCACTATAAGAGATATTAATTCAGGAATAAACCAACCAGTTTATCTCCTTCACTTAAGACCTACCCAATGCAACTTCAATCTAAGTTCTACTTAAACCTGAGTTCCTACTCACTCCCCCTCAATCACAGCAGTGATACTTAAAACAATTGACTAATGAATTAATGAAGACACTCTTCAAAACATACACTTGATTATGCTTCACAGCTTTTTAATCAAGTAACACAAATACTCTTGCTTCACAGCTTTGAGTGATACATAAACCTAACTTGACTTTGCTTCAAAGCTTTAGTCAAGAGACACAAAACACTCTTGCTTCAAAGCTTTGAGTGGTACAAAAACCCTTACAAACAAAACCTATTCCAAGTCACTTATCACAATGATAATTGCTTGGATTACAGCAGTTAAAACTATACAGTTTCTGATTGATCTTCAGTCCAAAGAGATATTTTCCAAACAGCAGACCTGTTGAATATATAGCAGATGTTTCTTCAGTTAGGTTTTCCACAAAAATCTAGGGTTAATTACGTTTAACCATAAGACTTGGTCACAAGACTTTATAAACCAGTTTAGGGTTGAGCTAGGTTAACCCAAAGACAACGGGAGATTCTGTTTTGGAAGGAATGAGCCAACTTCCTGAAAAATCTCAGAATTAACCAAACTGCACTACTGTTAGATCAGTACTGGATGTCTTAACATTTGTTATGACATCAGAATTCCTGTTTACTGAGAAGACCATAAATGTGATCTTTTTGCAAAATGCTCAGATACACACTCATAAACAGCAGTACCTGTATGCCACTATTTTTCTACAAAGGTACCTAATAAACCAGTACCTAATAAATCAGAATATTATGACATTAGTCATGACATTCACACGCCTGGTTTTACCAAAAATGCATACCAATAACTAAACACCTACAAACTCCCCCTTTGGCAGATTTTTAGCTAAAGCCCCTAAGCAATCAGAGAATAGATAGCAGCAGAATAAATGTGACTGCAGAAAAATATAGTGTCTATCAAGTAATTAACCATAGAATATCTCCCCCTTTTTAGCCACAAATGGGCCAAAGATACATGTACTTAATTGTTATACAGTCATCCCAAATAAAGACAGCAAAAGAAAAAACACACAAAACACTTGCATCAACTGGAACTAGCCGCAAGATTGCCAACTCCACTGAACTTTAAGCACTGTCATCAGACTCAGAAGGTTCGGGCTTCTTCCTTTTCTTGTGAGCAATATCAGCATTCTTCTCTTTGTCCATGTCAACAACTGGGGCTTCATCATCCTTATCTATGTCTGGTGTCTCAACATCCTTAGAGACATCTGGATTTGTTTCAGCATTTGAACTTTCTTGATTTAAAGGAACAGAAATGCCAGGAACTAAGTGGTTCTCATTCAGAATTCTTGTAACAAGTTTAGCTATTGCTTGACGTACATAGGCTGACCCTTCCCTATTTGCAATTTCAGAGGGAACAGATGAAGAAGGATGAGAGGGATTACCAGAAGCAGTGGCCTGGGACCTTCCTGCATGCCTTGTTCTCAGCTCTTTGACCTTGGTGGGGTTAGTTTCCATTTCTCTAAGAGGAGCAATCTCTAGGGCTTCAGAATCCAGGCATGATGAGATTTCCCTAGAATCTTGATCAGAGGAAGAGGATGAAATAGTCGTATTGGATGATGATGATGTTTGAGACATTTTGATAGTCTTAGAAGACCAATAGCAACTAGAGAGAGAATTCTAATTGAGAGACTGGGTTTTGATGCGGAGGCGAGAGGGGAAGGAGGTAAATAAGTGTCTATTCAAATTCTTAAATATTTTGAAGGAAATGGGAAAGCATATGTTTAACCCAATCAAAATAGACTTAGCAAAAATAACTCCTTCAGCCCTTGTTTTAAGCAAAATTAATTGCTACAATTCCTCATGTTGGCAAATACCCAACTTGCCCCTCAAGTTTTCAAATTGATTTGCATCAAGTGCCTTTGTAAAAATGTCAGTCAGCTGTAGCTCAGTGGCAACATGTTCCAGTTTAATCGTCTTCTCTTCTACAAGGTCTCTGATAAAGTGATGTCTTATGTCAATATGTTTGGTCCTACTATGCTGAATAGGATTTTTGGAAATGTTGATTGTACTCAGATTGTCACAGTACAATGTCATAATATCTTGTGTGATATTATACTCAGTAAGCATCTGTTTCATCCAGATCATTTGAGAATAACTACTACCATCTGCAATGTATTCAGCTTCAGCAGTAGAGAGAGATACACAGTTCTGTTTCTTGCTGAACCAGGAAACCAGATTGTTTCCTAAGAAGAAACATCCACCAGGGGTGCTTTTTCTATCATCAGCACTTCCAGCCCAATCAGCATCACAATAACCAGTCAGAGTTGGTTCACAGCCATGAGAATATAACAAGCCATAGTTGTAAGTTCCACTCACATACTTCAAAATTCTCTTCACTTGGTTGATATGACTGACTTTAGGATCAGCTTGGTATCTTGCACAAACTCCAACTGCAAAAGCAATGTCAGGTCTGCTGGCAGTTAAGTACAGCAAACTTCCTATCATGCTTCTGTACAGACTTTGGTCAACCTTAACCCCATTTGAATCTTTGGATAGCTTTAAATGAGTAGGTGCAGGAGTCCTTTTGTGACTGGCATTCTCCATACCAAACTTCTTTACAATGTTCTTTGCATACTTGCTTTGAGATAGAAAGATTGAGTCCTCCATCTGTGAGACTTGCAGTCCAAGAAAATAAGTCAGTTCTCCCATGAGACTCATTTCGAATTCAGCCTGCATCTGGTCAGCAAAATGTTTAACCATTTGTTTTGACATTCCCCCAAACACTATGTCATCAACATATATTTGAGCTACCATTAACTTCCCTCCTTCAGTTTTGACAAAGAGTGTTTTATCCAAGCCTCCTTTTCTGTATCCTTTGTCTGAGAGAAATTTTGTTAACCTGTCATACCATGCTCTAGGAGCTTGTTTCAGGCCATATAGAGCTTTCCTCAATTTGTAGACATGATCAGGGTGGTTTGGATCCACAAAACCTTTAGGCTGTTCCACATAAGCTTCCTCATTCAAGTACCCATTTAGGAAGGCACTTTTCACATCCATCTAAAATAACTTGAACTTCAGGAGACAAGCAATTGACAATAGGAGTCTGATTGATTCCATCCTGGCTACAGGAGCAAAGGTTTCATCAAAATCAACCCCTTCAACTTGAGTGTATCCTTGAGCAACAAGTCTTTCCTTATTCCTCGTGACAACTCCTCCAGCATCTGATTTGTTCTTGAAAATCCATTTTGTGCCAATTATGTTTGTTCCTTCAGGTCTAGGAACTAGCTCCCAAACTTTATGTTGCTTGAATTGGTTCAATTCATCTTGCATTGCTCCAATCCAGTATTCATCAGTTAAAGCTTCCTTGACATTTCTTGGTTCAATTTTAGACACAAAGCAAGAGTTCGAGATGATTTCTCTAGATCTTGTAATGACTCCACTGTTGGGATCTCCTATGATGATCTCTTTTGGATGATCCTTCTGAATTCTGATGGAAGGGATTTTGCTAGCTTCCTTTGATTCAGATTCTGTTGTGGTGGTGTTGGGTAGATCATTATGTTGAGTTGAAGTCTCAAAGAATGTCTCAACATTACAAGGGACATCTGTTTCCTCATGATAATCATCAATTATGACATTTATTGATTCCATCATGGCTTTGGTCCTGGAGTTGAATACCCTATAAGCTCTGCTGTTTGAGGAGTATCCTAGAAATATGCCTTCATCACTTTTAGGGTCCAATTTTCTCCTTTGTTCACGATCTGCCAGAATATAGCATTTGCTACCAAAAACATGGAAGTACTTCACAGTTGGTTTTCTTCCTTTCCAGAGTTCATATATGGTGGATGAGGTTCCCTTTCTCAAGGTGACCCTGTTATGGACATAGCAGGTTGTATTCATAGCTTCAGCCCAAAAATACATAGGAAGTCTTTTGGCATGTATCATTGCTCTGGCAGATTCCTATATGGTCCTGTTTTTCCTTTCCACGACTCCATTTTGCTGAGGAGTTATAGGAGAAGAAAATTCATGACTAATTCCTTCTGAGGAACAGAACTCATCAAACTTGCTGTTTTCAAATTCCTTGCCATGATCACTTCTGATTCTGACAATACACCCTTCTTTTTCTCTTTGAATTCTTTTGCACAGTTCTTTAAAAACTTCAAATACATCAGACTTTTCCCTAATGAAGTTAATCCAGGTGAATCTGGAAAAATCATCCACAACAACATAGGCATATCTTTTTCCACCAAGACTTTCCACCTGCATTGGTCCCATCAGATCCATATGAAGAAGTTCTAGAACTTTAGAAGTGGTCAGATGTCTTGACTTTGGATGTGACATCCTAGTCTGCTTACCAACCTGACATTCACCACAAACTCTCCCTTCATCAATTTGCAGTCTTGGAATCCCTCTGACTGCCTCCATGGAGATAATCCTTTTCATTCCTCTTAGATGAAGGTGGCCAAGTTTTTGGTGCCACAGTTTCACCTCTTTTTCTTCTTTGGCAATAGAACACACAGTGGAGAAATTAGTGTTCTCAGGCTCCCACAAGTAACAGTTGTCTTTAGATCTGACTCCTTTCATTACAACTTCTTGTTTTTCATTTATTACAAGACATTCAGATTTTGAGAAATTGACCTTGAATCCATGATCACACAATTGACTGATACTAATGAGATTAGCAGTCAGGCCTTTTACCAATAGTACTTCATTCAGATTTGGAACTCCAGGGCAGTCCAAATTACCAACTCCTTTGATTTCACCTCTAGCACCATATCCAAAGGTCACATAACTAGTGGTGTGAGGTTTAACATTATTGAGAAGGTTCTTGATCCCAGTCATGTGCTTAGAACACCCACTGTCAAAGTATCAGTCTTCCTTTGCAGAGACTCTCAGAGAAGTGTGGGCTATCAGGGCAGTAGCCTTTTTCTTCCATTGAGGAGTATGTGGTACCCTGTTACCCTTAGGTTTGACACCTGGGTTCTGATTAGGGTATCCATACAATCTGAAGCAGAAAGGCTTTATGTGACCAAACCTCCCACAATGGTGACATCTCCATCTTTGGTACTTTTTCTTCATATTTTTCTGTTCCCGATGTTGAGTGTTATGTTGTGACATCTGCTTTGACCTTTGTTTATCAGACCTAATCTTCTTGTCTGCACCAGGTTTCTTTGCTTCCACAAATCCTAGTCCAGACTTGTTTCCCATATTTTGTCCAACCTGAAGGATTTCTTCCAATTTGTCAGTTTCATTTGTCAGCATCTTGACAGATTTGGTCATCTGGTTCAGTTTTGAGTTCAGCATTTGAACTTCCCCTTCTAGATGACTTATAGTTTCAAGGTCTGCCCTTTTTTCAGCCTCCAGCTTTATGATGAGTTTTGTTTGTTTCTCATTCTGCACATAGACTTCAGCACTTCTGATACACAATTTCTTGTAAGTATCAGCCAGTTCTTCAAATGTCACTTCCTCATCACTAGTGTCACTTTCAGAGGAACAAACACCAGTTAGTGCAGTAACTAGTTTGGCAGATTCTTCTTCAGAATTACTTTCTGAATCACAGTCAGACCAGGTAACAGTCATTCCTTTCTTTTGTTTCTTAAGAAAGGTAGGACATTCAGCTCGAATATGCCCATATCCTTCACAACCATGACATTGAATTCCTCTGCCTTGATTTCCCTTCTCTTCTGACCTTGGTCTTCTGCTGGAACTGTCAATGTCAGATGGGATATTATGAACATTAGACCTTGACTTTGGATCTATTCTTTTGATGAGTTTGTTGAATTGTCTTCCAAGCATGGCTATAGCTTCTGAAATATTTTCTTCTTCATCCTCCTTGTTTTCATCTTCAGTGTTGGATACAAGTGCTATGCTCTTGTTCTTTTTGTCAACATTTTCAGTGATCCCCATCTCAAAAGTCTGAAGAGACCCAATGAGTTCATCCACTTTCAACTTGCTGATATCCTGGGCTTCCTCTATAGCAGTTACCTTCATTGCAAATCTTTTAGGCAAGGATCTGAGAATCTTTCTCACCAGTTTTTCTTCTGACATCTTTTCTCCCAATGCTCCTGAGGTGTTGGCAATCTCTAAGATGTTCATGTGAAACTCATGAATGGTTTCATCTTCCATCATTTTTAGATTCTCAAACTTGGTAGTCAGCATCTGAAGCCTTGACATTTTTACTTTGGCAGTGCCCTCATGGGTAGTTTTGAGAGTGTCCCAAACTTCCTTGGCCAGTTCATATTGATGTACTAGTCTGAATATGTTTCTATCAATTCCATTGAACAAGGCATTTAAAGCTTTGGAATTTCCCAGGGCTAACTCATCTTCTTCTTTACTCCATTCTTTCTCAGGCTTCAGACTAATTGTCCCATCTTTCTCAGTTATGGTGGGATGGTTCCATCCTTTGTCAGCAGCTCTCCAGGCCTTTTTGTCCAGAGATTTTAAGAAGGCAATCATACGAGGTTTCCAGTAGTCATAATTTGTTCCATCCAGAATGGGTGGTCTATTTCCAAAAACTCCTTCTTTGTCCATAGTGCCAGAAAGTGATATCCCTATATCTCACCCAGTAATACAGGCAGGGTGCCTGCTCTGATGCCAATTGAAATTCTGGCTGCAGATACTCAATGTCACAGTCAATGTTATGACACCGTATCTGACTTTCTATAAGACAGTAAATACAAAAACAGTAAAGAACATAGTCAATTGTTTACCCAGCTCAGTGTGAAACAACACCTACTCTGGGGGCTACCAAGCCAGGGAGGAAATCCACTATAAGAGATATTAATTCAGGAATAAACCAACCAGTTTATCTCCTTCACTTAAGACCTACCCAATGCAACTTCAATCTAAGTTCTACTTAAACCTGAGTTCCTACTCACTCCCCATCAATCACAGCAGTGATACTTAAAACAATTGACTAATGAATTAATGAAGATACTCTTCAAAACATACACTTGATTATGCTTCACAGTTTTTAATCAAGTAACACAAACACTCTTGCTTCACAGCTTTGAGTGATACATAAATCTAACTTGACTTTGCTTCAAAGCTTTAGTCAAGAGACACAAAACACTCTTGCTTCAAAGCTTTGAGTGGTACAAAAACCCTTACAAACAAAACCTATTCCAAGTCACTTATCACAATGATAATTGCTTGGATTACAGCAGTTAAAACTATACAGTTTCTGATTGATCTTCAGTCCAAAGAGATATTTTCCAAACAGCAGACCTGTTGAATATATAGCAGTTGTTTCTTCAGTTAGGTTTTCCACAAAAAGCTAGGGTTAATTAGGTTTAACCATAAGACTTGGTCACAAGACTTTATCAACCAGTTTAGGGTTGAGCTAGGTTAACCCAAAGACAACGGGAGATTCTGTTCTGGAAGGAATGAGCCAACTTCCTGAAAAATCTCAGAATTAACCAAACTGCACTACTGTTAGATCAGTACTGGATGTCTTAACATTTGTTATGACATCAGAATTCCTGTTTACTGAGAAGACCATAAATGTGATCTTTTTGCAAAATGCTCAGATACACACTCATAAACAGCAGTACCTGTATGCCACTATTTTTCTGCAAAGGTACCTAATAAACCAGTACCTAATAAATCAGAATGTTATGACATTAGTCATGACATTCACACGCCTGGTTTTACCAAAAATGCATGCCAATAACTAAACACCTACAAATCGCTCAACCGGAGCTCTTGATAATAGATGTTGGAAATCCACCAAAACCTATGGAGAATTTATATCAACTTGATGAACAAGATTGTTATCACTACACAATAACAATGAAAAGAAAAATAAATAAGAAAAGAGATTAGAGTTTCTGCAGAGTTACTCTCTGCCCACAAACTACGGAAAATCTTTATTCACTTTGCAACTACAAAATTCTGTGAATACAAGTTCTAAGTTTGTTATGTTCAAAAATAGTGGTTACTCCCTCTATTCATAATGAGCTTGCTTTCTCCCTAAGCCAAAATCCCAAAACTATAAAAGCCCGAAATACCTATTTTAGACCTAAATCGAAATATTGTGGGAAGCAACCTGCTTCGACACTTCGATAGCTAATACAACTCAACACACTTCGACACAGACTAATTTTGACATACCTTGTGTCGAGCAACATGCTGCTTTGACACACCTTGTGTCAAGCAACAACCTGCTTCGACACAAGGAATTATACTTTCAACAAAAAGGTGTTACTTTGTGGTCGGGTACTCTTGGCCGAGAAGGTGTTACTTCGTGGTCGGGAACTCTTGGTCGAAAAAGTGTTACTACGTGGAAGTGTACTATTTTCCGGGAAGGTGTTATTGTGTGTTCAGGTTTAGAAGCCAAATCTGAGATATACATAAATAATACCCTCAAGCACAAAGCCTGTAAATGTGAAGTGCTTGATTTATATCGACCTATGTCCAAGTTAGACTACACATTTCGATTATGCTTAATAATTATGGGATGTACATAAGCCCCTCAAGAACGATGTCTATAAGGGTGAAGCATTTGATTTCTTAGGTCTTTATCTGAGACCACCATCCAGGACAACGATTTTTCTGGTATGTACAATACCTTTATGTCACATAAAATCCCCAAATCCCTCCTCCATTTTCGTCACCACGCTTGAATTTGATGGTTTAAATCCCCGCCTATTTTTCATCATTTTGTATTATGGACCAATGATATTTAAACTGTGTGACTTATAAGATGATATGCTCTTCAACTTTGTTAGAGCTAATACTTGAACTGTCTAAAATCTCTTGTTATATATAGCTTTGTGATCCATCTTATATGTGTGTGTATTGGTTGTAGTGTTTATGTGCAGTTAGAAGTTTGTTAGGAATATGTTGTAGTCTGTTACAGTTGTGCTAACAAACTTAGCCAATTCCTTAGCTTGAATATAAACTCCATCTGCTATTGCAGAGAGTAAGATGAATGAAAATATACTTTTCCCTCTCAAATAATTTCTTTTCTAATATGGTATCAGAAGTGGTTTGGATCTGAACCACGGTCCCGCTTCATCTTCCTCAGTGACATTTATCTTCTACCTTCCGTCTTTCTAAGCTTCATCAACATCTATCAATGGAGGAGTTGGGAAATCAAAACTCGCACATGCAGAATCAATATAACTCTTGCAACAACTCCTCCAGCTTCTTCACATTGAATTCCAACAACACCTAAGGTCCAAAACTTTCAATTCAGCTCAAGGATAACAACTAGCTCTCATGGAATCAATAGGTAAAAGGCGCCATACTCACACAGAAGATGCACCTGTTAGTAGGAATCCCCAGATTTCTGTGAAGTTTAAGACATATCAAGATCGCATATTGAACAAAATCTCTGATGAATACAAGGCGTGGATTATGTAAGATCAAGCTTTGTTCATATGGCTCTTATCAACCATATCTGAATTCGTTCTACGGAGAGTAATTTCTTGCAAACATTCATATGAGGTATGGGATAAAATCCATAACTTTTTTAATGCACAAATGCGAGCTAGGGTTCGTCAACTACGAATGGAATTGAAATCCACAAAGAAAGGTAATCTTTGAATCAGTGAATTCGTGCTCAGAATCAAAGCCATAGCGAGTTCTCTTCTTGCTATAGGAAACTCCATTTTAGAGTAGGATCAAATTGACTTAATCCTAAATGGATTACCAAAAGAGTATAATCCCTTCGTGATGCAGATGTATGGAAGCACTGAGACACTCACATCATGTGATGTCGAAGCTCTCTTATATGTACAAGAAGCTCAACTTGACAATATCAGGTAAGAATTAGTTATAGCAAAAGTATCTACCAATATTGCTCATGCAGAAAATGGAGCAAGTGAATCACATGGAAGTTTCTCTAATGCCAGAGGCAGGGGACATTCCTACTGAGGTCGTGGGCGCGACAAAGGTCTCTATGTCTAAGGCAACAGACCCTTATGTCATCTATGTAGGAAACTAGGACATGTTACATTGAATTATTGGCACATGTATGATGAAAATTTCAGTCTTCATAATTCTCAGTCAGGGACACAGGCAGCCCATAATGACAAAGAGACCAAAGAAGAAGGCTCCACCTCTGGATCTCAAGCAGTGGCAATGACAACCACGACTACTCAGCCATATGCTTTTACTCATGGGTACTCTCTCCCTGTTGACCTTGATTCTCAGGCATGGTTTGCTTAGTCAAGTGCTTCTCATCACCTTACACCCTTTCAAAATTATCTGCACAATAGCAAACCCTATAGAGGCAAATGCCAGGTTTATGTTGGTAATGGACAAAGTCTCCATATTAGAACCATTGGTACCTCTTACAACACCAATAATACCTCAGTCACCCTCTAGTATGCTCCCTAGTTCAAAAATTATTGTTAAATTTGTACCACAAATACCACCTCAGTCACCCTCTAATCTACTTCCTATCTCTCTTGATAGTGATAATACATTGTCTCACTTGTCTCCATCCCACTCTTAAATTGTCCCATCTAGTCATGAGTCTCTTTCACCTCCATCACAAAACTCAAGGCAAATTAATAACCAACATATCTCTTCCACATCTTTACCAGCTGAATTTCTTGATGTATCTGCTAATAACTTGAACAGTCTTCCTGGTACAAAAACTGATACATCTTTGTCTCCATTTATACATAGTCTGCAACCAAACAGTTCTCCTCCACTAAATGACCATCCTATGTTAACTAGAGCAAAAACAAGACACTAAAAACCTAAAGTTTTCATAGCACACACAGAACCTAATAGTGTCAAACAAGCTCTACAAAAACCAGAATGGGTTCAAGCCATGAAAAGTGAGTATGATGCTCTCATGGCTAACCACACATGGACTCTTACAAAACTGGCTCCTCATAGACAAGCATTTGGTTGTAGATAGGTCTTTAAGCTCAAAAAAATCATGATGGGAGTGTCAACAAATACAAAGCCAGGTTAGTTGCAAAGGGGTTCCATCAACAACAAGGCTTTGATTTCAATGAGACTTTATCTCCTGTTGTGAAGCCTTCAATCATAAGAGTTATTCTTAGCCTAGCTCTCACCTACAACTGGGACATCCAGCAAATAGACATCAATAATTCATTTCTGAATGGGATTCTCCAAGAAGAAGTGTACACGGTTCAACCACCAGGCTTCAGGCATCAAGATAATAATTTGGTATGTAAGCTCCATAAAGCTCTTTACAGTCTGAAAGAGACCCCTAGGGCCTAGTATGATAAGCTTACTCAGGCACTCCTACTTTTTGGCTTCACTCACTCCAAATGAGATCATTCTTTATTCATATACTCCAAACAAGGTATTATTATCTATGCCCTTGTCTATGTTGATGACATCCTGTTGACTAGCTCATCTGCAGCTTAGTACAGGATTTGATTACTAAACTTCATAAAGCTTTTGCTTTAAAGAGGCTGGGAAAACCAGAATATTTTCTAGGCATAGAATTCATCTATCAGGCAAATGGATCCTTACTATTAACTCAAGCCAAATATATCAGAGATTTACTTGATAGAGCAAAAATTCCTAATGCCAATGGTGTGCCAACTCTTATGCCTAACACGTGTAAACTTAGCAAAATTTCTCCCTCTCCATCGACTCAAAATTTCTCCTTAAGACCCTATAGTGACTCAGACTGCACAAGTGACCTAGATGATCACATGTCAACTTCTGGTTCGTGTATATTCTTTGGTCCCATTGGAGTTCCAAGAAGCCATTGCTTGTAGCAAGATCAAGCACAGAAGCTAAGTATAGAGCACTAGCTCATACTACCTCAGAACTGTTATGGTTAGAATCTTTCTTAACTGAGTTTAAGATTTCCTTCTATCCTCACACTCTGTTATGCGATAATCTGAGTGTTGTTATATTGTCCCACAATCCTTTTATTCATGCCCGCACGAAGCACATTGAACTTGATATATATTTTGTAAGAGAATGAATAATGGCTAAGAAGCTGGTGATTCAACATATTCCTGCTTTTGCTCAGATTGCAGACACTCTTACAAAACCTCTTGGAACAACATCATTTCAAGGTTTAAGGAGCAAGCTCAAAGTGATGTCATGTCAATCCCCTTGATCTTGAGGGGGCATGTTAGAGCTAATACTTAAACTTTTGTGATCCATCTGGTATGTGTGTGCATTGGCTGTAGTGTTTATGTGCAGTTAGAAGTTTGTTAGGAATCTGTTGTAGTCTGTTATAGTTGTGCTAACAAACTTAGCCAATTCCTTAGCTTGTATATAAACTCCATCTGCTATTGCAAAGAGTAAGATGAATGAAAATATACTCTTCCCTCTCAAAGTATTTATTTTCTAATAAACTCTCACCTATAAGTTATAAATGTTTTTTTTTTGTTGAACTTGCATTTTATATTCTCTATCTTACTTATACTTAGGCAAATATCATGTGTTTTTAAAGTTTGTCTTTAAATTTCTAACATCTCATTTAAATCCTCTTTCGACTCTTCATATAAAACTATATCATTTAAAAAACATGTATTTTAATGATATCTCATTTCGTAAATACATTCAAAATTAAAATTAAAATAAAGTAAGAGTTTAGAATTAAACTTTAGGTTATGTTTGGATATCATAAATTGAACGAAGCGGAATGGAGCGCAACGGAGCTAAGATATCATTTTATTTAGAAATTTTAGGATAGAACAAGACAAGTTGTTCATTCCGCTCAAATCTCAAATCTTAGAGGATAAATATAGTGTGGTAAGTGATAGAATAGAATGAAATCCATATCACTCCATTTCGCTTCATTCCATCCGTTTTAAAATTATCTAAACAATAAAATATCATTTTATTTTTGGTATGTTTGGATATACGATTGCATCCCAAAATGCACAACACATTTTCATGTTTACTTAAAAGCTATGTTTTGCTGCTTCTTCTTTTCACGGTGGGAAGAGTCTAAAGCGTGTGTTTGGTGTTTCCACCGCCAAACCAAACAGACACTTCATCTCATTTCATTTTGCTCCATCTGATTCCCTCAAATCTAAATAAAACCTTAATTATTATAAACAATGGCACAGCTATTGTTGGGTTAGGTTCAAGTGATAAGTCAGTCCACATTATAGCTTAGTGGCCACTATGCACTAACCAGTGAGTGACACTGCCATGGAGACGGCTACTTCCCGCTAAGTTGAATCACAACCTCAATTTCCATTTTTTATCCTTTGCTTTTGCTTTCTTTTTCTTTTTATCAACTTCTTCTTTTCTTATAAATGCGTTTATAAGGGATAATAACCATTTCTTTACACTAACTCTTGTCTCCTTACACTCATAGGATACTCATTACTTGTCAATAAAGTTTAACTTTACTTCCATTTAAACTAATTTATCCCAAGGATCTTGGTATTCACATGCCTAATTTTTAATTCTAAAATGGGCGGCTTCTAAGAAAGCTTCTCATATGACAGCGACAAGGGAAGTTTCTAGTATCGCTTGTGCTCATCATAGTTGAGGTGATGACCCAATTCATGTATAGAAAACAAAAAAACAAAAAAACCTAATATTAATGCTCAAAACTAGTGTTGCTTTGATCTCATAAAACACTTTTTCATCATACTCCTACCAAATGCAACGGCACGAAGCTTCTAAATGCCAAAAATGGGCAGACAAGTTTAATCACAAACAAATTTTTATCATTTCAATTTCAAATGGAATTCTTAGTGTTACTCCTTTCCAAGAAAGAATCATATCTTGTTTCTTTCATAAAGGATAAATGGTCATATCAAAGTCAAGCTAACATTGTTTTCACATAAAGAAACATTTACAATACATTCTTTTTACCACATCATTTAATACTATAAACTTATTTTTATAGAGTAGTCCAGTTAAGCCATTCTTTACAAGTTAATCATAGTTATTTAATATTATCTAATTCTTTAAAAATCAGCATAATTACCTAGTGAACAAATCTTACCTGCATTCTTTATTGTACATCTGTGATTTCTTTTAATATGTAAATATAATTTCTGATTATTTTTCTTTTGGGTGTTTGTCTGGGAAACTGTTGCCAAGAATCAGATTCCAGAATCATAAAGGTAACAGCATCACTTGCTAAACAGCAATAGAATTATATTTACAGTCCTCACTTTTCAGCTATACAATCCGATAGTTCTAATGCTGGCCGATGATAGTACAAAAATGTTTAGCAAATTGAAATCTATATTTGTACTGTTACTGAAATTTATAGCCTACTCAAGTGAAAATTCAAAGTTTAAGATTTTGGTCTTCACCCGTTGAAGGCGCAATTTCGAAGTGATTCGGGCCATTATCTAATTTAGAGGAGGGGGGATCTTTCAACTGATTGTTTAAAGAGCTCTTCTCTGCGTGGGAATTGAATGGTCTCGCCAATTCTTTAGCATTGGTAGGATTTATCACTACTTTATTGAGTTCCTCTTCCTGCAGAATAAATAATAAAAAAGATGAGTGAAAAGAAGTCCCGTGTTGACGTGTCCGTGTTGTGTCCAACGTCTGTACTTAGCACATAATCAGAGAAGACTGCATTGGTTGAATCAGTGTTGAATTTCAAAAACAGGAACTCAGTGATCAGCTTGAAAGAAAAAGCCAAACAACTAAATCTTTAGAAGCTGGAATAAAGACATGGCGTTTGCTTAACAAATTCTAAAACAATATCAAGCATAGGACGATTGAAATTCGTTACTCTGCTATGACTTACATTTTGTAGGGCTTCAAGTTTTTTTTGTAGGGCCTCATGCTCAGCTTGAACACGAAAAGGAACTCCACTCTTTTGACTGACATTTTTGTGTGCAAAGTCCTCTCCAATATCCGTAGAAGTGGTGGCAAAGGGATGATTCGCAGGAATCCACCTGATTGTATCGGGATCAACATCCGGAGGAACCGAGTCTCCTTCCTTAAGGAAAACTGTGGGACGCTTCCATTGATACGCACGCGATCTCCTTCTCTGGTGAACTGTCTGTTCCTCTTGAGTAAGTGTGACGGGGGCTAAGCGGTAAACCTTTCCACACATCTCTACACTTGACTTGTTTTTGCTAACTTTGACCAAGGGATTATCAAATGGATCTTCAAATTTGGGATCCCTAGATCTGAAAAACATGTAAACAAAGGACGTAGATAGACAGCAATGTATTAAAACGAAGGAAAATATCAATAAGTTCTTGCCACCTAGCAACGTATACTATTTTAAACCTATTTATATTTTTGTAGTGGTAAAAAATGATTTTGAATTTTGTTAAAAATGAGTTGAATGTGAAGTAACTTAAATATCTAACATAAAAGCAAGTTCAATTAAACAATAAATTTGAAGCTTAAAATCACATCAAAAGACAAAAGTTCAAATCAAGTTATAATCCAAATCTTAAGCAAAACCAATTCTATTTTTAAACACATCAAGAAGAATATGATGCATCTAAAACGCTTTTGCCTCTTAAAAAAAGTTAATCCAAACACACACTAGGTGAATTGTGTAAAAGTCACTCACTAGGGATAAGGATGGCCTCACAACTCAAATAGCATTAACTACATGTTTGGATTATTAGTGAGTTACGCAAAATCATGGTTGCACCATAATTTTGTTGAAAGTCTAAACGTGTGTTTGGTTCTATGGTAAAGAAATTCGACTTTAAGTGAATTGATTCTGATAAATTGATTCAGATTAAAATTGAGTTGAAAGTAAAGTGATTTATGTTTGGATAAATTGTTGCAGAAGTGAGTTGAATAGTAAATTTCAGTATAAGAATTAAGTTTAGACTTAAAAGCTACAAATTTTAGCTTAAAGTAAAATCAATTTTGAAAAACATAATCAATTCTACTCGAGAGCAACCAAACATGTTAAAATCAATTCAGAGTGCTCCAAAATGAAACCAAACATACATTAATGTGTAGCTTTTGCTAAAACCATAGTGGCACACCGAGATTACTCTACACTCACCATCAATCAAAACAAACACTTATCTAAATTGGTTTATACATAGCATTGGGCAGACAGATAATAAACAACGTGGAATTAAAGTGAAAAGCAATAACTGAGTGTAGATTGAAATCATACATACATGCCTCTTCTATCTGATCTCAATTGACCACGTCTAACAAGATCAGCTACCGAACCAGGCGGTTGTTTTTTTCTGGAAAAAATCGTCCTCAAAGAAGCAAACAAAACCACAACAGCAACACAGACCCAAATCGGTAAATTACTCCCAACGTTTAGATTCACCTACAAAACAACACCAAACAGTAAAAACCCTAAACCCTAATTTCAATTTGAACAAACAAATCAACACTGATTATAACAAATTGAGCATGAAAAATGAAACCCTACCAGAAACTGCGGCATTGGGATGGAAGTAACAAGTTGATGATGAAATTTGGAAACGGAAGTGGTGCAGTGTTGTTGGAATTCCTGAGTGCGTGTAAGAACCTCTTTGGGAATTCCATTTGTGATACGGAATCGGTGGATTTTTCTTGTTCTTGTGCTCGAAGAGGGAGAACAAGGCTACATTTATTTTATTTTATTAGGGTTGAATGAAGAATGATTCATTATTGTGTTAAATTGAAAGGTAAGAGATACTTACGTGAACGGAAAGCAAACGAAACTCAACTGTCCATATTGACGCCAACGCCATGCTTTGTTTGCTAATGCTCTAAACTCAATCAATCCATTTGTCCCCCTATCCCCATTTCAGAAACTCTTTTTTTTTGTTACAAGTCTTCTAATCGCTTTTAATTCAAGTGTACACACATATTTGAGTTTAAGTTTAGAAATTTTTTTTAAATAATCATTTTAAAATTTTTTTTTTTTCAAATAATCACATTTTCAAAAATTTTATCAAAATGATCACTTTTCAAACAAAAAAATTTTGCCACACAGAGGAGTAATCACTCTGTATGGCAAATGCACTCAATTTAAAGAGGAGACGCCACACTGCATGGTTTGTCCTCCTCCGTAAAGTCATGCATGTGTTTTTGAGAGAAGGCACCATCCTCATTGACTTGACAGTATAATTGCAAAATTTTTTTAAATAAAAAAAAAAAAAAACTAAAAATATTTTATATTAATATTTAATATTACACAAAGCATGGATACATTTTTTTTGGACGTCCCCTCAACTTAAGCGGGTCCCCGTATGACATAAACGGTCACGCCTTTGCCTCGCCTCTTGTCTCACTCCTCTCTGTTGATTTTCCTGAGGTGTTTGTGGCCTGTTCTGACTTGCTTGATTATGAGGTGCTTGATGTGATGGTCCTAGTATATCAGGATCATACATCTCATCGATCATTTCGCCTCACTGTGTTGTGCTTCTAAAGAGATCGGTGCCCATATTGTTAAAGTTTGATCTTGTTGGTTGGGATATATGTGGGTGGTGGGGTGGTTGATAGTATTGGGATGTTGAATCGTGATGAAAACGAAGCAACAGTTCTTGTGGTGTATGAAATTCGTATGATGGTTGGGTACTTCGATGGTATGATGTTTGACTGTATGTAGGTTGAGTGGTATGGTAGGAAGCAGATGTATCATATGTGTCTTGGGTGTTGTGGTAGGATGAGGATGGTGCATATTGTTGGTGGTGGGTCGAGTCATGCTCTTGGTATTGTGTTTGTGTGTGTGGCATGAATTGATGACGAGTTTGGTTGAATGAGGTGGTGTATGCTTGTTGGGTTTGAGTGGGTTGACATTGTGGTTGGGTTTGGTATTGTTGAGGGGTTGGTTGTTGGGTTTGGTATTGTTGAGGGGTTGGTTGTTGGGATTGTTGTTGGGCGTATGTTGCAGCTCTTTGGCGTGGGTCAATCAAATAGTCTCTTGAGACAGAAACAAATTTGTTGAAACCAATATGTACCATCTCAAATATTGGAGTGTCGGTTTTAAGTCATCTTGTAAGATCGGCTCCCTTAGGACCAATTCACGCATATGCCTCCATTGACGACATTGATTTTTAGCGAAGTCTCTCAAATCGTTAAATCCCCACTGGTCGTCAACTCTGAGTAGATGCCATTGGCCGAAACATGTTGGGGGGTTGGGGATACCCTGTTGCATGCCGAACTGTAGCTTCACACGATCACTGTGGTGCATCTCCACAGTAGTGAACCTGATGAGTGTTGTTTTTGCAGTCCAGACTTCAGCATCAGGAGAGTTAATCTCATGGTCGAGATTCTTATACGGCCTCCATACAAACTGTAGAGTAAAAAAAGTTATATAAAATATTAAACTTAATTAAAATATTGAATGCGTTGTATAAAATATGTAAGTTTAATACCTCTTCAGGTCCAACATGATCAATAAGATTTCGGTAGACTACTATTGCGTTTCTAGGGGATTTGTTGTAATTCATCCTAGGAACAGACCACCTACATAGAAAAAATGGGTAATAAATTAATACATTACATGTCTCGGTATATAATATGTAAAATTTATTGTTTTGTAATCTTACTTTGTAGCAAAGGGAAAGACGAATGACTTTGTGTTGCGGGGGGCAAGTGTCGGTATTCTCGGCCAGCACCATGTCTGGAGCAAAAAGGCGCAAGAATAGAAAGAACAACTACCGTTTGATGCATTTTTACACAAGGAACTATACAGATGGGCCAAAACAGTTGAACCCCAACTATATGTGTTTATTTTATCAAATTGTCTTAACAAGGGTAAATACATGATATTAACAGTATTACCCGTTGTTTCAGGAAATAAAAAATGGCCAAATAATATCATTATGTAACACCGAGCTTTCACAATTTTTTCTTGCTCGGTAGAGTTTTTGGTTATTGCGAGACTACTATGATATTCTCTAAGAATATGGAGATTAACACCTTGGCCTTTTGATCCTTGTTCAAATAAAGAGACTCCCAAAAGTTCCTCGCATATGGTGTTGTCTTGGTTGACTCGGTCATTGACAGCCTTACCGTCGATCGGTAGACCGAATAACATGTACACGTCCTCTAGTGTGACTGTATATTCACCACATGGAAGATGAAAGGTGTGAGTTTCGGGTCTCCATCTCTCCACTAATGCGAGAATAATTTTATAGTCAACATGGTAATTGACTATGTTGAGTAACAGACCAAAATCGGCATGTCGTAAGTACGGTTCAATTTGAACGTCGTAAGGGACATACTCATGGACACGACAACGAAATCTTTTAACATCCTATTAAAAACATGAATTACGTATAAGAAATACAAGATTTATGTATAATAATCATAAGAATTAAGGAACAAAAAATTGTCGGTAAAAAATAGGTATTGAGGAAAATACACTTACAAAGGTTTCAATGTTGTTCGGAGTTCCTCTATGTTGATCACCCATGGTCAAGACAGACATTTTTTCTTGATTACTCTTGTGTTGTTGTTGAGACTTCAAGAAAGAAATAGTGTATGAGTTATGATTGGGATGGAAATATAGGGTGAATGTTATATGTATTTATAGGAAAATCTTGAAGAATACTTTGCATGCAACTAATACACATAGGCGCCACACTAGGTGGCGCACGCTCTTCCTTATTGCGCATAGGCACCACACTAGGTGGCGCATGCTCTCTTTGTTGTACATAGGCGCCACACTAGGTGGCGCATGCTCTCTTTGTTGTACATAGGCGCCACACTAGGTGGCGCATGCTCTCTTTATTGTACATAGGCGCCATTCAACATGGCTTCTTGCTTTTTGCATGCATGCAAACCTGCAGCATGGCAGGGATCAGATGGCATGCATGCAAGTTTTGTTATTCAATGACAAGTTACCCTAGGTGGCACATGCATGCAAAAAGAGGAGGATAAGCCATCCTAGGTGGCGCATGCATGCATAAAGAGGAGGATAAGCCACCTAGGGTGGCGCATGCATGAGAAAATATGAGGATTAGCCACCTAGGGTGGCACATGCATGCAGAATATCAGTCTATTTAATCGTCTGTGTAGGTTGCATTACTAGTATACATCCATAACTCACAAAAAACATACCTCAACAACATGGATCATTCACAAAATTATACTATTATTGCCCATATTAACGGTGAGACGTTCAACTGCGATAACTTAGGTTTTAATTTCTGTAATATCGATTTTATCTGATTTCGGATAAACAAGAAATCAAGTTTTGCACGCTTCAAAGATAGAGTAGAATCCAAATTTCAGTGTGGTCCAGTTTACGAAATCTTTACAAGTCCCCATTTCTATTTGACAACAACCAAGTCAAATCTTATCAACTTAAGGTGCGCGACAATGATGATGTTCGAAACATGTTTCGAACTCATGAACAATCCGGGTTCGATGAGATTGAGCTATATGTTTTATTACAACAACCAGATCAATCTCAGGTGGTAGATCCTTCTCAAGACTTTGAATAAGAGGATGAATCTGACGAGGACAACCATCCCGAAGTCGATGTTATTGACCAAGAAGAAAAAGATGATGAGGCAATGATTGATATTATGGTCAATGATGACGCTACAGATCAAGAGCATGAACCTATACTTGTAAGTCATGCGTACGACCCTCGGTTTCACATGACGAAATTGAACTTGGGGGAAGATAACAAGCCTCAGATATATTTGGGGCCTTGAAAGTTGGAGACAAATTTCGAACAAAAGAAGAGTGTCTTAGAGCTATCAAAAAAATACCACATGGAAATTTTAGCTGACTTCACTGTAGATAAAAATAATTCAGGGAGGTACGTTATTTTATGTCATCAAAAACCAATTTGCCCTTTTCGGTTAACTGCATATTACAGGAAGAGAAGTGATTCATGGGAAATAGGTTCCATTGATCCGCTCCACACTTGCATCACCACCGTTCTGACACAGGATCATCAGAAACTTAGTTCTCAACTAATATGTCAAGAAATCTTGACTCTTATTAGCAAAGATCCATCATTAAAGGTGAGTACAATTATTTCTCATATAACTACGAGATTCAATTATACTCCCTCTTACAGGAAGGCATGGATCGGGAGGACTAAGGCAATTGAACTTGTGTACGGTAATTGGGAGGAATCGTACAAAGAACTTCCAAGATTTTTGGTGGCACTCAAATATTATGCTCTGGGAACTACTATAATTTTGGAGACACTTTTGCCTTTTACCCCAGACAGAACTCGTGTTAGTGGGAATGGAATATTTCATCGATTGTTCTGGGCATTTGAACCATGCATCAAGGGTTTTTCATTTTGCAAACCTATTATACAGATTGATGGAACTTGGTTATACGGGAAGTATAAAGGAACATTACTCATGGCAGTGGCACAAGATGGAAACAATAATGTTTTCCCGATTGCCTTTGCTCTAGTTGAAGGTGAGACAGGTGGTGCATGGAATTTATTTCTGAAGAATCTCCAATTACACGTTGCTCCACAACCCAACCTTTGTTTGATTTCAGACAGACATCCATCAATTGTGAGTGCATACAATAACCTTGATAACGGTTGGCAGGATCCCCCTTAGACACATGTCTATTGCATTAGACATATCACACAAAACTTCATGCTTCATATCAAAGACAAGACACTTCAAAAGAAAGTTATTAATGCAGGGTATGCCTTAACAGAACCGTCATTTCGATACTATCGCGAAGAAATCCGGTTGGCAAACTCATAAGCACTAAGGTGGATCGATAATATTCCAGTGGAGAAGTGGACTCGGGCATTTGACAATGGTCAATGATGGGGACACATGACAACAAATCTGGTGGAATCATTGAACTCTGTATTCAAAGGCATCTGAAACCTACCAATTACCGCTTTGGTTAGAGCAACATATTTCATAATGGGATCATTGTTTGACACAAGAAGTTCAAAATAGAGGGCAGTGTTACAATCAGGGCAGTTGTTCAGTGAATGCACGATGAAAACATTTAACGAGGAGGCTGAAAAGCAAACACCCATAGTGTCACCGTGTTTGACCGTATTAAAGGTTGGTTCAGTGTACAAGAGACACTGGATCATAATGAGGGGAAGCCAAGGGGATATTATCGAGTCGAACTAGATAGAAGTTGGTGTGATTGCGGAAAGTTTCAAGCATTTCGCATGCCTTGCTCTCATGTCATAGCGGCATGTTCGCATGTTCGCTTGGACCCAATACAACATATATCCCCCGTGTACACGGTAAAGAGCACTTTAAGTGTGTACATCAATACCTTCTCCGTGTTGGAAAAGGAGGATTACTGGCCTGCTTATGAAGGGGACATTGTTTGGCACAATGAACAAATGCGACGGAAGAAAAAGGGGCGCCCGAAAAGCACTCGTATTAGAACTGAAATGGATACGGCCAAAAAATAATAAGATTACGCGGTACATGTCGTCTTCCTGGACACAATCAGAAAAATTGTCTAAATATTGGGTCTAGCTCTGCAACATAACTTTTTTATAGCAAACTATCTGGAGTGTTTAATTTGTTGTACGCAGTATATTTCAATATAAATTCGAGTTATCATTTTGAGTTCAATTTATCATTCGATTACAACAACTTTCACATCATGACACAAAAAATTAGAACACCACATACTCGGGACAACAATAAAATAATATGATAAACAGATAAAACAACTAAACAAATCATAATATCTAAGAGATAAATACCATCAACATAATATCCTCTGGTCCAAGCATCATCATCATAACATCAGTGTCGCATCTCACCTTTTTCTATGATCGACTTACTCCATTTTCATTCCTCACTGTTATGTGCCTTTCTATTTTTCTGATTTGTTCACCTTCAGGAATGTCTCATTCCAACCAGCGAATCAAGTGCCTCTAAAAATGCTCGAACATTTGCGTGTTCTATAGTTTGATCTTCACCGGAGGCTTTGTCGCTGAAAAAATAACATGTGCATCTCTTTTGATCAGTGAAAACTTTGGCAAGGGAGTTGAACACATTTTCTAAGAGTTATGTAACAAATGATGTGGAAAAATGAAGAGGGTGGGTGGTTGTATTTATAGAAAATTGAAATTACACTGTAAAGCCAAGGAGGGTGGCGCCTCCTCTCAAAAACACATGCATGCGCCACACTGCATGGCTTTACAGAGGAGGACAAGCTGTAAGTTCAGATGCGCCTAAGAGGGGGGGGGGGTGAATTAGGTTCTTTAAAATTTTTTCTGAATTGTATGAATATTTTCGCACGAGTTTCTTTTCTTTCTTTTTCTGATAAGTGATAAAAGCAGTAAATGCGGAAAGTAAAGAACACAATGATGTATCCTGGTTCCCCTTACAGTCCGAGAGTACTCCAGTCCCCTTTCAACATGAAAGAGATTTCCTTATTGTTGGTAATTTGTACAAGACTACCTAACAAGCCAAGAACAATCCTCTTGGACCAAGAACAATCCTCTTGGATTTTCACTAAGACCACAAAGAGAACAATCCTCCCTAAGTGTCTTTCTTGTTTCCAACAATCCTGAAAACAAGTACAATAGTTTGTTTGATTTTTATAATAGTTTGAAAGATGAAAGAACAATGTCAATCACTTGATTGATCTTTTCTTATTCAATATGAAATTTAAGATGGAATACTCTTCTAAGTGCTCAAGAACAATTTTCAGAATGCATATGAAAATGATGAACAAAATATCTTGAGTATAAAGAGTATAATCAAAAGAATAGAAAGTTGTTAGTGATTGTTGTTGATTTTGTTTTTGATTATTTTTTTGATTGATTTTCAAAATTCTAAATGAAAATAATTTATAGTGTAGTAATACCTCTTCAATGAAACATAGCAATGTTTAAACCATTTTTACTAAAACAATGTATATGAAAAGATACAAAGATTGCCATGAAAAGGTGTTACCAAAGGTTGCTGAAAAAATAAATTTTTTCAAAATTTAAGGCACAACAACCGATTGCACCAAAGCAGCAATCGATTGCAGCACAACAACATTTAAAAAATTTGTAAAATATAACTATGACAACCGATTTTCATTGAGGAGCAATCGATTTCTCTAAAGCCAACATTCAAAAAATTTGAAAATAAAACACATGACAATCGATTGCTTCTAGACGACAATCGATTGTATGTCAAACAGAAGCAAAAGTTTCTTGGATGCAACTGATTGTCGTTGTATTACAATCGATTGCTTGTGTGCAAAAAAAATGAAAAAATATTATTTTCAAAGATTTTAAACAATTTAAAATATCCTTCTTTAGTCATACATAGTATATACTCAAAATATTATTTTAATAAAGTAAATGCATGATTAAAAATAGTTTTGAGCACTAAGAGCATAAGGTCAAAAATTTCATATACCTTAAGCCATAAGTCTTGAAAAGTTGATCTTGATCAATGAATCTTTGCTTGAGATAAATCTTCTATCTTGATCCATTCATTTTTGCATGCTAGATTGTCTTCATAAAAACACTTGGAAAGCTTGATTTCACAGTCTCCCCCTTTTTGATGATGACAACCATTGCTTGAAGTTTGGAGTGCATCTTGGTTTTCTCTAATCAAGTTGTTTAAAAACTCCCCATAAGTCAAAGACTCCCCCTTGATCTATTGCATGAGAGTTTTAAAGATTGCTTGCTTGCTGCAATTTGGGTTAGAGAAACACAAAAGAAACTACAAAGTCTTCTCCCCCTTTGTCATTAGCAAAAAGGAATGGGAAAGAAGATCATAACATTTTTCACATAGAAACAACATAGCATAAATAAAGTTTGCATACATAGACATAACAGAAACAAAGTGCACAAAACGAAAAGGATCACAATACACGAAGTGTCCTAAACGAAACTAGAAAAACGACATACAACATAAGAACATAAAGTACTAAGAAATATAATAACTTAAAAACTAATCATCCATGCCTTCAACAAAGTCATCATCATCTTGACCTTCACCATCATTGCCTTCATTGGGTTGAGGTTGAATGAAAGGGTAATGATAAGGTTGAGCTTCATAAGGAAGGACATTGGTATGGGCATAGAGATGAGCAAATTGATTGTTCATGTTGTTGTTCATGTATTGAAGATAGTCAAAAACTTGATTGTAAGAGTTTTCCATTGGTTGTGGAGGTTGGTTTTGAAGTGGTTGTTCTTGTGGAGGTTGATTTTGTGGAGGAGTATGAATGTATGTGATGGTTCTTTTAATCAGATCAAATTTGACGCCGGTTTTGGTATTACATACTTTCTTCGGAGTGATTTCATGTTTGGGGTCAGACATAGGCACCATGTGTTCACCAGACAAGGGAACATTGAACTTCTCAAAAACAAGGGTAAGCCAGGAGCCATAGGGCAAAGCAGAAGCATTTTCATTATGTAGTTCCATATGATGTAGAATCACATAAGACCAGTTGATTTGAATCCCATTCTTCATCGCATACAAAATCTGCATCTCACAATCATTGACATTGGAAATATTTGAGAACTTTGGCATAACCACATACGCCAAAAAGTAGTGGATCAAACAATCATCAATAGTGAGAATTCCTGCAGACCAAGAGTTCCTCTCCGGAGTACCACCAAGTAGTCTTTACCTTTTCTGAATAAAATCACGCTCGGGAATTCTTGTAATTCCATAGTAGAAGTCTCTTTTGTTGTAGCCAGGCAGATTTGCATTTGAGAGAAGTTTAATGCAAGCACCATCATTTGGAATACCCAAAGCTTCACCAAAATTCTGCACTGTGAGTTCTATAGGAACCCCTTTGACATTTGAAATCATGCAACCTCTAGAAATGGTTAGATTGCTGTAGAAAATCCTTACCAAAGTGGGGTAAATGGGTCCATTAACACCAATCAACTTGTATATCCCTTGAGATCTAAATAATGCTGGAAAACTAAAGCATTCAGAATAAAAGTTATCAAGATTACCGAACCTTGCTAGAAGAACCGTCATCCTCTGAAAGTGAGACACAAATATTTCCCTTTGGCTTCTTGATGGAATGAGTCTTGAGATATCATCACCTTGAGATGAGGAAGAAGCTTTTCCCTTGCCTTTCTTTGATGTTGACATGGTGAGAGATGAGAGAATTGGAAGGGGAAAGGGTATTTGGTGTTTGTAGGGTTTCTTGAGATAAAAGAGGATATGTGAGGCTTAGGTTTTGGTTGAGCTTTTATAGAGAGATATGCATTAAATGGATAGGTATGGCATGCAATGGTTTAGTCAAAACAATAAAGACTTGTAGCATAGAGATTCTTAAGTGTGTAAGTATCCAAAAAAATTTGTCATAGGAAAGGACTATGCATTTAAAAGTTGTTGACCAAACACTTAAAACATTCAAAAAGAGAATAAGAATCTTTGTACAAAATAAATATTAGTAATGGCAATGGAAGAGAAATAATAAAAGAGAGTGTAACTGAAAAAAAAATAAAAAAAATTCAAAAATTTGAACTGTGCAATCAATTGTCGTTTGATGACAACCGATTGCATCCTTTGTAAAATGCCGACAGGGGAGAAAATAAAGAAGAAGCAACTGGTTGTCGTGGAGTGACAACCAATTGTCATGAAGACAAAATCTAAATTTTTTTAGATACAACCGATTGTCACTCTATGACAACCGATTGTCATTAGTGAAAAAGTGAAAAATACTTAATTTTTGTGCATTTCATGGTCATATATCATAAGTTTAGTAATAAAAACATGGATTGAGACATATTACCATAAAGTTAAGATTAAAATCATAGCCATGTACCTTAATTAGATAATGTCATTTTCGTCCAAGATACCTAGCTCTCTTCGGATCTTGAAAAATGGTTCTCTTGGCAATGGTTTAGTGAAAATATCTGCTAGTTGATTATGTGTATCCACGAAGGTGACTTCAACATCTCCTTTAAGCACATGATCACGAAGAAAGTGATGTCGAATGTCGATATGCTTTGTTCTTGAATGCATCACATGATTTTTTGTAATGTTGATTGCACTTGTGTTGTCGCATCAGAGTGGAATGCATCCAAGGTCGAGTCCGTAGTCACGAAGTTGTTGCTTGAGCCATAGAATTTGCGCACAACAACTACCCGCTGCAATATATTCCGCCTAGGCCGTACTAAGAGCCACACAAGATTGTTTCTTGCATGCCCAAGAGACTAATGCATTTCCCAAAATGTGACAAGTGCCACTTGTGCTTTTTCTATCTGTTTTACATCCTGCATAATCAGCGTCAGAATAACCAATTAAATTGCATATATTACCTTTTGGGTACCATAGACCGACATTGGTTGTTCCTTTGAGATATTTCATGATTCTTTTTACCTCCATAAGGTGAGATTCCTTCGGGTTTGCTTGAAATCGTGCACACATACATACACTGAACATGATGTCAGGACGACTTGACGTCAAGTATAGCAATGATCCAATCATGCCTCGATATTTAGTAATATCAATAGAAATACCAGATTCATCTTGATCAACATAAGAACCGGATCCCATTGGCGTGTGCATTGATTTGAAATTATCCATATCAAACTTTTTCAAAAGTTCCTTGCAATATTTTGATTGATTGATGAAGATACCATCTTTTAGTTGCTTAATTTGCAATCCAAGGAAATAGTTCATCTTGCCCATCATAGACATCTCAAATTCTCCTTGCATCATCAACGAGAATTCTTTAATCTTCTTTATGAACAAGGTCTTATCCACTTTACCTTTCTCGAAACCTTTTTCGCATAAGAAAGTACTGAGTCTGTCATACCATGTTCTAGGTGCTTGTTTTAAGCCATAAAGAGCTTTTCTCAACTTAAAGACATGTGAAGGATTCTTGAAGTCTTCAAAGCTCGGGGGTTGTTTCACATAGACTTCTTCATTGATGTAGCCATTTAAGAATGCACTTTTGACGTCCATTTGGTAAAGCTGAAAATTCAATGAACAAACGTAAGCAAGTAAAACATGGATAGCTTCTAACCTTGCAACCAGATCGAAAGTTTCTTCAAATTCAATTCCCTCTTCTTGGTTGTATCCCCGGGCTACCAATCTTGCTTTGTTTCGGACAATTATACCGTTCTCATCAAGTTTGTTTTTGAACACCCATCTTGTACCTATGATGTGTTTGTCACTTGGTCTAGGAACAAGTTCCCAAACTTGATTTCTCTCGAACTGATTTAATTCTTCTTGCATAGAAATTATCCATTGGTCGTCTCCTAATGCATCGTCGACTTTGGAAGGTTCGATTTGAGAAACAAACACCATGTTCAAGCAAGCATCTTTGAGATTCAATCTTGTTGAAACGCCTTGACTTATGTCACCGATGATTTTATCAATAGGGTGATCTCTATGGGTTCTCCATTCCTTAGGAAGATCATTGACATTTGATTTATCCAGAATTTGTTCTTCTTGTTGTTCCAATTGATTTTCATTATTGGTCTTGGAGCCATCTTCTTGAGGAATATCAAGGTTGTCTTTGTCGTTGTTAAGGACAAAACATTTGCAGCCAAAGACATGAAAGAATGAAATATTTGGTTTCCTTCCTCGAAAGAGTTCATATGGAGTCTTCTTCAGGATAGGTCGAATATTAACTCTATTGCTTACAAAGCATGCCGTGCTTACCGCATCCGCCCAAAAGTATTTTGGAAGGTTTGAATCACTAAGCATTGTCCTTGCAAGTTCAATAAGAGACCCATTCTTCCTTTCTACAACTCCATTCTATTTAGGAGTCCTTGGTGCGGAGAAATTATGTGATATTCCATGTTCTTCACAGAAAATCTTCAAAGGAGGAATTCTGGAATTCTCCACCATGGTCGCTTCTTATGGAGGCAATAGATAGTGACTTCTCATTTTGAATTTGCTTTTCATATTTCTTGAACGCCTTGAATGCATCATTTTTCTGCACTAAAAAGAGTGTCCAAGTATATCTAGAAAAGTCATCAACAATAACTAGAGCGTATACATTACCTCTGAAGCTCCTCGTTCTTGAAGGGCCAAACAAGTCCATATGAAGCAATTGTAGTGGCCTAGTAGTGGACACCACATTCTTGTATTTGAAAGTTGATTTTGTTTGCTTTCCCTTTTGACATGCATCGCAAAGTCTATCTTTGATGAACTTTATCTTAGGCAGCCTAACAACAAGGTCATGCTTAATCAATTTGTTTAAATGTTCCATATGAATATGAGCGATTCTTTTGTGCCATAGCCATGAGTCGTTGTTGTTTGCCATGAGACATTTAACCTTCAAAGACAAATCGTTAAGAGAAATCATAAAAATATTATTTACTCTTTTACCTTTAAGTTTAGCCTCATGTGTGACTTCGTCTTCTATCAAACATTCATCTTTAGTGAACTTGATCTTGAAGCCTTTGTCACATAGTTGGCTAATACTTAGAAGATTGTGCTTTAGTCCTTCAACATAAAGAACATATTCAATTGATGTGAAAGGTGGACCACCAACTTTGCCTATGCCAAGAATCTTTCCTTTGTTGTTATCTCCATACGTCACATAACCCTTGGCCTTAAGCATTAGATGTGAAAATTTGTCGATATATCCCGTCATATGCTTGGAACAACCACTATCGAGATACCATAGATTTGAAGTGGTCGTCAAGCTTACCTACAAAACAAGATTAGGTTTTGTTAGGTACCCAAGTTGCTTTGGGTCCTTCATAATTAGTTCCTTTCTTAACCCACACATAATGCCCATTTGCCATGCCAAAGTTTCTAACATAACAAGCATTAGGTGTGTGTCCTCGAATACCACAATAGAAACAAGTAGGTTCAAATTTACTTCTATATCTATAAGGATAAGATTTCTTTTTAGAGGGTATTTTCTTTTTAGGATAGTGATGAACTATTTTGGGAGTGATTTCTTTCTCTTTGGTTGGTTGATCGCTAGCCTTGACAAAGATGGTTTTGTTGGTACTTGGTTTTGAAAATTTTGAATATCCAAGACCACTTTTATCATTTGAGTATCTTTGTTGGATAAGAACACCTTCCAATCCAATTTGTCCTTTTTCATACCTTTCAATAACCCTTTTCAATTGGACAATTTGGAAAGAGAGAGATTCACACTTTGTGCATACAAAATTCTGTTTTTCATCACTAACTTTTTGCTTTTCATCTTTGAGATCTTTTTCAATAGATCCACATTTTTCTTCCAACGATGCAATTTGTTTCTTTTGTGATGAGATATTTTTGTAAAAAATTTTGCATTCATTTAACAGTTCATTTATAGCACCTTGTGCATCACTATCAAAAAGAGAGAATACGTTACTAACCTCATCATCTTCGCTTTCGGAGTGGTGTGATGCCATTAACGCAAGATTTGCACTTCCGTCGCTATCAGAGTCGGATGACGAACTTAGTTCAACATCTTCCCATGCAACATATGCTTTCTTATCTTTTGAATCCTTCTTGCCTTTGTAGCCACTTTTCTTTGAAAGTTTTGGACAGTCCGGTTTAATGTGACCTTGTTTACCACATTCATAACACGTAACTTCTTGTGTTGATGAGGATCCTTCCTTCTTCTTGAAGTGTTTCTTCTTCTTTGAGTGCGAGAAGGCTTTGTCATTTTTACCAAAGAATTTTCCAAGTCTTCTAACGAGAAGCATGAAGTTTTCATCTTCATCAGGATTATCTTTCTTTTCGTCTTCCTTGGAGTCAATCTTTAAGGCAATGTTCTTATACTTCTTTTCTTGATTTTCACGCTTTTCCAATCTACCAAGTTCTGTCTCGTATTCTTGAAGTTTTCCGAACAAGGTTGCGGATGTCATAGTAGCGAGACTCTTCTTTTTTGAGATTGCCGTTACCTTTGGTTGCCATTCTCTAGTCAAGGATCTGAGCACTTTTAGATTCAATTCATCATTAGTCAATGTTTTGCCAAGTGCCCTTAGATGATTTGTTAGATGCACAAATCTCTTTTGTAAATCAAGAATGGATTCTCCGGGTTGCATGCAGAACAATTCATATTCTTGACTTAACGTATTAAGTCTCGATCTCTTAACTTCAGCTGTTCCTTCATGTGTTTCAACCAGTGTATCCCAAATTTCTTTTGCCGTTGTACATGTTGAGACACGGAAGAATTCATCCATACTAAGTGCACTTTGAAGGAGGTTTATTGCCTTTTTGTCATACAAGACCTTTTTCTTATCATCATCATCCCATACAGTTTTAGGCTTTGATGAACCAACGCCGTTTACAACAGTTACCGGAACAAAAGGACCATTTTGGACAACATCCCATATTTCTTCTCCTTGTGCTTCTAGATGAGCCTTCATACAGATCTTCCAGAAATCAAAATATTCACCACAGAATAGAGGAGGCTTGTTGCTACTGCCACTGTAACACCCCTTCTAATTACCCCAAATAATAGGCAAGAATTAAAATCAGAGAAAATAAATTGCACGGAAGGGATGTCACAACACACATCACATTCCAAAATTTTAAAGAAAAACGGACAGGGTACGTTTGTAAATTTAAGCATATCAACACAAAACAAACATACATAAATATTTAACTTCTTTCTCTCGTGCAAACGCAACGGAGTTTCAATATTTAACTTCATCTCCATTCATGGAGGAATCAAAACATAATTCAAGGCATCAAGCCATGATAATTTCACATAAAGCATATGTTATCAAGTCTCACATACACAAAATAATATACACAAAGTAAGGATTATATACATCATAATCCGAATACAAAATAGACGAGTTCGACACTAAATATACCCCCCCCCCCAGGTGTTACTACCAGAGCATCGACTCGACTCTAATCAAAATAAAACAGATTGCAATCCAATGCATCCGCTAACTAGCGCCTCGCGCTACCATCTTCGGTACCTGAACAATGCCATCAAAAGCATTTTCAAACAGAAGGGTGAGAATTCCAATAATCATATAACGTGTAATTAAGGTAAAGCAATGGCAATAAATAAAGCAACACATCATGATCATATTCATTTTATCGCATATAGTATCCGTACTCAAGGAAGCCATTTCCAACACATTAACCATATAAACCAATTATCCGAATACTCACTTCATTGGCACATAACCATTATTCAAACAACAACAATATTGGCACATAACCAAACACATCAACACACATACACAATATACACAATTATGCATGTGACTCACAACACGACTCAACACATGCGAATGCGGTACCGACTTGTGGACCCAAAGTTCCACCGCTTATTTTTCCATATAGGGTCAAAGCCACTACGTCTATTTCCACTATAGGATCAACGCCTATTTTTGTGAACCCATGTTTCACCGCCTATGTTCCCTTTCCGGGTCAAAGCCACTACGTCTATTTCCATTCAAGGATCAACGTCTATAAAATATGAATCCACTATTTCACCGTCTCTATTTCAAGACCAACCATGCCATGCAATGTACAACCAACAACTCATATGCAATTAAGACCACTTCCGACCTTAACATACACATACCACATATTCCAACACAATGAAATGCCAACAATTGTACATGCATTGCAATTATAATTCACAAATCAAGTAATGTACAAGTTTAAACAATGTTACTTCCATGATTTATTCAAATCAAACACAATTTCATAAACCGGAAGCATTCAACTTAATTCGACTTCACCTGCAAAAATTCCATTTTTCAACAAAAATGTCACCCAACAGATCAACCAAAATTACTACCATAAACCGCATAATAATTTGGACTATTTGGACTAAAATCGGTTAATTAATTATCGGCCAAAAATTCTATTATTTTTTTTTACTTTATAAATCCTACAAAATTATTTATTAAAGATATTAAATCATTATTATTAAATATTTTGTATTGCTACAGTACCAAGGCATATGCCATTAAATATTACTTCTTATTATCCCTACTGTGCTAGCAAGCTAAGTGCCTTTGATTTCTACTTCCAAGTGTTATGCACTACTGTATTTGCAAGCTGTATGCTATTGATTATTAATTCAATTCAATATTGCTACAGCAAGCATATGTCTTTTATGCTATAACAATCTTGCGCTAAAGTATGCTAAACAAGTGCCATTAGATATTAATTTATTGCAACGCTACAGTATTTTAAATAACCACTACTAAGTGCTAACTTATTCAAAAAAAAAACAAAAGCCATTAAGTAATATTCAATTCACGCTACAGGATCAACGCATGTGCCCCTACATACCACTTCTTCCATTTGCGCTACAGTAAACAAGAATTATCCTAAATACTATTTCCTATATTAACACTACAGTAACAGAGCATGGAAATTTTTTTTTTTTTGCAAGAACAAAATACTAAAGCACTTATATATATACATAACTAATTAAATTGGGTCCTAAATCATCTCTCAATTTCATCAATTTACCAATTTTTTTTCATCATAACATAGTAGTGAAACTAATACCCTAAACCCCTAATTTATTCCAAAATCAAAACTATAAAATCACACACTAAATAATTGGTGGAAGTCAAACCCTTACCTCTAGTGTTGATTTTCTTGGAACAAGATGATGATTTTGTAAAACAAACCCTAGCCTTCTTCTTCTCTTCTCTTCTTCTTCTCTCTTTTCTATCTTCTTTCTCTTCTTACCAACTACTCTTACTAACTCTACTTTTCTATTTTATAAAACTATCCTTCTACTACTAACTTTCCTCCCTCTATCTTTCTAAAATTATAATTTGGCCCCCAACAATTATTTAATTCAAATTATAATATATAACTCTATTAAAACAATATTACACTAGATAATATTTATTCTATATAAACCTAATCATGCCAATTAATCAAACAAAGTCAAATATTACTACACACCAAATTAATATTATTCAAAATAATATTTCGACATAATAAATATTTTTATTTCATATTACCCAATTAATATTTTAATCGATATCAATTGAATATATTTCTCAAAATAGATATAATTTAATAGTTTTGGAAAATAATTAATGAAATAACATTTAAATATAAACGGCGTGTTACAACTCTCCCCCACTTAAAAGATTTTCGGCCTCGAAAATTACCTCTAAACGAACAATTCAGGATAGGAACCCCGCATCCGACTTTCAAGCTCCCACGTCACATTACCATTCGCCGAACCACCCCATGCAACTTTAACCAAAGTAATCTCTCTTCCTCTTAGTTGTTTCACCTTTCTATCTTCAATCCTCACCGGTAAAACCTCAACCGTCAAATTGTCTCTTACTTCCAAATCATCCGCTTGAATAACATGAGACGAATCCGCGATATACTTTCGTAATTGCGAAACGTGAAACACATCATGCAAATTTGAAAGTGATGGCGGCAATGCAATCCGATAAGCCATACTTCCAATCCGCTCTGAAATCTGATAAGGACCAATAAACCGAGGTGTTAACTTCCGCGATTTAAGCGCCCTTCCAACACCCGTAGTTGGATTCACCTTCAAAAACACATGTTCATCCTTCTTGAACTCAAGAGGTTTCCTCCTCTTGTCATAGTAACTGTTTTGGCGATTCTGAGACACTTTCATCTTCTCTCTTATCAATTTGATCTTATCCGTAGCCTCTTGAACCAATTCCGGACCAACTATAGCACTTTCTCCCGTCTCGTACCAACACAAAGGTGTCCTACACCGTCTTCCATACAATGCCTCAAAAGGAGCCATGCCAATGCTAGAATGAAAACTATTATTATAAGTAAACTTAATCAAAGGCAAATGACTCTCCCATGAACCTCCTTGATCCAAAACACAAGCACGCAACAAATCCTTAAGTGACTGAATTGTTCTCTCCGTTTGACCATCCGTCTGAGGATGATAAGCGGAACTCAATCTCAGCTTAGTACCCAAGGCTATTTGTAAACCTTCCAAAAATCTTGAAGTGAAACGCGGATCTCTATCTGAAACAATACATGTAGGAATACCATGTAAACAAACAATCCGTTCCACATACAACTTAGCAAGCTTCTCCATAGTGTAATCCATCCTAATCGGAATAAAGTGTGCAGATTTAGTCAATCTATCCACTATGACCCAAATAGCCTCATGGTTACTCGGAGTCCTCGTCAAACCAGAAACAAAATCCATCGAGATACTATCCCACTTCCACTCGGGAATAGACAACGGTTGCAACAAACCCGAAGGCTTCTGATGTTCAATCTTAGACTTTTGGCAAACCAAACAAGCATACACAAACTCAACAATTTCTTTCTTCATACAAGGCCACCAAAACAGCTTCTTTAAATCTTGATACATCTTCTTAGCACCAGGGTGAATACTTAACCCACTTCTATGACCTTCCTCAAGAATCCTCTTTTTCACATCCCCCACATCGGGAACGCAAACTCTATCATGACATCTCAAAATTCCATTCTCATCAATCCTGAACTCTCCACCTTGACCTTGATTCACCAAAGTAAACTTGTCAACCAAAACCAAATCTGACTTTTGCCCTTCTCTAATCTCTTCCAAGACACCACTAGTAAGCTTCATCATACCAAGCTTCACGCCAAAATAAGTCTCTTCACACACTAAACTCAAATCTCGAAATTGCTCCAACATTCCCATTCTTTAACCATCAACATAGACATGTGTAAAGACTTTCTGCTCAAAGCATCTGCAACCACATTTGCCTTACCAAGATGGTAATTCAAACTGAAGTCATAATCTTTAAGAAACTCTAGCCACCTTCTTTGCCTCATATTCAACTCTTTTTGATCAAACAGGTATTTCAAACTCTTATGATCGTTAAAGACGTCGAATCTCGACCCAAACAAATAATGCCTCCAAATCTTTAACACAAAAACCACCGCTGCCAACTCCAAGTCATAAGTTGGATAATTCCTCTCATGCACCTTGAGTTGCCTCGAAGCATACGCCACAACCTGCCCATTTTGCATTAATACACCTCCTAAACCCATTAAAGAAGCATCGCAATAGACCGTAAACGGTTCAGATGGTTTAGGCAAAATCAAAACTGGCGCAGTTGTCAACCTTCTCTTCAACTCTTGGAAACTATCTTCACACTGTGGAGTCCACACGAACGCTTGACTCTTCCTAGTCAATTGTGTCAACGGTAAAGCTAGCTTGGAAAAGCCTTCAATGAACTTACGGTAATAACCCGCTAAACCAAGAAAGCTTCGAATCTCAAAAACTGACTTTGGAGATTCCCATTCTGACACGGCTTCTATCTTCGAAGGATCCACAGCAATACCTCCACGAGATATCACGTGACCAAGGAAACTCACTTGTTCTAACCAGAATTCACACTTCGAAAGTTTAGCAAACAAATGATTTTCCTTCAGAATTGACAAAACAATTCTCAAGTGTTCGGCATGCTCTGCTTCACTCTTGGAATAAATCAAAATGTCATCGATGAACACCACCACAAACTTATCCAGAAACTCATGAAAGATTCTGTTCATATACTCCATGAACACACCAGGTGCATTCGTAACACCAAAAGGCATCACCGAATACTCATAGTGTACATAACGAGTTCTGAACGCAGTTTTCTGAATATCACCCGCTTTCACGCGAATCTGATGATAGCCTGACCTCAAGTCAATCTTGCTAAACACACACGCGCCCACCAGCTGATCCATTAAATCATCAATCCTTGGCAAAGGATACTTGTTCTTAATGGTCACTTTGTTTAGCTGCCTATAATCCACAGAAAGTCTCATTGTTCCTTCTTTCTTCTTCACAAGTAAAACTGGAGCACCCCACGGACTCACACTAGGACGAATAAACCTTTTGTCAAGCAACTCTTCCAGCTGACTCTTCAGTTCCACTAGTTCCGACGGTGACATCCTATAAGGAGCCATCGAAACAGGACTAGTACCAGGAATTAAGTCGATGGAAAACTCTACCTCGCGCTCAGGAGGTAAATCCGTAATCTCTTCAGGAAACACTTCAGGAAATTCGCATACCACAGGATAATCCTTTCTTACTCTACCATCTTCCAAAACCATACTCCATAAGCATAAACAACCCATCTCCGTTCTTCACACTCTTCTCAACTTGCTGTGTAGACAAGAAAACCACACCATCTTTCTCGGACTCGAGAAAAAGAACAGCCTTAGCAAAACAGTTGATATAGACATGGTTGGCTTTCAACCAGTCCATGCCCAGAATCACATCTATCTGATGCAAAGGAAGACACACGAGATCAACTTCGAAATCTCTTCCGCACATGCGCAAAGGACACTTCAAACAAACAACTGAAGTAGAAACTGAACCCATCGCAGGTGTATCTACCTCCATACTTCGATCCAAAGTAGACAAGACAAGGCCCAATCTCTTGGCACAATCTAAAGCAACAAACGAATGCGTCACACCCGTATCAATAATAGCAACCAAAGACACATTAGAGATAAAGCATGTACCTCTGATTAGACGTTCCTCAGTAGAAGTCTCTGCTCCAGATAAAGCGAATACTTTTACAACTTCTTTCTTTGGCTTTGGACATTTGGTACTTATGTGGCCTCGCTCACCATAATTAAAGCAAGTTACACTCACACCAACTCTACAATCCACCGCTTTGTGACCCACCCTGTCACACTTGAAACACTTAACTATCCTTTGGCGACATTCCATAGCATGATGTCCCTCTTTACCACATTTAAAACATTTGATTGGAGTAGTCACTCCCCCACTCGGACTCTTTCCACTACTTATTGGTCTCTTTCCTCTTCCATCATAAGGCTTAGGACGCATCTGTCCCTTACCTCTTTTCTCACTCAAGCTCTTGTAATAAGCAGTGCTATCCCGACTGTCTTCGTCGTAGATACGACTCTTATTAACCAACTCAGAGAATCTTGTAATCTGCTGATACCCAATCGCCTTCTTTATGTCCGGCCTCAAACCATTAACAAACTTAAGGCACTTCGACCTCTCAGCATTAACAGTGTTGTAGTGAGGACATTATTTGATCAAATCTTGAAATTTAGCCGCATAGTCAGCTACCGAACCACTACCTTGTTTCAATTCCAGGAATTCAACTTCCTTTTTACCACGAACATCCTCCGGAAAATAATTCTCCAAGAATGCATCTTGGAAAATTTCCCAGGTCACCACAACCTGCTCCTCCTCATACCTCTGACTAGCGTTGATCCACCAGTCTTCGGCCTCTTTAATCAGCATGTGTGTTCCGAATTGCACTTTCTGAGCGTCGGTGCAATTCATCACACGAAAGATTTTCTCAATTGCTTTTAACCATTCTTGAGCTTCCAACGGAGCATGCTCTCCCTTGAAAGTAGGCGGGTTGTTCTTTTGGAACTTCCCAAGAGCACGAAAAGCATCTTCAGTACCATCATGTGGCGCTTGAGTCGTTTGCGGCATCTGATTTATTGACCCCGCAAGCAACCTCAATGCCTCTGCTAAAGCATCATCATTCCTTCTACCAGCCATCTTCTCTACAACACAAAGTATTGATCGCGTTAGCCACACAATCAAATACAAGGATTTAACAAAATAAGACCTGACAACTGACCGACTATGCTCTGATACCACTATTGTAACACCCCTTCTAATTACCCCAAATAATAGGCAAGAATTAAAATCAGAGAAAATAAATTGCACGGAAGGGATGTCACAACACACATCACATTCCAAAATTTTAAAGAAAAACGGACAGGGTACGTTTGTAAATTTAAGCATATCAACACAAAACAAACATACATAAATATTTAACTTCTTTCTCTCGTGCAAACGCAACGGAGTTTCAATATTTAACTTCATCTCCATTCATGGAGGAATCAAAACATAATTCAAGGCATCAAGCCATGATAATTTCACATAAAGCATATGTTATCAAGTCTCACATACACAAAATAATATACACAAAGTAAGGATTATATACATCATAATCCGAATACAAAATAGACGAGTTCGACACTAAATATACCCCCCCCCCAGGTGTTACTACCAGAGCATCGACTCGACTCTAATCAAAATAAAACAGATTGCAATCCAATGCATCCGCTAACTAGCGCCTCGCGCTACCATCTTCGGTACCTGAACAATGCCATCAAAAGCATTTTCAAACAGAAGGGTAAGAATTCCAATAATCATATAACGTGTAATTAAGGTAAAGCAATGGCAATAAATAAAGCAACACATCATGATCATATTCATTTTATCGCATATAGTATCCGTACTCAAGGAAGCCATTTCCAACACATTAACCATATAAACCAATTATCCGAATACTCACATCATTGGCACATAACCATTATTCAAACAACAACAATATTGGCACATAACCAAACACATCAACACACATACACAATATACACAATTATGCATGTGACTCACAACACGACTCAACACATGCGAATGCGGTACCGACTTGTGGATCCAAAGTTCCACCGCTTATTTTTCCACATAGGGTCAAAGCCACTACGTCTATTTCCACTATAGGATCGACGCCTATTTTTGTGAACCCATGTTTCACCGCCTATGTTCCCTTTCCGGGTCAAAGCCACTACGTCTATTTCCATTCAAGGATCAACGTCTATAAAATATGAATCCACTATTTCACCGTCTCTATTTCAAGACCAACCATGCCATGCAATGTACAACCAACAACTCGTATGCAATTAAGACCACTTCCGACCTTAACATACACATACCACATATTCCAACACAATGAAATGCCAACAATTGTACATGCATTGCAATTATAATTCACAAATCAAGTAATGTACAAGTTTAAACAATGTTACTTCCATAATTTATTCAAATCAAACACAATTTCATAAACCGGAAGCATTCAACTTAATTCGACTTCACCTGCAAAAATTCCATTTTTCAACAAAAATGTCACCCAACAGATCAACCAAAATTACTACCATAAACCGCATAATAATTTGGACTATTTGGACTAAAATCGGTTAATTAATTATCGGCCAAAAATTCTATTATTTTTTTTTTACTTTATAAATCCTACAAAATTATTTATTAAAGATATTAAATCATTATTATTAAATATTTTGTATTGTTACAGTACCAAGGCATATGCCATTAAATATTACTTCTTATTATCCCTACTGTGCTAGCAAGCTAAGTGCCTTTGATTTCTACTTCCAAGTGTTATGCGCTACTGTATTTGCAAGCTGTATGCTATTGATTATTAATTCAATTCAATATTGCTACAGCAAGCATATGCCTTTTATGCTATAACAATCTTGCGCTAAAGTATGCTAAACAAGTGCCATTAGATATTAATTTATTGCAACGCTACAGTATTTTAAATAACCACTACTAAGTGCTAACTTATTAAAAAAAACAAAAGCCATTAAGTAATATTCAATTCACGCTACAGGATCAACGCATGTGCCCCTACATATCACTTCTTCCATTTGCGCTACAGTAAACAAGAATTATCCTAAATACTATTTCCTATATTAACGCTACAGTAACAGAGCATGGAAATTTTTTTTTTTTTTGCAAGAACAAAATACTAAAGCACTTATATATATATACATAACTAATTAAATTGGGTCCTAAATCATCTCTCAATTTCATCAATTTACCAAATTTTTTTCATCATAACATAGTAGTGAAACTAATACCCTAAACCCCTAATTTATTCCAAAATCAAAACTATAAAATCACACACTAAATAATTGGTGGAAGTCAAACGCTTACCTCTAGTGTTGATTTTCTTGGAACAAGATGATGATTTTGTAGAACAAACCCTAGCCTTCTTCTTCTCTTCTCTTCTTCTTCTCTCTTTTCTATCTTCTTTCTCTTCTTACCAACTACTCTTACTAACTCTACTTTTCTATTTTATAAAACTATCCTTCTACTACTAACTTTCCTCCCTCTATCTTTCTAAAATTATAATTTGGCCCCCAACAATTATTTAATTCAAATTATAATATATAACTCTATTAAACAATATTACACTAGATAATATTTATTCTATATAAACCTAATCATGCCAATTAATCAAACAAAGTCAAATATTACTACACACCAAATTAATATTATTCAAAATAATATTTCGACATAATAAATATTTTTATTTCATATTACCCAATTAATATTTTAATCGATATCAATTGAATATATTTCTCAAAATAGATATAATTTAATAGTTTTGGAAAATAATTAATGAAATAACATTTAAATATAAACGGCGTGTTACAGCCACCATCTCTGAACACAGAATTGTTGTTTGCGGAAGCCATTCTGGATCTAGTAGGAACAGGTTACCTATAACCTGCTCTGATGCCAATTGTAAGTTCAGATGCGCCTAAGAGGGGGGGGGGGGGGGCTGAATTAGGTTCTTTAAAACTTTTTCTGAATTGTATGAATATTTTCGCACGAGTTTCTTTTCTTTCTTTTTCTGATAAGTGATGAAAGCAGTAAATGCGGAAAGTAAAGAACACAATGATGTATCCTGGTTCCCCTCACAGTCCGAGAGTACTCCAGTCCCCTTTCAACATGAAAGAGATTTCCTTATCGTTGGTAATTTGTACAAGACTGCCTAACAAGCCAAGAACAATCCTCTTGGACCAAGAACAATCCTCTTGGATTTTCACTAAGACCACAAAGAGAACAATCCTCCCTAAGTGTCTTTCTTGTTTCCAACAATCCTGAAAACAAGTACAATAGTTTGTTTGTTTTGTATAATAGTTTGAAAGATGAAAGAATAATGCCAATCACTTGATTGATCTTTTCTTATTCAATATGAAATTTAAGATGAAATACTCTTCTAAGTGCTCAAGAACAATTTTCAGAATGCATATGAAAATGATGAACAAAATATCTTGAGTATAAAGAGTATAATCAAAAGAATAGAAAGTTGTTAGTGATTGTTGTTGATTTTGTTTTTGATTCTTTTTTTGATTGATTTTCAAAATTCTAAATGAAAATAATTTATAGTGTAGTAATACCTCTTCAATGAAATATAGCAATGTTTAAACCATTTTTACTGAAACAATGTATATGAAAAGATACAAAGATTGCCATGAAAAGGTGTTACCAAAGGTTGCTGAAAAAATAAAATTTTTCAAAATTTAAGGCACAACAATCGATTGCACCAAAGCAGCAATTGATTGCAGCACATCAACGTTTAAAAAATTTATAAAATATAACTATGACAACCGATTGTCATTGAGGAGCAATCGGTTGCTCTAAAGCCAACATTTAAAAAATTTGAAAATAAAACACATGACAATCGATTGCTGCTAGACGACAACCGATTGTATGTCAAACAGAAGCAAAAGTTTCTTGGATGCAACTGATTGTCGTTGTATGACAATCGATTGCTTGTGTGCAAAAATTGAAAAAAATATTATTTTCAAAGATTTTAAACAATTTAAAATATCCTTCTTTAGTCATACATAGTATATACTCAAAATATTATTTTAATAAAGTAAATGCATGATTAAAAATAGTTTTGAGCACTAAGAGCATAAGATCAAAAATTTCATATACCTTAAGCCACAAGTCTTAAAAAGTTGATCTTGATCAATGAATCTTTGCTTGAGATAAATTTTCTATCTTGATCCATTCATTTTTGCATGCTAGCTTGTCTTCATCAAAACACTTGGAAAGCTTGATTTCACACAAGCCATACAGTATGGCGCCTCCTCTTTAAATTGAGTGCATACGCCACACAGAGTGGCTACTCCTCTGTGTGGCGAAATTTTTTTGTTTGAAAAATGATCATTTTGGTAAAATTTTTGAAAATGTGGTTATTTGAGAATTTTTTTTTAAAAAAAGTGGTTATTTAAAAAAAAAAATCTTAAGTTTAACTAATTTGTTTTTAACAAGTAAATTAAAGCCTGGTTTTTTAAAAATATTTTTATAATAATATTAAAAAAAAAGGAATATACATTGACATTGTAAAATCAATAAGAGACACATATCTAATTAAATCTCATTTTTATTTTAAAAAAACTGACATGACATAACAAGTATAAAGATTTTGATTGTACGAGTAAAGTTGACTTACACATACATTAATTTTAAACTCTAATTTATTCTTATATTAAAAAATAATTTATAATGTATTACCGATGTAAAGAAGTATTATAAGTTTATTCAATCAAAATATTTTAAAATGTTAAATCATATAAATTATTTAAAATTTATAGTTTGATTTGGCGGGATATATAGTTGTCATTGATTGATAGTATACAAATATTTTATAATGTTAATGCACTATCTCTTTTCTCAAAATTTTAATATAAAAATTCAAATAAAAAATTGATTTAAAAAATTATTTTTAAAATTATTTTAGGTATTATAACTTTTTTTTGGATATTAAAATTTAAAAAAAAAACTTAAATTTAAGCAATTTCAAATAATTTTTTATAAAAAAAAATTGAAAATTTTGTGATTTTGACTAAGTTTTAATCTTCAATAATATATATTTATGTTACAAAATATCAAAGTTAATATTTCAATTTATAAGCAATGAATTAAAAAAACTTAACATTTTAACAAATATCTTTTGAATTTTTTTTTTGAAAATATAAAAAAAAATCATTTTCTTAAAGTGAAAACAAACAGGCCTTTAAGGCACAGACTTGACTTGGACTATCCAGTGTGTTTTTCACTTGTCCAATGAACGTGAATAATGGCATGGTCTTATACACCAACGTGAAGATTATTTAGTCAAGGAGGTAAACCACGCCCCCCGTGATTATAAGAGAGAAATGGTTTCCAGGTGTTCCATCCGAGAGGAAACAGGAGAATAATCATTCTTGGGTCCAAGGATCCAGGCCCAGTGGGTCTCTGTAAGTACCTCAACTTTTGGGTTGAAATGAGAATGATGATTATTCACCTAAAAACGATATATACAAAGTTTTTCATCATTATGCTTTAGCTGGCTCTAAGCATCATCAATAACCCTAAACATCACATTGAACCCTTCAAATATAGGGTTACCCTTCTTACATATTTTTAACAAGTACAATTGGTGTTCATCGCTGAGTCATGGTAAAACTGACAAGGACCACCTTTTTTATCTGACGATTAACTCGCTGCCCGCCTCTTCAACCCCCTTTGAATATGGTGAACAAGTGAGCAACAACCTTAACCGACACAGCTCTGGCGATAACTAAGATGCTATAGTGGAGATGCACACTACAGTGGGCGACCTACGTCACCCTAATCAGACCTTGGAGGATAATGTCCTTAACCTTCAACAGTGGCAGCACGAGGCCGATCCCACGGATAAAATGAAGTTTTTAGGACGCCAACCTCTATTTAACAAATTATGGGAAGCCCCTCTATCAGAAAGATTCAAGCCACCGTCATTGACAACATTTGATAGACGGAGCGACCCCTAGGAGCATGCCGCCTTCATTAACCTATAGATGGCGATTATTGGAGCCTATAATTCCTTAAAGTGAGAGCTTATCTCTAGTACCTTCAGGGACACAACTTTAAGGTAGTACATGAGCCTACCACGAATCTCAGTCACCAAATTCCAGAACCTAATAAAGAAGTTGGTCCATCAATTTTTAGCGAGCAAGCGTAGAAAGATGTCAACCACCAGCATGTTCAACATTTTCTAAAGCTCTTCGCAATCCTTTAAAGAACATCTCCCCCGGTTCAATGAGGCGACCATCAAGGTCATCCATCTGAATTAGGATATATTCATATGAGTCTTCTATAACGGGTTAAGGACTTTAACATTTTAATGAATCCCTGGACTAGAGGCCTGCTATTTCCATGGCAGAAATGGTGACGCACACAAAATGCTACATAAAGGGCGAGGAAAGCAAAGCAAAAAAGAAGGACGAGGATGCTAAAGAGCGTTCATCGGGCAATTTTGACTCCCCACAATAAGCACACAAATCATTACACATTGCATGTTAGAGACAAGGCGGCCTTAAAGCAGAGCAGAAGGACGAAGGTGCTAAAGAGTGCTCATCGAGCAATTCTGACTCCTCACAATAGGCACACAAATCATTACACATTGCATGTTAGAGACAAGTGACCTTAAAGTATAGAAGAAAATCTATGGAGACTTTCACACCCTTGAACAATTTCCGTGAACATATATGGAGTAAGGTCCTACACACACAATATTCCTCTTTTGTTAGCCCCCAAGTCAAATTTGAAAGGCTATCATTGGAATTATTGCAAAGATACCTATCTTGTTGCTCTTATTGAATATAAGCAGATAGCCATGTAGCATATTTCAATAGTCTTTTGTAGGAAATCATACAATGCTAAATTCCACATGATGAGATTTTTTATTGATCTATCCATTAGTAAATTATTAGCAGAGTGTGGTAGTTATTAACCTGAGTAAATTATCAGTAAACTCCACATAATCAGAGTTCTATTTATTTATCCTTTAATTATCAAGTTGGTCAACTGAATGTAAGTTATTAGCAGACTTAAAGATCATTCAAAGGATACTTAATAAAAGATCAAACAAATTAACAAAATAATGGCAACTTATATAGAATTAAATGCTACTAACATCATGCTAAACTTTTATAATTATATGGAATTAAAAGTGTGGAAGATATTGGATTGAACTCTATTGGGTCAAAGAATAGCTTCATGGTTTGATAAGTTCGACAGAGGTTAGTATGAAGTCGAAGGTCGCTCACATGCTGGTGTCGAAGAAGTGTATGTTGTAGTCAAAGTATGGTCAAGCATGCAGTTGTAGAAAATGCTAGAGTTGTTAGCATGTCAAATTGGGCCTATTGTTATGTCCAATTGTTTAAGTTAGATTGTACCCTGATTTATCTTATAATGGGTATTTGTGAAAAAACCCATTAGTTTAATATTTTAGGTTTATTATAAACAATATACTAGTCTCTCATCATTGCGTACTGCAAATCCTTATTAGGGTGATAAAGGTTAATTGTTATTCTTGTAACACTTGTAACTTTTTTAAAGAGAAAGTAAAGAATAGCAGTTATAACCAATCCTTGTTGTTCTTCGTGTTCCTCATTCTTTCCTACCCTATTTGTTTCTTGATCATAAAGAAACATTTTATACTTTGTTTCAAAGGAATATAATTTCACAATAAATTTGTCGCCTGAGCATGGAGGAGATGCTTTCAATAAAGTATGAGATTGAAAAGTTCATCGGAGTTAAATATTTTGGTATGTGGCGCTTGAAGATGAAAGCCCTACTAGTTTAGCAGGGTTATTTGGAAACCTTGAAGGGATTGACGACCATGGATGATGCGTTAACAGAAAAAGAAAAGACGACCATGATAGAGAAATCCCACGGCACAATCTTCTTGAGTCTTGGTGATAAGGTTCTTCCACAGGTATCTAAGGAGACGAAGACATCAGGGTTATGGGTAAATTTTGAAAGTTTGTACATGACTAAATTGCTGGTAAATTGACTCTACCTGAAGCAAGCTTTGTATTCATTCAAGATGACTGAAGACAAAGTATTGGCTGAGTAGTTGGATATGTTCAACAAGATGATTCTTGATCTTGAAAATATCAATGTCAAGATCGATGATGAAGATCAAGCGTTATTATTGTGTGCTTTTCCCAGATCATATGCTCACTTCAAAGAAACCCTCTTATATGGAAGAGAGTCCCTGACCTTTGAATAAGTTCAATCATCCTTGTATTCTAAGGACTTGAATGAACGAAAGAAGCATAAAAATTCGACGGTTAGTGAAGGTTTGGCCGTTAAAGGAAAATTCTTGTGAAAGGATGGTAAGTTCGATAAGAAGAAAGGTAAAAGTCAGTAGAAGTCTTACAGTGGTGAAGTATCTGGTATTCGATGCTATCATTGTAATAATGAGGGTCACACAAGAAAGGTGTGCTCTGAACGCCTAAAAGATCATGGAGGAAAGGATAATGGAAATGCAGTGAATTTTCAAGTTGATTTCGACTCATCTGATGTTCTTGTGGTTTCAACTAGCAACTTGAGTAAGGAGTGGATTATGGATTCAGGTTGCACTTGGCACATGACTTCAAACAAAGTCTTTTTCAAGGAACTATGTGATCAAGATGGTGGATTTATATTGCTGGAAAACAATAAAGCTTGTAAGATTGCATGTGTTGGACCTGTAAGATTCAAGCTCTATGATGAGTCAATAAAGTTGTTGACTGAAGTCAGGTATGTACCTAATTTGAAGAGAAATTTGATTTCTCTTAGTGAATTCGACAAGAAAGAATATGTTTTTCAAGGAGATGATAGTATCCTAAGAGTCATGAAGGGGTCGAAGGAAGTCTTGAGAGGCCTGAAGAAACAAGGCTTGTATACCCTTGAGGTTGAAGTTGTAAGTGGTTCGACAAATGTCTCATCCACGAAACTTTTGTTGAAGACAGAAATTTGGCACATGAGATTGGGCCATATTAGTGAAAAAGGTCTGGTCGAATTGGGGAAACAAAATTTACTTGGTGGAGAAAAAGTCAAAAAGCTGAAGTTTTATGAACCATGTGTATTTGGAAAATCTTGCAGAGTGAAGTTCAACAAGGGAAAACAAAGAACACATGGATCCCTTGATTATATCCATGCTGATCTTTGGGAGCCTGCAAGGTGTCCATCATATTTAGGAGCGAGATATATTCTATCCATAGTAGATGATTATTCTAGAAAGTTATGGGTATTCATCCAGAAGACTAAGGATGAAACTTTTAAGAATTTCAAAAGTTGGAAGACTCTAGTCGAAAGTCAAACTGGCAGAAAGGTCAAGAGGTTAAGAACTGACAATGGCCTTGAATTTTTGCAATGAGGCTTTTGATGGTTTTTGTGCTGCCTCTGGTATTGCAAGGCACAAAACTACTGCAGGTAATCCACAACAAAATGGTTTGGTTGAAAGGTTTAATCAAATTATTTTGGAGAGAGATAGTTGCATGTTGACTAATGCTGGGTTAAAGAAGGTGTTTTGGGCTAAGGCTGTTTCGACAATAACATATCTGATAAACATATGTCCTTCGACTGCATTAGATATGAAGACACCTGAAGAATTTTGGTCAGGACATCCACTAGATCTCGATAAACTGAGACTATTTGGATGCATAGCCTTTGCTCACATTAGGCAAGACAATGTCGAACCTAGAGCTCTAAGATTCATGTTCATGGGATACCCTGAGGGAGTCAAAGCTTATAGGCTATGGTGCCTAGAACCAGGTCACGAGAGGTGTATAACCAATCGAGATGTAATTTTCAATGAAGTTGAAATGGATTTCAAGAAAACTGATGATGTTGGTCGAAGTGTAGAAATAACTGACGAAGAGCTGGAACAGGGAGAGATTCCTATTGAGGTGGAGCATGTTGATGCTAAATTGCGTATCCCAGATGAAGTCGAAGAAGAAGCGAAATATGCAGAGGAAGTTGAGAACACTATCGATGACTATCTATTGGCAAGATATAGGTCGAGAAGAGTCATCAAGGCACAGTAGAGACCTGGGTATGCAGATCTTATAGTTTATGCCTTAATCTCTGCAAGTGAGGTTCTAGATGAAGAACCTAGAGACCATAAGGAAGTTATGAGGAGTCGAAATAAGAGTGAATGGCTGATGGACATGGATGATGAGGTGAAATATATTCATGATAACAACACTTGGGAACTGATCAAGAAACCTGTTGGATCCAGGGTAGTCAGTTGTAAGTGGATTTTCAAGTTAAGGAAGGAATCGAAGGAGTGGCGTCGAAAAGATACAATGTGTGATCGGTGGATCTGGAACTGACTGTTTAACGCTGGTTCGCGAAATGTCGCGGTAAGCAAGAGTCGCCACCGTCTTTTATTTTCTCCAAATGGAAAGGACAAAAGCACAGAAAAATTCCTTATAGAGATTGCTCTCGGTTCGGGAGGTAGATTATAGAAAGGGAAGGTGTTAGCACCCTTTCTATCCATGGTTATCCATGGGCTCTTAGATACTTGCTCATTTGTGTTTTCAAAAATGGTTTGTTTGCTTTTCAACTGTGGGTTTTAAAAAAGTTCTTTGAAAATTTCAGTTCGACTCTTGTATCGGTCCTCAAGAGTGTTTGAAAAATTGCTTTTTGAAAGCTTTTTGAAAAGGTGTCGGTGTGAAAAGAAGTTTTTGATTTTTGTTTTGAAATTAGAGCAAGTATCTAGAGTCGTCTACCTACCCTAAGGAATTCGTCTGTGTAGATGTCCTTAAAGTAGTGCCATCCCACCATTGAGAGGTAGGTAGCACCACCGTTGGAGGTGTTCGGGTCAATTCGAGGGTTCGGGACATGGTGATCACCAGAGCAATGTGAAGACACCTTAGAAGCTACCCTCATGCCAGGTTCCCGGATCACGAGGACTTACTAAGACATCCTCTACTCGACGATCACCTTTCGAGGCAAGGCAACAGTGAGGCGTACCCTAGGGGTGGTGTGTGAATTTGTATGTCGTTTTCATTGATATTTATCTTGTTCATGTCGTGGGTGATCTACGCGTTCTTTTTATTTTAGTCATTCATTCTTGCATGCTGTTTAACAGTTAAAAATTGCGAGAAAGGTAAAATTCTAAACTATTACAAAGGCGCGGGTCCACATCGCCAAAATTTCCAGGACCCGATTTGACAGAAAGTAAATAATTAAATTAAAGTGCGAAAGATTAAAATGTCCGAGTTTACAAGGCTTTGGGAGAGGTACATAAATATTAAAAGAAAAAGAAATAAATACGCGAATTGAATTAAAACTGGAAACGAGGGCGTTGGGCCCTTTTTAACGAAATTAAATTAAATTGTTAAATTAATTAAATTAAAAAGAAAAAGAAATTATTTTTTTGAGATTTTTTTGCATTTATGGTTTTAATGAGAAAGATTAATTGAAATTAAAATGTTAACCCTAATTCTAATTGTTTTTTAGTTTATTAAGAAAGTATTAAAGTTAAACCTAAATTAACCTAATTATTTACATGCAATTTTGATTTATAAAAATAATAGGAAATATTTAATTATTTAGAGAAAAGAAAAGAAAGGGGATAAAAATTAATCAAAACCCTAATTCTACCAATTTTAAGTTTATTAGAAAAATATTGGAATTAAACCTAATTTAATAGCTAAAATTAATGAATGATGTTTATTTACAAAATATTAATATTAAATAAAAATATTTATTTTTTGTCTCTTTTCTGGTTTTTATGTTATTTTGATATTTTTATGAAAATACTAAATTAAAAGAATTAATTAAAAAGAACAATAATTGAAATAAATAAAAAAATATAATGAAAGGAATATTGCAAACCTAGGGGGGTTCTGTCCCCAGTTGGAGGTCACAAGTTAGAAATCCAGGCCCAATAGCTTTGGCCTGGTTGACTTCTCATGCCAGCGTGTAACACCTTTGACTCATGTCCAGGATATTCTTCCAACTATGGCCCTTGGATTGATCTTAGCATGTGCGTGGCAAGCTGGATGGTGAGTTACATGGTAGACTCCCTGTATTGAAACTGCATAGGATGATAATCAAAGGAAAAATAATATGGAAAGGGGTGGGGACCTGGGGCTCGAACCCAGGTCCTGATGATTACCAATGCCTATGCCTGCCAAACGCGCTGCTTGAGTTCTTTGTATATCATATAACTAATAAATATAATAAAACAAAACAAATGTTAGTGCCCCTTTTTCGCGCGAAAATTTGAATCAACCAATTACTGATGGCCACCTAGTCATCTTCTTCATCGTTGTGTTTCTTTCCTGAAAATAAAAAAGGGTTAGCGGGGGTTTTAAACCCCCCCAAAACAAGCTTGTTTTCAAAATAGCGAATAAGCCATATGGCCTCATAAATTAGGCGCGAGGGTTCCATTGTTTTCGTCCAAACACACTGAATCCATTCATGGCATTATGATGTTCTAATTTTACAATAGCTGGAAACGCCCAAATCAAAAGCTTGGTAACCCTAAATATCTTTAATGGTGAATCCTTCAATGATGCATGAAAACTTAATCAAACCACACAGTTAGCTTTAGAATTGAACAATGAACATAAATCAAGTGTTAAAAATTACTAAAGATGCATGAATCGAGATGCAAGAATGTAAAAAATTTTCTGTACAGGACACCATCATTCTCACGTTTCTTGATGTTAGGATGGATGGTTTTGATTTGAAAACCTTCCTTGAAGCCTCAGGAAGGTGATGGAACAAGTCTCTTTGCTTGAATTGACCTGTAACCTAGTTTTCAGTTTCCAATTTTTTGACAAAAAATTCTACTTTGGTTCTTGAGTTTCTGCGCAGCTAAGAGGTCATGGGCACGAGGGTTTGCTTTGCACTTATGTATGGAAGGATTAGGGTTGAGAATTTGATCAAAAAATCCATGAATTGAAGGAATCAATATTTGATTTTTATGCCATAATTTTCCAAATCTTTTTCATGCTATTTTGGCTTCAATCATATCCAATCACCTTTGATTCTTTCCTAACCTGATTTACACGAAATCTTGGAGATATTTTATGCACAAAAAGACTTAAAACATTAGGTTTAGTATTTTTCACCTATTTATTTTAATTAAATGAATTATTAATGATTAAAAATCCAAATAAATAAAATAAAATGATAAAAAACTTCCCTTTGGGCCAAATGGTCGTGCACATGCCTTGGATGATGAATTGTGGAAGAAAAAGAGGCCCATTAGCATTTTTAGATCATTTGAAGCAATGTTGACTTTTCAAAATATCCAAAAATTTCCCAACTTCCACAAGGCATAACTTGCTCAATTTTTAAGCTTTGCTCATGTTCTTGGACATTTTGGAAAGGTTTTTGAGTCCTCTAACCAATGCCTTTGGTCCCATGTCATTTGGATTTACCAATATCAATTTATGGCCTTTGACTTAAAGTCCCTTTTTGTTGACTTTTGAAAATGACCTATAATGTTGAAATTGATAACTTTTTGTGAGAGCATTTCTTGGATTTGAAGTGTGAAGAGGAGTTGTAGGAAATGTCTTTCTATTCAAAATGAGCTTTGGATGGAATTTTTCTGATAATCCATGTGGAAGTTATGCCCTGGTCAAGTTACAGTTGACTTTTTCAACTGTCCAAATATGGAAACTTTTGCATCTTGAGACTTTTTGAGCCAAGCTTTGAGAATCATGATCAAGCATTGATCAAATGATGTTTGTGGCTTCAAAATGAGATGTTGACCAAAAATTTGAACTTTTGACTGCCAAATGACCATTTTGCCCCTACAGTTGACTGTAGTGCAATTAGGGTTTTTGACTGTGCAATTTTGTGCTGTAAGTCTTGAAACTTGGTATGAGGATGCTTGACCATGTTTGTTGGCATGTGGGACTTGATTGGACCCTTGGAAACTTCAATTTCTTTTTCAGAACCAAAACCCTAGTTTTGACTGTTAGGAGGCCCTTGCACTGTGCAACCCTTTGGGGAGATTTTGAAGCTTTGACTTGGCAAATTTTGAAGAATATGGGAGGGCAAATTTTGGGGTACAACACAATGCAAGGTTGGTCGCAATGGGTTTCACTCAGAAATAATGTATCGACTTCAATGATGTGTTCTCTCATATTGTGAAACACAGTTCCATTCGAATGTTGCTTGCTATGGTGGCACAGTTCGACCTTGAACTGGAACAAATGGATGTGAAGACTGCATTCTTGTATGGTGATCTAAATTAAATAATTGTGATGAGGTAGCCTGGAGGGTATTTGAAAAAGGGGAAGGAAGAATATGTGTGCAAGATGAAGAGATCTTTATATAGACTGAAAAATCTCCTTGACAGTGGAATAGGAGATTCGACAAGTTCATGACACACATAAGTTTCATTAGAAGTCAGTTCAACCACTGTGCTTACTTCAAATTTTGACCTGGTAATTCATTTGTTTTTATTTATGTGGATGACATTCTCATAGCAAGAAATAGTGTTGAAGATTTAATAAGGGTGAAGGATGAACTTAATAAAGAGTTCGACATGAAGGATCTAGGAGCTGCATCCAGGATTCTTGGGATTGACATCCGAAGAGATATAAAAAACAGTCAAAATTATGCTTATCTCAAGAGGCATACCTACGAAAGATGCTCGACAAGTTTGGTATGTCGAATTCAAATCCTGTTGTGACTCTGACAAACCCTCAATTCAAGCTGAGTATAGATCAGTGTCCCAGTACTGAGGTCGAAAGAGCTTATATGAATCACATCCCATATACTAACATAATAGGTTCTTTGATGTATGTTATGGTTTGTACTAGACCCGATATAGTACATGAGGTAAGTCTTGTAAGCAGGTACATCACGAATCCTAGAAAGGCTCATTGGCAAGCATTGAAGTGGATTATAAGGTACATAAATGGGTCTTTGAACAGAGTCCTAATTTATAGTGGAGCCTTAGGTGAAGATAATAAAGTAGTAATCGAAGGATACGTCGACTCTGATTATGCAGGTTGTGTGGATTCCAGGAAATCTATTTTTGGATATCTTTTCACTATGTTTGGCATAACAATTAGTTAGAAAACAACACTTCATAAGGTTGTAGCCTTATCAACCACTGAAGCAAAATATATCGCTTTCACTAAAGCTGTGAAAGAAGCATTGTGGCTTGAAGGTTTTACTAAGGAGATGAAACTTCAAGGTTGAGTTATCAATGTTAAATGTGATAGTCAAAGTGCAATACACATGTAAAAAAACCCAGCCTATCATGAGTGAACCAAGCACATCGATGTGAGGCTGCATTTTGTCAGAGGGGTAATCGAGCGTGGAGAAGTCCAAGTGCTGAAGGTTTCGAAAAATCAAAATATTGTTGAAATGATCACCAAGACATTGTCAAGTTGCAAGTTTTTCCACTGTATGCAGTTGATAAAGCTGCATGAAAAAAGTTAGTATGTTTTCTTGATGAAGTAGAGTTTGTTCCAAGATGGAGATTTATGGAAGATATTGGACCGAACTCTATTGGGCCGAAGGGTAGCTTCATGGTTCGACAAGTTCGATAGAGGTTAGCACAAAGTCGAATGTCGCTCACATGCTGGTGTTGAAGAAGTGTATGTTGTAGTCGAAGTATGGTTAAGCATGCAGTTGTCAAAAATGCTAGGGTTGTTAACATGTCAAATTGAGTTTGTTTGTTATGTATGTAATATGGTGGGAGAACTGACTTGGGTGTTTTTCATTTTATCACAATTGTTATGGATAGCAAGAGTCGCCACCGACTTTAATTTTATCCAATAAAGGAAAGGGTGAAAAGAATAGGAAAGACCTTTTGAGAATTTTCTTGAGTTCGGGGGGTAGGTTATGAAAAGGGAAGGTGTTAGCATCCTTTTCATCCATAGTTATCTACGCACTCTTATTTACTAGCTCACTTTGAAATGCTTTATAAAATGTGTTTGTGATTGTTTGAAAGTATTTTTGAAAGTGCCTTCGTTTAGGCAAACTTTGTAATGACTCTTGTCTTTATAAGAATGTATACAAAGTGTTGACTTTTGAAAATATTTCATTGAAAGTGTTGGTGCGTTGAAAGATGTTTGTTTTGAAATGTTTGTGAGCAAGTAACTACGAACGTTCTACCTACTCAAAAAAGTCTTTGTTATTTTCCTCCTCCTTTAGATAGTGTTATCTTACCATTAGTTAGTAAGAAACCTTATCATTGGATGTGAAGGGACGGGCGTGGGTCATCGTACAGTCATATAAGGCAACATTGTAGGATACCTTATCAATTTATCGTAAGGGTCTAAGATCGTTTACCGAAGTCAACGTCGAAGTGTCATCGAGGGACTACGATCTTGTAATCGAGGGTCTTTGCTAAAGTATCCCACGTTCGAGAGACATGACTGTTTTAAATCTGAGGCAACAAGTGTGGGTTACCCTAGAGGTGCAAGTGTGCAAATTGTATTGTTTTCAAGAACTTTTTCTTGAATTAGAGTTTTCTATTGTTTGATTTTAATTCTTGCTATACAAACCCTAATTACTAGCAATAATATTGAAAGCGATAAATTGCAGAAATTTAAAGTCCTGCGCTATTACAATACTTTAGGGGATGAGGATTACAAATTACAAATGGGGATGACAAATGAAAATAAACCCTAACTATTACAAGGCTTTGACAATTACATTTATAGTATAAAATGTGCAAAGAAATATAGAGAAAAGAAATTGAAAAGAAAGTTATTTTTATGATTTTTTGTATGGAAAGGTTTTGGTTAAACTAATTAATTGAAAAAGAAGTTAATTAATTAATTCCTAAAATATAAGTTAATTTAATTAAAAAAGAGGAAATTAAAATTAAACCTAAGACTAAATCTATTTCAATTAATTTAAGAAAATAAAATGTATTTTAGGGTTTTATGTTTAAAGGAAATAAAATAAAATAGAGATAAAAAATCAAAATTTAGTCTAAGTATTTAATAAAATATATTTTTGTATTTTTTAATTAAAATAAAAAATGATAATAATAATAATATTAAAATAAAAGAAAATAAAATAAGATAAAAATATAAATTAGAAGTCAGGGGGTCTGAAAATGAACTAGGAGGTTAATAAGTAAAAACAGTTTTTTGTGTTTAAGGCCCAAACAATTTTTATAATAAGAAAATAAAAATAAAGTATAATGGGCTACGTGGCATGGAGAAAAAATGGGCGAGGGTGAGAAAAATGACCAGGCCCATGGTGAAAGAGGCCCAGTGCGCTAGCAAACAAAAAATGAAACAAGGAAAATGTTAGAAAAATAAGCAAAATGTCTCGTTGGGGCTCGAACCCAGGACCTTATATACCAATGCCTTACGCGCGCGCTTCCTGCCACATGGATGGTTGTTTCATCTGATATAAAGACAACTTAAAATAAATATAATATAAAACAAGTCCATGACTGTACTTCATCTTCTTCCATGCTCCAGCCATAACTCTATAACTTTCTCAACTCTCAACCATTTCAGAAATTATAAACATCAAACTTGTTAGAAATTTCACCACGATTTCAAATATGTAAATAACTTAAGAAATGGATCAAAGATGAGCATGAATTTTAAATGATACCAAATTTAACATAATTTTTATGAAAGTTCAGGCTCAAAATTCTCACTACTCAGGCAACATAAATGAATTCTAAGGACATTGTTAGTTTCAGGGCTATGATGTCTACATTTTATCTTTTAAAATGGAAGGAAAATGATGCTTGTATGAAGAGTTAGAATTTCAGAAAACTTTCCTTGTAGATGGAGATTATATTTTGAGTTAGATCTCACTTCAAGGTGATGTAATGATCTGGTTAGCTTCCTTGAACTTCCCTGAAGTTATTCCAATAGTTACTTTGAGCTGAGAGTGTCTGAAATGTTCTAGAGAAGTCAAGATGCAAGTTTATGTTTTTGAAAATGGAGGATGGTGAAGATGGAGTTACATAAGTGTAACATGTATTGGGATGACTTTTATATGTGTTATAGAGTTTTGGTGAATGAAAAGAATGAAAAACACACGAGTGGTTTGTGAGATGGCTACCAAAAATAAAAAATGGTACAAAAGTGAGGCTTGAGAGAAATTCTGAGTTTGAGGGAGTTTGTGGGTATTTTCAGGCTTGTAATTTCGTGTCCTTGGCTTGTGAATGAAGATTCAATTTATAGACAAAGGTTTGAAAGCTTGGAGGGGTCAGAAGCAAGAGTTCACATGTTATGGTCATTTGACTTGTTTTTGAAGCAAGCTTGACAAGCATTGTTCCAAGGCAAGGTACAAGGCTATCTAAAGTGGTTAGGAACTTTAAACAGGCTTATCTGATTGTGTAGAGGATGCTTGTGTATAAAGAACAAATGCAAAGCTCGAGACAAGTTGACTTTGTGATTAAAGCCACTTTACTAGAATGGCAATGTTACTTTGTGCCATTAATGGAAATGCAACTTGGATAAGGACTCAAATGCTTGGACAATGGATATATCAGTTGTGTAATTAATTAATTATGGATAGAAACACAAGTTATAAGCCTGAAAAGTGAAGTTATGCAGCATAGGCTAGGGTTTTGATCAAGTATTCATCACAAAAATGACTTGTAATTCAAGAATGGATGCCAACTTCTTCTCTTCGATTCTCTTAGCTCAAAAATGATCTCTTCAAGTTTTTGGACATTTTTGAAATCTTGAAACATCCTCTACAAATTTCATTTTTTCTACTTTTGCTAAATCAAATTGTATCTATGTGAAAAATGTCCAAGAAGTTTGGACAAAAGATCTACCTAAACTAGGTCAAAATTTCACTAAGTGTTTAAGAAAAAGTGCATGACTTCATGGGCCTATAACTAAAAATCTAAGCATTTTTTGGACATGAGCCATCAAATATAAAGTTGTAGATTTCATCAATATCTACAACTTTCATGTTGAACATTTTCTTTGAATTATCTTGCATCTTGGTGAAAAATTGGCATGAAGTAGTGAAATTATCATGTACAAAAACACTTAGAAAATTTTCTAAGTCTTGAAAAGTTTGACTTTTTAAATTGACTTTTGACTTTATTGATTTCTTGATGACCAAGCTTCATATTTTTAAATGTCTTGATGAATCTTGACTTTTGAAACTTAATTTTGATCAAAAAGTCAAAGTTTGACTTTTGGTGTATCAATTGACTTTTCATCAGTTGACCAAATTTCATCTATCAATCATTTGATTTTGAGAGATGAATTGAGTCATGCAATTAGGTAAAAATGATATAATTGAATCCTTGAGATCATATTTCAAACCAATAATCATGTATTAGGTCAAAAATCAAGAATCAGTCATTCTAATCAAAAACCCTAATTTTGACCATTTTACCCTTTTGATGAATTGAACACTTTTCTTGAGGAATTGTGATCCAAATTTGATCAATTGATGAATATGACTTCAAAATGTTGATATTGGTCAATATATCTTAAAGTTTGACTGTAGGTTGACCACAATTGACTTTTTACTCAATATAGCTGATTTTCAGTCATCTAGTCAGTTGATTGAGCAAAATTGTGATCCAAGACTTGAAATTTGACATGAGTATTCTTGGAGGTCTATAATGAACCATGAAAATAATTTGGGGCATTAAAATTTCAATTTTACATGTGAAAATCAAAACCCTAATTTGAGGCCTCAGTGTTTAGGAGGTTATTTGCCTTAGCCAACTTTTGTGCAAGCTTGAGCTATTGAAGATCTTGTAAGAAATGTCTTGAGAAAAGTGAGGGCAAATTTTAGGGTACAACAACTACCCCTGTTCAATCTTCTTAAACCTTAAGATTTAGATTGGCGTGTTCGCCATTCGTGACTTGAAGGTGGAAGATGATTGAACACTAAAGTGCCCAAAAATTTGCACTCGCTGATGCATGAGGTAATGTTGTTGGTTTATTGTGTCGGGAATAGGCTTAAGGATGCCATTTGGAGAGGTAATAAAGAGTTACCGGAGATGGGATTATAGATGCCATCCAAAGTGACTGCTAATAGAGATTAGAAGAAGTACTAGAATAAACCTTTGGTCGATTTATACTGAAACAAAATATGTCTGAATTTATCTTTGACTGGGTATAAATCAGGATAAATATTAGGGTCGATTTAACTGAACCAGAGAAAGCGTCTACCGGAAGGAAATTAGGATAAATCGTTGGTCGATTTAAACTAAACCAGCAGAGGTCTTGAATAATCTTTAACTGGATAATGAATCAACATAAATCTCTGGAGCGATTTAACTGAACCAGAGAAAGTGTCTACCGGAACGGAATCAGGATAAATCATTGGTCGATTTAAACTGAACCAACAGAGGTCTTTGAATAATCTTTAACTGGATAATGAATCAGCATAAATCTTAGGAGCTATTTAACTGAACCAGAGAAAGCGTCTACCGGAATAGAATCAGGATAAATCATTGGTCAATTTAAACTGAACCAGCAAAGGTCTTTGAATAATCTTTAACTCGATAACGAATCAGCATAAATCTTATGAGCGATTTAACTGAACTAGATAAAATGTCTACCGGAACGAAATCGGGATAAACCATTGTCGATTTAAACTGAACCAGTAGGGTTCTTGAATAATCTTTAACTGGATAATGAATCAGCATAAATCTTAGGAGTGATTTAACTGAACCAGAGAAAGCGTCTACCAGAACGGAATCAGGATAAATCATTGGTCGATTTAAACTGAACTAGCAGATATCTCGTGAAGGAAATGTTTGTTGTTGATGGTATTCATCTGTGGACTGATCTTTTCTTGAAAAGGTAAAGAGTTAGTTTGTATGCAATGCCATGATGTATGCATTTCTTAATGATGCTCTCAAAATAAATGAGATTATGCTATATGTTTCGTATGCATATGTCATGATGCATGAATATGAAATGTTATTAAAGTGTATCTTTGTCTGGAAATATAAATCCCTAACTACTGCTGGGAAGTTTTGGGAAGCTAAACTCCAGACTAATGGTGGAGACGAAGAGTATATGTATCTTCAACCTTGTTTAGAGTGCTTTTGCTGGGAATTCCTGTTTGTTGTTTTGAGGAAACATTATAGGGAATGTTGGTTTCTGCTTGTCATTAGAGTTCAGGAACCTTGGTCGTCCATTGCTCTACCGTGGAATTTAATTCTTATATACCCTGACTGGGGATAAAAGATATGACTAAACTTCCGACTCGTCTGGGGAGGATAAAGTTAACTGGTATCTGGTTGGATTCCAGGCTTTGTAGAAATTTTCTGGGGATACTATCAACTCTATTGGAGAAGCGGAGTTCTATCTGTTGATTTGTAGAAGTCTGAGGAGCAAACTCAAGACGGGGAGACTATGGTCCATTGGGGAAATAAACTCTGTTGAGGAAAGTATTATGGCGACCTTACTGGGGAAGTTAATTTTTCTAGGAAAGAACTTTTTCAAGGTTTCTTTCTCAACTTTGGAAGACCAAACTCGGCCGGGGAAGAGAATTTCCAGAAGATATGCTGATTGGAACTCTGGATGGAGAATGTATGAATCGACTATGTAGGGATAATCTTATTGAAGTAACTCTGTGGGGATATCTCAAATCCTTAAGTAAATTCTTATTAATGTTCTTGTGCGTACATTTGTTAACATTTAATCACGTTCATATGTATATGTTCATTCAATTTTAGTCATTGGAAGTTTTTGCACTCAAAATAGAAAAAAAAAAGTTTGCACTTCAAAGTATATTTGTATTGATAATTTGCATAAAAACACACTTTTTTGTACAGGGAGGCAAAAATCCCAGTAAGAGGAAGTCATCGAAAAAATGAAAATAATACAAAGTGAAAACCAAAATTGTATAGCCATGTGGAAGTGATCTCATTAGGTTCCAACTCTGTTATTGCTCCTATGTCTTCGAACATCACCCCTTGCTGTTGAAAGAAGTTGATTGAATTGATCTTGTACCATTTGAATTTTGACCTTGGTAATAAAACTAGCTGTAGTGATCCAACGGGACATAGTCGTACGCTTTAATCCTTAACTTTTTCTTGGACCACCCTTTCGGGTTTTCAGTCCACCAGGATATCCTTTTTTGCCCAAGCCACCCTTTTAGGTTTTTGACTTTCCGGGTGTACAATCTTTTGTATATATCCCTAATTTTTACCCAAACCTTTATGGTTTGCCGGGATGCCCTTATTTTTGCCTAGGTATGTCAACCTAGCGGGTCATTCTTATGCGTAGTATTTTTTTGACTATGTCCGCATTCACAGGATGTGGGAAATCTTCATCGTTCATAGTGGTTAACATCATAGCACCGCCATAAAATACTTTCTTGACAATAAATGGCCCTTCATAAGTGGGAGTCCATTTTCCCCTGGGATCTCCTTGTGGTAAAATGATGCGCTTTATTACTAAGTCACCCACTTGGTATACTCGAGGTTTGATCTTCTTATTGAATGCCTTGATCAAATGATTTTGGTACATTTGGCCATGACAAATACCAGTTAGTATCTTCTCGTCAATCAAATTCAACTGATCCAATTTTGTCTGAATCCATTCATCTTCACCTAAGTCTACTTCTTTCATAATCCTCAAAGAAGGAATTTGAACTTCGACAGGCAAGACAGCTTCCATACCATATGTTGTACCCCAAAATTTTCCCTCTTATTTCTCAAAGGATCATCCTCGACCCTCAGGTTTGCTTCTATCAAGTTTCAAGTCTTGAATTACAACTTTTCAAGAAAATCATTCACAAGGGCAAAATGGTCAAAAACACACTGAAAAGTCAAACTTTGACTTTTAGATCAAAAATCAAGTTTCAACAATTATATTTCATCAAGACATGAAATTGGTTCATCAAAAATCAGAAGTCAGAAATTACTTTGAAAAAATCAAATTTCTAAGCATTTAGAAAATTTTCTAAGTGTTAAGAGAATATGATACTTCAGAACTTCTGAGCCAGCCTCCACACAAGTGCAGTCAGAATTTGCAAACATGGTTCAAAACATGATTCTTAAATCAGAGCATGACTCTTCAGAATATGCTTCGATCAGAGCATCACC